>CM042483.1:38228284-39429951 GCA_023621385.1 Quercus gilva | reverse complement strand
GAGTTTTTCTTCAAACTCTTTGATCTCGATTTGGATGGTCTTACAAGTTAATTGTTCCTAAATTTTCTTGTGCCTTAAATCATCCTCAAGGTATTTAAGGTGTTGGCTTTTCCTATTGATCAGATTAAGAGTTCTAGAGATGGAGACATCTTAGAGGCTACTAATTTCTCGGGGTTCTGGGCTTTTGAGAAACTTAAACTTAACTTGCTTACCAAAAGGATGGGTAGTGATTCCTTCATTATCTGTAGTGAATGTGTATAACAGACACATGAAAGGATTTCCTAGGATTACTTTGCCTGTCATAATTTTTACTAAGACAAAGGTTGTTTTGAAACATATGTTGTCTTGGCACACATGGGCTTTTGGGATTTTGTATTTAATCTTCATCTTGCTACCATTTGCTGAGGATAGTCGTTCCCTATTTTGTTGAAAATACTTAGAAGGAATGATTCCCCCTGGATGCAATTGAGATTTACGCCTGAATCTATAAGGGCTATAACCTTAAATTCAAAATCTTTGCTAATGACAATCTTGACTTTAGAATGCCATTTTTGGAAATCAATTATGCTAATAGTATCTAAATATTTTATGGGTTGGTTCTTCTAAGACCATGTTTGCTGTAGGATTGGCTAACTCATCATAGATGTTTTCTAACTTATCATCTGAAGGGTTTTGGTATGAGGGGCCTGCCTCATTATTACCTTGATGAAAGGTATTGTCATGATTCTCTATTCTCCAATAAAGGAAGTTGTGGTCAATCCTAAGAATGGTTAGAGCTTGGTCAAGCTTCTTAACATCTTCTTTAAGTGTTTTAATCTCAAATTTGGTTTCTTTAATTTCATGTTGAAGGTCGTTAACTGTGATTTCTTTCTTAGCTTTGGTGAACCTATTGAAGATTTTCTCTTGGTAAACTGGGGGTTCGGAGTGCTTTGGTTTGATTTCTTTTGTTTCTTTGACTAAAGTTTTCTGAAACTGGCTAAGATATTGGGCCTTAACAACTGGGTCTTCTACCTTTTTCTATTAAAGTGAGCAAGAGCTCTTCTTGTTGGTTAAGAATGTTGATAGACTTGTTTTTACAACAACTGTCTTTACATCCTATCCTGATGTCTGGACTACTAGAGATGTTGGATGATTCTTTAGATGATGATGACTGGTTAATCTGGAAAATCTCATGATCACTAGAACTACGGGAGAACTCACTGTCTGAGTGATTGAGTGCTAGGAGCCTGAAATCTCCTTTTTGCTGTTTTGGTCACCTTGGAGGGTGTTGATTAAAGCTCTAGCTTTGGATTTACATTCATTCCAAAAATGACCTTTCTTGCCACACTTATAACATTCGCTATTCTTTTTATTGAATGTTTTTGGTGTTGGATTTTTTTCTTTTACCATTGGCCTTATAGTAATCTTTGGATTTCTTGCTTTTCTTATAGAAATCATTTATGTTGAAGTTGCTGGGCTTCTTATGACTTCTATAATACTTGAAGGCTATTCTTTTCCTAGGGTATTCTTTTTCCCTGGATTTTCTCTTGGATGGAGCTATGGAGGGTAGGTCATACTGAGTACAGAACTTTCCTACTTCGTACTTAGCTTTTCTTTTGTCTTTGCTGTCCTGGTTTTGGATTTTCATATCTATGCACATCTTTAGGCCTTCTCTGCGAATGACAATAGATATGTCTTCATAAGTCAGGTCATCATAATCTATGACACCTAAAGTGTTGCTGAGAGTTTATCTAATCTTATGTGCAAAAAGACTGGGTAAGCCATTGATAAACTTCTCCTTCCAAAAGGGAGAGTTACAATCGCTTCTATGCATGACTCTGGTGGTAAAAACATCCTCATACCACTTGTAATCACTAAGGGTAGGACACCTAAGGTTACTTAATTGGTCATGTATCTTGGTTGTAATGTTGCTAGGGGTCCCTATGAAATGTCATGTAATGGTATAGATTAAGGCGTTTACTCCATCTAGGACACCTCGACCTATAGTTTCATCAAAGATTTCTTCTTTTGAATCTTCTGTTAGGTAATGGTTCCACTATGACAGAAGTTTTCCTGTGAAACCTAAGACCAGAAGTTCAACTTCTTCAGTATGAGGGCAACCTTCATTGAGGTAATTATTGGCTAGCATAGTCATGTGTTGAACTTTATTTATGATTTCTTTTTCTGATAATCCGTCTATATTCCATTCATAGAGTTTATCATAAGATATTGAGAACTAGTTGCTAACATTCTTTTCCTCAAACTGGAGGTCAGGAGGTATTGGTCTACGATACCATTTTTTTGGTGAGACTAGTTGGGGTTATCCTACGATGGTGGAGTTTGTTCACTTGTAAATTTTGAAACTAGTTTTCTAATTGCCTTATCTTCTCTTCATATTCTGAAGAGGTGTTGCTGCTACTACTATTAGAAGTGATATGGATGTCTAGGGTGGCCAACTTAGCATCTTTGCTTGTCGAAAAGGTAGGTTCCTTTTTTACTAGTTCTTCTAACTTCTGGTTGACTATCGCTAATGCGGTTTTATCTATTGGAAAAACTAGTTTTGCATCTCATACAAAACCCACAACGAAAGCAACACAAGAATCTACTTCATTCATGATAGATAACATGTAACCTTGAATTCTAGAACAAAGAAAAGATAGCATACCTTAGTGCAATAAAATTCAAAAACAAGACTTGAGAATGAATTCCTTTAATCTTCATCCCAATTCCACATGGTGCTCAAGATGAGTGGTTTCTTAACTAGTTCTTGTGTACGTTGATTTTCCTTTGGAAAAGTGTATTTCCAAGATCCTGTAGAGAAAAACTATTTTCTCTTCCTTTTAATCATCCGTACGTTTTTAACTACCTTTAGCATTTACTTTATTTAATAACTCTTATTAAGTAAATAAATTATTGTAAAATTGGGTTAGCCTTTTGGGCCAGCCCAATTGGGCTTAAGTGTGTGGCTTGGGATGGGACCAAAGGGACTAATAAGGCTCTTGCTCCAATGGGCCTCAGACTTATTTCTCAACACTTCACAAGCCCAAAGTTACCATTAATTATATAACAAGTACCACTATAGAAATATAATTGCACTCTAGGCGTTATTAATAAATTATTTCCCAAGACTCTAATATGATATCATTTGATCCTCCATGAAATATCCATAGTGAACAAAGTCATGATAAACTATCACTTTGTAAACAACTATTTTATTCCACGAGTACCCAGTTTAATCTTTTAGTTATTCATATTTATGAAATCTAATTTCATAAAATATGAACTTTAGTAACTCTTTACTAAAGTGGCCGGCCCTGAATAACCCGTTCCCATTAAACTTATCTCAAAGGGATATTTTGTGTCTCTATAGAAAGAGATTATGGATTCCATCTTAAGAATATGTGTTCCCTCAACACTACGGGTGGTTACCCAACATATAGAGGTTTTGGCCATTAAACTTGATCTCACTCCTGATATATCAAAGTAACCTACATTTCATGATCAAGTTCACTATCCTCTCAGGATTGAGAGTATATGAAATTAGAAGTCGTGAGATTGATTATTCATATGACAGTTGTTAATTGAATAATTAATCTCATAGTGGGCCAATTCAATATGTCTCACATACTTAAGACATATCAACACATCAACTAGAAGTCTCCACTTCCATAATCAAGACAAACCATCTTAGTTGATGCGTAATAGTCTTCACAAATGAAACGCCTAATTTCATCACCTACTACAAACTATATTTTGAGTTTATAAGGAACTTGTGATTTATATCTTTTGTAACTAAATCACATAAATCACATACAATGCATTTCAAGGACTATGATAATGTCACATTAGTTCATTTATAAATAGTCTCATATAATTAAACAATTTAATTATTTATAACATGCCAATAAATTGCATTTTAGGGCATAAACCCTAACAGTCTCCCACTTGCCCTCAAAGACAATTTTGCATATATCTGACACTTATTTCCCTTTAGAGTAAATCACAGTTACTCTAAGGCAAGGTCTGGAAAGAAGTTTCAGCCAAATTTATTGCATAAATTATCTTTTTCTACTACTACATCCCACACTCTAGTATCTTGAAATCAAACTTCATGAATCACAATTAAACTACAAGTTGGTATTTGTACAACTAGTAACCATCAAATCCTCACTTTGGTGGATAAGCATATAATCCCTCATTCTCCTAAAATATTTGAGTCTATGCTTTACTCCCACTAAATTAAGTGATCCTGGATTCAATTGATATTTGCTTACCATGCCCATTGCAAAATAGATACTTGACCTAGCATATAGCATAGCATAACTGAGACTCCCTATTAACATAGTATAAGGAATTGTCTTCATATGCTCTTTCTTTTATAAGTCTTAGGACTGTAGTCCTTTACAAAAGAACTTCAAACTTAAAAGGAAGGAATCCTTTCTTGAAGTATCACATGCTATACTTAGCTAGAATCTAATCTATTTAAGCAATTTGAGATAGACCCAACATCTTAATTTTTTAGTCATATCAAAGTTTAACTCTTAGGATATGACCAATCTAACCCAAGTACTTTACATCAAACTGGTCTTGTCAACAAAAATTCTATTGATGACAATATCTATACATCATTCTAAATGATTAGAATGTCATCAACATACATTAAGAAATTTATTATTCTATATAGCTTTTACACACATAAGGCATTTCACTACTTGATCAAAATCAAACAATTTGATTGCTTGACCAAAGATGATATTGTATGATCTTGATGCTTGCTTTAGTCTATAAATGGATTTTAAGCAACTTGCATACTAAATACAACTGGTTCTTTGCTATGAACTAGTCCAATTACATCATATAGATGTCTTCCTCAAGATTGTCACTAAGAGAAGTTTTCTTGCTATCCATTGCATATTTCATCCAAATGAAATATAATGGATAAGAGAATCTAGATAGAGTCAAACATGACTATTGATGAAAAGATATTTTCATAATCGATCTATTTCTTTCTAAATAAATCTTTTCACCATTAGTCTTGACTTTGAAAGTTTACACCTTCTAATCTATCAATCTCATTTTCTTGTAGACCTGTTTAAAAACAATAGGCTTAATGCCATTAGGCGCCTCTACAAGTTCTAGACCTTAAATAGAATCTAATTCTAATTACATAACTTTGATCTAGTAATCCATATACATATCATCTATTGCCTTTACATAGGACCGATGATCAAATTCATATCCTTATGGGATGACTTCACAAGTTTATCCCAAAAGTATGAATTTATTAAGTAATTTGATAATCCTCCCACTACGATATGGTACTAGTGTACTAACTATCAATAGAATAGTGTCTTGTGGTGTATCTAATACAACCATCTCATTTCTAAATGTATTTTATAGTTGTCCTACAACAAATCTTGACATTTTTCTTCTAGAACAATTCTACGTTTAGCTTTAAGATTATTCACATAGTCATTATCTAGACACTTTGTATTTGTACTTTACAAACACCTTGTCATCTTTATGACTACTAAAATAATCTTCTGCAATTCCTTTTGGATACCCAACATTAACACACATTTTTCTACCTTTTGATTCCAATTTGTCCGACTTCCTTTCTAGCACAAGTGCTAGACATCTCCAAAAGTCTAAGTATCATATACTAGGTTTTTACCCAATCCACAATTTGACAAATGTCCTTGGAACAAACTTTTGAAATCAATTTTAGAAAATATATAGTAATAATTAGAGTATATCTCCAAAAAAAATAAGCAAATGGAAATACTTATCATGTACTTTACTATTTCTAAAGGAGTCTTATTTCTCCTTCATGTATGCACTGACTTAAAGAAGTCATTGAAACTATATTCCTTTACAATAAAGGAGCCCTTAGTCATATTATCCTCTAAATAGAATTCGTAGACTGTGAATATAACAAAAAACCAATGGTTCTAAAAGCCCATCTTTCACCAATCTAGAATATCATTTAGATTAATAAACCTAGACTTAAGTACCAAAACATACAATACTAAAGGATGGAAACTTTCTCTTTAAAAGTAAAATATGTAAATTTCCATCTAGATTACAATCATGGACAATGCTTTTGAGTCTAATTTCCTTTTTGGCAACTCCTAGGACAACTAGCTTGCCCAATTGTTTGGTATCATCATTCTTCTTCTTACCCTTACCTTTCGGTTAAGGCTTAGAATTTGAATTAAGTCATATTGATCCTAGCCTTAGCTTTTAGAATATCTTCCGTTGCGTAGAACTCACTTAACAACTTAGATAATATAAAAAGAATTTATTTATTTCAAAACAATCTGAATTGATCGAATGATTCTAACAAGGATTTGTGGATCATATCTATATGAGATTTACAATTACTCTATACATCCAAGAATTCCAATTCATTTAAAGATGAAAATATTTTCATAAAATGATATAGAATTGGAACTTCTTAAGCCTTTCTTAGCACTCAATATGATTCATACCAAACATCTCATTTAGATTTAATATGAAGTCTAAAACTAGTGCTAACTTTTGCATCTTATGCTATAGCACAATTGAGATAGAAGCCAATGTAACATTTTAGCATCTTAATAAGACTATGATCATAATCTATCTTCCAAAATGCATCATGTAAAGGGAAATTATGACAATGCTAAATCAGAACATATTTATGTACTTCTGCTCCTTTAAGCACAATGTCCAAAATTGTTTCTTAGTCAATGTGATTCAATTAATATAGTAGCTAGAGAACAAAAATTTATGACGACTTTAATTTAAGACTATGAACATAATTACAAGGACATTACAATTTTGTATCCACAACCATATAATATGGAACCCATAAAAACATATTATATTAGGTGCAACAACAACTCAATCTCGTAATTAATATTCCTCGATAGCCAGGTCATACCAATCACTATGATTAGGCAAAAACTATTCTCATTATTAATGCTACCATGGTAACTCTTACCAAACAAAAATAATTTGTCACTCTTCCTTTAACCTCTAAGTAATAATGACATAGCTCCGTTGGGAGGTTAACAGCACACTTAGTCTAATGTACACCATTGACTAGATTCTATGTGAGTCACCAAGTAACTCCACGGTAGCATGGTCGTTCTCAATGTAAAAACACACTTCATTCATCATTAAGAAGTTTAACCTGTAGTAGCATGAATTAAACACCCTCCGTAGGGAGCAAGGCATATACGCCAAGGTGAGGTGCCTAATCACACTACTATAAGTCGACAATGGAGGCCGTGAGACTCAACCCTTGAATCTCTCTCCCACTATAAATTTTAAAACAAGTTGTCTATTTTTAAATCATTGTGATCTCATCACAATTTTAACCCTACATATCAAATGTGTTTAATTATTTAAATTTTAAATTCGATGTGATTGGACTAAGTCACATCATAATAGCGTAACAAACATTTGCTTAATCACAAAAAAGTTTAATCATATAATCCGTGAAGTAAATACCCTCTTAATGAAATGCAAAGCTCAAGGCCAAGACAATGTACCTACTTACATTACAATAAATTTAACAAAAGGGTTATTTTAAATCCAACACTCTCACCTGTTATTTGGGCTTTCTTTAGAATATTGTGATCTCATCAAAATTTATAACCTTGCACTTGTTAAAGATTCTAACCTCATTAGAATCACTAACTAAAATGGAAGTCCTAAACTAGTTAGGATTCCATATGCTCTAATGGATCAAAAAATTAGTTATATAGAACTCTATCTTTAAGTTACTTGATAAAGAATTCTAATCTCATTAGAATCTATATAAATTTTGAAAGCTTGATTATGTGTTAAAACACAAGAGCTGTTCAGACCCCAAAATTAAAGATTACGGCTCGGTTGATTTTACTTTAACTTAAACTAAGTGAGGAATAGAGTAAATACGAGCAAACAAACAATAAAACTACTTTAAGTGATATTCAACAAATCACAGCAGTAAAATAAAAGCTAAAAGAGTAAGGAAGAAGAATGCAAACACAAGATAACACTCCGATGTGTTATCGAAGAGAAAACCAAAGTACTCGGCATAAAACCTCTCCGCCACCCTCCAAGCAATAAATCGATCCACTAGACAATCAGTTGGGATACACAAATAGCAAGACACCCTCCAAGCCTAATCTACCCAATGCACTTAAGCCCTCCAAGCTCCTACTCCAACAAGGCTTCTCAGAACCGTGTCTTGTCTAGCTCTCCGGATCCCGCAATGCACCCGATTGCATCCACCAAAGCTTGGCTTCTTCCAATACTTCCCAGCAATACCAAAACCTCACTTGACACTCGGAATGGGTGTGGTAAGTGTTTGGGCTATCAACCTCTCAAGGATATAGAAATGGAGAGGTAGGAGTTGAGGAAAACCACAATGGATTGTGTAGAGAATTGTGGGTATAACAATCTCTCACTCTCAAGAATTTTGGCTAAGGTTTTCTCTCTGAAAAGCACTCCTCAGCATCTGTGAGTAATATGGGTATATAGTGTGTGGTTAGGGACAGAGTGTATTAGAAATGACAAATTGGCAAAACAGAATATTTCACAGGTATCTCACGGGAAGGCCTTACCCGCGAGACACTCACAAAACCCAACTATGACCATCTGTCATGACTCTTTGCATTTCAACCATGTGCTGAGCACATGCTTCATTTCACGGGAAGGCTTTTCGCAAGCTACCCACGAAAACTTCTTTGCACTTCACTTTGCCTTGAGTCTTCACACTCTCTCTCACACACAACCCTTACAATGAAATCCCACATAAAATACAAGGTACATAAGATTGAACATAATTACAATCAAATTTGGCACGGAATTAAAGCCAACACAAAATAGTTGTAAATCACAACTTTACAGCTTTTAATTAGAGCTTTAATCTCTTTAAAAACATTTAATTAAAATAAATTAAGGAATTTTAATCATACAACAATCCCAATCTCATTAGAATGTTTCTTAAAAGACAAGTCCTAAACTATTTAAAACTAAGAGTTCTATTTAACTAATATATTTTAATCTTATTAGGCCTTTTAGTTAAATAATTATTAATAAATATCCTTAACTTTTAAGGACTATAAAATTAATCACTTTATATATAATTATGTGTAATCTCATTACACATGGCTTTGCACTTTATCTACGTTTTAACACTTGATCAACACTAATCAAATTAGTTTTACATGATCAAAAAAACACTTTTTGATTTTATAAATAAAAATTTATAGATCAAACATTAAGGTTTTCAAGATTAAGATCAAGAACCCTAAAATGCTAGAAACTCTTGAAAACAAAATCCTAATCTCATTAGGAATGGATCTCTTAAAAAAATTTTCAACTAGTAAACAAAACTACAGATGTTATATTCATAAAGTTTAATTCAGCATGCTCAATTTTAAACTTATATAACATTTATATCAATAATCTGTATTATAGCCGAAAAAGAGAATCCCATGAATGTTTACATAGATGCCTTTCCAAAGGAACAACATGCCCAAGGCCAAAACATTCAATCACAAAACTGCTCACATGATACCAAAGGGAAGTATTACTACGTTGCACGTAGTTGTAATCCTTATATCAGATATCAATAAACCTAGCAATATATGTCGGCGGCATGCAACTCCAATACTTGGACTCCAAATACACCGCACTTGATGACAGAAACAATTATTGCCTTTACAAATCATGTCAGGCCCGTAATTATAACAAATATCAAGCCAATGGTTTCCGAATCAACAATCAACCATTAAAAGCATGAATATGATAAGCAAAACATAATGCTTAAGATTTTAACCATCAACATAAATAAGACCCCCGTTTCTATCCAAAAAAAAAAAAAAAAAACATAATGCTTAGACTTGATTTATATTCCAGTTTTAAATAGTCCAAGCGGTGCATCTTTGACCATGGGAATCACCGATCAAGATTGTACCCATATATAAATATATATATATATATATATATGCCCAATCAGTATCCGACACTTCAATTAATATATTACATATATCAATCTTAGTACATAGGTTTATTGAACAATAATTCTAAAACAAAAATATGTAGAAAAATTACTGCAAAATTTTGAAATATCAAGAAAATGGTTTTCTTTAATTCTAAAACTCAATCACATGTTATACAAGTATGATACCATGAACCTAGCTCTGATACCAATTGTTGGAAAAACTAGTTTTGCATCTCTTACAAAACCCACAATGGAAGCAACACAAGAATCTACTTCATTCATGATACATAACATGAAACCTTGAATTCTATAACAAAGAAAAAAAAAGCGTACCCTAGTGCAGTAAAATTCAAAAACAAGACTTGAGAATACCTTTAATTTTCATCTCAATTCCACATGGTGCCCAAGATGAGTGGTCTCTCAACCAATTCTTGTGTACATTGATTTTCCTTTGGAAAAGTGTATTTCCAAGATCCTGTAGAGAAAAACTATTTTCTCTTCCTTTTAATCATCCGTACGTTTTTAACTGCCTTTAGCAGTTACTTTATTTAATAACTCTTATTAAGTAAATAACTAATTATCTAATTGCGTTAACCTTTTGGGCCAGCCCAATTAGTAACTTTTTACTAAAGTGGCTGGCCCCAAATAACCAGTTCTCATTAAACTTATCTCAAGGGGATATTTCGTGTCTATATAGAAAGAGATTATGGATTCCATCTTGAGAATATGTATTTCCTCAACACTATGTGTGGTTACCCAACATACTGAGGTTTTGACCGTTAAATTAAATCTCACTCCTGATATATCAAAGTAACCTACATTTTATGATCGGGTTCACTATCCTCTCAGGATTGAGAGTCTATGAAATTAGAAGTCGTGAGATTAATTATTTATATGATAGTTGTTAATTGAATAATTAATCTCACAGTGGTCCAGTTCAATATGTCTTACATACTTAAGACATATCAACACATCAACTAGAAGTCTCCACTTCCATGATCAAGACAAACCATCTTAGTTGATGCGTAATAGTCTTCACAGATGAAACACCCAATTTCATCACCGACTACGAACAATATTTTGAATTTACAAGAAACTTGTGATTTATATTTTCTGTAACTAAATCACATACAATGCATTTCAAGGACTATGATAATGTCCCATTAGTTCATTTACAAATAGTCTCATATAATTAAATAGTTTAATTATTTATAACATGCTAATAAATTGCATTTTAGGGCACAAACCCTAACATTATCTTTGGACCTGAGATCGGTTTGTCGAGTTACTAGTAACTTGACTAAAGGTTTCTTTAAAGACGGGATGGGTTTAGCAAGGTTTCCAGCCTTGGCTTCTATCCTATCTTCTATTCTGTCTAGCTATTTTCCTATGACATCTAAACACTGGTTGGTGTAGTTGTTTTGCTCTATGACCTTTTTTACTAGTTTATCCTCATTGGTAGGTTTCCTAAAAGGAGTAGCAACTATTTAGAAACCTTGATGTCTGATGGTTATGTTTTCTAGGGGAGGGTGACTAGATCAGACTACTTCCTTGTTTTCCTTGGTTTTGTTTGTTTTGGTGACACAAGATTTTCTGTGCCATTCAAAATGGTTCTCAAAATATTCAAAAAAAGGGTCATTTGCTGATATCTCTTTCATGAATTCTTGCCATTTAGTGTACACTTCTATCTTCTGTTCCTTAGTATGATTTGCCTTATAAGCTCCTCTTTTGACTTTGTTTGCCTCTGAGTCAAAATTATCACCTAAAGACTTATGATCTGTGATGAAGTCTTTTTCCATAACATTGAGCTGGTGACCTACTGGTGGTTCAGCCTACTCAAAGTTTGACTAAGTTAGGAAAAATGGATTTTCTTCATTAGCAACTGACTCTTGTTTGGCTATGTAGCATGGTGTGCTAAGCCAATTGAGGCCGTTTGATTACATTGAAAGCAAAATATAAAAGCCATTTGGTTTCAAGATTGGATATTCCTAATACAAGGTTACTAAGGGACAAGTCAAATTAGATTCTTGATTGAATTCTCAATTTTGTACCACGTGTCTCATATAAGTTTTTGAATTTTTGTGCTAAATGAGCTATTGTATTGTATCAATTAAGTTTTCTTAATTTTGTGGCTAAATGTGAAAACCAAAAAGACTACAATAAGAACTTGGCTTGGGTACAATGCATCCAGCCATTAAGATTGCAACACATGACTATTTTTTATAGGAATGAAATGCACTGAGCTTACTATTCATTAAGAAAAAGAAAAACGAGAACAAGAAAGAGAGATAGAGGGAGATGGAGGGTCCATAAGGTAGAGAGAGAGAAATAGGATTGCATGTAATGAACCTGAGGCTACATTGTGAGAGATCACAAAAGTGCCTCTCAAAAAAAGAAATTTTTGGGTGCTTTGAAAAACACCTCTCTTTTTGGGTAAGTGGTGTGGAGTCGCCACTTTTTTTTTTTTTTTATACAAAAAAGAAAAAAAAAACTAAATAAAAAATACATAACTGAATTGTTCCATTCTCATTGATTGAATAAAAAAGAATACATGTTTGATAAATTTAGCATTACATGGCTTTGGGTCCTAGTTACAAACTACTAGATAATTACATGGATTTCTGTCCTAGTTACAATCTACCCAAGAAAAAAAAAAGAAAAAAAGAAAAAGAAAAGAAAGATAAAGCCTAGGTCTATCTATCCAAAGACACTAAATTTGGAGGCTAGGTTACGAAATGAGAAGGTGTTGGGCACCCATTCCGCCCAGACAGAGTCTGGTCTTCTAGACTCTTGTGACTAATGTACCCCTTTATGCATGACATGATTGATATGTTGCACACAAGAACAAAGATAAATCACATAAGTTTATTTATGAATGCATCCTCTTCTTTATTAAAAATTCAGATCTATGTTGTGATAAAAATTGATTTTGGTTTAGAAAAATGAGATTGTTTTTTATGTGTAGAAAAAATAGATTTTGGAGAGAAAAATTAAGATCTATGTTTATTAAATAAATCTAAGTCTTTGGGTTTTAAAAAATATCAAATCTTTTTTTTAGAACTAAAAAAATTGGTTTTTTGGTGAAAGAAAAATCAGATCTGTCTTATGATAATATTAAATAAATAAAAAATCAAATTTGTATATTTAAAAAAAAAAAATCTAATCTGTTTTTATATGTGTAAAAAAAAATTAAGTAAAAGATTTTTTGAGAAAAGGGCTATATTCATAAAATAAATATATGCTACATGTAATAAACGAAACAAACACAACTATTCATGATCCTTTTTTTATTTCAAAATCTGCTTTGTTAAAAAAATTAGATCTATATCTAAAGAAGATGTAGATTAGTTTTTTAAATAAGAAAAATTCAGATTTGTATCTAAGGAAGATACAAACTAGTTTTTGATTGAGAAAAATTCAGATCTGCATCTAATGAAGATGCAAATCAATTTTTGATTTGAGAAAAATTTAAATCTGCATCTAAGAAAGATGCAAATCAGTTTTTGATTTGAGAAAAATTCAGATCTACATCTAAGAAAGATGCAAATCTGTTTTTTGATTGAGAAAAATCCAGATCTGTATCTAATGAAGATGCAAATCAGTTATTTTATTGAGAAAAATTCAGATCTACACCTAATGAAGATGAAAATCAGTTTTTTGATTGAAAAAAATCCAGATCTGTGTCTAATGAAGATGCAAATCAATTTTTTGATTAAGAAAAGATATGATAACAAGCAAATTTTTGAGATAAAAAAAAAAAAAAAAAATAGATTTCAACAACAAAAGCATCATAAACATGTTCTAATAAAGAAAATATTGACAACATATGATATGAACATTGGAAAATCAAACTACACACATATTTATTCATGCATCACAAAATTAAAAGAAATAAAAGAAGAAGTAAAGAAAAGCTACCTCTTGCATGGACTTACTCTTTTTTACTCAAGATAATATTTTAGGGTTCAAAGAAATTTACACAATTGTCTTTGAAACCTAAAAATCCTTGCTTACAAAAAAGAAATTCTTAAGACTAAAGCCTCCAGAATCTCTTTAACATAAGAGAGAGAATTTCAAAAGGGAGTCAGAAATATGAGAAATCTGGGAGTGTGAAAAAGTGTGCTGAATTTTGAGATGCAATCCCTATTTATAGAGGCTGGGAGACTCAAAAAAATAGCTTAGATGATTAGTATACGAACCAGGATGTGTCCTTCCGCTAAAAAGTCGAAAAGGATGTGTTTTAATGTCACCCGAAGACGGTTGGGCCAAAACCCTAATGTGTGCCATTCGGCACTTTGGATGCCAATCACACTTTCGTAATCTGGTGCGTTTTGGACTCCTTTTTTAGGTTTTCTTGAGCCAGGACTTGTAGTTAGACGTGTTTTTAATCCTTATTCTAAAATTTTAACTCTTTTCTGGATAATTCAAGTCTTTTTAGCAAAAATTATCTTGTAGATAAATACTCTAAAATAAATCTTGATAAAGTATTGATTATCCACAATTTTATTGTTATCCAACTATCCCCTTTATTCCCATGCAAAAAGTCCTATTTTAGACACTAACTATCAACCAATCACAAAATTATTTAATTAATTTTAATTTTTTAACCAATCAAAATTAATTTAAATTAATCATACATGGTTGACTCTACCTAGACACAATTCATGCTGACTGTGTAAACTTTATCATGCAATATCTTTCGATCCAACGGTCCAATTTGAAAACCAAGCATACCGTCGCAACCATTAGAACTTCAAAATCATTTTTATGATATGTAATGAACAAATTAATGCATGTAATGCAATCATGATTTTTGGGTACATGGATGGTCATTCTAGTTATTCTCCTTGATTAAATCATTAGTGTAAAATCGAGTGTCTACATACATATTTTTTTAGACATGATACTAATTGTCATACCCCTTACTAATCAATGGAAAGTAAAGCGCTTTTATTTATTGTACATTTTCTATGAATATTAATATTAACTTTTTATAGTTTACAATGAATATTGTTGAAGTTTTAACTTACACACATGACCCTGCCACCTCATTAGCATACACAATTATTCTCACAAAAACTTGAAGAGTTGAAGTGCTTGGTCCTCTAGGGAAGGTTAAATTTTTATTCTAGGTCTTCTTTTTTGGCTTCTTCTGGTAAATCTTTCTCTTTCTTGTGTTTTCAAATTTTAATGTGACCATATATATTGATTTTGAGAATACGTGGGTTCAAAGTTCTGTTGAAGGATTTGGAATTGTTGGTGGGTGTCTGTCAACGAAACAGTACACCAAATAGAAACCTTATTCTATTTAATAAAAAAATTTTGCAAACCTTTGAGCACGCTATTAGCTTATGGTTGTTCTTTTTAATGGTTATGCATTTGAAGATTTTCTTTAATTTATTAGAATTTGTCTTTTTAGTATGATAAGATAGAAGACATTAAACGCAATGGAAGGACCGATATAATCCCAAAAAGACTATAGATCCTTGGAAAACAACACCATCATCAATATTGGAGCCCATACATGACCAAAAACCATCATCAACTGCTACATCCTTTATTATAAATCTGTATTTTATGTATATTTTCCTCTCATTTTTTTGTGGGTTTAAATCGAGTTTATGAAATTTACTTTTTTTATATTAGAGTGTTGTTACTGGTGCTTTGTCTCCTTTTTATTATTTTCCAAGGAAGCATTTCAAGATATTTTCTGCCATTACAACTGACTTTCTCTACACGTGTCTTTTGATAAAATTATTTTTGGATATCTTCATCTAGACCCACTAAAATTAGGGGATTTAAATGGAGGAACAAAAACATCTGGAACTCTTTTAAGACTGAAAGATCCTTAGGCCCCCTTTTTTGGTTGATTAAGATTTGTTTTGTTTTTGAATTTTGGATATCTATGTACTTCAATTTGGCTTATGTATCATCATTTTTTTTTATAGAAAATTTGACATTAGATGGATTTCTATCAAAGTTGAAGGTTCCTTTACTGATGCTTGACTCTTGAGGAGATATCCTAATTTTACACGACTACATCATTGTTAATTTTTCTTCTGTTTCCTTTGAATTAACCACAAAAATATAAATGTCTTGTCTTGACAAATGCACAACTTAGCAGTTAGCAGAACATAGTTTGATGAAAAGGGTATAATGCCATTTATTGTTGATGGATTTGAGTTGGATTACATGTGTGGTAATGAATTTTCATTTTGATATCTTCTTATCCTTTTGACTCTCCAGGACTATGCTCTTGAAAGTAACTGTAAGGATTAAGTTTTAGGGAAAGGTAGTTTATGGACATGAAATTGACTTCAATGATATATTTCTATATACATTCTACAATTATTACTTTCACTACAAAAAAAAGGGGGCCATCTCAGCATTTTTAAACTACTGGGATAACCCCAAAAAGCGTCAGTATAAACCAAAAAGGCCTATCTCGGCAATTTTTTTCCCGGCACTTTGTAGCGCTATGCAACGACGTACTATGGCAATAGGTACACCTAACCAACACCGGCGCTTTTAAAACCGCCGGTATAAGTCCCGGCAGTTTTGGGACCCTATTCCAGCACTTTTTTTTTTTAAGTGTTGGGACAATCCTTATCAGCAGTTTCAAGACCTATACCGGCACTTTTCCAAAATAAAAACCGCCACAATAGGGATTCATAATGCAATGGGCTATTATGGCGGTATACAAACCGCCGTAGTAGCCCATCAATTTTTTTTTTTTTAAGATTACTAAGTATATAGCCCATCAAAAATTGGATGTCCTATTTAATGGTATTGTTGTCTTATATAAATTAATTTATATATCCCTAAATAAAGTGATCTAAAAGCTAGAATATTATTAAAGTACAATTTGTAACATATCCTTTTAATCAAATTTGAAAAATATCCAACTATGACAATAAAAAAATTATTGGCAAAGAGTTTTTTTATTCTGGATATTTTTCAAATTTGGCCCATGGGTATATTGTATCAAGAAAAAAAAAAAAAAAAAAAAACTATTGGGTATTGAAGCCAAGCATTTGGATTACTTCAAATAGAAGGATTAGTTTATATTTTTAATCAAATTACAATCACATAAAACGTAGAATTTTTTAAAAACAGTGCGGCAAAAAGAATTAACAATTAAGTGATTTTTTTTTTGTGCAATATGTCATATATTTCCTACAATATTCTCATGAAAAATATATTGCCTACAATATTCTAATGGGATCCATGCCAACATAAAACTCAAAAGCTAACAAGTCCTCAACAACAACATAGCAGCTGTAGCAATGGAGGCAACATGATCAGTGAACCCAATCCTCCACATAAGTGAGGCAAAGACTGTGCTAGAGTAAAAGAAACACATCGAAGGATAAGTTTTGTGATTGTGTTTGTTTGCCAAGAAAGTAAAAGAAAATGGAAGAAAAGTTAGGGTCCTTTCAAGTTTTTTTATGCCTTCAAAATCCTGAAACTATTTTTTTAATTTTTCAATGCACAAAATAATGGTTTACAAATCATCAATCTAGTAGCCCCGTAGGAATATTTGCCTGGAATATTTCAAAATGTAGGGACCAAAATGGATGGAAAATTTTCCTATAATTGTCTCTCAAAGATGAAGACTATAAGGGCGGTTTTAAAACTGCCAGCATAGGTGCCCCAATTAGTACTGAGACAACTAAAAAGGTGCCCCAATTATTTGTTCTTTTTAAATATTTGTTGGTTTTATTTGTATATGGTTTTGAAAATAAATTAATGACTTTAAATTTTAGAAATAGGTGAGGTTGGGCCATCCTAAAATGGAATAGAACACAAACAAATAGCTAGAATAGGTTATTTTAAAAACAAAAAATAAAATTTATTTGAAAATGAAAATTCTAATTTGAAACCTATAGCGGCAGTTTTAAAACCATCGTAATAGGTCATTTAAAGAAGAAAAATAGTAAAACCTATTACAGTGCTTTTAAAAGCATTGTAATAGATCATTTATAGAAGAAAAAGAGTAAAACTTATTACAGCGCAATGTTGTACTAGGCCTAGTCCAGCACTTTTAAAAGAACTGTAATAGATCATTCACAGAAAAAAAAAAAAAAAAAACATTAAACTCTATTACAACACTTTTAAAAGCACTAAAATAGGTTATTTACAGGAAGAAAAAATAAATAAATAAATAAATAAAAGGAGAAGAGTAAACCCTGTTCCAGTGCTTTTAAAAGCACCGTAATAGGTCATTTATAGAAGAAAAAGAGCAAAACCTATTACAATGCTTTTAAAAGCGCAAGAATAGGTTTTACATATGAAGAACCCTAAAGTGACGGATTTAAAACCGCCGAGATAGGTATTCCAATTGAAGAAGTCTAAAACGGCGGTTTTAAAATTGCTGGAATAGGGTGTTTACCAAAAAAAAATTTTAAAAATTTAAAAATTGAAAATTCAACCCTATAGCAGCGGTTTTAAAACACCATAATAGGTCAACCTATACCAGCGATTTCAAAAATCACTGATATAGGAGACCTATAGAAGTGGTTTAAAAAGTGTTTGCATTAAACTGCCATAATACTTCAACCTATACTAGCGGTTTTTAAAAGCGAAGCTATAGGTCTCCTACAACAGCCGTTTTGAAAAGCGTTGGGGAAAAAACACTGGTGTTGGACGAGTTTTGTGTAGTGTCTGGATAGGGATTTATAGTATTCACAGTATCTACAATTGTTATACCTATGATAATATATACATATGGGGTTATCCCTAACTCTAAAAATTTGAAATCTTCTATCATTCACTATGCTACTTCCAGTGACTTGCATATACACATTGGAGATCTGCACTTTCTTTTCATTGCTAGATGCTTTTTTTTTTTTTTTTTTTTTTTTTTTTTCGTTTTCTTGCATTTTTCTTGAAAAAAATTTAAGCATATATACTTAAGAGACGCATAATGTAATGTCTGCTATTTACTCAATATCACGTTCGTTGTTGATAAACACACACACACACACACTTTTGAGCCCATTTCCTCACATTTTGAAAGCATGCCATTGTCAGTGTTAAATTGTCACTTTGGGTTTGTAAAAACTATAAGTGATAGAATGATCATTGAGGAATTAAGAGTTAGAAAGTTACGTTTTGCCTTTTTTTTTCCTGTTCCTTTTTATTCTTGGTTAAAACCTTAACAAAATAAATTTGTATCTAATTTTTTATATCCTCATTCACTTTTTTGGTTTTATGTTATTTTGGGTTGCTGAGAATCACGGAATATGAAAAAAAGTTTGTAATATTTTTAAGTAAACATTGTGTTTTTATTTTTTTATTTTTTTTGGGCTCACTCTAGCATCCAAAGTTCAAAGTTCAAAGTGACGTGAATAGCTACTGCCTACTAACATTGATTCAAACAATTTTTTTATAGTTAATTTTGTGGTGAAAAGCTATTGACATTGAATAGCTACTGACATAACAAAACTTTTTTTAGTTAATTTGTGGTGAATAGCTATTGCTCACTGACATGACAAAACACAGAAGTCTATTTCAACAGGGAGAAACTTACCCACCCAAGTGAAAGTGAAATTAAATCTGCAGATAGAGCAGTAGTTTCAGTCGGGTCGGTTGCTACGGTTTTCAAACTTTTAAACCATCACTCGGACTGAAACTTCGATTTTTCTAATAGTTAGACCTGCATCCGATAGACTTAGGTATCTAGAACCAACCGTTGGGCTTCGAGTCGGGCGGGTTCAGTTGGTTTGGTCGGGTCATCCAACCGGTTGGACAGCCCTAATCCAAACATAGCATTTTAGTAACTTTTTTTGACTTATTTGTAGGTTGACTAGATAAATTAAAAAGAGTGGCCTGAGTTGTGCTTCACAAGATTGTCAATGACATATCATCTTCTTCCTCTTCTTTTTACCTTGATGGACTTCTGTTCACATATAAATCTATGCACGGGTTGCATGCTGTTAGAATCTAATTAGGCTTCATTTACAAGATTTGGTTTATTCATTTCGATTTCTTTAAAAGTGACAATTAATTAGGAGCAAGACCCGACATAGCATGTGCACCTCCACCTCCAGCTCCACCTAACAGATTTGAAGTCCCACTTTTATAATTAGTATATATAATAATTAATTTTTTGTTATGTAAAGCCAAGAATACAACGGCCTCATATTTTAAAGCTTTGTTTAACAAATGTACATGGTTGGAATAGTGAAATGGATTTCGACGAGCACGGAGTTACAATGTCCAACGACTCATTAATTAGTATATGGGGATTTGTTTAAAAGTAAAGGACCTACTCACTAGACTAAAGACCATTCAGAGATTTGCAAAATAAACTTCAAACAAAATTTTCAATGTACAAGATGATAGAATGCATACCTATTATGTGATTTGTGGGGCAATTTTTAGGGTTTTCTCGATAGGGTATTTGTGCATGAGGTCTATGCAAGCTGTGATGATGAGTTTGCAATTGGGTTATTAGGTCGATATCGACTTAACCCATGTGTGTATATATATATATATGTGTGTGTGCGTACAGAAAAAATTGAGAAAAAATTCAATCAGAGTCTAATTTTGCGCCATATATCCTATCTAATTTAAGTTTTTAAATTTTTATGCCAAGTGAGTTAATTTAGTGTAAAAATTGGATTTCAATATTAACAGACAAAGTTGAGAGAAAAATTTTTAAAATTTTTGTGCCAAGTGAGTTAATTCAACGTCAAAAATTGGATTTCAATTAGAGTTTAATTTTGTGTCACGTATCCCTACTAATCTAAGTTTTTTAATTTTTTTGTGCTAAATAAGTTAATTTACTGTAGAAAACGAAGAGTCCAATATATATAAATCATAAAAAACGTAATTATATATTTAACTCTACATATAAGATAAGAGGAAGAGAGAGTTTAAATGATTTTATATTTATGAGCCATTTTTTTTATAACTAAAAACAAATCATATTAATAAGTCGTCTATATATATATATATATAGGCAAAATTGAGAGAAATTCAATTAGATTTCAAATTGGAATTCAATTAGAGTCTAATTTTGCATCATGTATCGCATCTAATTTAAGTTTCTAAATTTTTGTGCTAAGTGAGTTAATTCAATATAAAAATTGGATTTCAATATTAATAGACAAAGCTGTGATAAAATCCAATTAGATTTCAAATTGAAATTCAATTAGAGTCTAATTTTGTGTCACGTGTCTCACGTAATTTAAGTTTTTTAATTTTTGTGCCAAGTGAGTTAATTTAGTGTCAAAAATTGGATTTAATTAAAGTTTAATTTGGCATCATGTTTCCCAACTAATCAAATTTTTTTTTAATTTTTTGTGTCAAATAAGTTGATTTAGTGTAGAAAACGAGGAATCTAGAGTATATAAATCATAAAAAAACCTAATCATATATTTAACTCTATATATAAATTAGAGGAAGAGAGTTTGAATGATATTATAGTTATGAGCCATTTTTTTTTATAACTAAAAACAAATCATATTAATAAGTCATCTACATATACATATACATATATATATATATATATATATATATATATGCAAAACTAAGAGAAAATCCAATTAGATTTCAAATTAGAATTCAATTAGAGTCTAATTTTGCATCATGTGTCCCATCTAAAAGTTCTTAAATTTTTGTGCCAAGTGAGTTAATTCAGTGTCAAAATTATATATTAATTAAAGTTTAATTTTGCGCCACATGTCTCATCTAATCTAAGTTTTTTTTTTTTTTTTTTAATTTTTGAGCCAAATGAGTTAATTTAATGTAGAAAATGAGGAGTCCAAAGTAAATAAATCATAAAAAACCTAATCATTTATTTAACTCAATATATAAAATTAGAGGAAGAGAGATTTTAAATGATTTTATATTTATGAGCCATTTTTTTTATAACTAAAACAATTCAAATTATTAAGTCATTTATATAATATATCATGACTATGTACGGTCCATTACAAACTAGGTAATATATATATATATATATATATATATGTAGGGTTACAGTTTGCAGCCCAAGCCTAATAAGTGTGGGATTGTGGGTTAATGAGCCTAATACAATAAATTTGTAGAGAGTGGATTGGAGAACTAGGCCCTAGTGAGTATCACAACGGCTAAGATGGTTTTGTAAGACAATCATGCAAGAACAAAGCACGCAAGGTGGGGTGAATGTACTGTCCGAGGAGACAAATCTCTATGTAGGTTGATGAAACCAGTCACAAGTGCAACTCTGGTTGCTACAGTATCTTTTTTCTATTTTTCCAATCCTCCTCTCATGGAGAATTTCTTACATTATATAGCTCTCTTTAGACCATCTTGACCCTACACTTGTCGATCACTTGGGACCTTACTTGAGTAACTGTCCCATTAGACACCATCATAAGCTTTCTGTGAGTTGTGGTAGTCAAGACAACATTGTTCAGGGTGTTCTCCACATAAATGCGGCCAGAAAAGTAGCTACAGTGCATTTAATGTGGTGGTGGCAACCCTTCCTCAAATATCTCTGAATTCCTATCACCCTAAACAGTTATGATGCATACCCTTATCATTGGGGCTTTCTGGGAGGTCACCTTAAAAGCTAGAATACATATTCGAGTTGATTTCATCACATCTGAGGAGGAGCTCCTCCTCAGAGCATCTTCCATTCGTTCCCCACTTACAAGACTTCAAAATTAGAATCCCTTAAACTGTTGACCCCTCCTCGGACATGTCAATGTCCTCGGACAAGGCCCAAGGCCCAATAAGTGATTTTGGACTCTTACCCCTACAATATATAAGTTTAGAGAGAATTCAATTTGAATCAAAATTGGATTTTGATTTTCTTTAGATTTTTACTGTTATTTTTTCTCTGAACTAATGAGCATATTTTTTATACTATTTCTATTCAGATATTTTGTATGCGAGGATATTGAATGTAATAAACTGTAATTGAGCTAAACAATCCTATGCACCTATCCCCATTCAATTTAGGAGATATTATTTGGCCAATTAATTATTTTATTTTGTATTGTATTTAGTAGAATTTCACAGACAATTATTGTGAATTGAAATTGTAAATGTAGTATCCCATAGTGATTTTCAAAATTATATACGTAATATATATATATATATATATATATATATAATAGCTAAAGCTGAGAGAAACTCAAATTAGAATTCCAAATTAGAGTTCCAATTTTGCACCATGTGTCCTAAATTATTTATTCTTAAAGAGTTTTATTTCTTAATTTTAGAATCAAATGTGGAACCACATCATAAATATTCATCCAAGTAAGTTATTAAGTACAAAAAGTGTGTTAACTATTTTGTACTAGTTTCTCTGTCGCTAAGTAAGTGAGCTCTCTCTCCTTCACTTAGGCAGTAGAATTTGTTGTCCCTTCCATTCGAAGGAGAGTTTTGTTTCTCTTGGGATAACAGGCTTATCTCGGGAGCTAGTTGGGTTTTTTTGTGGGGTGTAGGGAAACACTTTTCTATCAATTCTCACTTGCTTTAGCGAGACATGGAGGATTTGGCAGAACAATGGAGTAACTTCTCCCTCTCTAAAAGGGAGAAAACAGGCTTTGTCTTGAACAAGGATCAACGAACAGGTGAATTCATCATAGCAATGCAATTCCTAACTCCCCATTTTCTCAATATGGAAGCGATGGCAAGAACCTTCAAATAGCTATGGAGGTCCACAAATGGTTTCAAAATTCGCAACCATCAAGATCACAGGGTGCTTTTTGTTTTTGATAATTTAAGCGACGTTGACCAGATATTGCAAATCCAGCCTTGGAGTTTCAATAAACACTTAGTGATTGTCCAGAGATACAATATGGATGTGCCAGTTCGGGATTTGTCTTTCACGAAAGCTCTCTTTTGGGTGCAAGTACATGAAATCCCGATTAGGTATATGACAAAAAAGGTTACTGAAAACCTTTGCAAAATTGTTGGGGAAGTCCAAAAATCAATCGACGCGGTTGATGATGAAGGTGGCCACTTTATCAGAGTCCATGTAAGTGTAGCTGTCACCTTACCTCTGTGTAGGGGTCGTCTAATTACAATGGAGAATGGAGCAAAACATTGGATCCAATTCAAGTATGAACGATTGCCAAACTTGTGCTTCTAGTGTGAGTGGCTAACTCATAGTGACAAGAATTGTGACTTGTGGATTGAAAGTAAAGGCACCCTCTCCATTGATCAGCAACAGTTTAGTTCTAGTCTGAAGGCAACACCATACTCGCCTAAGGGGAAAAATGTAATTTTTGTTCCAAGTTTCTATGTAGGTAGAAAATCCAATTTTCGAGTGTCAAAGGAAGTCAGCCCATGTCCAGCTCCGATAAGGGAAAATTCAGGGACGCGGTCATCGAAAAATCTTCAGTCCGATATGGAAGTATTGGTGGAAGAAGGAAGCAATAAATATAGGGAGTCATTGAATGTTGAAACTGTATGCTTGGAGAAGACGTTACAAACAGATGCTGCACTTATTTCAAACGGGAAGTCAATCTCAAATGAATCTTGCCCAAATTCGAACCAGATTATTGGAGAGAATAATATTAATTCAAAGATATTACTTCCCAAATAAGTTTCCTCCGCTGAGCTGTTTGATATTCAAATAAAGGAAATTGATTAGGCCCTATTCAAGTTTGGAACATATAGATGGGGAAATAAATGCACAAGAGGCAATCAATACTGACTTTACTCCTCAAAATCAATGTGATGAGGCAAGGGAAAGAAGTGGGACACGTGAGGTAGGGTTAGCACATGCATGTGCGCAACTCCAAAGGTCGGCCATGCGCATGCACAATCTGCCCAACATAAACTTAACATAACCTTTTAAAAAATAATGGTACCAGAAGGGGAAGAAAATTTCAAGCATGGGCAAGGGTGGTGAAAAATAACAAGGCAGAAAAATTAGTTTGTAGGAAGAGAGGTGGGGAGGATCATCTAGAGTTACCAGGCAAGCACAAGCTGGTTTCAAAGGATGATGGGGGTTCTTCTTTTTCAATGGTGGATATTGTGTGTCAGCCCCGCCAATTGCAATGAGTTGCTTAATTTGGAACTGTCGTGGGCTTGGGAACCCATGTACAGGGAATGAGCTTGCTGATATTGTGCAAGCAAAAGATCCCTCTGTCCTGTTTATAGCTAAAACATGGGCAGATGAGGCAGGGCTAAAAGATGTAAAACGAAAGATACAATTTGAGAACATGTTTATGGTACCAAGAGAACCTAGGAATTGAGGTTTAGTTCTATTTTGGAGAGATATTATAGCTGTTACAATTAAGGGTTCTGATAAGAATCACATTGATGTAATTATCAATAAAAATACTAACTTCGAGTGGAGATTTACTTGGTTTTATGGAGAAACGGAAACACAAAGAAGATTTGAATCATGGAATTTACTTCGATGATTAAATCAGAAATTTCAGATCCCACGGTTGTGTGTAGGCGATTTTAATGAGTTGCTCAGACGCAATGAAAAATTGGGGGGAAATAGAAGAAGTCACAATCAGATGCAGCTATTTCGAGAGGCAGTGGATGCTTGTAGTTTTTTGGATCTTGGATATTCAGGTTCCAAGTTCACTCAGAGCAAAAACTATGCAAGTGGTCAATCTATATGGGAGAGGCTTGATAAGGCTTTTTGTACTAATGATTGGCTTCAAGGGTTTGCAGGAACACGGGTCTTTCATCCCCATAGTACCACTTCAAATCATGTACCAATTTGGATTGTACCCTATGGTCTTGACCCACCCCCTATTTCAAAGCCATTTTGGTTTGAAGAAATGTGGCTCTCGGATAAAGGGTGTGGGCGAATGGTGGAGGCAGTTTGGAGAGCTCCATTTCCTTGTGATCCTGAGGTCCAAGTGATGAAGAAAATAGCTAAATGTGGGACTAAATTAACTTAGTGGAGTCGTAAGAATTTTGGGAGTGTACATAGGGAGCTAGTCGAGAAGAAAAAACTTTTGGTAAAGGCAGAACAGGCGGCATTGCAATCTGGTAGCAACTCTCGAGTTAGGGAACTTAAAAAGGACATCAATGGATTGTTGATAAAAGAAAACCAAATGTGGAGGCAGTGAGCAAAAAGTTTCTAGTTGGTTGGTGGTGATAAAAACTCCAAGTTCTTCCATAGCCAAGTAACACAGAGAACCAGGCGCAATAGAATTCATGGAATCACCAACTCTTCAGGCCGATGGGTTCAAAATCCAGATGAGGTAGCCGATTCATTCATAGAGTTTTACCAAGAACTCTTTGGTTCATCAAATCCAGTGGTTGGTGTTGAGGATTTGGACCCATTGCCTAGTATTGTTAGTGATGAAATGAACTCCAAGCTCTCACAAGAATTCATGGAATGGGAAGTGCAGGCTGCCTTAAAGCAAATGGCTCCATTGAAAGCTCCTGACCCCAACGGTATGCCTCCACTTTTTACCAAAATTATTGGGAACTTGTTGGTGGTGATGTCAGAAAAACTATTTTATCTTACCTCAATTCAGCCTCTTTACCCCACCCTTTGAATCATACTATCCTGACTTTAATTCCAAAAATCAAAAATCCAATTTCTGTCTTTGATTATCGCCCCATTAGTCTTTGTAATGTGCTATATAAGAATTTTTTTTCTAAGGTACTAGCAAATCGCTTCAAAAAAATCTTACCAAATATAATTTCCGAGCAACAAAGTGCTTTTACAAAAAACCGTTTGATATTTGATAATATTCCAGTAGATTTTGAGACATTACATAGCATGAATGTTCATAAATCTACAAAATCATGTTATATGACAGTGAAATTGGATATGAGCAAGGCATATGATAGGGCGGAGTAGATTTTTTGTAGAAGGTGATGAGGAAATTAGGGTCTAATGAGAGGTGGATAAACCTTCTGATGGTTTATGTGAAAACTGTATCATATTCGGTGTTGGTTAATGGTGAACCGAAGGGATTGATTCGACCTACTAGGGGGATTCGCCAAGGTGACCCACTATCACCATTCCTCTTCCTACTATGCACGAAAGGCCTCCATAGCCTAATTTCTAAGGCAAAAAGGGAGGGAGCCATTCATGGTTTTGGCTTAAGCAGAAGAAGCCCCAAACTAACCCATCTGCTTTTTGCAGATGATAGTCTGTTATTTGTAGGTCTAATAGAAGTGAATGCCAAAAGGTGTTGGAGATCCTAGCACAATATGAAAGCTTATCAGGGCAACAAATAAATAAGGGGAAAACAACCATCTTTTTATCTCAATCTACCAAGGAAGCTATGAAGTTGGAGATTCAAGAAGCATTAGGAATTCAAGAGATTAAGCAAATTGACAAATACTTGGGGCTGCCATCACTAGTGGGCAAACACAGAAAAGCTAGCTTTAACTACATAAAAGAAAGAATTTGGAGAAAATTGCAAGGATGGGAAGAAAAATTGTTGTCTCAAGTAGGAAGAGAAATCTTGATTAAGGCCGTGGTGCAAGCAATCCCAACCTATTCAATGTGCTGCTTTAAACTCCCTCTAGGTCTTTGTCAAGAAATTGAGGGTTTGATTTGAAAGTTTTGGTGGGGCCAAAGAGGTGAGCGAAGGAAGATACATTGGGTGAATGGGAGGAGATGCATGAGCTAAAATCAGAAGGTGGCATGGGTTTTAAGGAATTATCCTTGTTCAATGATGCCCTCTTAGCAAAACAAACTTGGAGACTCTTACATAATAAAAACTCTTTGTTCTATAGTGTTTTTAAATCAAAATTCTTTCCAACTTGTTCTATCATGGAAGCTAAGGAAGGTCAAGTGGGGTCGTATGCATGGAGGAGTATATTAATTAGAAGGGAAGTTATTCAGAAAGGGGAAAAGTGGAGGGTGGGAAATGGGGAGTCAATCAAATTGTCGGGGGACAAATGATTACCTTCTCTTAGTCACACATCATTGCAAGGAGCCCTAGTAGCTGAGTTACAAGAAGCCACTGTTAGCTATCTTATAAATCCAGCCACAAGCTCGTAGGACTCATCCACCCTGTTTAGAGTGTTCAACCAAAATGAAGTAAATGAAGTTCAGAAAATCCAGCTTAGCCAATAGCCCAATGAAGATGCTCTGTTCTAGCCATATGTGCAGCCTGAAATTCACTCAGCCAAATCCGGGTACTACTTCCTCAAAACAGAAGCCCGAATGTCAGCCCCACCAAGGAATCAAGCTTCGGTGCAAACAAAATCACTGTGGAAAAGGATTTGGCAACTGGCAATCCCGTGCAAGGTAAGGAATTTTGTTTGGAGAGCCTATCAAAATGCTATTCCAACAATCTCCAACTTGGTGCATCACTGTGTTATTGAGACTCAACGTGTTCCCTCTGCTCACAAAGTCCATAAGATGTGTTACACTCTTTATGGTCATGTCTGGGTCTAACTTAGGTTTGGGAGGATGATCCACAATGGGCATTTAGGAGCACCACCAGGTTCCAAACCTTTCCTGAAGTCCTCCTTCATGTGCTGGAATCGGACTGCAGTGGTGACCTTTCCACAATGCTCTTCTAGAATATATGGTTTCGACAGAACAAGGTTAGGACTTCTCCACCAAGTTGGCCTTTGGACCAAATAGCTCAGCAAGCATATCAGTCCCTTTAGGAGTTTCGATCAGCATAGCTGAGGAAGCCCATTGCAACAACACCAGCTCAGATACGTTGGCAGCCTCCACCGATGGACCGGGTTAAAATTAATTTTGATGGAGTGGTGTTTAAGGATGAAGACAGAGCAGGTATTGGCATGGTTGTTAGAGATAGCCAAGGCATGGTCATGGCTTCTTTATCCCAAAACATCTCACTCCCACACTCAGTTGTAAACTTGGAAACTCTGGCAGTATGTAGAGTACTTGAATTCTCCCTAAAGCTAGGCTTTGACAAAGCAATTCTTGAGGGAGACTCGATGATCATCATGGCTGCATTGAGGGACCCTTCTCCTTCACTGGCTTCATATGGTTTATTAGTTTGAGATGCCCAATTGATGGCACATTTATTTACTTGTATTTCCTTCCAACATGTTGGTAGGGAGGGAATAATGTTGCTCACAACCTAGCTAGACATGCACGTCATGTCACTGGTTTTTCAATTTGGATGGAGGATGTTTCTATCCAAATTTTTGCAGCTTATCAGGCGGATTTGCCTACTACTAAATAAAAAACTTCAAGTTCTTCCTTCTAAAAAAAAAAATACAAAAACCAAAGAGTCTAGAATAAAAAATAAATAAATAAATAAAATGATTCACAATTTTTTTTTAAAAAAAAGGACAATTTACATTTTATACCTAATAATATACTTACAAAATTTTTTAAAGAGTTAACAAAATATAAAAATGACTATCAATAGTATTTAAATTATATATATAGGAATTATATTATGCATCTTATTGTATATCTTTAGGTGTATCCATACACATGCATGAGGTTACAAGCTAGTAGCAATATAATGAGAAAGTTGGCGTAACCAATTTCATGAAAATTGCAAGGAAAAACTATTTTAGTATCCTCAAATGTCGTGGTATAACTATGCCCTATATGTTTAATAACCTAAACTAACTTCTATAGCACTATTACAATTCTTCATTCATGATAGGATAGGCCAAGAATGTATTGACCCCTTGTGATAAATTAACCAATTAATTAGCCAAGTTAATTAATTAATTGAATTAGCATGCAATAAGCATGGTAGCATAAACAAATCACCAACTAAGTTAAAATGCAGCGGAAAATAAATTGACACGATGATTTGTTTACAAATGGGGAAAACCTATACGGCAAAAATGCCATCGGGTGATTTTAAGGTCACCACTCCCGAGAATTCACTATTATCACAACAAGCGGTTACAAGTAAAGGAATCTCAATACCTTATACCAACCTACAGTTGAACCCTTACCCCAATACCTAATTGGACTTGTTCTGTAGTAACAATCTCTCCTTTCAATGCACTGCTCCCAGTACGTGACTAACCAATTCGATACGCGGATCCTAGTACGTGGCTTACACACCAACTTAAGAAGGATGTTGGATGCAAAGTTCTTCAATTCATAACACGATGAAGATCACGAAGCTCCTTGGTTACAAAACCCTACGGTGAACAAACATAGTAGCTTCCTCCTGAAGAACCAACCAAATCTCCAAGCCAGCTAAGACACAGCCCCAACCGCCAAAGATGTTGCCCAAGACCTTTAGAGATGCTGCCAAAATCTGCCAAAGAATCCGCCACAAAATCTACTCATTCTAAAGAACCACTAAACCTACAAGTCGCTTGAGTAGCCGAAACCACCTAAAGCTACTGGAGGCGTCGCCACTGACCTCTAAGTTTTTTTTTTTCTTGATTTTTTTTTCTTTTTTCCAATTTTCATTATCCAAGGTACAATCTTGTTAATTTTTCTAATTTTGCACATGTGGGTTATAAAGATATATTTCCAATCTAGGTTGTGTGTAAGTATGAATCTGGGTTTTGCTCAAGATTTGTATATGGGATAAAGTTGTGGATTTTGTTGAGGGAAGACAAGGTCTTGGTGTCTCTACTGTTTATAGGTGATTAAATTTTGAGGATTTTGCTTTTGCATGTGGGTTTTGGAACCAAGTTTCTTGGTTTTTTTTTTTTTTTTTTTTTAAGGTTTTCTAAAATAAAATTTAGAGAGAGGAAGAGAGGTCACCAATTCATTGACAGCGGTGGACCGTTGGTGGAGTGGTCACCAATTCTTTATGTCTCCGATAACATTACCATTGCCAACATCAACACAGGCATCCATTGTTTTTTTGTTTTTTTTTTTTTGTTTTTGTTTTTAATGAGATTTTAATTAGGTTTTGACATGACGTTATACTATTGGTGGCATAAACCAAGTGGTTTTCGCCACATCCGGATAGAATTTAAGCTCTTATTATATAATTTCTACATAAAAATTTTGAAAGATACAAACATTTTTATGAAAAATAATAAATGATAACATTAAAATTTTGAGCTCTTTACAATTTTGAAAGGTAAATTTAAACAAATATATTCTCTTCAATTAAAATTTTGGGTAAGTTACAACAACCTACCCTGAGATTTGGGGTAATACCAATCACATTCAAATGTTTTTGAAAATGACCAATTTGGTCCTTAAACACTAATGCTGTGTAATTTCGTTTGTTCACTCTCTCCCAAACAAATTTTCAACTCATTTATTCACTCCATTTCTTCACTCACCCTTCTTCACCCAGAGCATAAACCCTCTCTTTCACTCATTCTCAAGCTCAAACCAATATACAAAGGATATACACGGCCATGTATTTAAGAAACATTAAAAAAAAAATCTTACTAAACCAATGTATCCATTTTCCAAAACCATACACAGTTTCATTTGGAAATTTTTTTTTACAGAACATTCAAAAAAGAAATTTCATAAAAAAAAAAAAAACAAAAATCTCACTACATCAAATAACCAAACCAAGATCAACCCAATTAATTCTAACATCACACAAGACAATCAAGCATGATCAACTCAACCAACCAATCATCAAACATCACACCTCAAACCGACCCAAAAAAAAAAAAAAATTCAAAATAAAACTCAGACCCCCAACGACAAGAATCGTGTGACCTTACAACCACCGTCCACCACAACACCACCTATCACTACCCACTCATCCTCCTCAAACCCAAACAGTTCCAACCATCCAACATCACATGATTCACACCTTAAACCCAAACAAACCCAAATCAATTTTTTTGAAGAAAAAAACTCATACCCACGATGGAAAGTTACATTGGATAGTGACCTTATAACCGCCAACCACCACGCATCGCGCCCAGAAACCGCCGTCCACCATCGTTCTAGTTCGCGACCCAACCATCATCTTTCTTGTGTTTATATGCTTATTCTAGGGATCCCTTTTTTCTCCTGCACTAATCTTTATAAGGAGTTGCCATTGACAGTTAATTTTAAGTAACTGTTCACCAAATAATGGTACATCATTCTCACATGTATCATTTATGCATTTGTCGGTGCACAGTACAAGTAGAAAACGTAACAAGAAGTCTGAACCTAATAATAATAGACGCTGGTTGACAGTTGTGGAAACTCCCATGTCCTCACAAAATGTAAAAATCTTGAGCCCTTCAAAGACATATAAACACAAGAAAAAAGGCATGGAAAAGCATACAAATTCTCAATTTTCTTTTGACTTTTGCTATAACACAAAGCATTTAATGGAGACTTAACTAACTACCCCCGTTTACATAAGAGATAGAAAAGAAGTAACAGATGCGACACACATGACTTCTAGAAAAATGCCTCAATCTCAATCTCAAATCGTCTGGACGCAAACGCTGAAGCCAGTACTAATTCTCAATTTTCTTTTGACTTTTGCTATAACACAAAGCATTTAATGGAGACTTAACTAACGACCTCCGTTTACATAAGAGATAGAAAAGAAGTGACAGATGCGACACACATGACTTCTAGAAAAATGCCTCAATCTAAATCTCAATTTGAATTCTACCCTTTCGACTTGACTTCTCAATTGAACCCGATGATCAATGCAATTCGGATATGCATCTGTATCATGTCCATCTAATACATTATAGCATTAATTGCATTTGTCATTTATTATTTTTATCAACTTATTTTTATTACTATTCATAAGTGTTATTGTACTTTTTAATATTATTCATGGGTCTTATAGTACTATTTTAATTAACTTTTACTTTTATCTACAATACTTTCAGTAAAAAACTTTCAGTTTCAATTAAATAAGTTGTTCCTAAACAAACACTAAATGAAAGATTTCTCCTTCTATACATAAACCTCCCTTCAATTTTCATTTTCCAATCAATTGTTATAGAAATGAAAACTCGTTTCCGGACCCATTTTCATTTTCCCCCTAAATCACATTACAATTGTCTCTTTATCAATCATATTGAAATGTGATGTTCAATTTAGATCCAGCAAATGGGTCGGGTCAAGCCAATATAGATTCAACTTGATTAATTATGGTTTAAATCAAATTCAGTCTAAAACAATCAGATTAAAATGAGTTGCAAACTCTATGACAATTACCTAAATTTTTAACTGTTGAAGTCAACCCAGTATGGCTTGTAATTTTTCACATAAAAAAGAAACTGAAGGGTAATTTTTTATGTTCCTTTTAATACAAATAAGAGAATAAAAACCTGAATTCAAATAAAATAAAATTTAAAAAATACATAAATTATTAAATTCACTAGTCTAACAATTTTACAAAATAATAAATAGAAAAGTCAGATACCTAGACCAAATGTCAACCACAATTAATCCTACAGTAATATATATAAGATGTGAATTAAAGTTAACAACATAATTACCAACATTTAAAATTTTACCAAAAAAACATAATCGTAGTAGGATTATGCATGGGCTATATAAAACATTGTTTGGTTAATCCAAGTAATTAAAGAAGTTTAAAAATAATTTTAAAATGAAGTAATAGCTAATAGAAAAATAATTAGCATTAAATATTAAACAAATTCTATAAATAAAAATTATCATATTTAATATTTTTTATAAATAGTAAATTTATATAATAATTTAACGATTTTTTATCTCATATAGATGACTAAATAAAATTCAAAATTAAAATTTAAAAAAAAAAAGTAAATGAGTAATTAAAACTACTTTATAAAGTTTCTTTTACATTAATTTTTTTTTATCTAAAAATTTAGAAGATGTATTTAAAAAACAACAATAAGTTCAAGTAGAAACAAATTCACAAAATTAGGGGTCTATGATTGAAAATTCATTATCATCAAGGTTTAAACTAAATGCAGCTTGACATAGTGATGATCGGTAGGTCGCACTCCTAGTAGAGAGAGATTGGAGATTAATCGCCTGTTTGGATGGAGGGAGGAAGGAGGGGGAGGGGGAGTGGGAGTGGAAGGGAGTATAGTAGAGTTGGCTAAAAATAAGCGAATTTTGTGTTAAATCCACTCTACTCTACTCTCCATCCCTCCTCCTCAATCCAATCGGACTATAACTGATCAATGATTGCTAAGCGAGAGTGCTAAGCCAAAGAAGCAAAGACAAGCTATGAAGCCAACCAAGAGAAATCAACCCTCATCGAACTTAGAGAAAGAGGAAAATTGAGAAGAGTGAAGAAAATAAACTGATCGAGAAATTGAAAATAAGAGGGAGGAGATTTAAGAGTTAAAAACTATAAAACCAAAGAAAACTAGAAGATAAGACTTAAGAGTTAGAGGAGATTTTTTTTTTTTTTTTTTTTTTTCCTTCCTAACAAAGAGTCAAACTGCAAACAACAAAACCCAATCCATTGTTTAGTGAGTAGGTTTGGTGTTGACGCTATTTTTCACGAGTCTAAAAACTCTTATTCTTGTTTTATCCTTCGAGTTTGCACTTTGCCGGGCTAACAAATCCAAACCCAATTTTGTTAGGTCTAGAGATGACATTAATTCATAATCTATTTTCATTTGATTCATAATTTGTTTTCCAAATATGAGGAAGTCTGATACTGATAATTTATTTTTCAATTATGTTGAACTATGATGTTTATCTTTCTTTATATTCTTGCTATAAAATTATAGCTCCAATATATGAGAATTTAGTTCCAAGTGAGATTCATGGTTCAATTCGTAGAAATTGAAGATGAGATTTTTTTTTTTTTTTTTTTTTTTTTTTTGTGTGTTACTAAAATTATAAGTTTCCTTTGATTAATATTGTGAGAGTTTGAAACTCTCATGATATCCTAATTCCCACAATTTATAAACTTCCAAAGTTCACCTTAAAGTTAATAATTTTAATGTCTCTTGTCTTAAATTTAACTAGTATGTAACCCGTGCTTACGCATGGAAATGATAAATTGAAGTGATGCTATTGATGTTAGTTTGAGTTATTAAACATATAGGACATTAATTCGACTAGGACATTTAAAGGTATTAAAATGGTTTTTCTTTGCAATTTTCATGATATTAGTTACGCCAAGTTTCTCATTACATTATTCTCAAAAAAAAATTCTCATTACATTGCTATTATGTATATAATTTTGAAAATCTCTATTGGATACTATATATACAATATCAATTTACAATCATTGTACATGAAATTATTTAAATACAACACAAAATAAAAAGAATAGATTAGTCCAACAATATCTCCTAAATTGAATAGGGATAGGTGCATAGGATTGTTTAGCTGAATTACAAATTTTTAGGTTCAAGATTTTTGCATACAAAATATCTAAATAGAAACATTTTTAAAAATATATGCTCATTAGTTTAGAGAAAAAAATAATAGCAAAAATCTAAACAATTTAATTTTTATGGAAAGCTAACAAAAGCAAAATCTAATTTTGATTCTAATTGATTTTTCTCTAAGCTTTGTTTTAATATATATTACCTAATTAGTAATAAACCATACATAGTCATAGTATATTATATAAATAACTTATAAATTTAAATTATTTTTAGTTACACAAAAAAATGGCTCATAAATGTAAAATCATTCAAACTCTCTTTTCCTATAATTATATATATATATATATATATATATATATATTTATAGTTAGTTAGTTAGATATATGGTTAATTTTTTTATGGTTTGTTTATATTGGACTCCTCGTTTTCTATACTGAATTAACTCATTTAGCACAAAAATTTAAAAACTTAAATTAAATAGAATACATGGTGCAAAATTAAACTTTAATTGAAATCTAATTTTTACATTGAATTAACTCACTTGACACAAAAATTTAAAAACTTAGATTATATGGGACACATAGTACAAAATTAGACTCCAATTGAATTCTAATTTGAAATCTAATTAAATTTTCTCTCTATTTTTCCTATTAATATATATATATATATATATATATATTATAACAAATCACATTTAAAACTAGTTAACATTCCTTGTTAGTCATTAGAACTCAACTAACATAAAATAATGGTCATGTACATTGTTTTTCACCCCATTAAGCTTATATTAATCGTTCGAAATTTCTAAACCAGTTTCTTATTGAGATTTAGTTTCTAGTGAATCCAAAAAATGGTGAGTTTTAGAGTATGTTTGGCAAGAAGTAATGATTTTTTTTTTTTTTTTATAGCTTTTTGTCTTAGTTTTAATTTTTTTTTAAATGTTAAAATTAACATACAATTTTTTTTCCTTTTTTTGACATGTAGCAAATAAGGGATACCCGAGACAATATGTCAACAATCTTTTAAATTCTTGACAATTGAGAGAAGGTCATTTCAAAGAAGGCTCTGATGCTTTTCTTTGCTGCAAGTAAAAGTGGGCCAAGCTCCCTATACAAGTGGGCGGGGATGTGAGCTCCACGATATGCTTTCTTTATAATCTGCCAACTCTCTGCTTTTTTTTAATTTTTGGTGAAAGCAAATTCGTCTACAAACCAAATCTTCTAGTTTCTCCTTAAAATCTACTGCAATTTTGTTCTAACATCTAACGAAGAACAACCACTCATCAAAAAAAAAAAACAAAGAACAACCATGAACAGTGAATCTGATCAGCTTCATGTCCTATTCTTCCCTCTAATGGCACATGGCCATATGTTACCAACCTTAGACATAGCCAGGCTCTTCTCAGCTAGAGGTGTCAAAACCACCATAATCACCACCCCTAAAAACGCACCTCTCTTTACCAAAACCTTAGACAAAATCCAAACCTCTTCCACCAAAATCAGCCTCAAAATCGTTCACTTTCCTGCCAAAGAGGTTGGCCTCCCTGAAGGTTTCGAAAATCTCGATCTTGTCACCAACCTACAAGTTCACCGCAAATTCTTCGCCGCCACATCCTTGCTCCAACAGCCTCTAGATGATCTCTTACAAGAACTACACCCACATGGACTTGTTGCTGATATGTTCTTTCCTTGGGCAACAGATATAGCATCAAAGTATGGAATTCCGAGGTTGATTTTCCATGGAACTAGCTTCTTTTCTATGTGTGCTATGCACTGTGTAGAACAGTACATGCCCCACAAAACTGTCAAATCCGACACTGAACCCTTTGTGTTGCCTGGATTACCAGACGAGATCAAGTTGACAAGTTTGCAACTTGCGGATCATACACGATTGGGTTTGGAGAATGACTTTACAAGGATGATGGATAGAGCTAAAGAAAATGAAAAACGAAGCTTTGGCATGCTTGTTAATAGCTTTTACGAGCTTGAGCCTGCTTATGTTGATCATTACAGGAACGTTATTGGAAGGAAAGCCTGGCATATAGGCCCAGTTTCGCTTTGCAATAGGAATGCTGAGGAGAAAGCACAGAGAGGAACAGAGTCCTCCATTGATGAGCATGAGTGCTTGAAATGGCTTGGTTCCAAGAAACCCAATTCAGTTGTTTATGTATGTTTTGGTACAAATTCAAGATTCCCAGCTTCTCAGTTACGCGAGATTGCGTTAGGCCTTGAGGGTTCTGGGCAGGAATTCATTTGGGTTGTGAGGAAGGACAACAATGATGGTGAGCAAGGAGATAAGGAAGATTGGTTGCCTGAAGAGTATGAGAAAAGAATGGAGGGTAAAGGACTAATAATCAGAGGGTGGGCACCCCAGGTTTTGATTCTTGAACATGAATCAGTTGGTGGGTTTGTGACACACTGTGGTTGGAACTCAGCTCTTGAAGGAGTCAGTGCTGGGTTGCCAATGGTAACATGGCCTATTTTTGCTGAGCAGTTCTACAATGAGAAGTTGATAACTGATGTGTTGAAGATTGGGGTTGGAGTTGGTGCTCAGCAATGGATTAAATTGGTGGGAGATTATATCAAAAAAGAATCTTTAGAGAAGGCAGTGAAGGAGGTAATGGTGGGTGAGAAAGCTGAGGAAAGAAGAGACAGAGCCAAGGCACTAGGGGAAATGGCAAAGAGGGCTGTTGAAGAAGGGGGCTCATCTTACACTGATTTGGGTGTTTTGATTGGAGAACTGAGGTCATATGGAGGATCAAGAAAGCAAGATTAAGTCAAATTATCATTATTATGCTTGTTTGTTTTGTTGTGATGCAAATAATTGAGGCCTCTTTTGCTTGAGATGACCCCATATTATTAAGTTGATAATTTTTGCTTTTCTGTTGTCAGAATTGCTGGCACTCCGTTTGTAAATTTGTAATAGTTTTGTCTAGTTTCTACGTGGCACTATACTGAGTCTAAATCTTTCTGTCTCATTTTTTTCTGCTCTATTATATATTCCATCAAAAAAAATTTGACACGTGTTCACCTAATTAATTAAATATTATCATTATTGATTTATTAATACTATAGTTATTAACTAATAGTAGTATTTAATTAATTAAGTGAACACGTAGCAAGTTTTTATTGGTGGAGTACAGAATGGAACAGAAAAAGTGACACAGAATATTTGGACTCGTGCTATACTACTTTTAAAATGAATTTGTAATTATTTTTTAAGCACTACAGAAGGATTTGTTATTAAGTTGTAGGAATTTGGTAGCCTTTGTTGTGTTTGAGGAATTACCCCATTGATCACAAAGTCAAAAAGAGTTTCTCGACTCTGGTTTATTCTACAACAAATCACATAACACAATCCATCCGCTTAAACTATATAAAAGCACGTGTATGAACACTATGATTGATATACGAGGTGATCTCCTAAAGTCTGTCAGGTCCTCAATTTTCTCATTTTTATTGGGTTGGTTGAGATTCGTTTTTCAAGTAAACATAAAAAAACTTTATTCACACTTGCTAAGTAGCAAGCATTCCTTGGTTCTCATACGCACTGTTTGATTTATTACCTACAATTTGTTATACCAAAAAGTGTCAAAATTTGTTGACAAAACTTGTGCGTGTATGCTTTCTCTTGGTTTTATGGTTTTGTGCTTTTGGCAGTGTTTTTGGGCGGTGGTCTTTGAAATAAATAATATATATATATATATATATATTTATGCAATATTCATATGAATGTCTTAGTTAAAAACACCAACAAATACTAGTTAAGCTATGGATCACGGAATAATTAAAAATCAGGTTATAGGCAAGATGTCTAAACATTCACTAACTCTCCATACAGCTTTGTCCTTACTGCACTCCTGTCACAATGGCATGCATCAAGTGCATTTTTTGTCTCTACCTGCAGGTTTTGATTATATAAAAAGAACGTTTTAGCTAAGGTTCAGCACAAAGCATCCTTAACGTTAGGTTCATCACGCGTTTATCAAAAAAGAAATTGATAGATTCACCAGATTCGATGTAAAACATTAGTGGACCCCTTGGTTCATCCCTTGAGCAACTGGGAGAACCATTCGATGACAGATTTTCCACATGCCTAGAGATCGGATGATTTTGATGAGGTGGAAACCCCCTCCGACACTTGCCTGGTGAACCTCATTTCTAGAGGGGAAAATTTAAGAAGTCCCGGATAAGTATTCCAGGCTCTCACAAAAGGAAACTTAGATAGTGTCAAAGCAATGCTCCAAGCTCTCACAAGTGCTTTGGCCTCATCCCTTTTGTGAGAGTTCGAAGCACTGCTCCGAGACTACCTAAGAATTGCTAATTTAAAATACTATTTTATCTATTTTAACAGATCACTTTATAATATACCCAATATTAAAGGTTCTATTTTTTTTTTTTACCAATTCATTTAAATATTATTTGTTTTATTATCTCATAATGTTTCTTTCTCTCCCTTCTTCTTCTCTCTCTCTCTCTCTCTCTCTCTCTCTCTCTAAAGCAACCCTACCACTTTATTCTCATTTCAAGAAAACTCACACCCACACCCAAGAAAAAGAAAAACAAAACAACTCACCAAAATCACAACCAAATTACAAACCCAAACCCACAACCTCATCTCATAACCACCAAAAGCCAGAAGAAGAAAAAGAAAAACAACCCACCAAAATCACAACCAAATCATAAACCCAAACCCACAACCTTATCACCATTAACCACCAACAACTGGAAAAAGAAAAAGAAAAACAACCCACCAAAATTACAACCAAATCACAAACCCAAGTCCAGAACCTCATCACAACCAACCGCCAAAAAACGAAAAAAAAAAAAAAAAAAAAAAAAAAAAAAAAAAAAAAAAAAACCAACTCAACCTCAATCCCAACCACCCCGACCTCAACCCACTCTAGTCGGATCTCAACCCACCCCACGCCAATCTCAACCCCAATCTGATCTTAACCCACCCACCCCGACTACCACTAGCCACCACTTGAGAGAGAGAATGAGAGCACATACCTTTTTTTATAAGCATAAGATGAGAGCGCAGACTTGATAGAGAGTGAGAGATACGGATGTGAGAGAGAGAGAGAGGACACTAATTTAATAAAGTGAGAAGGAAAAAGAAAATAGTTTTTTATTAGTAGCAACTTGCTACAGTAGGTAGCTAGTAGTAGCAAGTTACTGTAGCAAGTTGCCCAATAAATTCAGGTTTTTTATAGAAAGTTTCAACTTATAACATCAACTCCTAATGATAGCTCTTTATCATCAAACTAAGATACCAGTCAATTTTTAGTGTAGGCAGGGATTGAATCCCAAATCTTTTATTCAACCATCAGAGACTTTACTAGTTGAGCTAACTAGAACTCACAATTCAGGTTTGACAAAATTGATGGAGAGGGCTTTTTGGTGGTTTTGTTGCAAAAATAGGTTTTTGGCAATTTTTACACTTTTGGTGTGAATGCAATAAGAGCATCCACAATAGTGGAGCAAAAAATATAGCTATTTGGCACTTACAAAAGTCACTTTATCTATTTTACCTCTTCACACCCAACAGCAATGGAGTTATATTTTTGGGTATTTGATTAAAATAATACAAATAACTCATTAAAATAATAATAAAAACATCTACAACAACAGCAACAACAACAACGACAACAACAACAAAAAACCAACACAACACAAACATCCACCACTGCCACTAGTCCATAGCAGGAAAGAAAAAACCACCAACCCAAATCCTTAATCTTTTTCCTCAACCCAAACAAAATCAAAAATCACCAATCACAAACAAAATCAAAAATCATCAATCACAAAAAAAATAAAAAATTACCAACACAGCACAAACACAGCGTGGGTCAGCGAGCTGGGTTAGCAGAAGGGGTGGGTCGGCGGAATAAATCTGTGATGGGGCTTGGGGAGATGGGTCTCGACGATAGGCGAGCTGGCCGGCGAGCTTAGGGATAAGGGAGTTGAGGGATCTCGCCAGCGAGCTAGAGAGAAAAAAAAAATTGAGGAGGAAGAAAGAAGAAAGAAGAGAAGCCGGAGAGAGAGAGAGAGAGGAAATGTTTGTTTAATGAGAGAAGAGAGAGAAGTGTAATAAAAAATTACTTTTTTTTTAGATTCAACCTACAATACACAGCCAAAAATAGTTGCATACTGTAACTCTAAAGCAAAAAATTTTAGCTATGCCTTCACTATTATAGAGTAATTTTTTGTATTTTGGTGAAACTAAAATAGCAATATAGCTATTTAGCTTCACTATTACTAGTGCTCTAAGTACCAGAACTTAAAGTGTTTTGCAAAATAGTGGGTCACAAAATATAAGGGATAATTACAATTTTTTTTTTTGTTTACTGAAGAAATTTAACTTGACATTAAAAATTTTTAGGACTGACCTGCCATTTGGTTAAATTCCATCACAGTTTCTAGAAAATGCCGACATTTTTTTATTAAAAAAATTTCTTGATGCGTTGCCAAAAACATCTTTCATTAACATTTTTTTCCAGAGACTTAACTACAACTTTCCAAATAATGCTTTGAAATTGTAAACTAAAAACTAAAAATTGAAATTTAGAAAAGCAATAATTGTATGTCCCCTCAATACTTGAAACCCACCGTTACTGAAATCTGAAGAAGGGACATGAAAATAAAATGTGAAAAAAATATGTACAGAAGAAGCATACCTTTTATCTATGCTTGTGTAGAAGTTGTAAATTTATCAATTATGTTTTCACCAACCATGGTTAAAACTTTGTGAAGTAAATATATATATATATATATATATTTTTTTAATTAAGGGAATGGAGGGGAGTGCTGTTTTTTTCAAACTTCAAATATGAGGAGAAGTGTCATTTTGTCAATACTCGATAGAGGGAAGTATAAATATAAATACCTCCGTTTCTGGACCATTTTGTGAGTCCATAGTTTGAAAAACCCAAAGCCCAAGTAAAGAAATGCCCTTAAGGTAGATGGCCGATTGAGTGAGTCTCTTGGCCCATACTTAAGGCTGGTGTCCATGGCCCAAACGGTCCGATGCATGTGTTTTTTGCGCCTCATGCCGGAGGCCCAAAACCCACCAAGGCCAGGCCAATAAGGCCCATACTAATATAAGGAGTTAAAAGGTAGTTTGGAGTCTTTGGACTAATGAATGTCAGGTAGGCATCTTGTTGAATTTTGTGGAAATTGTACCCAAAAAAAAATATATCAATCTTTTTATAAAATTTCTTTGTAAGACACAAAATTCAATTTCAATAAAAATCATAACATTCACTTAGTACAAAAAGTGACATGCCCCGAAGCAATTTTTTAAATAAAGTAACTTTTTAATATATCAAAAATAGAATTTTTATTTTTTTAATAAAACGTTTAACTGGTCCTCTAATAATTTATTTGATGGTAAAATAGGGTTGATAGAGAGATTTTTTTTTTTTTTTTTTTTTTTGAGATTTTTCTTAACAACTTGATAATGATGAGGTTTATTTATTTATTTTTTTTTTAATGATAATTTGTGTGGTAACTGTTACTTTCGAGCATCTTTTGCTCCTTAGTTTGGTCTAATACTCAGGCTTTAGAGGTGCTTGGCCCTACAGCTCTACCATGTATTGGGTTAGGCATGGGAGACCAATAATGGTCCATATCATTTCAATAATCATATAGGTAATCTAGAGATTCCATCATGATTCTGTCCAACTCAGTTCAGCATTATGGATAACTTTAGCAAGACTAAAGAGCATAGTGTTTGGGAAAAGTATATGTTAAACAAACTGAAATGATTGAATTATGGTTGCAAAATTTTCACTTTAATAAAAGTTTCTTGATGGGATTGCACTTTTTGTAGTCTTGCCTACTTAGCAATCATTCATTTCCAATTTGTATTTTTGAAATCAGGATGTAGATTCGTTGTCAATGAAAAAGTTGATCCCATGCACTTTCAATAATTAAAAGAATTACAACGTTACGGATTCAAGAGATCTCTATATTAATACTATATGGTATTTCTAGATAATACTTTTAGAAAAGTATTGGAACTTGATATTTAGGGCATGTTTGATAATAGATTTTAAGTATTGTTATTTAAAATGATGTGAAAACTGTAATTTAAAAAAAGTTATAAAAATACATATTTAAAGTACTCATAATACAAAACAAGTATTTGATACCATATTTCTAATAATTTTTTTTTTTAAAATAAAAAAAATAACTGTATATTTAGTATTGTAATAGGTATTTTTGAGAAAAGTGTAAATTTTTCTGACATAAACAGTAAAATGTCATTATTTATTTATTTATTCTATCTCTCATCTTCGTTCAATCCCTCTATTTTGCAAGTCCAAGCTAGCTTGAACAATTCACTGAACAATGCAAACCTAACTGAATCAAAGCCAAATTGCTATTTTATTTAGTTGAGACAAGAGAAAAGAAAAACCCATAAAAAATAAAAAATAAATAAAAAAACCCATAAAATTCAGACAAAAGAAAAGCCAAATTTCTATTCTATCCAACTGAATCACTAGTCATCCAACCCAGTAAAAAGAAAAACAAGAGAAACCCATCAACTAGGATATTTACAACAACAACAACAACAAAAAGAGAGATAGAAAGAAAGAAGAAGACAACGTGCAAGAGAGAAAGAGAAAAAAAGAATTAAAGAGAAGAAGAAGAAAGAGCGGTAGCGTGCAGGAGAGAGAGAAAATGAAAAAAGAACAAAGAAAGAAAGAAGAAGAGGATGTCAAAATGAGAAATTCGACTTAGAATCTTCATACATGAATGAGAAATCCCACCAAAAATTTGATTAGTGGATGTCAAAATAAATTACAACAAAAGTCGAATCAATTTCTAGCATGATTGGTACAGAGCCCACTCTTCCCCCAAAAATGCAAAAAATAAAAATAAAAATTACAAGAAAGTAAATCTTTGATTTGACTTCACAAAGGATTTTTTTTTTTAATTATTTATTATGTAAACGTTAAATTTGAAATTATGGCACCTACTTCAAGATAATTGATATTTATTATTTATTTAAGACATCAATTAATTTTTTGTATAAGCAAAATTCAAACATAAATATCTTATTGGACAACAAATGACTTTATTAAAGACTCTCTAATAATACATGTATCATTTTACAAGTATTAATTTAATTTTATCTTCACCGCCTATATATATATAACAAAAACTTTAAATCCCTATATATTTATATTATTGAACTCTATGTTATAGTTAACTAATTGAAAAATATATAGTTGATAAGACTAGGATAACACTCAATTAACCTTAGATTACATACTTGTATTATAGTTAGGATAAGTAGGATTACTTGCACTATAAGTTGTAGTTGAAGATACTTTGCAAAATGAACTTTTACTATGATAATAATACAATAAAAATTGACTAATAATATAAGAGATTTGAGTCTTGAATCTTGAAATCTCTAACAAAATTAAACTATCTCTCCCTCACTAAGGAGTAAGGACCGGATATTTACCTTGAAATAATTGAAAGATTTTGATTCTTTTATCATTTTTTCCCTAAGCTATTCTTTTCTCATAATTATTAACCTCATTTGAAAACTCACTCATTCAATTTTTTTTTTTTTTTTCTAAAAAAATTGACATTATACGACCATAAATATAGGTAGTAACATTAAAAAAAAAAAAAAAAAAAAAAAAAAAAAAAAAAAAAAAAAAAAAAAAAGAGGTAACCTGTACATGGAAGCATTGAACTATAATATCTTCTGAACAATAATGTCCGTGAACCCCATTATCTTAGAGGTTTGGCCGCCGGGCCCGGAGTCCTCGACCCTACACACTTTAAGTCTAAATAATTCCACCTACGGAGAATGGAGGTTGTTGCTTCATAATAATTGCCATTTGGCCAGAAAGTGTAGAATTGCTGCACTGTAGTTTTATCCTTTTACTGTGCAGAACGAACGGAAATTTTTTTGAACGAGTTATTCAAACACTAATTATTGTTGTACATGATGACTTATGTACTTCTGTATATGCTATAGCTGAAATCGTGCTGTGTGTCTCGTACTTTAATGGGTAACTTTTAATACTACCGTATATATATAATGCAACAGAAATGGTGTCGAAATCAATTTTAGCTGTGTGTCTTGTCCCTTACCATGTTCGAGGTACAATGTGACCTAGTTTTTTGTTATTTTTAGTACCACACTTTGTAATATGATTTAGCTAAAATTATAATTGTATTGCATTGTATTTTATTTTTGAGGTCACATATACAGTATGGTGTGGTACAATGCGGTTTAGAGTTTAGCCAAAATTATAACTGCACCGCACCTCATTTTTGGGGTCACATGTGCAATGCGGTATATAAGATGCGGTTTGAACAGAATGAAGTAGGTATATTTTTTAAATTTTGGGTTTTTCCTACCCAGTCCAAAACTAATTTTTCCCTTTGTCTTGGGCCAAGTTTTAAATTATTGAGCTAATTTTTCTTTATTTTGGGCTAGCTTTCCTAATCAACACTTGTTAGGGTTATCAAACTTAATAATAAAAAAAAAAAATTGGAGTTATTGAACTATTAATAATATATTTAAAAATAAAAATAAATAAAAATATTAATATATAGAGCGGGTGCATTGCGGTTTGTACGGTTTTTTTTATTATAAAACTGCAAATCACACTGCACTATGCGGTACAGTGCGGTGCACTGTAACTTGCAGTGCAATGCAGTTATATCATTTTACAGGTGGTTTTGATATGGTTTTTGCGGTTTGATGAACACTTCTTTTTTATTGCATAACTTTTATTTTTTGAGAGGGTCTGGGTGGGGAACTATACCAGCTAGTTTATGGCCTACAATGGTATTCCGAACAGAAGGATGACATGTTAATGGCCCATTAAGGGGTGCAAGAAAATAACCCAACAAAACGAAATCATGGTTGCTTTAGCGATCAAATACCAAAAAGATATCATGGTTAAAAGTAGAAACCAAATGATGGCATAATAACAGGAGTTTGAATATGAAATCATAAATTCTTAGCCTTTTCTTTTTATGTATATTGAATCATTGATACGTGGATGTTAGACTAAGTGGGCAAGATTAAAAAATAAAAATCTCAACACAACTGTGAATATGCTCTTAACCAAATTCATCATACTTTTGTAAAACTTACTCATTATATTTGTCAGAATAATCCTATTTATGATATACCTAAAAAAAGATTAATGAAAAATTATAAACATCTGAATCAATGTAGGACTAAGCACGTCCGTGAAACACTTTCAATTCCAATTTCACACAAAAATCTACCACTCACATGCCTAACAGTATTTCACATCCAAATTTACAAACAAATCCAATAACAAATCACTATTTCACATAACCATTATACGAACTATAGAAACACATTAATCTTTTCCTTTTCTTGCACTATCTCCCTAAACTACGTACTATCGGGTCTATTCCAATCTCTCCTTAATTATAAAATCAAGTAATATTCCCTGATTTGCAAATAACCTTCACGTCATTAATAAAAGCCCCCCCCCCCCCCCCCCCCCCCTTCTCTCTCTCTCTCTCTCTCTCTCTCAAATGAAATGTAAGTCTTAGCTTGAGTGTTATTGAGATGTATTGATGTATTCATAGTTTACTTGAACTGTAGTATGTATTGATTTAGATTGGGGATAAGGAATTTTCTAGGGTTTCAATTTCTATAATTATTAGTAGTCACAAACTCACAGTCAACAAGTGTAACTACTAAGATTGTATATATATATATATATATATTTTAACCTGAGTGAAATTGTATTTTATAGATGAACTATCAAGCTGAACAGCATCATAGAGCCATATGATGTATAAAGAATCAAATTTTATCCATAATCATGAAAAGCATGTGTACGTACCCACGTGGAAGCTAAATTCCTCGTCTGGTTCAAAAAATTCCCAGAACTTCTTCAAAGTTCAAAGTGTGTTGACAAACACAGTACCAATTAAGCATATAACTAAATAAATGGCCGTTGAATGCGGAATTGGTGCTTGTCATTTCCTAACAACCTTGGCGCTTTTGTTAGGTACTTTCTCTTCCATTCCATCCCAACATTGATTGAAAAATTGACACTTTTATGTCTATCCAGTCTCATAAATTCGGGTAACTTTGCTTCTTTATTTTCACTATTTCATGTTAAAGTTTTCACACCCAACCCAACTTTGTTGGATGAATGCAGATATGAATCTAAATATCAAAGAAGCTAGTTCGCATTTGATGCACTGTTAGTTCAAACTTCAAAGAGAGGGAAAAAAAAAAAAACTATTAACTCTCTCACTGTTTGATAGATAAAGGCAAAAGCTAGATAGCCAACTTCTGTTTGTCGATATTTTCTTTTGAACTTGAGCGGTATTTTGAGACAGATATTGGTATTGAATACAGAATACGAATCTCCTACAAACTTTCATTTTTGGTTTTTTTAAGAAGTCTCCAACAAACTTAAGACATAGTGTTGTTTTTATATGTACCTTCTATAAATTAAATTAGCCAAAGGCAACAAGACGCATTTCATGCAAGTACTTTCTTTTTATTTTTTTTTATTGATAAGAATTTGGCTATATTGATACTAAAGATGCAAGATAAAGCAGGTGAATGAATGCTTTATTTTTTTTTTTTTTGTAATTTTTTTAATATATCTTTGGATTTTAATACTCAATTATAAATTAAATATGTTTTATAATAATAGACGTTATACCTACTTAAAAATAACAATATAAATTACTAATAACTATTGAGTTTGGAGGGAGGATCAATCTCAAACTCATTTTTAAAGTAATTTGTATACTTGCAAATCAAATAAACAAATTAAACATACATGTTATTGTCAATTCTATAGTCATAATCCAAATTATATCATATATGATCACCTAAAAGGTTGATGATATTAAAATTAATTTAATTTAAAGCCACACCCTCAATTTTATCATTTTTTAAAGGCAAAAATAAAATTCCTCTTTTTCTTTTTCTTTTCCAATATTTTTAATTCTAAAAGACATTAATAAAATACAAAATATTTATTTCCTTTATAAAATAAAATTTAACATAAAAAATGGAAATTTTAATTATTTATACTATATATAAGAGGATTCCCCTCTTTGACCCCAAAAAAAATGTGGTTCAAAAATACCCTCAATAATGAATGGTAACTTCTTTTAGACATAGGGTCATAAATGTCAAATAACAAATTTCATTTTAAATTTAAAAGGAAAATTCCTAAAATTTAAAATTGTTTTTCTTCACGTTCATCTTCTTATTCTCTAAAATTTAGCATTTTTATTCCTTTTTCATCCAAATAAAAGTAGAACACCCCCAATTTAAAAAATTAAAAACTAATAGAACTCCTAAAATTTAGCATTCTTTACCCCTTAGGTTCATCTTATTTTTCCTATCCAAACTTTTCTCTATATCACTACACCACTTTCAAACACACATTTTAAAAAAAAAATTACAATTACTGCTTATTTTGCAAAGTTTATCCTTTTTATTTGTTTGAAAAATTAAAATATTTTTTTTTTCAAATTATAATAGATGCAAATTATTAACCTTTGCGCGTGCTTAGAGGCTAATACTCCCTCCGTTTCATTTTGTTTGTCCTGTTTGAAAAGTCAAACTTTTTAAGAGAATATCATTTATTGTCTTATCTACCTTTTAAAAATATATAAGTTTCTAAAACTACCATTAAATAAATTTATCAAAAAATTGAATTAGTAAATTAATAAGGGTATAATAGGAACATTAGTAAATTAATGACTTTTATTTTTAGAAACGGGACAATATTTTGGGACATTCTAAAATGGAATATAAGACAAACAAAGTGGGACGGAGGAAGTATTATATAATTTTATAACAAAATGGGTTCTAGTTACATCTTTTTTAAGCCATAGATTTTCAAAAAATCTAATGGTAAAAAAGAAAACATCATTATTCATTACATGCTTACCTAATTAATAGCATCCTCATTATCTCTCTCATTATTAAATATTTCTATGTGTCTCATTTTTCTCTCTCCTCATTTATCTTCATTAACCTTGGCTTCCAGATTTAGCATCACAATAGGTGATTGAATTTTAAATTTTAATAAGGAGAGATAATGAAGATGCTATTAATTAAGTAAACATTTAATGATGTAATAAATAATTATGTTTTTTTTTTACCGTTAATTTTTTTGGAAATTTACTGCTTAAAAAATGTGTAACTTGAACATATCTCTTTTATAACAATTAACACATAAGGGGAATTACTACAAAAAAAAAAAAAAATAAATAGTTTTCTTAGGTACATTGGTAATAAATAATTATGTTTTTTTTTTTATCATTAATTTTTTTGAAAATCTACGGTTTAAAAAATGTATAATTTTAACATATACCATTAGCGACTGTAGTGTAAGATCTTAATTCAAAAATAGTTAGAGTGCACTTAAGTAGGAAAACTACCGTATCAAAAAAAAAAAAAAAAAAAAAAAAAAAAAAAAAAAAAAAAAAAAAAAAAGTAGGAAAACTACACTAATCACCCTCCTTTAACCATTTATTTTATTAAAAAAAAAAGAAAAAAAAAAGTAAAAAAAGAAGAAAAAAAAAAGTGAGGTCAACAAGTTTCCATCTTTACCAAAAGTTAATTTCCACAAATCCTTTGCTTCGTTGTTCCTACCACCAACAACCTCAATTTATGCCCAATTTCCCGTGACTTGTATTATTTTGTTTTTATAAGGTTATTCATTTCCCCTTACAAGAGGGACTCAAAATTCGTAATACCCCTTCAAAATTTTCGAAAAACCACAACAAAACCACCGACGACCTCATCAATAGATAGATATCTGGTCTCTTTCACTTCACTCGGTCGTACACATGTAAGCTTTCACTCACGACTCACTCCTCCTATGACCTGCTCCCACTCGTGCCCACCTCCCCTCTCTCTTCCAAAAACTCGGGCCCCACATCTGATCTTTACCACGTCCATCACTTTCACCCATTTGGGATTCGTGCCTTAATCTCTCTAAACTCAATCTCCTCCGTGATTTCTCTTGTCCCTCTCTCACTCCCAAGCAAATATCAAAAGCAATATCCCTCTCTCTCTCTCTCCAAAAATGAAAAGCAACACCAACACAAAAGTAATACTCCTCCACCCATCAATCCACAAGCAAAGCGGCGCCGTCTGCTTCTCCTCCTCCTTCTCCTCCACACACCGGTTGTGGCTGGTGTTTATAGTCACAGTCTTCACCTTAGCTTTCACCATCACTCTCCTTAACTCAACCATGCCATCCTCAATCACTCCCACAAGCCAAGCTTCGGCCTTTACAGCTCCAATCCCACCTTCCATCTCCGACGCTCTCCTCCACTACGCCGCCACATCAAACGCCACCACTATCCACATGTCCTCTTCTGAACTCACCTCCATAGCCACCACTCTCACCCACTGCTCCCCAACTTGTAACTTCTTAATCTTCGGCCTCACCCACGAGTCTCTACTCTGGCAAGCTCTCAACTTTAATGGCAGAACCGTTTACTTAGACGAGAACGAGTTCTTGGTCTCGAAATTCGAGCAGTCTCACCCTGGAATCGAAGCCTACGACGTGTCGTTCACAACCAAAGTCTCCGACATGAGCGAACTCATCTCTGTCACGAAATCGGCAGTCAAAAACGACTGCCGACCGGTGCAGAATCTCTTGTTCTCGGAATGTAAGCTGGGGATCAACGACATGCCGAACCACTTGTACGACGTGCCGTGGGACGTGATTCTGGTCGATGGGCCACGTGGGTATTTCGCCAATGCACCGGGGAGAATGTCGGCGATATTTACGACGAGCGTTTTGGCGAGGAGCAAGAAGGTCGGTGGGTCCAACTCCAACTCCAAGACCCATGTTTTTGTTCACGATTTTGATAGAGAGGTTGAGAGGATTTGCAGTGATGAGTTCTTGTGCGAAGAGAATTTGGTTGAGACTGTGGAAATGTTGGCGCATTTTGTGTTGGAGAGAATGGAAGAGAACAGGTTTGAGTTTTGTAAGAATTCAACTTCTTCGTTTTCTTCATCATTGCCATCATCAAATTCAGTTTCTTTATCATCAGGGGATGATGATTGAGATGGGGTTTTGTGATTAATGGCCATATTATTACTACAACTTTTTGGGTTTTCTTTTTGAATAGGAAGTGTAATATTTTATAGGTTAAAATGTTTCTAGTGTTCCCAAAACAATGATGAAGGATCAAGTTTTGGGTATCTGAAAATTTTGTTAATATTAGTGTCTTTTTTTTTTTTTGGGTCTGTTTGGTTGGTGAGAAACGGTGAGAAATGAACAGAATTTGATAGAATTTGAATCTTCAACGGAAACCGTTTTTGACTTGGCAATTGGCAGGTGAGTTTGACCAGAAAACAAGATTTAAAGTTTGAATTAATGAGTAGGAAAAAACCGATAGGAGAAGAATATTGTAACTAATTAAGACAAAGACGTGTAATTACGTTAGATTTTAGCTCATTAAACCCAAAACAACACGAAGCTCAGCGGAAACCTTAAAAAAACAATGGCCGGTATTTCTTTTTCATAAATTGAAAACGTGAAAACTCGGGTATAATAAATTTGAATATACAAAATTTTTCACTTTTTTTTGGTTTTCATAAGCAGTGTCGTGACATGAGAGAACAATGCTTTATTTTTACCAAAAGGCTATGATAAAATTGTATTAGTAGAGCATTGCTGAGTTTTTGGTTTTTTCTATTTGTTCATTTAGGAGAAGTTATACAAAGATTTGGATTTCAACTTTTTTTTATTATTATTAAAAAATGAGTTATATAAAGTTGTAAAAATAAGGAATTTTTTTACTGATAAAAGTTATTGATGATTGTTTTTTGATAATTCAATAATTAGACTAAACAATATTTGATCTTTGAATATTTTCGTTTTTTAAAGTACTATTTAAATTACAGGTTCTTGACTAAATGCATTTAACTTTGTTAATATGTGATTTTAAAATAATTAAATATAATTTTTTTAATTTATGAGAAAGAAAGAAAAACTGATTTTTTGACATTTAAAATAATTAAATATAAAAATTTTTAATTTATAAGAAAGAAAAAAAAAACTGATTTTTTGACAATTTATTATATTTTTCATAAAATTGTTATCAAAATTTTTAAAAAATAATTTATTAATTCTTGTATAGTGTTTTAAATAAAGTAATATTTTCAAATCGCTTTAATTTAAATTCACAAAAGTCTATATATTTAATTAAAAGAAAAGATTCATACATTCAATCAAAAGTTTATTTGAAAAAAAAAAAAAAAGGACATGTCATCCAAATTGTCGGTGATGGTGGCTGGGGGAAGTATTAACTTTGAAGGTGACACCCTCGGTGGGTTTAACAGATACTCTATTTTGAGATTTTCGAATCTTTAACAACATCAAAAGAATAAAAAAATAAAAACAACAGCAACAAAATTATTTTAAACTAACATGTACACGCGCCAATTCTCTAAGATTGACAACGTAGATTTTGAACGGCTTTTATAGGCGCGTGTATTTTAAGAACCTTCGAAGCATTTTGTGGGATTGTTGAAGCTATTTCGACAACCACTTGTTCACATAACTGTTTTTCTGACGTTGTAACTGTTTTTCTTTTTTCTTTTTTAACTTTTACTGCCTGGTCACGTGATGCACGTGATTAAAGCTTACGTTACGCAAGAGTGAAAAAGAGGTTGAGAATCATAGATTTGAGAACCCGGAGATGTGTCGGTGACTCGGTACTAATTAACTGAAACTCACGATGTTCATGCAGGCCCGGCTTGTACGCGAGTGAGTCTGAGAAATGTTATTTGAGTGTTTTTAATATACATGTGGGTGAAAAAATATATAAAAATATGTATAAAAATACGGTAATATTGTTTAAAATGTGTAGTTTTGTGTTTGGGTAGGACTGCCAAACATGAATATAATATAAGTAAAAATGTGACTAATTTTTTTTATTGCAAAAATAATTTTTATAAGCTTGCTTAAAAATGTACAATTTTTATAACTATAATGTACACTTTACATTTATATTGCAAAAATAATTTTTTTCCCCCTCAAAATAGTCAGGGGATTCGCAATCACATGGTATTTAACGAATTGAAACATGCAGACAACACAAACTCAGGATAGGTATACTGAATTTTATTTCTATGGACTCGGTGAGGTCAATGACATTGCTAAAATAAAGTAATTTAGATCGAGGAAATACGTGGGGGAACACGATGCCTCAATGATTACAGATATCTTGTTCGCCAATTCCTTCTCTTCCCTCGCTTGTTACCTTTATCTTTTTCTTTTTTTTCCTTGTATAATTCAATAATAGAAGGAAATGGGAATTTGTATCATAAACATTTCTATTAAAAATATGAGATGTCAATTGAAGAATAAAACTTTAGACTCTTATTACTCTTCTTGATTCTAAAGGTTGTGGCCTTCTCTTGTTTATATAACAAATTCTTAACTTCTTTTATTTATATTTACATGAGATAAGCTACTTTTTTGCTAGAATTTTATAGAAAACACTATAATGCTTAACTTCTTTTATTTAGGTTTACTTGAGATAAGCTATTTTTTGCTAAATTTTCTAAAAGATCAACTCTATCTCATGCAAAACTAATAAAAGGAATTAAAATATAACTTTCCAACTCATTTTAAAGTCATTATCAAATATAGGAAAATGAGATAATTTTTTATAAAACACTTTGTGAAAAATTATTCATTTTCCAAAAAATATCAATGTCAAAATAATCTACATATCCTGTTGACATGAATTGTTGGACTAGTGTTATTTATGTTAACTTTTTTTCTTACTATTAATTTATTAGTTTTTTTTTTTTTTTTTTTTTTGGAATAGATACAAAAACAAAGGTTCTTGAAATTTTGTTCGACAACTTATATCAAATTGTCACTAATAAAGCACGATTTCGCCTCATCAGTACGATGGACGACCTGCAAATTAATCCTGTGTAAGAGAAAACACTAAGTAGATAATGACACTGGTTTGGAGCCTGCTAAGGACCCTCCGATGCATAATAAGTAATCTATAGAGCAATTTATGTGTGTGTTCCATATGAATCATTTACTTGTCTCTCTTGACTTTATATAACCTTTGTGTGAGTAAATGCTCAATCTGTTGGCCTCTCTAACATTGCACCACAGTGGAGGATTTATGGCTCAACAATGACCACTTAATCTCAGCCCTTTAACGTTCATAACGGCCATTTAAATGCACATCATTGGATAGCAGTAACGGCTTTGTGCTCATCTATCATTTGGTTACTAAATGTTGTTTAGAATTAATGCGCTTACGCTCGTCCATACTTTTACTTGTCATTAACTTGGATAGTTTGCAATATGGACGAGCATTTTACCGCCATCCATTAGTTATTGTTGAGCTAGAGGATTAAATGGTCAATATAATAGCTATTTAACTTCCACATTCAATATCTTGTAACGGCTGTGTAATGGTCAGTTTGAGGTAGTTGTAACAGATGTGAGTTGGTAGTTGGAAAGGTATACATCCGTTACATTTGTGCCATTTAAGTGAGGAATTTATATCTGAGCATTAATGTGTGCTTACGATCGTCCTTAGTAATGACGGTCACTTTATGGACGACCATTTTACACTACTCGTCAATCACTAAGGGCATGTTTGTTAGATTGTAATAGACGCTGTAATGTAATAGTTATTCTTATGGTTTAGTTATTCTTTAGTTTAGTTATGTTTTTATTACAAGGAATAATCGTTCCTTATGAATAGTTATTCTTCAAAATGAAGAATAACTATTCATCTTTAAAATGTTGTATTAGCTATTCCTTAGTAAGTACAATAATTTCAAAACTTAATATATTTCTAAATAAACAAACTTTCCATATACATCTAACAATTATAAAAATAAAAAATCATAAAAAATATCACATATTTCTCTTAAATTTAAAAATAACAATTTTTAAGGAGATATAATTGTATGAGTAAGATATTTCCTAAAATAAATGTTAAGTTTCATTCTAATGTTATAACTCACAACCAAACTAATGAATAGATTTAGTTATTACATTACAACACACTTTATTACTAGTAATAAAGATTACAATTCCTGTTGTAATCGTCATTCAGTGTACCAAACGTACCCTAAGGGTATGTTTGGTATACTGTAATAGTTCTTGTAATTGAATAGTCATGTGTAATAGCAATTTAGTCATTTGGTTACATGCTTATTACATGGATTAGTTATTATATTGGAATAAATATTCTTTAAATTGAAGAATAGCTATTCCTATTTAAAATGGTGTAATAGTTATTCCTTAGTGCATACAATAAGTTTTAAAATTAATATATTTCCAAAAATATAAAGTTTCCTTATACATCATCATTTATAAACTCTCCATATGTAACAACTAAACTTATGAATAGTAACAATTATTCCATTTCAATATTTTCTATTCTCAGTAATAAAGATTACTATTCATAATGTAATTTACATTCAGTGTACCAAACGTACCATAATAGTTTTGTGATGTGAATTGTGAAGTCCCAACTAGTTTGAGAGAATAGATAAAGTCAATTAATAAATTTGAACAAAATTTTCTAAACTTTGGATGTTTGACTAGCTCTTTCTTCTTCTTTTTGTTTTTTGTTTTTTTTTTTTTTTTTTTTTTTGTTTTTTGGGTCTAGCTTTTTGCTGTTCGTGGGATATTTAAAGTTGGTCATAATAATTCATTGCCAGTTAAAAATTTAAGGGCCTGATGTAACAATAGGATACAAGAATCTAGTTGAGAATTGAAATAGAGAAAGCTGTCATCATAATTAATTCATTTAAGAGGCCAGGTCATTGAGATCACTCAAAATCATCGAAAATTAATGTATGCAAAGCTTAAGAACAACAAGAACAAGAATGAAAACTACAACAAAAATAATTTTGGTTACTAATCGGCATGATTGATGAAATTTTGGTATACATTAGAGTTATGTCAAATAGTCAAAATAAATGTATGGTACCAGTACCACCAATTTACGTGCTAGGATAGGACTTATTGAGCCAGCTACTATAGGTTCTTTCTTTGATTCGTAAATGAAATATATATAAAAAATAGGTTCAAGTTACACTTTGTATAATTTTACAAGAATTACGTACCATTTTTAAACCATTGATTTTTATTAAATCTAATGGTAAATAGAAAGTGTCATTAACTCTCTCCAACATCTTATTAAATGTTTTGTTAACTTAAAAAAAATTCAAAAACTTTCCTTTCTTTACTATATTTTTCCCACCAAATTTTTTTATAATTAATTTTGTCCCTTTTTGCCAACATAAACATATGTGATATATCTCCCTACCTCAGTTGATCTCCATGGCACTTGGCAAACACCGATAATTACTCTATGATCTCTTCTGTGATATCATTGAAAGAATAAGAAAAACTTGCTTGGCGAGCTCTGGGCCCTGTAGTGAAAAAATAAATTAAAAACTTTGATTTCAAGACCTTATCAAAGTGATATGTATTTAGTATTTACCGTATATATATTGTTACAAAGTGATAAACACCAAATAAATACAAGTTCAAATCAAATATAAATATCCTAGTATTTATCTTAAGAATAACTGTGAGTCAGTATAAAACTCATCTTTTTTTTTAGCCAGTAATACCTTCAATTGTGAATAGAGTTATGCTCTGGCTTCTTATAAAATACTAAACTATAGTAGTATATATTAACCCAAAAAAAATGGCCGGTTATTGTTTAAATTTAAAGAGGTTTTAAATAAATAATAAATAAGGAGAGAGAAATAAAAATGTTATTATAGGTGTAAAGTAATTAGCAGTTAATGTCGTTTTTTTAACTATTAGACCTATTAGTTTCTCAAAAAAAAAAAAAAAAAACTATTAGATCTATTAGAAATCTATGGCCTTAAAAAAGTGTAACTCTTGATAAGTTACACCTGGTGTATCTTGAACTCATCTATATATGAGATGGGTTCAAATTACGCCTGGTGTAACTATTGTAAAGTTACACATTTTTTACACCGTAAATTTATAAGTGATCTAATGGCTAAAAAAAAAAAAAAAAAACATTAAATGCTATTACTTTCCATTTCATTCATAATTAATACTAGTATTATCTCTCTCTCCTTATTTATTGTTTTTTACTTGATTAAAGGACACACTGCCATTTTTAACAACTTGCATTTCTATACTTGAAAAAAAAAAAAAAAAAAAAAAAAAACACTCCTTGCTTGATTGCGGCTCGCTCAAGCAAGAACTCACTTCAGCGAGTCATTAACTTCACTCAAGCCACCACTTCAGTTTTTTGTTTTGTATGTTTATTTTTTTTTTTCAAGTATAGAAATGCAAGTTGTTAAAAATGGTAGTGTGCCCTTGAATCAAGAAAAAAAAATAAATAAATAAGGAGAGAGAGATAATTATTAATTATGAATGAGATGGAAAGTAATAACATTTAATGAATTTTTTTTTAGCCATTAGATTACTTACAAATCTACAGTGTAAAAAAATGTGTAACTTTACAAGAGTTACACTAAGTGTAACTTGAACCCAGCTCATATATATAATGAGTTTAAATTACACATTTTTTAGATCATTGATTTCTATTAGATCTAATAGTTAAAAATAGTCAAATACCACATCACCAAAATATATTTATGGGTGTTTTTTTTTTTTTTTTTTTTCTCTTCTTTTTTATTACAACAATTGATTTCTCTCCCCTTATTTATTGCAATCATTGATTTCTCTTAGCAAAATTTGGAGTTACACCTTGCGTAACTTAAACTCATCTCTATATACATATATTAAGTTAGGGTCTTAAATAAGAATAATGTTATAGTTACAAACTATTTTATAACATTTTTACAAAATGTTAACATGACCAACTTTTTATTGGTTTTTATTTAGACCCACCATTAATATCACTTTTTCATTTATCAATAATAATTCACCGCATCAACAGTTTGTAAATTTTTTTGTAAATTAAATAATTTATATCTCTAGCATTAATCCCTAAATAATAAACCTTGTAGGGATATTTTAGTTTAAAAGTTATATTAACAGATACTTTTAGGGCAATTGTTAACAAACTATTTTAGAAAATATTTGACACCATTTTTATAGGAAATAGAAAAAATTATCAAAATATTAATTGTTCACTTTATTTTTCTATAAAAACTTTCCTAAAATAGTTCATTAACAAGTGCTCTTAAGGCATTTATTAACACTTCCCTTAGTTTAAATTTTTTTTTTTGGGGGGGGGGGGTACATTTTAGGTTAATCTAGGGTAAATTTGACACTTCATACTCATTTCCCAATCATCCTAGAAATGAATAAAAACTTGGTCATTTCAAAAAAAAAAAAAAAAAAAACTTGGTCACAGACTCACAGGCAATGTAAAGTCATTTCTTCGGCCTGGCTGTTATGAGGTTCTATTCTCCATGACCAAAGCCTCATTTCTTCACTCTATAGTCTATAGAGCCTGGTCCAAGGACCCAAAAGTATCTGTTTTAGGAGAATTTATAGAGTCCTCTGATGAGCCACGTTATTTGTCTACCATTCTACTAAAAAACTTCCACTTGTTTAAAATTACTGAATCAATAATTAATTTCTATTTAAAAAAATTTTCTAACTAATAATTTTAAACAGGTAAAAGTTTTTTATTGGAATGGTAGACCACATCACTTTTCCACAATGTGGATCTTAAAAATTATCCTGTTTTAGCCCATCTTAACACGAGCAAAGATTTTAGTTGAGATGTAAGATTAAAAGACAACAACAATAAAAAAAATGATTAAAAAAAAAAACAAAATAGTAAACAATTAAATAGAAATGCATAATGGTTTCTGGATAATTAAAAAATAAACACTATATTTTGAAACATGCAAAGTAAGACTTCTCTTAGTAGGTTGGGCATAATAGGGAATAAATAAATAAGGGAAAAAAATGCTGTACATTCGCTCAAGCGAGGGAATAGTGAAGGTCGAGCAAAGTTTTAATCTAGTTATTAAACTTGTCGCTTGAGATAACATAGTTCTGCCAACTTCAAATGGCTATACCTCATTTATTAAAATTCAAATTGTATCAGATTTGTATTCATCAAAAATAACAAGAGAATTAGCCCATTTCACTTCAGGCAGCAAGTCAATAAGCACCTTTTAGTTGGCTCCACAATTTATTTATCTAGTTTTAGAATTATTTATCTATAATCTTAGTGTATACCATTAACTTATAGTACTTCTTTTTGGTTGGTGAATCAGGAATTTCTAAGCAAAATCCATTTGATCCTCACAATCTCTCTCTTCCAAGAGCAGCATAAGACAGCAATCTTCTTTTGGACCCCACTGGAGGAGCTTTTTTCACGCGAGGATAAACTTTACAAGGAACATAAGTACTAAACCACCAAGGGTATTGGCAGTGCCAGAAGCTAGAGTAGAAGAAGAACCACCAGCACTCCCCCAAAGATTTCTGATCAGGAAGACCATAAATGCAATTGTCCCTTACATCAAGAACCCCTTTTTTTATCAGCTTCCTACACACAGGTCCAACATGAGTAAAATAGTTATCTGACAGTGAAAGATTCAACAGGTTCCCTAGTAGACACACCACCTCAGGCACCTCTCCATAGAGAAAGTTTCCAGCAAAGTTCAGCTGCTCAATACTATCCAAGCAGCCTAGCGAGCACGGCAAAGGCCCAGTCAGTAAGTTGTTTCCGGCAACAAAGACTGTGGCCTTTCGTAACAATCCAATTTCGTAGGGAATACAACCGGTTAATTGGTTGTTCAAGAATAACACTTCGAGCAATGTTGATGAAGCATTTCCTATGCTTCGTGGGATTGGACCGGTGAATTTGTTGTTTGCAAAAGTGAGGTAGAGTGCAGAGGTGAAGCCAAGGTTCTGAGGGAGTAGCTGGCTTTTGAAATTGTTGTTGTTAATGAAAAGTACATCTAGGGTTTGCATGAAAACTTGTTGTGGCACTGTCCCAGTAAAGAAATTGTACCGGATGTCCAAGAATGATATGTTGTTCATGCCCAACACTGCTTGTGGAAATTCCCCAAAAAATCTGTTGTTACTTATATCAAGCTCGTAGAAATATGGGAGGTTTGAGATTTTTGGTGAAATAGTACCAGAAAAGTTGTTGGTGTTGGCATGGAAGATTGCAAGGTCAGGAAGTTGGTCTATGAGACCTTCAAGAGTAGGGGCTGCAAGCTGAAAGCCATTGAAATCAATGGCGGCTAGGGCCTTGGCGGAACGATTGTCCGGTGGGGTATCACAGAAGAAGCCCTCGTACTTGTTGCATATGTCTGAACCAACCCAAGTTTTGGTTTTGTTAAAGGGGTCTGCAGTGATTGTCTTCTTGAATCTTTGGATTATTGGGTAGACAACGGCGAGCCTTATGTCTTCGAAGGTTAAATTAAAGTCCGGTAAAGGAGATGGCGGTGGTGATGGCGAGTCTGTGGAGTTTACGCAGAGAAGACATGGAAGGAAGATGAGGGAGGTGTAGATAAATTGTCTAATAAGTAGAGAAACGCTTGCCATTTTGATAAGGAAGAAAGAGATGGATTAGAAGCAATGGTGAGATTAGAGAACTTTGATTCTTGTTTTATAGTAGTTGTTATATATTATAAAAAATATGAAGCCAATATTTTATACACTCTTCCTCTTGTTAGTGGATTCTAACCATCACAATTCATCATGATTCTTTAGTGATGGAGATTATAAGTATTTGACTATTCTTTGATAGTGGTTTGAGGTCGTTGTGAATTCCCAAAGTGAGCATATTTCCACATTTTTCTTGTTAGTGGATCGGACCACGAAGTAATAACAAGCATATAAATTAAAGTTTTTAGAAAGTATTGATGTATGTGCTGAGAATAATAAGGTCCTCTCTCATTCTAAATACTATCGCATGTATTACTAAATTCTAAGTCATCAATTTCACAATTGACATATGAACAGTTTTTAGACCCCTTAAAATAATAATTAGATTAACCTAGAGAATTAACCAAGTGATTAACTTAGTCAAATTATGCAATTCCAGGTTATCACAATCACACAATCATATCAAGAATATATAAAGCAGCAGAAAATAAATGAACACAAGATATGATGACTCAGGAAACTGCATGATAAAAACTTGGGGAGGATTTGACCTAGCTATCTTCAAAGTAAACTTAAATCCACTATGAAAGAATCGAAGTTTATACAAAAGGACTTACAAGTTCCCCGCTTGACTTCCTAATGCTACCCACCAGTAGAACTTACTGACACGACCACGTGCAAACTCCGAATTCACGGACTCCTTCTTTCTTGGATTCTCCAATCAGCTACAAGCTCCCCACTTGTTTTTCTTTAAGCTCCAATGGCAGCAACCGAGTTGATCATCAAAATGTAGATAGAATCTCTACCCTGAAAACCCTAAGTTTTGTGTAAAAGAAACCTCCTCAAAGATCTCACAAGAGATTTACACAAAACAGAAAATATGAGCAACAAAGACTTGAGAGATTTGGGTACAAAACCCTAAAAAATAAAAGGAGTCACAAGAGGCACTCTTATCTCTCTCTTCAAAAGTTTTAAAAACGTTCTAAGGTTTCCCTTATATATAGGAGTGTTTTACTTGAACCCCAAGACGTTTAAGTAGAGTTTGGGCTGAGTTGGAATTCTGCATAAAACGCAATTTAGCTGACTTTCGATCGATCGAGTCTAACTTTCGATCGATTGAGTCAGGCCGAAATGCACCAATACATCTGCAGCCTCTCGATTCTAACTTTACAATAATTAATCAACTTTGAGCAAGTTTAAACAAGACTAAACATATTGTTTTGATCATGATTTGCCAACATTACACATTAGAATTCTAAATACATAAAATCCTAAATCTTTAAAACCTAACAAACTCCTCCTTTGGCAATCCGTGACAAAACACAAACTAAAAGCTCAAAATGTACAAAGTAAAAGCCCATTACAAAAATAATGCTCATAACAACAAATCTAACCTAACTACTATCCATCAGGTGCAAGTATAGACAGCAGCTCAATTGAATCAACCTGTATATTCCTGAAACACTTAACAAACACATAAACACATATGTGACAGAAAAACAGTAAAAAAAAAAAAAATGCAAACTAACTCTCCCCTTAAGTTAGATACATCAAAAACTCTATTAACTCCCCTTAAACAGAACAAACAGGTCATCTATGTCTTCCCCTTTTTGTCACGTATTGACAAAGACTACCTAAGCAGAAGGTAGACAGAAAACATTCGCAACAGAGAAAGAGAAAATAGAGACAACTCCCTCTATGAAGAGCAACAACTCCATCTAAGAACCACAAAGGTTAAAAAAAATTTCTCCTCCTATAAAAATAGGAAAAAAAAAAAAGTTTTGGGAAAAATAGTTTGGGGAAAAATAAAGGAGGGGGGGAAAACAAAAACATACAAACCAAAGTTAAAAACTAAAGTGAGGATACACATGAAGAAAAAATATTTTCTCTTTCAATAAAATGCAAAGATGGCACTATGTGACCCATAAACAGTTGCATGAGTAGAGAAAATATTTGCACATTGATTATCCATCATATCTCTTAAGAAAAATATTTTTTACAGTTCATACATAAAAAAGGCATATACTAGAAAGTACATAGCTTAAAAATTAATCAATCAATTTTTTGATCAAGTTGAGTACCCAATGTAGCAAAATGTGCATGTTATGTGTGAAAACAATGAGAGATATGACAGCAAAACTACAAGATGGATACAGAAATCAATGCAATGCATGTGAATCCTAAACACAAATGATGCATGAACAATCACAATGTCATGATGCATATTCTAATGCAGTAAAAATAAGTTCAATTTAAGTTCAAATTAACAAAATTGGCTTGAGCATGGAGTTTCTAACAAAAATCCCAAAAATTTGAAAACCATTTGTTGAATTTTTTAAACAAATTGATGAATTGAGCATCACATATCACAATACACATATTATAATCCTTAATTACATCAAAACAACAAGTCAATTTCATCAATTAAACCTAATTGAACAAAATCCCCAATTCGGGTACATTCAAGCCCTAGAAAATCTAATTTCTCAAACTTTAAACACAATTTGCATTAAAATCAAAGAACTTTTAATCTTGGATGGCCACAACAAGATCACACACAATATAATGTACCAAGTTTAGCAAAGAGTAACTTGTGTAGTGTGTGCAACTAGCAAAAACTTGAGATACATGTAAGGTGATATGTGAATAGAAATCAAATACAAAGTCTACAAAATTCATCACATAGAATTTGAAAGAGACTATCACCTAAAGAGTTACATCATATAACTCTTACATCTCCTAGAACAAAAGCTTGCAATCATGTAAGTCTCTTGATTTTTGCCTCATAATATACACATCAATTTTAATTTATTCAGAAACTTATTAAAAAGTCAAGATAGTGTACACACCAATTTTAATTACATGATTTGGCATCAAGCCTAATAGTACACACCAATTTTAAACATTAAGCAATTAAACTGAGGCTACACCTTATGTTCTTTTTGTGCATGTGCTACACTTTCTCGAGCACAAAATTTTACGATATGTACTAAGGAGTTCATGATTGGCTAGTGAACAGTGGTGAGATGGTTATTTATGCCTTTCTCAAAAGGATCAAGTCCGACAGTCAAATAACATGTGACTTCAAGATTAAAACAAAGTGATAAACACCATAAATATCTTTCCCACACAACATGCACTACAAAGTTTCAACTAGTTAAGTGCAATAAATAAGCTCATCAAAGCTAAACAAGGTACATAAACTTATTATGTAAAGATAATATAGCCAATCCTTGATTTCAAATCCATGATATGAAATACAAAATACAAAAATCTTTTTGGTTTTAAAAAAAATTTATAACCACTTGTTGAGATTTTAAAAAAAATTTATGACCAAAAACAAAAAACACACATTGTGCTAAATGAACAATGCAAATGTAAATGCAATGCATGACATTGCTTAACTAAGCTATAGAGGGTACACAAACAAGAAATATCAATTTCTTAATTAACCCTTGAGTACATTTACAAACTAGTACATACTCACACAAAATCAAAAATAGCTTAGCACAAACTATTCAAATTTCTCCACAATGTCAAGCATGTTATAAATCAAGAGAGATATAAAAACTCATGTAATCCTCAAGAAAAATAAAACCAAACACAAAATAAAATATTTTTGTCTTTTTGAAATTTTTCAATGTTTTTGGATTTTTTTTTAAATAAAAAAAAAAACTAAAAAACAAAACAACCAAAAACAGAAATACGACATGTCCACAAACAATTGAAAGAATTTAAATAGGGGCAAGTCAGCAACACTCACCTTGAAGAATCTTTTCTCACCCATATAACACAAGTCTTCGGCTTTGTAGGTGAAAATCCATGAGAAGCATAGTGTATTTGAGGAATTACACCAATCTTTTGAGAAAGACTAAAATCTTGCAAATTCCTTTCACAAGCCAACAAGCTCAAATTTTTCAAAATAATATGAAACAATTTATATGGACTTATGGTAGGAGAAATATCATCACATATCTTAGATTGACATGCAGAATGCTTAAGTTTCAATTTATGACAATTATGACGAATGTGACTACGGACACCACAAAAGTGGCAAACAGGAACAAATTTAGAAACATCAGTATTCCTAACAACAAATCTAGTCTCAGATTTTAGTTTTTGCCTAAAAAAAAAACAATTTGGTCTAATATGACCAACAACACCACAATGGTGACGAGTAGGCACAAAAACAGATTTATTATGCTCTCTAACAGTAGGTTTAGACTTAGGTTTAGAAACTTCAGCGTCTATATCAGAACTTTTACCTTTGTCTAATCTAGCACAATAAGCCTTTTCTTTATTATTCATCTTGAAATGAGGAATATAAACTTTCTCAATTTTAGGCTTAGGAGAAACAGAAATACTTCTGTTATCATCAGCAAACTTGGAACTAGTCAAATTTTCAATTTTAGCCTTAGATTCAATTAACTCTTGTTCCAAGCTTTTCATATTCTCATCTTGAGAGGAAATTTGATTTCTCAAAAATTCATTTTTTTTATTAGATTCATCTAATCTAATAAGCAATTCCTCTTTTTCAAGATTAGCCAATTTTAACTCTTCTTTAAATTTCTTAGCAATTTTCAAAGATTTAGATAATTCCTTACGAAGAATTTCAAAAGCATCAAAAAAATCAGCAGAAGCATGAGCAAAAACATAATCAAAAAGACACTTCAAATTATCCATGACAATAGGGGTCAACGATCAGCTCTTAGATCAAAAGATCTAAAACAAGAAGAGCTACCCGCTCTAATACCACTTGAACGGTTTTTAAACCCCTTAAAACAATAATTGGATTAACCTAGAGAATTTGCTAAGTGATTAACTTAGTCAAATTATGCAATTCTAGGTTATCACAATCACACAATTATATCAAGAATATATAAAGCAGCGAAAAATAAATGAACACAAAATATGATGACCAGGGGCGGCTCTATGTTGTAGTTAGGGGGTTCAAATGAACCCCCTGACCCGATTTTTTATTTTTATTTTATATATGTAATATTTTTATTAAAAATTGTTTTGAACCCTTGACAATACAAATTTGCACACCCTCATCTTCAAACTTGACCCTTTTTATTTAAAGCCCAGCTTAAACTCTGAAGAAAAAAAAAAAAAAAAAAATTTCGGTCTTTAATTTCAGAAATACAAAGCCCATAAATAAAATTTTGAAAAATCATAAAAATAAGGCCAAATAAAACATAGTAGTTGTCGTTGCGTAGCCTCAAAAACTCCAACTATCCTTCTTCACTCTCCAAACCTAAAGGAAAAAGACTGCCTATGTTTCACACACAAAATTTGCCACTGCTTAGCCCCCACGATCTACCGCCGCTACCACTTAATTGCTGCTTGATATGCCGCCTGGATCTGGTTTTGACAATCTATGTTCTTAATCGCCGCCTCCATATCTCTCTCTCTCTCATTGTGAGTGTATTTTTGCTTTGTCTTTGTCTCTGTTCATGTGTCTTCTTCGAAGCTCCACCTCTTACTCACATGTTTGATGTCTTGCCATATGGTGTATATGGGTTATAGTGTTTTGTATTTTTTAATTGAGTTTTGAGCCATATACATGTTTGATTGTGTAGTCACTGTTACTACAGTTTCTATGAATCTATGTGTAGTTATAATTGAGTTTGTCTTCTGCACTTTGACTATTTGATTGACTTGTGAGTAGTTGTTGGCAATGTGGGTGGGTTAATACATTAACACCAAAGGACAATAAAAATATAAAATATTTAAAGAATTGTAAACTTATAAATTAAAAAAAATTGTAAAAAAATCAATTAACAATAATAATTAATATGTTTATTACATTAGAAAAAAATTGCGAAATGATCTTATAGTTTATTTTTTATTCTTTTGCTAAAATTATAGACAAATTTGTAATAAGTAAACTCCGTAGGCCGCAAGATTCATCTCTTATTCAAGATTTATCTTCTACACAAGTTTCTTATTGACCCCCCGGACAAAAATCCTAGAGCCGCCCTTGATGATGACCCAGGAAACCACACTGTAAAAATCAGCGGAGGATTTGACCTAGCTATCCTCAAGGTAAATCTGAATCCACTATGAAAGAATCGAAATTCATACAAAAGGACTTACAAGCTCCCCACTTGACTTTCTAATGCTACCCACCAGTAGAACTTATTGACACGACCACGTGCAAGTTCCGAATCCACGAACTCTTTCTTTCTTGGATTCTCCAATCAGCTACAAGCTCCCTGCTTGTTTTTCTTTAAACTCCAATGGCAGCAACCGAGTTGATCATCAAGATGTAGATAGAATCTCTACCTTGAAAACCCTAAGTTTTGTGTAAAGGAAAGCTCCTCAAAGATCTCACAAGAGATTTACATAAAACAGAAAATATGAGCAACAAAGACTTAGAGAGGTTTAGGTACAAAACCCTAAAAAATAAAAGCAGGCACAAGAGACACTCTTATCTCTCTCTTCAAAAGTCTCAAAAACGTTCTAGGGTTTCCCTTATATATAAGAGTGTTTTACTTGAACCCCAAGACGTTTAAGTAGAATTTGGGCTGAGTTGGAATTCTGCAGAAAATACAATCTGGCCGACTTTCGATCAATCGAGTCTAACTTTTGATCGATCGAACCAGGCTGAAATGTATCAATACATCTGCAGCCTCTCGATTCCAACTTTACAATAATTAATCAACTTTGAGCAAGCTTAAACAAGGCTAAACATATTGCTTTGATCATAGTTTGCCAACATTACACATTAGAGTTCTAAATACATAAAATCCTAAATCTTTAGAACCTAACAACATATGTTATAAAATCATAGTCAAAACTCAAAACAACCAGTCTTCTACGCGTGAAGGTCTGAAGAGTATATCACATCTTGACAATCATTTAAATAAAATGAAATACTTTTCATTTGTTATGATACGCATAATCACCCATAAACCACGTTTAACAATGATTTGAGAAAGCTATGTGAATTAGCACATCAATCAACTTTTCTATATTTACGCAAATTCCAAATATTTATCAGTCACTTGGGTGCTATACATACTACAGTGTTTTGTTGCGTTTGGCTCGATGTCATCACTGTGATATCCCACTTTGCATTCTTGGGCTGAGTACCAATTAATCAAATTTCTTTCTTTTTTTCTTTTTCCTTTTTTTTTTCGTTTGAAGTTTATCAAAACAGATGATCGGTTTTCCGCTTTGCCTTAGCCGAGGAAGCCACCTACAATCTGAGATAAAGTTACCAAGTGTTAGAGATATTATGATGCATAAAAGGCTCAAACCTATTATAGGCTCATATATTCAATTTTCACTTATTCTTATTTGGGTCTATTATTAATATCGTTTTTTCATTTATTAATAACATTCACTATATCAATAATTTAAATATAAAAAAAAAAAAAAAAAAGTAAAAATAGTTTGTAATTCTGGCATTTTCATTCTTATAGTAGCACTCATACACTTGTAATGCAATATACAACCCTAAAGTTAATATAGGATTAGAGATTAGACCATTACCAATGTACGTAGTGGCTGTGTCGACTTCATCAAGCAAAATGTCCACCTCAAAGAGTTGAGCGAGGCAATGTTTGTGGCTTTGTGCTAAGTCTGGAGAGTAACAAATTGGACACTATCGAGTTTGTTGACTCGGTGGATGGGTGGTACCCTCCCCATGCTATCACAATTTCAAGGTTGATGACTCTGGTGGATATTTTAGAAATGATGATTGGTTCTTGGTTGTGAATCTGTGATAGTTAATTAGCAAAAGAGCTTGGAGGAAATTTAGAAATAATGTGTCAATGGGCAGATCAATTTGTCGCATAATTTTAAGCTCTCAAATTCTATCTAAAATTCCCCCCTTAAATTTTGAAGTTCCTCCCTATTCTTCATCCAAACAAAGAAATTTTTTTCGACACAATTTCAAATTCTATCATGCAGCAAATTCCACCTAAAAATCCCTTACCCAAACGCACTACGAGAATCTCATTTGAGTAATTTAAGAGAAAATCTTCCATATTATTCTTTGCTTTGTCTTTTGGCTTCGAGATATTGTTGATACCTATAGTTTAGTCCATAAGTGATTTTAATTTTTTTTTTTTTTTTTTTTTTTTTGAGAAGAATAAGTGATTTTAATTAGTGATTACTTTTAGTTCCTTACATGACATTGGCAAACTAAAAATTGACCTGTTATCACTCTATTCTATTAGACACACCAAGGACTAAAAGCAAACTTAGAGTTGGTTAGAAACTAAATTCAATCATTTTAAGTTTTTTAGAAATTAAAAGCAACCGGCATAAGTTTGTAGGGACTAAATGACGATCATTTTAAATTTCAGGGATTAGAATTGTCATGAACTAAAGTTTAGAGACCAATAATAAAATTTGGCTTTTTTTTTTTTTTTTTTGTGGGTATTGAATTTGGGAAAGAAAGTATTCAATTAATGAATGGGCATTAGTTTAATGGTTGAGCTTCATCGCTCAATTTTGGTTACTATCTATGGAATTTTTATAGTTTTTAATGAATCGAAAATTTCTGTTTGCGTATATAATATCCAAAAAAAAAAAAAATGGTATTTGATGTGATGTAAATGGTAGGATTATTTAAATTCTGTCATTTGCAGCATCATTTTAAAGGGTTTGAAGTTGGAAAAAAGGAATGAGGCAACTTATGTAGATTGACTTGACTCTACTGGCCCTCACCATTGCGTAGTTGGTGCTTTGTGGGCACTTGATCACTCACAGGTAGGCATCGAGTATTGTTATAGATCATAATGATGATGCCTTGACTCTATGTAACAGAATGGAAAGGGTTGGCACAATTTAAGATTCTAAAAACACATGAATTTAGGATATTGCAATTTGCAAATACAATTTTTGTGACGGAGTTTGACAATCTGTAATGTCATTTGGCCTTCACAAGTAGCAATAATTCTTGTGTTAGGCTTGTATCTCAAGTATATGGAATTTTCTACTTTAAAATTTAGAAGTTTGATGTCTTAAAATTTAGATCCTAACCACGAATATAAAGTATCATTTAGAAGGTTTTTTATTTGATTAATTGGTATTTATATGTGTTTCTAACGGAAACATCCAAGGTTAAAAGCTCTACATCCCTAATTATCATCATATATAGTAATTGTATATAAGAATTTTGATGAGTAGTGCACATAAACTTCTTTGGCTCACATGTATTGTCCACACATGTTTGCAAGATCGAATAATTCATGATGTTCAATGTAATTGTCCCCAGCAAGGCGCTTTACGCTGCACTTAGTTGAGATTTGAGAAGTCCTCACATTACTCACTGGCAATTTTCCAAGCACTAGAGAGATTGGATTTAAAGGTGGGCGTGCCAATAACTAGTGGGATACCACATCACCAATTTATTGTGTTTGTAGCTTAACTCCACTTCATCATTCTCACGTCATTCTAAGCTAATCTCTGTATTTACTATACCTTTAACTATTTATTATAGTCTTTCTAAATTCTAATCATTGAATAGCAGTTGTGGATATTCATTTTAACGAAATTGAATTTGTGACATGATACTGATATGGAGTTAACAACGTACTCATTTCAAGGTCTTTATTTGGGCCTTAGATTCATACTAATCCAACCCCACAAGATTCACCTTAAGATTATAAGCATTTAATAAACATGAGATAACTCTAATAGCTTTTCAAGCCTTTTGTTAATGGGTGTAGAAGTGCATATGTTACAAGGAAGAATCAAGCAGGTCTCGTTGTATTAAGTAGTAAAAAAAGTAATAAACAAACAACCTCTTTAATTGAATTTCTCAAAATAACTGATTGATTGCAATAAAAAACCAAACATTAACCGATACACTTTGGCATTCATTAACCGAACCCCAACTTCAACTACCGATCAATAAAAGTTGGAAAAGTAATACTAACTATCACACCAAAGACTCTCGGCTAAAATGTATACCTTCAAAATTCAATATAAAGTTATTAATGGAATTTCATACCCTAATAAAATTAACATATTGAATACTCGTGTTTGGATAGCAAGATTTTGACACATGAATTTGGATTCAAGTGATTAAAATCTAAGTATCTTGTTTGAATAGTTTAAAAAAAGTGTTTGAGCATTTTAATATTAATTAATTAAAATTGATTTATATTACAACATAAATGTAAAAATGTGGAAGTTAATATGAAAGATGAAGAGTTAATGAAAATGTTTATTTCTACATTGAAAATGAGAGAAATTATTTTATTCTTTTTAATTGTAGTGATTAATAGGCTAATATGTATTGATTCAAATATTGGGCTTTCACTGGTTACAAAGTTTAGCCAACTAAGAGCTTAAATTTCCTTAAAGAGAGCGAGTGTCATGCCTCAATCCAAATAGTATTATGTATTTTCTAATCTCAAATTAATAATATTCAGAAGTATTATTCAATTTCTCTTTATATTATTTACATTATTATTATGTTTGCATCAACAAAAAGTCAAGGATTTAGATTTGACAATCCACTAAGAATTTTAAATCTTAAAGTTCTTGAATTTGAAATAACTTATAAACCTATAGAATTTTAGAAACTCATAAGACATACTTCAATATTTATAAATTTAGAATTGAGACATTTCAAATCCACCACTCTAAAATTCAAATCCAAATCTAAATCTAAATCTAAATCCAAACCCAACCTAAGTTAATTCCCAAGAAAAGTATTCTTTGATGCCCATTGCTTATTCATAACTTAACAAATATGAAGAGAATAACATGCATATGCAAATCAATCAATCAATATATATATATAGACACATGCACGCATGAGATTCTGTCATGTGACACATTTTTTGTAAAGAAAATTGAAATACTCTCAAGTTTCACATTAAAGATAATACTAAATTAAATATTGAATTTTTTTTTTTTAATTTGGTTCAATGTTTCAAGACTTTTTTAATTAAAAAAAAATAAATATTCTTTATATCATTTGGTTTAATGTTTCAAAACTTTTCCTTCCTCGCAAACACACATAAAACTCTTCGCATTTCAATTTAGCATTTTCACCTTTTGCACTTCTACTCCTTTATATATACCTACTTATAGCACTTCATTATCTCATATCAAATACACGCATACTAAAAAAGATGTCATTTATCTTCAATCTTTCAAACATACCTACCTAGCTCCAACATTGTTGTCTCATTTAATCCTAACTCGTATGAGTTAGCTACAACCGGGAAAGGGGCTTTGTAAAAGCTGGACGTTGTGAATTTGTGGGTTTTGTAAAAATTGTGATTGACAATAAGTGTTTGGAATGTGTTTTGTTTTATAATTGTGGAGAAAGAAAAATGCACATTCTATGTCAACTTTTATTCTATAATATTTCTCCATAATTGTTTTTTTTATTAATATTTCTTATTATTTAAACTGAATAATTATAATGGATATGTATGTTCAATTAATAATTGTTACTTTTATAATAAACTCATTACTAACAAAATTCTATAACAATTATGTTATAATATATATACAATATTTTCCAAAATCATCTTACATAAAACATCATCCATGCAATACACAGGCAACTTACTAATATAATACAAAGACCCTTCATGACTTAGAATATATATCCTATGTACCATTTGTTGTGTACCACTTTATGTTCCACCAATTACAACTTGGAATGTATTGATTTTACTTTCCTTATAAAATAACTAAAGTTTAAAATGAAAATAAATAAATAAATAAATAAAAAATCAATACATAATAAGTTGTGATTAGTGGAACATAGAGTGGTATACAAAAAATAGTACCGATGAAACAGGAAAATCACAACCTATAAGAGTATCATAGGATCTTGGTGAAGCAGCTACAGCCATTGTTTGATTATCAATTACATGGAATTACTTTCTTCAAGGACTGCTGATTGGGGCAAGTGTAGTACTTGTACTTAGAGAAAAATGCAGAACATTCAGCCTTTGATCTCTGATGAGAAAGGCCTAGAATATTAATGCAATTCATCCTTACATCAAGTATCTTTTATTCGATCAACTTCCTGCATATAGGACCAACCTGAGTGAAGTAGTTGTATGATAAGGAGAAGTTATACAGATTAGGCAACTTGCAAACAGCCTCAGGAACCTCCCCATAGAACTGGTTTCGAGCCAGGTTGAGCAGTCCTATTTGAACAAGCACTGAAATGATTGTGGTATTGGACCTATCAACTGGTTGAAGCTCACATCAAAAACCGTGGCATTTTTCAATAACCCAATTTCCCATGGAAAGCACCCAGTGAGACTGTTGCCCAACAATGCTTGTGGAAATACCCCGAAAATTCAGTTGTTACTTATATCAAGCTCGTAGAAACATGGGAGATTTGAAGTTTTTGGTGAAATAGTGCCAGAAAAGTTGTTCGTATTGGCATGGAAGATTGCAAGGTCAGGAAGTTGGTCTATGAAACCGTCAAGAGTAGGGGCTGCAAGCTGAAAGCCATTGAAATCAATTGCGACGAGGGCCTTGGCAGAACTATTATCTGGTGGGGTATCACTGAAGAAGCCCTTGTACTTGTTGCATATGTCAGGGCCAACCCAAATTTTGGTTATTTTAAAGGGGTCTGCAGTGATTGTGTTTCTGAATCTTTGGATTATTGGGTAGACCACGGTGAGTTTTAGGTCTCCAAAAGTTAAATTAAAGTCCGGGGAAGGAGACGGTGGTGATGGTGAGTCAGTGGAGGTTACGCAGAGAAGACATGGAAGCAAGATGAGGGAGGTGTAGATAAATTGTCTGGTAAGTAGAGAAATGATCCCCATTCTGATAAGGAAGAAAGAGAGATGGATTAATTAAAGAGATGGTGATTAAAGAACTCTGATCCTTCTTTTATGGTAGTTATTGCATATTATATAACATGAAGCCAATATTTTATACACTCTTTCTATTGTTAGTGGATACAAATCTTCATAATCATTATGATTCTTTAGAAGTGATGGTGATTAATTATAAGTATTTGACAATTCTTTGATAATGGTTTCCATATTATCTTGTTAGTGAATCAGACTATGAAGTAGTGGTGGAGCTAGAATTTTAGTTTAGTAGGGACAAAATTAAAAGATAATATTAAAAATTTAAAAGGCTAAAAAATATTGATCGATATTAATGGTAAAATAAATAGACAATTGTAAGCAATTGTAATTGTAAAATCTACCTTGATACAAGTTCATTTAGAATTTAATCCGAACCTATTACTACCAAGGGAGTCGATTCCGTATCGTACCGACCGTATCGGCAAGCAAACCGGTACATATAACCCCCAGTACGAAACAAGGGAGTTATATGTACCGAAAAAAATACCAGCTGTACCAGCCATTTACCGACCGTACCAGCCAATTTCAGTCAATACGGGCTGGTACATAAATTTTTTTTTTTTTTTTTTAAGTTTTGTAATTTTTGAATTTTTGTTAGGGCAAAATGGTAACTTATTAGTATTATTTGTTTTTTTAATATGCAATGGTAACTTTTAAGCTTTCTATTTTTTATATTGCATTTTTTTTTTTTAATTGATACTAAAGTCTAAAACTATGAATAATTAGTTTTGAATTGAGGAAATATTTTATAGTAAACTTTTATATTTATTATAACACACACACACACACACACACACACACACACATATATATATATATATATATATTTATAAATATAAAAAATAGCAGTAAACCCGAAACGGTACACCGGTATTGACCGGTATCCGAAATATTTGTACCGCTGGTCAAACCGGTACAGCTTCTGGTACGATATTAACTTCCTTGATTACTACGCTTAGAATTTTTCATAATCTCAATTGACTACAAATAAAATTTTCATATCATTAAAATAAATAAACAAAAAAAAAAAATCATAGTTATTAACAATCAAAGTATAGCATGATATGAAATGAATAAAGTTTACTATTGTTTCCTCTAAAAAAATCATCAATAAACAATCAAAGTATGAGATTCATCTAAATACATAAAGTTTAGAATCTAATATGATTCCTTAAGATCAATTGAAAAAATAAATCAATTTAAAAGTGTTATATGTTTGCAAAGTTGTATAATTTCACTGCCTCAATTACTTTTATAAAATCTATAGAATTCAACCCTATTTTTAGTCTATTCTTCACAATGGTGAAAAAGTAAGAGAATGGAAAGAAGAAGAAGAAAAAAAAAATTAAAAATTAAAAATTAAAATTAAAAAAAAAAAAAAAAGATAGTATAGGGTTTTAGGGTTTTAGTATGGTACAAGAACATTAAAATTTTATTAATTATTTTTATGTAAAATATTAAATACGGATGAATGAGTTGTCGCGAGAAGGGAAAATATTGGGATAAGGAGGGGTAAAAAACAGTGGTGTGAATAATTGTGTGGTGAAAACGGAAAAATTATAAGATTCACATGGTGGACAAGTGATGTGGTCCACCATTTCACTAAAAACTGCCACTTATTTAAAATTGTTAATTAAAAAAAATTTTAAACAAAAATTAATTACTGACTCAGTAATTTTAAATAAGTTGAAGTTTTTTAGTGGAATGGTGGACTACGTCACTTGTCCACTAGTCCACTAAAGGACTCTATAATTTCTCGTGAAAACGTGTGATATAGTGGCTGAAATAAATTGAGAGTGTGGTGACTTTTTTCTAAGTGTGAGGATGTTTCTTTAAACTTTAAAGTATATTAGGAATTTTTTTTTTATCATTTTCCTACGTCAGTATGGCGGTTTGCCAACTTTATATCGAGAAAGTGGGAATTCTTTTTTTTTGTTAGGAATTACTTTATAAAAAAAAAAAAAAAAAAAAAGATGACCAGTTTTCCGCTTTGCCATTGGCGAGGAAGCCACCTAGAATTTGAGACGAAGTTACCAAGTGTTAGAGTTATTATGATCTAAGATGCTCAAACTTTAATAATAGGATTAGCTACTATGGTAGCTGTGACCTCCACCACTTCATCAAGCAACATGTCGACCTCAAAGGCAGTGTTTGTGCTAAGTTCGAAGAGTTACGAATTCGACAATTTCTTGGCTGTGAATCTGTGTTAGTTAATTAGCAAAAGAGCTTGGAGGAAATTTAGAAATAATGTGTGAATGGGCAGATCAATTTGTGGCGTAATTTTAAGCACCCAAATTCTAGCTAAAATTCCTCCCTTAAATTTTGAAGTTCCTCCCTATCCTTCATCCAAACAAAGAAATCATTTCCACATAATCTTAAATTCTATCATGCGGCAAATTCTACCTAAAAATCCCTTACTCAGACGCATGACAAGAGTCTCATTTGACCAATTGAAGAGAAAGTCCTCCAATGTCATCCTTTGTTTTGTCTTTTGGCTTCGATATATTGTTGATTTATATTGTTTAGTCCATGAGTGATTTTAATTAGTCAGTGATTACTTTTGCATGACAAAGCTAAACTAAAAATTGATATGTTTTCACTCTACTAGACACGTTAGGGAATAAAAGTGAACTTAGAGTTGGTAAGGGACTAAATTCAGTCATTTTAAGTGTTTTAGAAATTAAAAGCAATCAGATGAAGTTTGAAGAGACTAAAAGGCGATCATTTTAAATTTCTAGAACTAAATTTTAGAAACCAACAATAAATTTTGAACTTTTTTATTATTTAAATAAAATACAAGTTTTTTTTTTTTGGCTAAACAAATAAAATAGTAGTTGATGGGATGTAAATGGTAGGATTATATAAACTCTACCATTTGGATCATCATTTTAAAGGATTTGAACGTGGAAAAAAGATGAGGCAAGTTAATTATGTAGATTGACTTGTTGCTTTGTAGGCACTTGATCACTCTCAGGAAATCATCTAGTATAGTTATGAGTGATGGGACTAACGAAGTCATTTACAAACGAGACTACCCCCTAGACGAACCTAGCAAATAATCAAATCACTGATGAAGACAACTAGGCCATTCAATGCAGCCAATTATACCCAAAGTGGTTACAGAACCAGTTGTATGAACTGTTAGAGCATATTGAAGTCGCATTATAAAGCACAAAACATTACCAAGAAGGGCATTAAGACCACCATAACTACCCTAACGGCTAGGAGCTGTAAATATATATATATATATATATAAGGCCCTCACAATATCAACAGGAGGTACGAAAAATGCTCAGATAATCCTTACTGTTATCCTATCATTCTGTTTTAGCTTACAAAGAGCTCCCTTGTACTGACTTTGGCGTCAGAGGCGTTGTGGCAGGCACCACACCGGTGACCATTTTGAGGAAGCTGGTTTATCACTTCTGTGATCGCAGAGACAACATCTTGGCTCCATCTGGACGTACTCACTTGGACTGAAGAGTTTGCACCTCATCAGTTTGGAGCCGTCTATGGGGAACCCCGACCTTAGGTGCGTCAATATTTCTTCTCGTCATTTAAGATCCGCTGCATTTATCGTTATTGCCACTAATTCTTTTACTTCTTGTTTTGCGCAGTTAAGAGATGACCAAAACTTAAAAGCAGGTATAAAGAGCGAGTACAGAAGGCGATCGAGTACGTGCAGACGATTGAGAGCTGGGATGATCTTGTGGATCCAAGGACTCTTGCTTTTTACTGCCTCGGACTAGAACCTTCCTCCTTCGTCCTGCGCAATCTTGAAATTGAAGGAAAAAAGAGTAAGTGTTTGGTTAGTCAATACTAACTTTTCCATGCGCACCCTTTTTTTTTTTTTTAATGATGTTGATGCTCGCCACGTCCATAAGCTTGTCTAGGTAAATTGTTTGTGCAACTTGTAGTTTCTTTTTCTTTCTCATTCTACTGATGACTTTGAACTTCCTTCCAGGTGCTGGGAGAAAGTCTTTATATTACCTCTGAGTACTTTACTCAGGAGGCTAAGGTGGCATCTCTCATGTCTAGAATGGAGGCTCTGGAGGCGGAGAATTCTACACTGAAGAAGAAACTTATTGACTCCATGGGCAAGGCTACCTCCTTGAAGGAAACAATAAAGACCTTGAATGACAAACTTAGAGCTGAGCGCCAGTTGACACTGGAGAAGGATGAGCAACTTCTAGGAGCTAAGGAGAAGCTCAAGACTATCGCTGCTAGATCCGTTGAAGCTTTTCAGACAACTAACGAATATAACACCGTCCTATTCAGCTGGTATTTCAAAGGTTTTGAGCTCTTGAGGAGATATCTCATTAAGCATCCTTTCGAAGTGGACATGGAGAAGTTGGATTTGGAAGAGGTAAACCAGGAGATGGCTGCTGATGAGGCCGCCTAATCTTCTGCCACTAAACCTGACGCCCCCAAGAACTCTCCTGCCAGTGATGCTTCTGCCGGTGATGACGCTACTACTGACGCTCGAACTTGACACTTATGAAAATTTTCTCTTTTTTCTTTTTTGGATGCCCATCATGTTTTGGGTTGTTTTGTAAACCTAATTTCAGAACAATTTTCTCTTAATCTATCTTGAGTACAATATTTTTAGCCCAGTGTTTATGGGCCTTTGGCTGTAAAAACAATGGTAATTTGCCTGTTGTTTTTGGGCTTTAATTTAATTTGCATCTGTGTACTTACTTGTATTTGTGATTACGCACTTTTTGGTTTCTGACTTGCTTGTGGTGTCTTACAACCGTCCATGCTGTGTACTTAGCGAAAATTTTTTAGTTGTGACTTTCCCATACTCTTCAAGGGATCTTTTCGTCATCAGTAATTTATACTGGTCTAGGTGTAATCTTGTTATTTGGCAATTTTTGGCTTCTGTACTCTTATTGTCAATAACTTACATCCGTCTAAGCGGAATCTTGTTACTTAGCCATTCTTGGCTTCTGTGGCTTTCATCGTCAGTAACTTACATCCGTCTAGGCAGAATCTTGTTACTTAGCCATTCTTGGCTTCTATGGCTTTCATCGTCAATAACTTACATCCGTCTAGGCAGAATCTTGTTACTTGGCCATTTTTGGCTTTCGTGACTTACACCCTTTTAGGGATCTTGTCATTTTTTGGCCTCATCAGTAACTTACATCCGTCTAGATGAAATCTTGTTACTTAGCCATTTTTGGCTTCTATGACGTACACCCTTTTAGAGATCTTGTCATTCTTTAGACTTACAGTTGACCAGACCTGTTTGCACGAAGATATTAGTTGAATAATTCATTTATTAATTTCAATAATGAATACATGTATCTGTTACATCTGTTAATGGTATTTCTTCAAGTGCTCAATGTTCCATGGCCTCAGGATCCTTTATCCGTCTAGGGCTTCTAAGTGATAGCTGCCTTGCCTGGAGTAGTGGAAGACTCAGTAAGGTCCTTCCCATGTGGGGCTGAGCTTTCCTTGGAGAGAATCTCTAGTCGCTGTGGTGACCTTGCATAGGTCGAGGTCGCCTATGTTAAGTCGTTTGAGTTTTACCCTCTTGTTGTAATAGTCAGCCATCTTCTGCCACTACTCCGCCATTCTACTGCAAGCTTTGTCTCTTACTTCGTCCAGACAGTCCAAGTTAACTCGTAGACGATCAGCATTGTCTTCTTTGTTGAATACCTCTCGTCTGATGCTAGTTACTCCTACCTCAACCGGGATCACTACTTCAGTGCCGTAGGTGAGTCTGAAGGGGGTTTCTCCTGTTGGGGTTCTTGCTGTAGTTCTATAAGCCCACAAGACATTGGGCAACTCTTCTGGCCAGGCACCCTTCACGTCGTCTAGCTTTGTTTTGATAATCTTGAGCATTGTTCGATTTGTCAGATCCATCTCTCCATTCGCCTGTGGATGCCCTAGGAATGAGAATTGAATCTTGATGCCTAGGCCTAAACATAAGTCCCTGAAGCTCTGGCTATCGAACTGCTGCCCATTATTAGATATGATCATCCTTGGAATCCCGAACCTGCAAATTATATTCTTCCACATGAAGCTCCGGATTCTTGCTTTAGTGATGGTTGCTAATACTTCTGCTTCGACCCACTTTGTAAAGTAATCAATAGCAACTAGTAAGAATTTTACCTGACCTTTACCTACGGGCAATGGGCCAACGATGTCAATTCCCCATTGCACAAATGGCCATGGTGATGTTATAGTCGTCAGTCTCTCTGCTGGAAGTCGCTGGACATTCCCGAACCATTGGCACTTGTTGCACTTTTTGATGAGCTCCACTACGTCCACCTGCATAGTAGGCCAGAAATAACCTGCTTGAATGACCTTGTTTACCAAGGACCTGGGGCCAGCATGGTCCCCGCAAATCCCTTCGTGGATTTCTTCCAAAATGTACTTGGCTTCCTCTTCGTCGACACACTTCAAGTAAGGCATGGAGAAACCCCTTTTGTATAAGGTGTCATTAAGGATCGTAAATCTGGCTACCCTCTTCTTAATTTTCTTGGCCTCGTCTGCATTCTGAGGGAGGTGCCCATCCTGGAGGAACGATGATAGGTGTCATCCCACTGTTTGTGCTTTGGATTGCAAATGTTGGAACTTCTTCAATGCTGAGGTGTTTTTGGACTTCCATCACCAAGCCCATGTTCGTCGCTCCTTCTTCTAACGATGCAATCTTCAAGACTTTGTCTGCTACCATATTCTGGCTTCTGGGGATCTGTACGAATTCCACCTTATCAAACTCCTAAGTCAGATGTTTCGTCAGCCTAAAATATTTCTGCATTCTCTCTTCCTTTGCTTCGTATTCCCCCTTGATTTGCCCTATTACCAGCTTTGAGTTAGTTTGGACTAACAGGTTTTTTTTGCACCGAGTGCCTTTCCAAGTCTCAGTCCTGTCAGTATTCCTTCGTACTCTGCCTCGTTATTGGTGGCTGGAAATTCTAATCGAACCCCGTATTTGAGCATTTCTCCGTCATTGGTGGTTATGACGACCCCGACTCCCCCCTCTTTTGGGCTGACAAACCATCGGTTTGTACCGTCCATCATTCTGCTTCGTCAGTAAGGTTGCCCTCGTCCGGGAGGGTGAATTTGGCAATGAAGTCTACCAAAGCTTGTGGCCATTCTACGGTGGTACTCAATGTCAAATTGACTGAGTTCAATTGCCCACTGGACCATTCTCCCTGCTGCCTCAGGTTTGTCCATGGACTTCTTGATGGGTTGGTCCGTCATCACCAGGATAGGGTTTGCTTGAAAATACTGTCGCAGTTTGCGCGAGGCTACTATCAATGCAAACACAATCTTTTCAATTCTTGGATACTTGACTTCAACACCTTGGAAAGCTTGGCTCACATAATAAATTGGGAGTTGTCTATTGCCCTCTTCTCGGATCAGGGCTGCACTCACAGCTGTGGCTGATACTGCCAAGTACAAATATAAATTTTCCCCTTCTTTGGACGGACTTAAGAGAGGTGGATTACACAGGTAATGTTTAAGCTCCTAAAACGCTGCCTCATATTCGTCAATCCAGGCAAAAGCTTGCTTCAGGGTCTTGAAGAAGGGCAAGCATCTGTCTGTCGCTCGGGAGATAAACCTATTGAGGGCTACAATCCTCCCTGTGAGCTTCTGAACTTCTTTGACGGTCCTAGGCAAAGCCATGTTGATTATGGCTTGTACCTTCTTCAGATTTGCTTCTATTCCCCTCTGGGATACCATGAATCCCAAGAATTTCCTTGAAGCTAAGCCAAAAACGCACTTACTAGGATTCAACTTCATTTGGTATTGTTTGAAAGCGGCGAACATCTCCTTCAGATCATCCAGGTGGGCAAGTTCCTACTTACTTTTGACGAGCATATCATCTACATAGACTTCCATATTCCTGCCTATCTGTTTGCTAAACATTTTGTTTACTAACCTTTTATAAGTAGCTCCTGTATTTTTTAGTCCGAAGGGCATTACCTTATAGCAGTAGAGCCCTTGACTGGTGATAAAAGCCGTTTTTTCCTGATCCTCTTCAGCCATTTTTATCTGCTTGTATCCTGAGAAACCGTCCATGAACGTCAACAACTTGTGCCCAGCAGTGGAATCCACGAACTGGTCTATCCTTGGTAGAGGGAAATTGTCCTTCGAGCAAGTTTTGTTCAGGTCTGTGAAGTCCATGCACATCCTCCATTTTTCATTCGCTTTCATCACCAGGACGACGTTTGCAAGCCAGTCAGGGTAGTATACTTCCCGGATGAAGCGCTATTAGGAGTTTGTTAACCTAGTCAGTGACAGCTCGGTCTTATTCGGGGGCGAAGACCCTTCATCTTTGCTGGACGGGCTTTCTCTTTAGGTCCACAATCAACTTGTGCTGAATGACTTCTGGAGATATACCCGGCATGTCCTTGTGACTCCAAGCGAAAACATCTAGGTTTTCTTTAAGGAACTGGACGAGCCTTGTTCTTATCTCAAGACTTAGCGTTGTCCCTATTCTAGTCGTCCTAGTTGAATCTCCTTCGGCTAATTCCACCGTCTCCGAGGCTTCCACCTTTTCTTCCTCTTTCTCTTCAATCATCCATGTATGGTTCTCCTTTGCAGTCAAGACGGCCTGGTAGCACTCTCTAGCTAAGACTTGATCTCCTCTGACTTCACCAACCCCATTCTCTGTTGGGAACTTTATCTTCAAGCAGTAGGTTGATGTAGCTGCCCTCCATTGGTTGAGAGTGGGCCTTCCAATAATCACATTATAGGATAAAGGGCAATCTACCACCAAAAAGTCCAATTGACGAGTCAACTGCCTCGAGTAGGTCCCTATTATTATCGTCAACGTTACTACGCCCTTAGAATATACTCTATCTCCACTGAAACTAACGAAGGGGGAATCAAATGGGTGCAATCTTTTTGGATCCAGTTTTAATTGCTAGAACACAGGGAAGTAGATGATATCAGCGGAACTACCATTGTCCACGAGGATCCTTTTGGTGTTGAATCCTTCTATAGTAAGCATTATGACTAAGGGGTCATTATGAGGCTGCTTCACTCCCCTAGCATCTCCTTCATTGAAAGACATGTCTTGATCAGTCCATCTTTGCTTAAACAGGGGCGTCATATGGATGCTGTTCACCTACCGTTGACATGCTTTCCTAAGGGATTTGAATGACCCGCCAATGAATGGTCCCTCTGTGATCGTCTTTATTTCCCCTATCATGTTTTATGGAGGCAGGGACGTGTTATCTTCATCCTTAGTTGAGGAGTCGCGCTGGCTCCTGTTACCGTCCCTGAATTTGCTGGACTCCCTTTTCTTCACATACTTCTGCAGTTTTCCTTTCCGTATCAACTCCTTTATCTGCTTCTTTAGATCCCGACAATCTTCTGTGTAGTGGCCATGGTCCTTGTGAAACCGACAATATTTATTCTTGTCACGGACGTTAGGGGATGAATGCAATGATCTTGGCCACTTGAGGTAGTGCTCGTCCTTAATCTGCGTTAAAATTTTGTCAACTGGCATAATTAAAAAGGTGAATTTTTCCATTTGAGGGTTTTTTTTTTCATCTTTCCTTCCTCCCCCATCACCGAACCGACGATCTGGGCCATCCCTTTTTTGTCCTTACGTTCGTCCTCCTTCCTTCCCTTGTCCCTGGTTTCTCCACGTTCCTTATGGTAGCTAATGCATCTTCAGCTTTCATGTATTTCTGTGCTTTCAGGAGCATCTTTGCCAACGTTCTTAGAGGATTCTTTGCTAGTGAAGCCACGAACTCTCTGGATCTTAGTCCCACCTTGAAGGTTGTCAATTGCACTTTATCGTCAGCTTCGTCCATACCCAGGGTTTCCCAGGTGAAGCGTTTCATATACGACCTCAAGGTTTCTTTCTCTCCTTGTCTAATGGTGAGTAAATGGTCTGCTGGCCTCTTAGGGCGTTGTCCTTCAATGAACTGACGTAAAAAGGCGCTACTCAGCTGCTCGAAGTTATCGATAGACAATGTTGGTAACTTGGTGAACCATTCTCTCGCTGCTCCTTTAACTGTAGTAGGGAAGTAACAGCACATTATCTCGTCTCTCGTCAGGTGGCTGCTGAAGGCCTAGTGTTGTCTTGATGGTGTTAAGATGATCTTGGGGGTCATTTAGCCCGTCAAACGGCTCAAGTTGGGGCAGCTGAAATTTTGATGGCACTGGACACTCCAGAACTGCAATAGTGAATGGCGAGTCTGTCGTTTTGACCATTCGATCTACACTCCGTTCCATTTTCTCCTTGATGGCATTCCTTAATTCGTCCATCTCCCTCCTCATCTCTCGAAGAAGATCCAAATTCTGCTTAGTTGGAGTAGTAGGCCTTCGATGGTCACTTCTTTTATGGCTATCTCCCTCGTCATCCTGGTTCCCTTTAGACCGATTCTCCTCCTGTTGGAGTCGTAACTTCATTTCCTGATTTTGCCTGGTAAGTTCTTCGACGGTAGCTACAAGAGCTTGGACTTGCAAAGCTAAGGCTGCGGAATCTTGATTGGACTCCATCTGAATGTAATAGTTAACCGAAAACTACTTTTTCGAGTCTGAATACGAAAACTTCGTCCCCACAGATAGTGTCAATCTAATGAGGTGCAAACTCGTCAATCCAAGTGAGTACGTCCAGATGGAGCCAAGATGTTGTCTCTGCGGTCACAGAAGTGATAAACCAGCTTCCTTAAAATGATCACCGATGTGCTGCCTGCCACAATGCCTCTGATGCCAAAGTTAGTACAAGGGAGCTCTTTGTAAGCTAAAACAGAATGATAGAATAACAGTAAGGATTATCTGAGTATTTTTCGTACCTCCTGTTGATATTGTGAGGGCCTTATATATATATATATATATATATACAACTCCTAGCCGTTGGGGTAGTTATGGTGGTCTTAATGCCTTTCTTGGTAACGTTTTGTGCTTTATAATGCGACTTCAATATGCTCCAACGGTTCATACAACTGGCTCTATAACCGCTCTAGGTATAATTGGCCACATTCAATGGCCTGGTTGTCTTCGTTAGTGATGTGATTATTTGCTAGGCTCGTCTGGGGGGTAGTCTCGTTTGTAAATGACTTCTTTAGTCCCATCAGTTGCCCCCGGATTCTATGGTCGTCGAGACACGTCATGACGACCATAGAAGACGAAAGGTTTTTAGGCTGCAAATGACTCTTGGGATTTCGCACCGTATTAAGTGCGCAGTGGAGGCGTTTCACAGGTCGTGGCCACGTGGCATGCTTTTGATTGGTGGAGTTAATGCTCCCACCTGTGGGATTATTAGGTTTCCCGCCGGTTTTCAGTTGCTTTTGGGCTTTGATTCAAAAACTCTTCTCCTTCTTATTTCACTTTTTTCAAAGACTCCCAATCATTGTTCTAAGCGTTTTCTGAGCTAACTTCTATTTTGCAACTCTTTTCCGAACCAGCGTGCTATGTGGTGGTGCTCCTCATCTTTCTTTCTCCAAGGTACGTTGTTTTTCCTTTCTTTTCTTTTAGTTTTCTTTCTTCTTAGTTGTAATAAACATCTAATTTCCCATTTTCCTCTTTTTCATTTTGTTTTGTGGTTCTTTTTCTTTGGGAATTTAGCATTTACATTTGTGCTTTGTGTTCTTTCTAGGTGTCCTATGGTTAGTAGCTCAGAAGTTAGGATAGCTTGCCGATCTGTTTCTTTCCTTTTCGCACGTTTGGGGGGCTCCTTAGGTATTTACCCACATCTTGAGGATTTTGTTTTTGAGGGTAATTGTTTAAGCGTCGCATTGGCCGATTTGTTGCCTTTGCTTCGTCAATTAATTGATTGGTTCGAGAGTCGGGTGAGAGGGCAAGAGATAATGTTTGAGGTTTGGGGTGATCTCTTGAGGTTGCATCGTCGGTGGAGAGTCTCAAAATCGTCCCCGGACACAAAGAAAAACCTGGACTTCCAATACCTGAAAGACGACAGTAAACCCTTGACGATCCTAGTTCTTCTTTCCCAAGGCACCAATTCATAGTACCCGTGCTCCCTAGACGCTTTTAAGCGATATAAATAGACAAGCTCGTTAACCTTGAGCATATCACTGCCATTAGCGGCCAGCCAAATTCCCATACAACTAACAAATATCCTCCACAAGTTGGGCATAAGCTGCCTAGGAGCAATACCAAAACGATCTAGCAGCTCCATGAAGAAAGGATGGACAGGAAACCTCAACCCACAGACGAAGGCAGATTCATAGAAACATACTTCCCCAGGGAAAAAGTGACAGGCCCGATCCTCTTCACTAGGCAAACAAACCCTAACTCGTTCTAGGAATTGGAACCTATCCTTAAATCTCCCCAGTGTGTCAGCATCCAATCCACATTTCTCATCAAGGGCGTAAAAGCCCTAACTTCCCGTAGAGTAGAGATGGCGGTATCCCTCTCTACTGGGTCACCACTAGACAATAACCCAGTCTTGAGTTCGCTAGACCTAACCTTAGACATTATCTCCTGCCCTCTCACCCGACTCTCGAACCAATCAATTGATTAACGAAGCAAAAGCAACAGATCGGCCAATGCGACGCTCAAACAATTACCCTCAAAAACGAAATCCTCAAGATGTGGGTAAATACCTAAGGACCCCCCCCCCCCCCCCAAAAAAACGTGTGAAAAGGAAAGAAACAGATGGACTAGCTATCCTAACTTTCGAGCCACTAACCATAGGACACCCAGAAAGAACACAGAGGACAAATGTAAATGCTAAATTCCCAAAGAAAAAGAACCAAAGAACAAAACGAAAAAGAGGAAAAGGGGAAATTAGATGTTTATTACAACTAAGAAGAAAGAAAACCAAAAGAAAAGAAAGGAAAAACAACATACCTTGGAGAAAGAAAGATGAGAAGCACCACCGCACTGCACGCCGGTTCAGAAAAGAGTTGCAAAGTAGAAGTTAGCTTAGAAAACGCTTAGAACAATGATTGGGAGTCTTTGAAAAAAGTGAAATAAGAAGGAGAAGAGTTTTTGAATCAAAGCCCAAAAGCAACTGAAAACCAGCGGGAAACCCAATAATCCCACAAGTGGGAGCATTAACTCCACCAATCAAAAGCATGTCACGTGGCCACGACTTGTGAAACGCCGCCACTGCGCACTTAATACGGTGCGAAATCCCAAGAGTCATTTGTAGCCTAAAAACCTTTCAGCTTCTGTGGTCATCATGACGTGTCTCGATGACCACAAAATCCGGGAGCAGCTGATGAGACTAACAAAGTCATTTACAGATAAGACTACCCCCCAGACGAACCTAACAAATAATCACATCACTGACGAAGACAACCAGGCCATTCAATGCGGCCAATTATACCCAGAGCGGTTACAAAGCCAGCTGTATGAACCGTTGGAGCATATTGAAGCCGCATTATAAGGCACAAAACATTACCAAGAAAGGCATTAAGACCACCATAACTACCCCAACGGCTAGGAGTTGTAAATATATATATAAGGCCCTCACAATATCAACAGGAGGTACGAAAAATACTCAGATAATCCTTATTGTTATTCTATCAGAGGTGTTGTGGCAGGCACCACACTGGTGACCATTTTGAGGAAGCTGGTTTATCACTTCTGTGACCGCAGAGACAACATCTTGGCTCCATCTAGACGTACTCACTTGGACTAACGAGTTTGCATTTCATCAATGAGATTTGAGAAGTCTTCAAGTTTCAAACGGCAATTTATTTTTCCAAGAACTAGAGAGAGAGAGAGAGAGAGAGAGAGAGAGATTGGATTTAAAGGTTTGCTTGCCAATAACTAGTGGGATACTAGCATCACCAATGTTGTGTTTGTGGCTGTTGGAAATAAAGGAAAGATTTAACCTGATTTTTTCTTGGAAATTACATAATATAATTTTACCAAAAGAGGTGGCAGAGATGAGGTGTGGATCAAGTCACTGTCTTGAGACAAATCGTGCTGTCTACGGTATATCCAATGTAGTTAAAAAAATATTTTCTGCACGTTGTCCCTAGGATATAACAACCCAGCCACCTTTACTAATTATCCTTGCGAGCCTACACTGCTCGTAGGATATAAGCTCTCTGCTATAGTAATATAGTACTTTCTTTTCCCAGAAAATTTAGTAAAAGATATATTTTGTAAATAGTAAGAAGCAGTAGATGGTCAGTATTTAGAACAATAATAAAAAAAAATTTTGAAAATTTGTAGCCTTTGTAATTCAAAAATAATGTGTCCTAGAAACTTTTATTTCTTTACATATATATAGAGCCGAACATGTAGCTTGTCCTTAGCCAGAGAATAAAAATGTTTGCTAACTTTAAATGGTCATAAAATTGTTCAGATCAATATATGATCAAAATGTGTATATATATATATATGAGATGGGTTCAAATTACACCTAATGTAACTCTTATAAACTTACACATTTTTTACACCGTAAATTTCTGAAAAATCTAACGGTTAAAAAAACCTCATTAAATGCTATCGTTTTCCACCTTATTACCTTATTAATACTTGCATTCTCTCTCTCTTTCTCTCTTTTCTTATTTATTGCTTTCCACCATATAATATTTTCTTCAACACAATCTAATAAAAAAATTGAAAAATAATCCCATAATCGTTGATTTCACAAAACTACCCATAACAAGAGTCAAATGACTTTCAATTTGCACCTTAGAATAAATAATTAAAGGAACTTAAAATAAATAAAAAATAAAAAAAAATTCAAAATCTGAGCCTATCACACACTAAACAATCAAATTAGATGGGAATCCTTAAAAGATTTTTTAGTAAGTGACCAAGCTTAAACTTAACTGCTACGGAAATATATAGCGGGTCAATATTCTAGTTGGAGTGAATTATATTTTATAAATCTTTTTTGCTTGTCCTCTAGGAACTTTGTTTAATTGAAATCTGTCCAAAACTAACAAATACCGACCCTTTTTTTTCTTTTATTTTACAGAGACTCCTTAATTAATTTTTCAATTATTATTTTTGTAAGAGATTGTATGAATCTTATTGTATTTTGCATTTTTGGCCGATGATACAAACACAAACACCTACCCTTGGAAACATAACAATCACTTGGGTTCAAAACATATACGTATTTACTTTTCTCAATTATTATGTTATTATTTGTAAGAGACTATATATAGGTCTACCTTTCAATTGCTTTTTGATGAAATGGGAGGTTTGATTGTTTAGTGTACGATAGGCTCAGATTTGAAGTTTTTTTTTTAAGTTCCTTTATTTATTTATTTTAAGGAGCAAGTTGAAAGTCATTTGCTGACTCTTGTTTTGGGTAGTTTTGTGAGAGTTTGGCACCTCCAGTACTTTTTTAAATGGAAATCTCTTTTTATTTTAAATACACAATAACAAGTGGTAGTGGGTTTTAATCTTCACATTTTATTTAGTTAGTGGGTGATGTGGCAGTTTTTTATTAAAATAAAAAAAAAATCCAATTAAAAAAGTACTAGAGGTAAACCAAACCCGTTTTGTAAAATCAATGAAAATGGGATTATTTTTCAATTTTTTTTGTTAGATTGTGTTGAAGAAAATATTTTTTGGTTGAAAGTAATAAATAAGGAGAGAGAATACTAGTATTAATTAGGTAATAAAATAGAAAATAATAGCATTTAATGGTGTTTTTTAAACCATTAGATCTCTTAGAAATCTATAGTGTAAAAAATGTGTAAGTTTATGAGAGTTATACCAAGTGTAACTTGAAGTCTTGAACCCATCTCTCTCTCTCTCTCTCTCTCTCTCTCTCTCTCTCTCTCTCTCTCTCTCTCTCTCTATATATATATATATATATATATAAATTGGTCAAAAGTTTTTTTGCCAATGTATATACGTTGAGGCAAGTTAATAGCCAAAATCAAGTTTGTCTTTTAGTGTCATAATGCTATTGGAAACAAAATAATAGCCCATAACATGGCTGACTTTTAGATATCAATTAATATTCTCTTTTGAAACTTTGACTATATACAATAATTACAACCAAGAATGAAAAGCAAATTGTAATGCTATAAACCATCAACGGTAAATTATATAAATATATAGTTGTATAATTTTTCTAATATTTTCCATCTATAACGTTACTATTAAATTTATTAAAAGAAATGTTTTAAAGCAAAAGTTTATAAAGGAAAGTATACTAAAAGTTGTCAATATATGGTATTAAAAATCTCAATGATTTTCAGGAATTTTCCTAACTAAAACCGTTGACAATAGCTATTCAAATTTTGAATTGTATTTAAATTTCAAAATTTCGCAATCAACATATCTCTCTCTCTCTCTCTCTCTCTCTCTCTCTCTCTCTCTCTCTCTCTCTCTATATATATATATATATATAAATTGGTCAAAAGTTTTTTTGCCAGTGTATATACATTGAGGCAAGTTAATAGCCAAAATCAAGTTTGTCTTTTAGTGTCATAATGCTATTGAAAACAAAATAACAGCCTATAACGTTGCTGACTTTTAGATATCAATTAATAGTCTCCTTTGAAACTTTGACTATACACAATAATTATAACCAAGAATGAAAGGCAAATTGTAATGCTATAAACCATCAACGGCAAATTATATAAATGTATAGTTGTATAATTTTTCTAATACTTTCCATCTATAACGTTACTATTAAATATATTAAAAGAAATGTTTTAAAGAAAAATTTTATAAAGGAAAATATACAAAAAGCTGTCAATATATGGTATTAAAAATCATATTAATTTTCAAGAATTTTCCTAACTAAAACCATTGACAATAGCTTTTCAAATTTTGAATTGTATTTGAATTTCAAAATTTAGCAATCAACATATCTGACATTAAGGGGAAATTGATTTCATCAATTCACATAAATGAGTATTAAAATAAATATGATATTTTTTATAAAAATATCCAACAATCCCCCACTTATTTTTATAAAAAATAAATAGGTAAATATACATATATATATATATATATATAAGAAAAAATTTCTAGGTTAAGTAGAACATTATGCATAATGGGAGTGCCAATGGCTTTAAACCCTCATTTAGTGTTTCAGCAACATTGTTTCAAAGTTAATAATGATCTAAGTCTCGAACTATAACTTTTTGTATGGATACAAAACATTACATCACACACATAATGTTCCAGTACTCTACTACGAGCTTCTAAGCCAGCACATTACGACCTTGTGCTTAATCCCAGCATCCATGAGCTATTTAAAGAACTAGCCCCATTCCTAAAGGAAGCGGCCTCACTTCTATGCTCACTTAGGTGTGGCTATCAAGGATGTTCTTGTAACTCTAACATCCCACTCATAAGAGCTATAGTCCATATTAAGAGTTTTTTTTTTTTTTTAATAAATAAAAACTCATCCTATATATCGTTACAAGATACATGCACGCACACCATAGGGAGGGACATGAGTATTAGTACTCATACATATATTTAGTGCATGTTAATCAAACTATTCTATGATTAGTTTTTCCCTTTGAACCTAGTTCTTGGGATCTCCAGTCCCTAGGTAGGGTATCCTCATAGATAGTTTATTCTTCTTTGGGTTTAAGTCCTATCCCCCTCGATGCTATCCAGATCTTTTCTCTAGCTAGAGCTTCAGTTAATGGATCCACAATATTATAATTTGTACTAATATAATCAACATTTATGGTACCATTGTTTATGTATGATCTCACAATATTATATTTTCTTCTAATAGATCTAGATTTACCATTATAGTATTTATTGCGCACTCTACCAATAGTGGCAATACTATCACTATGAGAAACCGCACCCCCAACTCCTTTTTTTGGATGTGTTAGGCCAAACCCACGTGAATGGGTGAAGTCGTGTTATTGCCTCTCAAAATGGAGGTTCGACTAGTTATATTTTCCCCTTTAGATTAAGGGTTTTACAATGGAGTCGCCACTTATTTAATTATTTGGATAAATAAGAAAACCAGAATTGAAAAATTCCTCATTTCATTAATTTGAAATTGAATTTACGTTGATCATAGGAAAATTACATAGCTTTGGTTCTAGATACAATCTAAGATAAAGTACATGGCTTTGTTTCCTAGTTATAATCTAAAAATTGAAACTTATATGGATAAGCATTGGTCTACTAACCTTTAATCTAAGCTTGAAGGCTATGTTACAAGGTGGGAAGGTGTTAGGTACCCATCTCGCCCAGTGAAACCGGTCTTTTATACTATGGTGGCTAGCATTCATATCACATCATCCAATATGTTATCCATCAATTTGCATGTGATAAACCCTAATCTCATTTATTAAGCATTTCATTTGGATTGAAAAATAAATTATAGTGAGACCAAGATATGACAAGATTACTCTACTTCGCTAGAACTCAAGAGAGGAGAAGAGGGGAGGTTTATTTTTTGTCTTGGAATAAAGGAGAGGTAAGGTTTATATAGTGTAGTGGAGGAAATATGAATGGAAAACCATTTAATGAGGGTTGACAAAAAATCATGAACCTAGACCTTATTTTAGCATTGGGAAAAATATGGTACATTAAATGGAGAGATTGGTGGAAGTGAGGAGCAAGCCAAGGTTTTCCCGTAGCTACTGTAACAGCCTGTAAAGCCAACTTCAAAAAATCATATCTAATTCAATTCTGATTGGAATTGTCTCGTTCTTGTGCTCAAATTGAAGCCCCAAATGTCTAATTTCTGGGAAAATTAACTTCATTCACAGATTCAAAATAGTCTGAGAGATATCGATGAAATGGTGAGTAGAAGTCATTTGTTAGAAAATGGTTTCAGCACAATTAACATTAATAGGTCCCAAATTAGCTCCCAATTAATATTAAATGGCTCCAATCACTCCCATTTCAGAATTAATTGGTTCCAAATTTATTCTAATTAAAAGATAATTGCACAAATTACTCATTGAATAATTAATGTTTAACTATTTAATTAATTAGGTGTATACAAGCTCACCATAAAATGTAGTCTTAACCAATCAAATTATGACACATTATTAATCTCAAATTGATTATAATTACAACCAATTGGAATCAATTGTTCATAATCACATATAGTCGGACTCAATTTGTGATAGTGCATCTCGGCCATTAAAATTTGATTTGATGATAACTTTCAATCAAATTGTCCGATTAGGGCTTATGACCAGTCGATTTGATCATTACAACATCAAGATCATCTTAGTGAAATGAGATTAAGAATCTAATGACCAGAATCAAGATGCATATTCCCAAGGTGAAATTACCCTTTTACCCTCTATGTGAAGTTAAATGCAGGTTGCAAAATGGGGTGTCAACAATCACAATGAATTAAGACAGGTGAAATAAGTTTCTCCCACATGGGAATTTCAGATAATAAATCTTGTAACCAACCCACTTTTTCGCTAGCTGAAGATAAGGCATTTAATTCTGCCTCCATGGTGGATTTAGCAATAATCTGTTGTTTTTTAGATTTCCAACTTATTGCTCCACCACCTATTGTAAATACATAGCCAGTGGTAGACAAAGAATCACCTGATAAGGTGTTCCAACTAGCATCACTATATCCTTCAAGAGTAGTAGGATATCTTTGATATAGCAAACCATAGTATGCAGTTCTTTTTAAATATCTCATTAATTGAGTCATGGTATTCCAATGCTCAAAATTAGGTTTGCTAGTAAATCTTGCTAGAACTCCTACAGCATAAGCAATATCAGGTATAGTACAATCTGTAGCATATCTAAGACTTCCAATAATACTAACATATTCCTTTTGATTGTAAATATCATTTTCATCTTTAGTAGGAAAAAGATGCACATTAGAGTCAAAAGGAATACTTGTAGGGTTACAATCAAAGTAATTATATTTTTTCAAAAAAATTTCTATATAATGAGATTGATCTACAAATATGTCATTTGAAGTTCTAGAAATTTTCATGCCAAAAATCATATTAGCTTCTCCTAAATCTTTCATATCAAAGTTATTTTTAAGAAGCATTTTGGCAACAGTTATAATATCCATATTAGGACCAAAAATTAGAAAATCGTCAACATATAAAAGAAATTATAACATGAGCATCATCAAAAGTTTTATAATATATACATTTGTCACTTTCATTTGTTTTAAAACCATTAGAAAGCAAACATTGATCAAATTTCTTATGCCACTATCTAGGTGCTTGTTTTAAACCATATAAAGATTTTAATAATTTACATACCTTATGCTCATTACCTGGTAGTGTAAAACCTTTTGGTTGGTCCATGTAAAATTCTTCATCTAAATCTCCATTTAGAAATTCCATTTAGAAATTCCATTTTTACATCCATTTGATGTATCATCAAATTATGAATAGTTGCTATAGCAATCAATAATCTAATAGAAGTAACTTTAGTAATATGAGAAAAAGTATCGAAAAAATCAATATTTTCTTTTTGTTTAAAACCCTTAGCAACAAGCCTTACTTTGAATTTTTCAATAAATCCATAAGGTTTTAATTTTTTTTCTAAGTACCCATTTACATACAATTGTTTTAAAACTTGGAGGTAAATCTACAAGTTTCCAAGTATTATTAGAAATAATAGAATCCATCTCATCATTGATGGCTTCTTTCCAAAAACCTGAATCAGGAGAAGATAAGGATTCTTCTAAAGAAATAGGGCCACCTTGTAAATTATACACATAATATTCAGGACCAAAAACCTTTTCAATTCTAGGTCTTTTACTCCTCCTACGTTCAACCTCATATTCATTAACATCTTTTGACTTAGATGTTAAACATTCAAATTTCTCTTGTTGTTCAAAACCCCCACTATTTTTATATTTAAATGGAATTTATTTTCATAAAAAATTGCATCTCTAGATTCAATTATTGTATTATTGTCAATATCAAAAAATCTATAAGTTGTACTATATAAAGAATAACCCAAAAATACACATGTAGAAGCTTTTACCCCAAGTTTAGGTCTTTCAGGGTTAGGTAGCCTCACATATGCTAAGCAAACCCAAACTTTGAAAAAATTCAAATTTGGTTTATATTTTTTCCATAATTCAAAAGGAGTTAAAAAAGTCTTTTTATGAGGTATTCTATTCAAAACAAAATTTGTAGTTAAAACAGCTTCACCCCAAAAATAGTTTGGAGCCCTAAAACTAACAAGCATAGCATTAGTTAAATTTATAAGAGTCCTATTTTTACGTTCAACTACTCCATTTAAAGATGGAAAATAAGGAGCAGTAGTCTCATGAACAACACCAAGAGATTGAATATAATTATTAAAACCAAAAGTATCATATTCTTTTCCTTTATCAGTTCTAAACCTTTTGACATTTTTATCAAAAGTATTCTCAACTTCTTTTAAGAAAATTGATAATTTTTTAAAAGCATCACTTTTGTTTTTCATAAGATAGACATATGAATATTTTGAAAAATCATCTATAAAGGTTATAAAATACCAATTACCTCCACATGTCAAATATCCTTCAAATTCACAAATATCACTATGGATAAGTTCTAGTAATTCAGTATTTCTTTCAACTGATTTATGAGGCTTTTTAGTAATTTTAGTCATGCTACATATTTCACATTTTTCAAGTTTAGGAATTAAACCTAAACCACTCATATTTTTCATATATTTATTATTAATATGACATAATCTACCATGTCAAACATTTACACAAGAAACAATATAAGCAAAACTTGAATTTTCATTCATCTCAACATTAAGTTTAAACATGTCATCATAAGCATAGCCTTTGCCAATAAACATGCCGTTTTTAGAGAGTACATATTGATCAGCCATAAAGACTTGTTTGAAACCAGCCTTATTCAACAAAAAAAACTAGAAACTAAATTCTTTCTAATGTTAGGAACATGAAAGACATCTTTGAGAGTAACTTCTCTCCCAAAAGTAAAAGTGAGAAACACCTCTCCAATACCCACAACTTCAATGGTATGAGAATCACCAAGCATAATTTTCTTAATTTTTCTCATCCAGGATGGTGTAGGTCTTGAACCATGTTTTATCATAGCAAACATGTCTAGTTGTCCCAAAATCAATCCACCACCCTCCTAAGCCTTTGAGAATATTAATCTCCGTAACCATAGCCACAAGAGGCTCTTCAATGACATTGGCTTGAGCCATAAGCCCATGTTTTCAAAAATGACAATTTCTAGCCGAATGTCCAGACTTTTCACATACAAAACATGCATAATTGCTATTATTAGTGTGGCTACCAGTATTTGGAGTATGCTTACGATGGTGTGCTTGGTTCTTTCTTTGATTAGAATGGGTCTTATGTTGAGGCTGATTTCCACTTGGCCTATGTTTGAAGTTCCTTTTCTTAGGCCTAACTTAGTTATTATTTTTTGCATTGGCTTTTGGCGTGATTTCATTTGAAGAGATAAAATTTGCCTTAGGACCATTTGCTCCATGGAGTTCAACAGTTTTGTCTTGGTTCCTTGCCTCTTTCTCCACTCTCAAACGAGTGATAAGGGATTCAATGGAGAGTTCCTTTTGCTTGTGTCTTAGGACTTTGGCAAACTCCTTCCAAGACTTAGGCAGCTTGTCAATGATGGCTGAAACTTGCATTTGTTCATCTACTCGAATGCCTTCAAATCGAACATCTTGTGAAATCATTTGGAGTTCATAGGATTGCTCCACCACGAACTTGCCTTCAATCATCTGAAACCTGAAAAATTAGCTACATGCATATTTCTTGGATCCAGCTTCCTCTGTATCATATTTTTGATTCAATGTCTTCCATATCTTTTTGGCTAATTTGTAAGCTTGATCATAATAATCATACAAATCATCAGAAAGACAATTAAGTAAATAATTTCTACAGTAAAGATGATCCTTATCCCATTTCTTAACATCTTTTTCATGTTGAGAAAGTTTTTCTTCAGTCAATTGTTCAGATTTCTTTTTCTTTGGTTTTTTCTCAATTAACACATTGTTGTGAAATTTTAAAATACTCGCAAGTGTACGAACTGTACCGAAGTATAGTTTGACAAGAACGAGGTCGAACCCACAGGGACTTGAATGAACGTAGGACAATTAAATCAAATCTTAACCAAATTAATCCTAATCTAGTTTAATAAAAATTGGTTGTTTTGAAATTAAATAAACTAAGCAAATAATAAAATTAAACAAATAGTTAAACTAAGCAAAAGATATAAAGTAATAAAAAGATGTAAACAATCAAGGGAAAGGAATTAAGGTTTTGGAATCCACCTTGTAAATCATATCAGCATATATTTATGATCATTAATTTTTTCCAACTCACTACATGATAATCTAGAAATCAATCTTGCTACCATGGAAAATATCATCATTAAAACTTATGTTTAAAAATCTAAAGCATTTTCTTCTTCGCTTCTTAAGTATAAAACCAAATCATCAATTATATTTGTAGCCAAACAAATCACAAGATATATCCAATTCTAAAAATCAAATCATAAATTGTATCCATTGATAGACAAATCACAAACGATATCTAATTTTATAATCAAGAATTAATAAACCAAGCATTCAATTAATTAAGACAAATCCTAAATCATGAGAAAAACATGATTGAACTCATATCTAGAATCTCATCTTAGTCAATTGATATGAAGCAAGAACAATTTAAATCATTAAAGAACAACTATTGTGGGAAAAATCAAATCACATAAATATTACTAATAATCCTTAACAAGGTTTCATCCTCAACCCTAATTATAAATTTAGCTACTCATAGTAATTGAAATAAAACACAAAAATAAAATACTAAACATTAAACTAGAAAAATAAAATAGAGAAAGAAATAGTCACAATGCTATCATGGAGAAAAGCTACAGAGAAGCCACATGCGGCACTGCCTCTTGCTCCAATTTTCTATTTTGCATCTCAGCCCTAGCACTAGCCTCAGCCCCCCTAAATTTTGCCCTAAAAAGCCTTTAAATAGGTCAAGGAATCCTATTACAAGTTGAATTCCCGTTTGGAGAAAATCCCAAATTTTTAGGCTTCACTTAACCAACGATTTCGGCCCATTTAAGCTCAGAATTCGGGCTTTTGGTAAACTACAAAGTTGTAGCCCTTTAAGTTAAATTTCCAGCCCAACTTGAATCATCTCGATTGGACATATGAGTAGAAAGTTATGCTGAAAATACTAATTGATGTGCAGGCTGGAATCCTAATCCCAATTGGACTTGAATTTGATACAAATTTCCTTTGATTCCTTGCTCCAATTGGACTTGAATTTAATTGGGTTGGTCTTCTCTTGAATTCATGCCTGGCTGGATGTAAGTTGGCTTGATTCAATTGGCTTAGCCCCACTTTGCATGTAAAGCCCTTGTTACCTGCAACACAAAGATATTATATAATCAGTCACAAAATAACATTAAAAGTAAAGCTAAATATGTAGATATAAAAGTACTTTATTGTATATATTTCATGCATATCACACATAAGCCACATTCAAGAGAGTAAGATAAAATAAAGTCTTTTGTCTCTACTTCTTAAAGTTAACACCACAGAAGCAGAATGGCTTATTAGGATCACCCACTCCAAAGGAATTAGACATAACATTACCATTTTCCAAGGATAATTTTGTGTTCTCCATATCGATTTGTCTTAAATTGTTGAATAAAGGAGAAATATTACCTAATTTTTTCTTGGAAATTACACAAAATGATTTTACCAAAAGAGGTGGCAGAAATGAGGCGTGGACCAAGTCACTGTCTTGAGACAAATCGTGCTGTCTACGATATATCCGATGTAGTTAGACAAATAGTTTCTACATGTTGTTCCCAGGATTCAACAGCCCGGCCACCTTTGCTGATTATCCTTGTAAGCCTACACTGCTCGTAGGATATAAGCTCTCTATAGTACTTTCTTTTCCCAAAAAATTTACTAAAAGATATATTTTGTGAATAGTAAGAAGTAGTAGATAGTAAGTGTTTAGAACAATAATAAAAATTGTTTTTGAAAATCTGTAGCTTTTGTAATTCAAAAATAATGTGTCCTAGAAATTTTTATTTCTTTCCATATATACATAAAGCCAGACATGTAGCTTGTCCTTGCTAGAGAATAAAAACATTTGCTAACTTTAAATGGTCATAAAGTTGTTCAAATCAATATATGATCAAAAGGTTTCTTTATATATATATATATATATATAAACCGGTCAAAAGTTTTTTTTCCAAGGTATATACGTTGAGGCAAGTTAATAACCAAAAACAAGTTTGTCTTTTAGAGCATTCCCATTAAAAGTGCTAAAAATGCTAAATGGTATTTTTTAGCTTTTTTAGCACCTCAAATGAGAAAGACACACTTCCATCAAACATTCTAAATCCTAAAAGATTTAGCACTACAATGAGCTTGTATCAATACAAGCTCACTGTAGCTAGATTGTAAAAAAAAAAAAAAGTTTTTTATTCTCACAACTCCTCTCCTTTTTCAATTCTCTCTTCTCTTTCCTTTCTCCCTTCTCTCTTCTCTCTGCCGATGGATGTGATCCAGTGATGTTTCTGGTCCAATGATGGTTCTGGTTCAGCAATGGTGGTCCGATAGTCATGGGTCCAATGTGGTCTAATGGTCTGTTGTGATCTGATGGTTCGATGGTCACAATGTTGTGCTGGGTCATAGTACAGTGTTACTGGGTCGTGGGTCGTGGGTCGTGGTTTTGATCTAGATCTTAGGTCACCAATGGTCGTGGGTCGTGTTCTTGGGTTATCGACGGTCTGATTACTGGTGGGTCTTGCTAGTGGTGGTGGATCGTGTTCCTGGGTCACCGACACGAATCGAGTAAGTTGATTCACTCACACTCACCGATGCGGATCGTGTTCCTTGGTCTTCTCTAGAAGATCAATGATTTAGTCCGATTGATTTTTTTTTTTTTTTTTTTTTTTTCCTATTGTTGATTGGATGTGGATGTGGATGTGGAGGGTGTGGTGGGTGGATGTTGATTTTGATGGTGATGTTAATGTTGATTTGGTCCGATTGATGTTGATTTTTTTTGGTCCAACAGTGGATGTGGATGTGGTGGGTGGATGTAAAGGGTTTTTTTTTTCTCTCTCTCTCTCTCTCTCTCTCTCTCTCTCTCTCTCTCTCTCTCTCTCTCTCTCTCTCTCTCTCTCTCTCTGCTGTTGTTTGTGGTTGTGGTGGATCTAGCTGGTGGCTGGTGGCAGCGATGGTGGGTGGATGTGGTGGTTGTGGTATGGGTGGGTGGATGTGGTGGCCGACGGTGCTGAGAATAGTTGGGTTGAGAAAGAGAGAGATAGAGGAGAGAGAGAGGAAAAATAAAAAATGAATAAAAAATAATAAAGAAAGAATATTTAAATGGAGTGTTAAAAAAAATAGAAGTTTTGATGGAAGGGGTATTGTAAAGTAATGTATTATATTTTATAAAATTGGTTTTTTATATGGTAAATACTAAATTTTTTAGAAGTTTTGATGGGAATGCTCTTAGTATCATAATGCTATTGAAAACAAAATAACAGCCCATAACGTGGCCAACTTTTAGATATCAATTAATATTCTCCTTTGAAACTTTGACTATATACAATAATTACAACCAAGAATGAAAATCAAATTGTAATGCTATAAACTATCAACAGTAAATTATATAAATGTATAGTTATATAATTTTTTTGATACTTTCCATGTATAATGTTACTATTAAATATATTAAAAGAAACGTTTTAAAGCAAAAGTTTATAAAAGAAAGTATACTAAAAGCTGTTAATATGTGGTATTAAAAATCACATTAATTTTCAGGAATTTTCCTAACTAAAACCATTGACAATATTCAAATTTTGAATTATATTTGAATTTCAAAATTTAGCAATTAGTGTATCTGACATTAAGGAGTAATTGATTTCATCAATTCACATAAATGAGTATTACAATAAATATGATATTTTTTTTATAAAAAATTCAACAATCCCCCACTTATTTTTATAAAAAATAAATAGGTAAATAAGAAAAACTAATATATATATATATATATATGAAAAAAATTTATGGGTTAAGTAGAACATTATGCAAAATGGGAGTGCTAATGGCTTGAACCCTCATTTAGTGTTTCAACAACATTGTTCCAAAGTTAATAGTGATCTAAGTCTTGAATTATAACTTTTTGTATGGATACAAAACACTACATCACGCACATAATATTTACCACCACTTCATCATTCTCACGTCATTCTAAGCTAATCTCTGAATATTCATAGTCTTGCTAAATTCTAATCATTGAATAGCAGTTGTGGAAATTAATTTTAATGAAATTGAATTTGTGACATGATACTGATATGGAGTTAACATCTTACTCAATTCAAGGTCTTTATTAGGACCTTAAACACCAACCCAACCCCACAAGATACACCTAATATTTTTAGCATGTAAACATAAGGTAGCTCGAATAGCTTTTTAATACTTTTTGTTAATAGGTGTTGAAGTGCATATGTTACAAGGAAGAATCAAGCGGGTTTCACTATATTAGAAATTAGTAAAAGCTAATAAAAAAATAACTCCTTCAACTGAATGTTGTGTAACTTCCTTAAAAAAATTATATAAAAAAAAAACTAATTAATTGCAATAAAAAGCCAAACATTAACTAATACAATTTGACACTCGTTAACCGACCTTAATATCAAATACCCATCAATAAAAGTTGGAAAAGAAAGACTAACTGTCACCCCCTATAGATTCTCACCTAAAATGCATACCATCAAAATTCAATATAAAGTTAATAATGGAATTTCATACCATAACAAAGTTAACATATTGAATACTCATAAATTATCTTAGTTAATTCCCAAAAAAAGTATTCTTTGATAGATGGGAGACAACTAAGTTAACATAAAATTGTTGTCCTTCCAATAGCTTTATCAAAGACATTTAGGTCGATACTACAGCAATCCCTCTAATTACTTTGCTTATAATAGGTATTTATTACTCAAGTCAATTGTATACTTAACCTCATCATCATGACCCTTGTCTAACCCATTTGAAAAATATGTGCCAGTGGGAGATTGAAGACAATTATGACCTGTTTGGATGTTTAAAAAAGAAGGGGGAGTAGAGTAGAGGGAGGGAGAGTAATCTAATTACTTTGTTTGGAAGTTTTTTAAGGAAGGAGGGGGAGGGGTTTGGAGGGGTTTCAACTCCCTCTAGCCCCCCATTTTTAATTCCCCCAAATTGGAGAGATTTGGAGGGAGAGTAGAATACATAAACTATTGACTAAGTAAATTACCTAATTTACCCTTATTATATTAACAAAATTACACAAGGAAAATGGCTAATTACTCCATTCCCCCTTACTAATTTTAAAAACATCCAAACAAGGTGGAGGGGAATCATTTTCCTCTACTCTCCTCTCCACTACTCCCCTCCCCTCTACTCCCCTCTACTCTCCTCCCTCTCTAAACTTCCAAACAAGCCATTATAGATTTTACCCAAACTGATTCACCATAATTGCTTGAGTTGCTTACTATATCAGGTGTTGCAGAAAATTGTTACTGGATGTTTGGTGGTAATATTTAGCCCCCCAAAAATCACTAACTATGGTTAGGCTTGGTTAAGGAAATCCTTTCAAAATTTGGAATATTTTATTTAAGGTTATTAATGAAATGACTAATGTGATGATTTCCTTTAAACCTTAAAGAGGAGAGTTTTATTTGTGTTAAGTTTTGGGGCAGTGTCATTCTATTAAACTTCATGAGGTGTTTTTGAAATATCCCTAATTCTTTTATTAAAATTTTTTTTTTCTCTAAACAAAGTCTAATTAAATTATATATTTTCTTATCAAGAGTTTTATAATTTAACTGATTGAATAACTTAACTGATTAAATGACACTTCCTAATGTTTTCAAGAAATTCAAGATTCAAATTTCTATCTAAAATTTAAACAGTACATTTCTTCAATAAGAATATCTAGATGTGTCAAGTCAATTAGAATGTTCTTCCCTGGGCGGATGACTGATCAACACCACTACTTGCGATAGGTAAATGTGTGTATTTTTTTCTCCCTCATTGTCAGTCCTCTTTCGGTCCCCACAAACAACATTTTGGACTAATGTGATGATTTCCTTTAAACCTTAAAGAGGAGAGTTTTATATGTGTTAAGTTTTGGGGCAGTGTCATTCTATTAAACTTCATGAGGTGTTTTTGAAATATCCCTAATTCTTTTATTAAAATTTTTTTTTTCTCTAAACAAAGTCTAATTAAATTATATATTTTCTTATCAAGAGTTTTATAATTTAACTGATTGAATAACTTAACTGATTAAATGACACTTCCTAATGTTTTCAAGAAATTCAAGATTTAAATTTCTATCTAAAATTTAAACAGTACATTTCTTCAATAAGAATATCTAGATGTGTCAAATCAATTAGAATGTTCTTCCCTGGGCGGATGACTGATCAACACCACTACTTGCGATAGGTAAATGTGTGTATTTTTTTCTCCCTCATTGTCAGTCCTCTTTCGGTCCCCACAAACAACATTTTGGACCATGTTTACCCACCCATGCTAGACCTAATAATGACCAACAAAGTCTCCCGTCTTTTAACGGAGCCCATAATTCGTGTGCCGAAGCCCAAAATTTTCGGCAGTACAGGCTTGCTCTCTTCTGCCGACTGTCTAGCCTAGCCCTAGGCAATCAACTGTGTCCCCACGACACGACTAAACAATTTTAAAATGTGAGTGTGACTTCTTCCATAGTCAGTTGTCACCGAGTGTGACTTCTTCCATAGTGATTTCTTAGCCACTAAGAAGCCGCAAGACCTAATTTTTTTGTACCAAAAGAATTGCAGTCTTGCTGACCATGCATGATGGATGTGTAATCAAATGACCTATATATAATTGAGGAGAGAGATTCATCCCCAAAAAAATTGGAGAGAGAGAGAGACAGCCAAAATGACAAAAGCGAAAACGGAAAAAGTAGTGCTGATAGTTCGCTTAATTTTTATGAATAACTTTTTAAAATTTTACATTTTTAAAATACAAATATTTTAACATGTTTTCAGTGAAAAGAAAAACTAATAAATTGGTGTCAAATACACACAAAGTGACTAAAATGTACTAAATTTTAAAAGGGAGATGAGAGGAGAGTAAAGGAGGAGAGAATCAAAAATGACTATGATATACTAAATTTTAGTATATTTCAGTTACCTTCTCCCTCTACTATTTTTACTTCTCTCTACATCTTCCAAACATCTCCTTATAATATCTAATTTTATCTTGACATTTTCATTTAAATATATGCAATTAAGCAAATATTCAAGGAGAAAATAGTGTTTATATATTTTTTCGGACAAATGAAAAATGAAAATACTAATAAGATCAGTATTTGGTACTAATAAATGTAGCTAATAGCTAAAAGAATACTTATAGAAGAAGAAAAAGAAAGATTTCTTCTATAGTTGAGATCACAATCTTCTTTTCTGACTTTTTGAGATGTAATCTCACTAACATCATTTTACATGTACTTATTATGAACACTATTAGCACATAGATTTATGATGAGAATACTTTGCAATATATATATATATATATAATTGGACGTATCAAAATTTAGTGAATACTTAAATTTAGATTTTTTGTTGTTGAAAGTTTTATTTGTTATTAATTGATAGAGATAGTTATACCAAAAAATGAAAACCTTAAAAAGGTTATTATGCATAAACAAACAAATTTAAAACTTAAAAAAAAATTGTAAATTGATTTTTTATATAAATAAATCCGAAGACAATTCACAATTCAATGATTCAATCATAAGATTTTATATATATATATATATATATATGACATTATAATTACTCTTTAATTTTTATGATTTTATTATTAATTATGCCAATACACTAATTCTTTCTTCTTCTTTTCTTTTTTTTTTTTTCTTTTTTTTTTTTCTTTACCTAGATGAAACATACACTAAAACTATTATAATGTTATCACTTATCTATACACAACCAAAAAACACAAGTTATTTATTTATTAGATGTGACGTAAGTCGTAACCAGTGGCGAAACTACGTTAGAGCTAGTGTCTGTTATGGCAATCCTAAAGGAAAAACCCAAATTTCTCCTTTTGACACATTCCAAATCAAATCACCATAAATCAAACACTCAAAAATAAAACTAATCTATCTAAGTTACTCAATGTGCTGTGCACCTTCCCCATCGAATGGCCAGCCACCAGTGGCATTGACATGAGTCTATGGTCATCCATCGGCCTCAAGCTCCTTCACTTAGCAATAGCAGTACTAGTGGTATATATCTCTCTTTTCTCTCTTTGTTTAAGTGCTGTGAATGACTCAATCAAAGTAGTGTATATACTGCTAGTTTTACTACTTTTGTTTTGAGGTACTATAGGTCCGTTTAGATATAACTTATTTTTGTTGAAACTGAAAATTAAAAACTGAAAATACTATAACAAAATAATTTTTAAATGTGTGAATAGTATCGTGGGACTCATTTTTAATATTTTTAAATGTGTAAAGAGTGTGTAAACAGTATTTTTTTTCCTGCACAATAAATTCATGTGTTGTTACTGTTCACGCTCTAAAAAAAAAAGGGTATGAAAACGCAAACGTGAGTTTGGAAATGCCGTATCCAAACCCACACTATGAGTCCATTTAGATACAACTTATTTTGCTGAAAACTAAAAACTGAAAATACTGTAGCAAAATAATTTTTAAATGTGTGAATATTATTGTGAGACCTATTTTTAATATTTTTTTTTAATAAAGTGGTTGTGGATTGCATTAACAGTACTGTTAGAGCATTCACATCAGCATGTCTATTTTACACATCCATTTTTACACTAAAAACCTACTTTTTCTATTTTACACATTCACTTTTACAAAACACCCACATCAATTCATTTATTTTACGAGATATTTTAATAAAATATTCATTATACTCTAATTCTTTATTATTTCTCTCCACCTACCTACCTTAAATACCCGCGCTCTCTCTCTCTCTACCATTTTCTGATTTCTTTTACTCTCTCACTCTCTCTCTCTCTACGCCCATCTCTCTGGTTTTCTCTTCCAAATCACAAAACCCATCCCATCTCTCTGGTCTTCTCTTCCAAATCACAAAACCCATCCGCCACAGCTCCGATCCAACGCCACCGATCCACCACCACAGCTCCGCATCGACGATCTCCACAGCTCCGCATCACCAATCCACCACCAAATCACAAAACCCATCCACCACAGCTCCAATCCACCACCAAATCTCCACCACCAAAGCTCCGCATCAGCGATCTCCACAACTCCGCATCACCGATCCACCACCAAATCACAATACCCATTCGCCACAGCTCCGATCCACCACCAAATCTCCACCACCAAAGCTCCGCATCACCGATCTCCACAGCTCCGCGTCACCGATCCACAGCTCAGCCAATCTCCGAGCTCCAATCCACCGCGCTGAAACCGATCTCCGATCTACGCTCCGATCCAATCTCCGAGCTGATCTACGCCACCAAACGCTGCAGCTCCGAACCACCGCTCCGATCCACCACCAAATCTCAGCCGATCTCTGATCTCCATGTTTGTGTATCTCTGTGTTTTTTTTTTTTTTTTTTTAAGCAAATGTATCTCTGTTAATTTGTCTGGATGTGTTTGTGTGTGGATGTGATTGTGTGCATCTTAGGAAAAAGAAGAAGTTGAGAAGTTAGTTTACTGAGTTTGTTGAGCCGGAGAAGAGAGAGAAAAAAACGAGCGAACAGAAATTATTAAAATATTCTTTACACGAGCTACAGTAGCCGTGTGTATTTACACGGTTACTGTAGATCGTGTAAAGAAATACACATTTTTATACAATTTTAGAAGAGCTGATGGAGAGCAATTTTTGAGCAAAAATGTGTAAAAACTGTCATTTACATGATTTTACATGATTTTAAAGGCACTGATGTGAATGCTCTTACAGTACATAAACAGTATACGCACAGTTTATAAACAACAGATTTTGTCTCTAAAAGATGAAACAAGTGCAGGAAAAAAAAAAACGTGAAACGCTGGAAACGTGAAACGTGAGAAACACATCTCTCAGTCCAAACACCTACCATGTGTTGCACACCGTATTGTTGTGCTTTAATGATTTAAAATTGCTTGTGTTTCAAATCGTGGAGAAAAGCTGTAAAAAATTGTGGCTATCAAGTTTTTTTTTTTTTTTTTTTTTTTTTTTTTTTTTTTTTTTTTTTTTTTTGGGGGTGGGGGAGGGTGGGGAATCAATTTCTTTACCATTTTGTTTATAACTTTATATAATAATATATTAGTATTAGTATATTACAATATTGTTGAGTACACTTTACTAGGCTATGGCGTGAATGAATAACAGGGATGTCAGTTCAAAGTGAATGTTTATATACAACAATGCTGTTTATCTATACTATTATTTAAAAAACTTTCTTTTTTTGGGATCTTAATTTTTTTTTTTTTGTTAAAAGATGCCCCTACACACCTATATTTAAGTAGAGACAAAACTAAAGAAAAATCCAGTAAAAATATAAATCTAACTCTTACTAAAATATTGCCTAAAAAATAAGGTCACTCTCCTATTGATTTTCAAATTTCTTTATCTATTTATAAATTAGATTCTCAAAATAAAAATTATATATATAAAATACAAACACAAGTTTTTTTCTACAAAAAAAAAAACCTCATCGCACGTGCAAAAAGCGTGTGGGATAAGACTAGTTGTATTTATATTTGGCTTTGATAATTTTTTTTAATTGTTTGGTTTTATCTCATCGCATTTAGTAGTTTATACTTAATTATTCATTTTTTTTTTTTAAACTAGCTAAAATTTGAGTAATTTGTGGAAAAAAAAATCCATATTTTATTCCTAATGCTGAAACTTTAGATGTTGAACACCTTATAAAGGATCCAAAATGTAAACTTAAACAATTAGATATTGTTTCTTTAAATGTGATCCTAGATTTCGACGATCTAAAACATGATATTTTAAGTGATTGTTTAATTGTGAATGTAGAAAAAACACTACTAAAAAATTTCATTTAGGATCCGTTTAGTTGGAAAGATGGAAAAGTGCGAGGATAGAAAATGCAGAAATAATAGAAAAGTGGAAGGATAGAAAAGATTTTAATTTCCCTCATTTTTTGTTTTATTGAAAATAAAATTTGTATAAATTGACCATTATATCCCTATTAAATAAAATAAAAGGTAACACATTATAATTTTTTAAAAAAAGTTATGTATAGATAGACACTAATTAAAGTATTAAAAAAAGCATAACAAGATGTTTTCAAAAAAAAAAAAAAAAAGAGAACAAAAAAGAAAAACCAATCAAAATTAATTAAAAATAAACATATGAGTGCAAAAAAAAAAAAAAAAAAAAAGCTACATATCCAGAAAGAGTCAAAGAAAATAAATAGAAGAAAAGAAAAAGTAGCTACGTTCAAACAAAAGAAAAGAAGAAAAAAATAATAATAAAAACCATCATGTCAAGAAAAAAAAGTCAGTGACAAAGGAAGAAAAAATGAGAGAGCAAAAAAAAAAAAAAAAAAGTCAACACATTGAAGATTTGAAGGTGAATTTTAAGGGTATTTTTAGAAGTTCATTTTATGAGTTTTTTTCTCTTAGTTTTCTCTTTATTTTAGAGGAAAAAAAACTTTTCGATGGGTCAGGAGAGAAAATACCTAATCTCTACCATTTATTTTCTTTCCTTTTTACCCAACCAAATACACTCTAAAAATGTTTTCCTTCCTATTTGCTCTCCAAAGTTTTATATCGTCCCTATTTCACCTCTAAATAAACACACCCTTAGGGTTTGTTTGGTTAGAGGGGTGAAAAAGTGAGAAGATAGAAAATTGTGGAATAATAGAAAAGTGGAAGGATAGAAAATATTTTATTTTTTCTCCCTTTTGTGTTGGTTGGGAGTGAAAAAGTGGAGGGGTCAAAAAAATGAGTTTGAATAAATTTATTCATGTACCCTTATTAAAAAATGATACCAAATTAAAAATATAAAAAAAAAAGTGACAAATAACCACACAAAAAAGAGCAATTACCCAAAAAATTTTATAAAAATAAAAAATATATTCCAAAAAAAATCACATCTAGTAAAAATAAAAATAAATTATCACGCCCAAACCCTAAAAAAAAAAAAAAAAAAAAAAAAGTGACAACTAGCAATGTGATTGCCCAAAAAAAAAGGGGGGGGGGGGAGGGGCAACAACGTTGCCTAGGGAAGAGAGAATAAAGAAAAAAAAATGCAATTTAAATTGAGGGTATTTGTGTAAAGTATATCTTTCAGCACTTTTTCCTCTTTATTTTTCTTTCAAATTAGAAAGATAAAAAAAAGTGGGCCTGAAAGAAAAAAAATTTCTCCCTATTTTCTATTTGTCTTATTTGCTCTCCTTAATCAAATAATAAAAAATAACATTTATTATCTTATTTTTCTCTCTTTATTTTTTATCCTTCCTAGTATCAATTATTCCTAGTATCAATTATAAATGATTTTAGTACAATAAATAAACGTTAAATACAACTTTTTGAGCATAAAAGTTTTTTTTTCTTAAGAATATTTTTACGTTTAGTTTGGGCCTGAAGAAATAATTCCGCCGCTAGTGCTAACTTTTGTCGTTTATCTGCACCAAACCCTGGGAGGCCATCTGCTTTTCAAGAAAAGAAAGAAAAAGGAACCTTCATTTTCTCCGACCTGTCTTTTTCATCAAAGCAGGATTAGAATTGAAGTGGGCCTGGCTGCTTCCCACCGACATTTGTATAAATCATTGTAAACTGTGCGCCTTATCCTTTTCTCCATCAGACCACATGGACAAGAGTGAAGAAACCCAAAAAATAGGAATAGTAAATGAAGTGAAAGTTTAACAACACAACAAAAAGATTCTTACCCAAAAAAAAAAAGAAGGATCAATAACACCTAAAAAAAATTGTAACATTTTTATAATATTTTTATTTGTCAATTATAGAAAATTTTGGTATAAAAAAAAAATATATATATATATATATATTTTATTCTAATCTATGATGGAATGACCCCAACTATTGTGACATTTTGTCACATCGTCGAACAACTCATAAATAATTAAAGAATAACAAAATCAAAGAAGTCTTTTGGTTTATTTTTATTTTTAAATAATTACTCATAAAGGATAGAGAATGAGATTAACTACTAAATTCTAACACAAAACATGTTGCTCCTATTTTTTTGCACATACTTCTATTTATATAATTAATTTTGAATCAAACTTGCCGTTTATTATATAACCAATAGATGTATACATATCAAACAATATAAATTTAGCACAATAGAATAGAAAAAAAAAATGCTATCTTTTCATGGTCCCATTTTTATCTGTTGTACTTTCTTTCACTTTCTTATATAAATATATTGATGATTCGGACTTATCAAATTGAATTTTGGACATTTTCATTAAGAAAGAAGATAGTGCCATGGCCAATTGAGTTACAAGTTATTGCTTTTCTTACTTATTATTTCTCTTGTATTTTAATAGGCAAATATCAAAAAATATATATATCTTTAGCAATTTTAGGATCATATCTTTTTTCACAGTTATTCTATATAGCAAACTGTGATTACAAAACATGAAGTGAGCCTAAAAGAAAGCTGGGCTCGACTGAGCTTGAAGAAAATATGTCACAAAAACGATCATCAACATTAGCCTCCACGCACAAATGGCACTTGCAACATTCCGTGACATGCCCTTGGGCATGCTACCAAGGCCATGGCAAGCCCCATGGGCACATAGGAAAGGCCATGGCATGCCCTATGGGCACGCTGCCGGAGCCCACACATCCACGTTATGTTCTACATCCGAAGCCATGAGCATTCCCACAACAACAATGTCAGAGTTGTGAAGTAGGCATTGGACACGGGGATGGCTTCAAGGTTTTGCCAATGCCCTATGCCAACCGAGGGATGTACTGGGAATGACTACTTCGGCAGTCGTCTTTAGGTGTCGAACAATCATCTCAAAATTTGTATGGACAAGTGACTCTGACTATATAATTAGCTATTTGCTACTTTCAAATAAACCCACACTTTTTTTTCCCCACCCCCAAAGCCTACCAAATTAAGGTATATTTATTTGGAGGGATTTTAGGGAGGATGAAAAATTAAGGAGAGAAAACTGATAAGAGTATTTTTAATGGGTGTTTGGTTAGAAAAAAAAAAGGAAAAAACTGTGGTGGAACCCAAAAGCTTTCTATCCAAACTCACCAAAATGTTTTTTTTTCTCCCAAAATAAGGAGAAAATGAAGGAAAATCTCAATATACTAAGCTGAAAAAAATGCCATGTGCACTTGCGCATGGGTTTCATCATTTCTTTGCCAATTTTTTATTATTTTATTTTTCCTTTGATTTTTGTTTTTGTGATTCTGTCTATCTGTGTTACCTCAAGTTTCTGTTTTTTTTTATTATTTTTTATTCTTTCTTTTTTTTTGGCTTTTTTTACTTCTCAGTAGCGTTTTTTTTATTTTTTAATGCTCATATTCCATTGGCTCGTACTATTTTTATTTTTTTTTAAATATTTGAAGTGTTCATACACAATTTTTTAATTAAAAAATGTATTACCTTTTTTTGCTTTTTAATTATTAATTTATAGTTTATACCAACTTTATTTTTTATTATCTTATTTTTCTTCTCAATCAAATAAATAATTTTTTACATTTTTACTTTTCCATCTCCGTAACTAAAATTAAATAATAATAAAAACTACATCTCTTCTATTTTCGTACTTCTCCACTCTTCTTATCAAACAAACGTTAAAATCTACAAGAAATTTGTGGCACAAAAAATGTAACTGTGGTCCAACATTGTTTCAAAGAAAATTCTTCTGGCATTAATTGCGCCATAAATTACCAACCCAGAAAAGAAAAAAGAAATAGTGGGCTTTAGTTGTACAATGTCGACATGCAGGGGCCAGAGCAGACTTGACCATAAGCAAACGATGAAATATTGTTCAAAGAAAATAAAAGATGAAATAAGCAATACGCATTGAACCAATCTCATGAAGACAATCTGATGAATCCATTTATGATCGACGATATTCAGCAATACATTACTTACATCAATTAGCATCTGCTCAAGACAAGATGGCCATTGCTTATTTATAACTTTACAAATGTTAAGAGAATAAACAGACATGCAAATACAATACAAAGGCCCTTCATGACTTAACCTTATTAAGTCAATTTAGATCAGGAAAATCACAACCTATGCGGTTTAAGAGTATCATAGGATCTTGGTGAAGGAGCTACAGCCATCGGTTGATTATCAGAGGCACCAAGTGAACCTGTATAATGCTTACATGGAATTACTTTGTGCAAGGATTCCAGATTGGGGCAAGCGGGGCACTTGGAGAAAAATGCAGTACATTCAGCCTCAGATCTCTGATTAGAAAGGCCTAGAATGCAATTTTTCCTAACATCAAGCATCTTTTTGTCAATCAACTTCCTGCATTTAGGACCAACCTGAGTGAAGTAGTTGTATGATAAGGAGAAGTTAGACAGATTAGGCAACTCACAAACAGCCTCAGGAACCTCCCCATAGAACTGGTTTCGAGCCAGGTTGAGTAGCTCTATTTTGACCAAGCACTGAAATGACTGTGGTATTGGACCTGTCAACTGGTTGAAGCTCACATCAAAAACTGTGGCCTTTTTCAATAACCCAATTTCAGATGGCAAGCACCCAGTGAGATTGTTGCCCAAGAAAAGCACCTCAAGAAGCGTTTCTGAAGCTTGGCCAATGGTTCTTGGGATTGGCCCAGTGAACATGTTGTTGGCCAGAGTGAGATAAAGGGCTGGCGTGGAGCCAAGATTACTTGGAAGGTTTTGCTGGAATTTGTTGTTGTTGATGAAAAGTACGTCCACATCTAAGGTGAACACTTTAGGTGGAACTTCGCCCTCGAAATTGTTAAACCGGAGGTCCAAGAAAGTCAAATATTTGGCAGCAAGAACTTCATAGGGGAACCTGCCACAGAGCTTGTTGTTACTAAGGTCCAGCTCGTAGAAGTATGGATTTTCGGATATTTTGCTGGGGATGTCACCAGTGAAATTGTTGGAGTTTGCGTGGAAGAATGTTAGGTCTTTTAACTCTTCAACGAAATCAGAGAGTGGAAGTTGATTATTGTGACCGATTAACCCACACCCATTGAAGTCTATTCCAGCAACTGCTGGTTTCTTGTCCTTTGGATAATTGGCACAGGCGATGCCAGTGTAGTTGCATACTTTTAGGTCCTTGCCATTCCAGTCCTTTAGACAGCCTTTTGGGTCATCCTTGACTTTTATTTTGAACTTTTGAAGTACTTTGTTGGCCGTGTTTAATCTCGAGTAGGGGTCTTCTGGAGGTGGGGGTGGAGGAGGGGGAGGAGGTGGTGGTGGTGGTGGAGGAGGAGGAGGAGGAGGATGAAGGCATTTAGGTGAAGGAGGAGGAGGAGGTGGGGGTGGGGGTGGAGGTGGAGGAGGAGGAGGAGGATGAAGGCATTTAGGTGGAGGAGGAGGAGGAGGTGGGGGTGGGGGTGGAGGTGGAGGAGGAGAGCATCCAGGAGGAGGTGGAGGAGGAGAAGTATAGCTATAGCCACCACCAAAAGCAACTTCATTGTACAAACATAAAAGCAACAAGAGACTTGGTAAGAAAAACCAAGAAGAAAATGTGATGGTGCCCATTTCTGACACTTTTTGAGATCGGAGAGAGTTTTTTTTTTTTTTCTTATAACCGAGATTGGAAAGAGTTAGTAACACACACATACATACATATATATATATATATATATATATATATATGAATGAAAGACTATAAGTGTAGACTTGCACATCAGTCATCAGAAGCGGGCTAAGGCCGCCCTGAACTTAAAAAAAAAAGGGAAATTGTCTAATATTACTTTAAATTAAACTACTATAAACTTGTCCTATTCCTGCGTATTATTGTTAAAGTAGAACCTATTCCCGTAGGTTTTGAGAAAATATAAAAATATTCTATTGATTTCTCTCTTAAACAAAATATCTAGGCCTGTCTCAAAGGACAAAGTTTCTCTCCAACTTAAATGATAAGAACTCTCTTCAAACAACATGTGGGACGAAATGGGTAAATAGCAATAAAATTCAAACTATGTAGTTAGTTGTCATTAGTTTCAAACTATATTTTTTACTAGCATTTCGAGTTTAAAATGGTCGATTTAGGTGCTATAAATCGAGTGTTTGAGGGTCGATTTTCATATTTTGATCGGGTCTGAGTTGGCATTTTTTTAGGTGGCATCCACATGGAAATCAAGTCTCTTATACTCGATTTAGCCCGTATATAAAAGAAAAGAACAACAGCGCAGCAAATCTTAAGAAATCAGAAAAAAAAAAAAAAAAAAAAAAAAAAAAAAAAAACCCGAAGATGAAGAAAAGAACCCAGGCCGACGCACCCAGGCCAGGCGAGCCCAGGCCGCGCGACCCTGGGCTCGCCTGGCCTGGGTTCGCGTGACCCTGGGCTCGCGCAAACCCAGGCCGCGCGGCCTAAGCTCGGCTTGGGTTCGCGCGAGCTCAGGCGCGCGGCCTGGGTTCGCTCGAGCTCAGGCTGCGCAGCCTGGGTTCGCGCGAGCTCTTTCTCTCTCTCTGATCTGGTCTGATCCGGTCAGGCTTCGCGATCCCAGGCAGCCTGTTTCTGGATTTTTTTTTTCTTCACTGATGAACATGTTTGAGTTTAATCTTTTTCTGGATTCTTTCCCTCTCTGTGATCTGATTGTATTTTTTTTTTTTTTTTTTTTTTTTGTGTGTGGATGTTTTGGCTTGTACATGAGACTTGGAGACTGGAAATGTATTCAAATTTTTTTGAATTGTAAATCAGACCATGAAAATCGAGTCTTTGTGATTTATAGACCAAAATTGAGTCTCATAGGCTCGAGATGTTACTATGCAATATACTTCCGGAACCGGCCCAACTAACTATAAAGTTTAATTTTTATTGCTATTTACCCATTTCGTCCTAACATGTGTCAACACCAGAGAGTAACATGTGTCTTGATTTAACTGATGCTCAAATTTAAAAATAACGCCATTAATTCCAGATGTTCAAACACTTTTTTTTCCTCTTCTACAGACCAGCCAGACCTGAACCATCCCCTCTTTTTCTCACCTAAATTCTCTCTAGTCCAATAGCCAAAACTCCAAACTTGCCCCTCATGGTAATCTGGTTCCAATCTCCACTTAACCCCTACCTTGTCTTTTTGTCGGGTCTTTCCAACCCTCCATTGCATCATGAGTCATGCTTAATTAAGGTGTTCTGTTCATGAAGTTCATACTCTAACACAGTACAGTGTGCGCAAGTTGCTCATTTTTTAATGGGTCTTCTTTTCTTAATGGAGCCTTAGTTTTGGATATTGGTTTATCTGCTGTCTTGGGTTATGTGTGATTTCACATGTTGTATTACCATAAAGTGTAAAGTTTGATTTTGAATGAGTCTTGCTTATGGGGTTTTTTTATATTTTGTTTTAAATTTATTTTGGATTGGTGACGGGTTATATTTTGGGATTCATATCAATAGTTCTAATATCAGCCACTGATTTAATCTAACGGTTTTAAAGGATTGCTACGTCATCGATCCGTGTCTCACTAATTTTTTTCTCCACTTTCTCCCACTTCTCTTCCCTTTCTCTTTCAGATTCACCAAATTTCAAAAATTTTCTCTCTTTCACCAAGCCTTGCGTGGGACACCAGCGTCGAATCTCCATGATCATGGCTACAAATGGAAGCCTCTAAGGCCAACACGACCACCACCAGCAGTGCTTGTTGTTCTGACCTTCTCCTCTCTCAAGATCTCTCTGTTTTCTCGTTCTCTCAAGTCCAGCTGTTGCCAAGCTTCTGCTTGCCCCTTCTCTGGCAGTGCTTCTCAACGGTTTCACTGGCGCTGGTGGCCGTTGGGTCCTCTCTTTTTCCTTGATTTATTTTCTCTTCTATTTTTTATTTCTCATCGATAGGATGTGAGGATTGTGTGGTTTTTGAAGCATTTATGGACCAGTTCAAGATGTGACGATTCCATACTAGCAGAAACGAATTTTAGGATTTGTTACATTTGTTTATCCAGAGACGGTGAAGATGATTTTGGCCGAAGGAAACCCTCATTTTGTTTGTGACTCGCGTGTGCTTGTTAAGCCTTATAAGGAGAACGGAAAGATATCAGACAAGTACTACAAAACATATTTGCAACCCTCCTGGTTAACGGCGTTATTTTTGAATTTGAGAATCCAGGACACGCACTCAACACGTTGTAGATTGGAGAGAGTTCCTCCAATTTCGGTAGAAGAAAAACTTTGTCCTGTCTCAAATTTTCTTTTAGTCAAGTCAAAGTCTTTCTCAAATTTTAAACTGGTACAGAAAAATTCAAAAAATAATCGATACAAAGAAGAAAGAACTAGTAATAAAAGCATTCGGTCCAATCCTTAGCCCGTAGCCCAAATATATTACTGGTTTGGTTTCTCTCTTAAAATTCATTTGGGCCTTTCTGAAATTTTAAATTAGTATAGAAAAACGTAGAAAAAATTGATACAATGAACTAAGAAAAGCATCTGGTACGTTCCTTAGCCCATTGCCCTTCCAAATACTTTGTAAAAGCAACTTTCAACAAATTCCCAGACCTGCAATATATACTATCCTATGATTCCTATCCAGTATATCAAAAAATTTCTATCTTTTAACCCCAAAAAAATATATATATCAAAAATAAATCTTTTATCAGTAATGGTTCATTTGGATGGAGGGAAAGGCAAGTAGATTAAAATAGAGTAAATTTAATATAAAATTAACTTATTTTTAGGATCCCATAAATCAGAATTAATCCTCCTAATAATTAAAAAAACGGTTAAAAAAAAAAAAAAAAAAACCTAACTAACCTGACTAAACAAAATTCCCTTAAGCCTGTGTCACTAAGTACCTAAGCCGGACTCAACAGAATGCTTACAGCTTCCATTCCACGACCGACGCAGGTACCATCCAGATCAACGATCATCACTAGTACATTGGCATCATCTACCTCTCTGAATCTCTCTCTCTCTCTCTCTTTCTGTTTATGTTTGAGTAAATTGCGTAAATCTATGCGGACACCTAACACCAAAATAGCAAATACTTATCTTGATTCTTGATAACTGTGTATTTGCCTAGAAAGGATAACTGTCTACTTGAATTTGTGTGCTTTACAGCTGGGTGTGTTTTAACATTTAGGCGCGATTGGTAACTGTGTTTAAATAATAATTTTTAATTTTTTTTAAAAGTACGTAAGAGAAAAAAAATATATATATATATATATATAATATTATTTAAAAATTAAAAATATATATTTAAAATAGTGTATCAAATAGATCTTTAATTTTTTTTAATAATATTAAATTTTCTATTATTTTGTATGTCCGAACTGCAAAGTACTAAAATGTTTTCTATTATTTTAATTTAAGCTTTATATATGTTTTGTAACAATCAGCCAAATTTTTAGTGTTCTATTATTTTATTTCATATTTATTAGTTTTGATAGTGGTTGTATCTTCTCTGTTATTGTTTTGTTTCTTTGATATTTATATTATATTTGATTTGAGTAATGAATTAAATTAAATTATTGTTATTGGCTTGTTTATTATATATTTAAATTTGATAGTTGTAGGGATATATGTAATTATCATATTGTTTTAATCATATTCATTAGTGGAAAAAGAATACTCATTACTTCTTCAATAAAAAATATTTTTGATTTCATATTAGGGAGAATCATTGTCTTCCACATTAAGTAAGTTCTCTATCTTTTATACTAAGGAAAACCTTCCATTCCATCCTAAAGAAACTCAAACAAAAACTTAATAGGAATTTGAGACAATATTCAACGTATAATAGTGATTTGTAGAGAGTTTTATAGATACTCTCGTTCATTTGATTACGTTAAACTTGATTTGTTCAAGTTTTTTTTAACATCTTCTACCTCAAGTGTTGAATCTGAGGATATAATTTGTATGATAGTAATGAAACTACTAACATAAGCCAAAGGTGTAAGAATATTCTATCAAAGTTTGATCATTACTATAATAAGAATGTGGTGTTTAGAACTAAAGGATTTGATGTTTTAGGTTGGTGGAATAGCAATGACAGTAAGTAATCCTAATGCGAAGGATATTTTGGCTATTATTGTGACAACAATTGCCTTAAAGTCCGCTTTTAACACTAGCGAGAGATTGTTGAGTTCACATTGTAACCATCTTCGCCATGATACCTTCCAAACATTGATTTGTGCAAAATTGGTTATGGAGTGAACTTAAAGATATATATATATATATATTGGTATTTAATTCATAATTGTATGACTATATTATTTATTACATATTTAATATGGTTTATTTTGTTTGTCAGATACCTATGCCGAATACAATTCAAAACATTCTTGATGATCATGAAGAACATGAAGAGAAGGAAAGTCGGGCTAATGGACATGTATCTAATTTCCATGTACTCAGATCCCCCCCCCCCCCCCCCCCCCCCCCCTCAAAATGTTTCCATATATTGATGTTTATGAAGACCATGAAGATTTTGTAAACCACTGAAATGGCTTTAGATGTCAAATTTTTTTAGTTTTGTTCTTGTCGATATTGAGGAATGGGCTTCCAAACTGGCTGATTGTGTGCCAGTTTTAGTTTCTTATTCAATCTTGGTAAAGATTTGATGTTTTAAATAGATCATCATTTATACTGATTTCATTGGCTGATGGTGGTTTGAGTAGAAATGGAATTTTGGACATCTAAGCTTGTATATATCTTTATCCTTCTAAAATTTCCTGCATGTATCTACTTTCCATAACCTTATGCTCTCTGTGTAATATGTAAAATATGCAAAATATGCCTAATCTATTTTTTTTCATTTTAGGTTCCTCCTGACATTGGTTATTATAGCAATAATCAGTTGTTGGATGATGTAACATGTAAGTTCATTTTTAATTATGAGAATCGAAAGTCCATCTGATTTGATGCTATATGTAAAAATTTATTTTAAATATGTGCGCATCTTTAGGCTGGGACCTATATCTTCTTCTTTTTAGAATAGAAAAGTCATTGCTACATGTATTTTTGAAGTGTTTGATATAAATGTTTAAGCTTAAATGTTTTAATATTTGACAGGTTCATTGTGCACTAAGAAGCCTTTTTGGGTGGAAGATTTCCTGGAAAATGATAAAGTGGGCCATACACTTCGGAGAAGAAAAAAAATCCAAACAATCATTCACTCAAGACATTCAGTAGTAGTTTCATTGTTATGGCAGAGTGTGTAATATGACCCACCAATCTCTCCTTATTTGCTTTTTGGAGCCCAAAATATGCAAATGGATTTTCTGTTCACAATTTCATTCCATCTACTCTAGCATAATTTTCAAAAGCTTTGGCATTTTTTTTTTGTGGAATGAAGGGTAGATGACTTTCCTTCATTTTATTTTGGTCCTTCTGTTGTAATATATCTGTCACTAAATTATGTAGTTATTATTCGATTGTTACTTAATACCGTTCTGTTTGTTGAAATCTTTGGTCACTTTTTGAACTTTTTAGATTCTAGTGACTTTCTAGTAGGTCTTATATTTTCTGACATACATGGAAAATTTTATAATTAGTTGTATGCATGGTTTATGGTTCTAATTAAAATAACGCTGAATTCTACCTTGTGTTCATAATAGCATGGCCCAACTTTTAAACATTTGAGTGTCTTAGGTCTACTAAATTGACTAAAATAAAAATTAAGGTGGTCTATTCATTAAGGGGTTCGATTGATATTATGTAATTTTCCTTTATTTGGTCTACCAAACAAGATTTAGAATCCATTAAAAAAAACTAAGAAGAATTGGTTTTTCGTTTTGAAAATCTTGGATGCAAAATCACATTTTTAACTAATTCCAAACCTGGGCCATGGCCATACGGTTGGCTGGTCCGGTCAAAGAGAGAGAGAAGATGGGTATTAATTGGGTGTAGCAGTTCAATGGCTTAGGTTGTGACAAGCTGAGGGTTTTACACCCTATCCGTATGAAGTATGCACCCATGGCTTTTCAGACCTTTAGTTGTACAATGTTGACATGCACAGAACACACTTGACAATAAGCTATTAAAGGATGAAATAAGCAATACGCATTGAAACAACCTCATGAACACAATCTGATGAATCCAATTTATGATCGACGATATATATTCAGTGCTACACTACTTACATCAATTAGCATCTGCTCAAATCAAGATGCCCATTGCTTATTCATAACTTAACAAATATTAAAAGAGAATAACAAACATATGCAAATATAATACAAAGGCGCGCCCTTCATGACTTAACCTATTAAGTCAATTTAGAGGAGGAAATTAAATCACAACTTATGCGGTATAAGAGTATTATAGGATCTTGGTGAAGGAGCTACAGCCATCGGTTGGTTATCAGAGGCATCAAGTGAACCTGAATAATGCTGGTTAGTAAGACGTGGAACTTTCTTCAAGGACAGCGGATGGGGGCAAGCGTGGTACTTGTTCTTAGAGAAAAATGCAGCACATTCTTCCTTTGATCTCTGATTAGAGAGGCCTAGAATGCAATTCTTCCTTACATCAAGTATCTTTTTGTGATCAATTTCCTGCATATAGGACCAACCTGAGTGAAGTAGTTGTATGATAAGGAGAAGTTAGACAAATTAGGCAGCTTGCAAATAGCCTCAAGAACCTCCCCATAGAACTGGTTTTGAGCCAAGACAAGCAGCTCTATGCCTCTATCTTGAACAAACACTGAAATAAGAGTAGTATTAGACCTATCAACTGGTTGAAGCTCACATCGAAAACTGTGGCCATTTCCAGTAACCCAATTTCATATGGCAAGCACCCATCGAGTCTGTTGCCTAAGAAGATCACCTCAACCAGAGTGTCTTTAGCATTGCCAATTGATGATGCCGAGAAATTCACCAGTGAGTCACACGTCACTCGCACACTCAAAAGTAATACCTGCAAAACACAAGGAGAAAACCTAACAGAGAGCACTGGTGTGGTGTCGACCAACTACCCTCCGAATGTTAAGTTAGAACTATTCTCACAACTCTAGAGTGCTAGAGAGGGGATCAATTATGCGTATCTTGATTTATGAGAGTATAGGGGCTTTTATAGTAGTAGAGAGTTAACCTCTTCTCCTTGATTTGGAAGTCTTTTCCTTATAGAAAACATCTTAAGCAATCCTAAACGTGATGGACAAGGTATTTCCTTATAGAGTAGATCTTCTAGAATCTTCTTTGCGCTAGAATTCTAATTGCTTTAGAATTCCAAGGTGGCTAAGCGTGTGCCGCAAGTAAACTAATCTGGGGTTTCCTTGCCACCCCAGGGGTGTTTAATCCGTCTTCCTAGCGTCCATCCAAGTATGGTCCGTTCATAACGGACTGTGGGTGTTGGGCCCGTCCCCTATCGGCCCATGGACTTTGATCCGTTAGGACCATCTCAAGGAAATTCGTTGTCCCAGATTTTACCTCTTCAGTTGCCCCCTCATCCCATGGGCCCGTCATGCTTTTAGTACAAGGACCCGTGGGGTGACGGTTAATAATAAAAAAGGGATGACGGTTCAAGGGCCCATAGGTCGACGGTTTTAGTCGATAATTGTGTTCAATTTCTAACAGGTCGTCAAGATGAAATTTATGGCATATGACACATGTCGTCCTTCTATTGCATGATATCTTGGATCGAGGCGTTGTTTCATCTTCCGTGCACTTCCTCTATAAATATCACAACCTTCGCCTCTCATTTTTCTATATTCCGCAGAAAACACTTGTCAGAGCGCATTTCGTCATCCTTGTCAGAGTAAATTACTTGATTTCTTTGCATCCGTCATTGACACACCTTGTCCGTTCACTTTATAAACTGATAAGTACTCTTTTCCCGTCTTTCTTCTTTCAGATAAATTGTTTTATTTTCTTGAACTTTTTACTCCCATCACCCACTCTTAGACCCGTTAGAGTCTTAGGTTTTGTCGTCACTTGTAGACAATGTCTAGTGCATCAAGTAATCAGTCCGTTGTCCATGACGGGGCAGATTACGAGGAAGTCTACCCGTTAGGTCATAAAGACCAGAGTCCCAGCGAAGAGAGGAATCTGTTCGCCTCTTCCCCGTCCTTAACAAATGAGGATATGGAGGTGGCAGAACCAGAGGAAAGTTCTAATAAGGAACCAGTAGGACCCGTCTTAGGAGCTGATGGACTAAGGGAGTTCATCATGCTTTTAGAGTGGACGGTAAACGATTTTGTATCTACAATCAAGGAAACAAACTTCAAAACTCTTAGGGCAAAATACCAAACCCAAATACATCCTCATCCCTCTATCCTATAAATCAAAGAAATGCTACTACGAAAGGGTAGAAGGTGTTGGGGTATACGAGCAAATGCTGTAGGCAGGACTTAGATTTCCCCTAAGCTCCCTTCACCGTGAACTTCTAAAGTATCTGGGTCTGTCCATCAACCAATTATCCCTCAACGCCTGGAGGGTCTTCATCGCAATGGAGATCTTGTATGGTGCTTGGTCAAACTGTGCTAGAAGGTTGACGGTGCAGGAATTCCTTCACTGTTATCGTCCAAATGAGATTGACAAATCTAGGGGCATATATAATTTTGTCCCTAGGAGTTCATTATTGAAGGTCATATATGAAACTCCAGACTCCAACAGGGACTGGAAAAGCCGTTACTTTTTCTTGGAGGGTGACGAGTGGATGTGTTGTCCAGGGGATACAGAATATATGCCTGTCGACACTACTTAGGGCATATTGTTTGAGTTTGGTATTCACCAGTCCTAGCGCGAAAACTTTACATACCCATTCAATTTACTTGTAATTACTTCGACAATTTTTAACCGTCTTCTTTCTTGCAGTACGACGGCGTCTGCAAATTGATCTTGAAGAATACAATTTTCTTGAACAAATTTTTAACAAGACCCAGTCAAAGGAGAGGACTTGGGCTAAACTGGTCAATCTTGATACCATACATTGGTATTGTGACGGACCCACTCCAGCACAAGCAGCCATTAAATACGAGAAAAGGATATGCCAACGTAAGACCGTCATCTTCATTTTATTTGAATGGTTTTGTTTTCAATCTTCGTACTTGACTTAATCCGTCCCCCCTACAGAAATGGATGACGCTAAGAGGAGGGCTTTGATCAAGACTAATGCTGCCAAGAATCGGGAGGCTGGCAACGTTGGCCTCAAGGAGACGAGCTCAAGCAATCCGTCATCGAAGAGGAAACAGCCGTCTAAAGGGGACCGTCCTACAAAAAAGCCCAAGGTCCCTTTGGATCCCATCGTAGGTTTAATGGCCGAGGGTGCCAAGACGATGTCTCCTGCGAAGCATGGGGCTGGCAAAGGCCTTATGAAAGCTCCGTCCTCAAGCCTGAAGAAACCACTCGTCCTCCTCCGAGAGGATTCTAAGCATGCCTTAGAGAAAATTTCGTCCATCATATCCACAGAGGACTATAAGGACTTATGCAACCACTCCACGGAGGCAATGGAAGAGACGGGCCTATTTAGTATCGCTCAGGTAATTATGCTCGTCCACTTTTCATCCATCTATATAACTCTATTTGAAACTGATTCTTTCCCATTTTTCAAGCCATGGTTATGATGAAGGGGTTAATGGGACGGTGCTTGAATCATGAGACGACGCTGGGCCGTATCTGTGAAAAAGCAAGGTTGATGGAGGATGAACTGATAAAACTGAAGGCTTGGAAGGTGACCCATGAAAAGAAGCTCAAAATGGCGGAGGAAGCTAGGGACGAGTACCTCAAGCAGACGGATGATCTGAAGAAGGTTCTCGAAGATAAAGAAAAGGAGATCCGTCTGGCGAAGGATGCTGCAGTACGAGAGTACCACGACTTTGACGCCCTTTTATCCGAGCTTGGGGTCTCGTATGGTGATGGTTTTGTCGAGGCGATTCGTCAAGTGAAGGTCCTATACCCAGAGTAGGATGTGTCCACCGTCAACATCAACACCCAGGAGCATACCTCCGTCCAACCTGCTCAATCTGAAGATACGACTAATCTCTTTGGTGAGAATGCGCCTGTCAACAATACCCTTGGTGACCAGAATATCATTGAAACCCAAAGCAATCCAAAAGATGGTCAGGCCCGTCCTATTGAGGATGAAAACCCCATCGTAGATGTAAAATTATTATTATTATTTTCTTTTTCAATAGTTTTGGAGAACATTATTCATCCGTCGTAGATAATATGTAAACACTTTAACTATTTTGTTCTAATTATATTTATTTAATCCGTCATTATTATAATGCTATGTCATTGTGGAATGCATTCATCTCCTTTGTGGACTAAGGCTATCCTATTATTCTAAGATATCCGTCTACTTTTGTGGACTTTGTGATTTCATCCCTTTGGGATTATCTGTCCATTTTATGGACTTAATAAAATTTCATTTTTTAGGATGATCCGTCCACGTTGTGGACTTGAATAAAATTTCATCTTTTTAGGATGATCCGTCCACTTTGTGGACTTGAATAAAATTTCATCCTTTTAGGATGATCCGTCCACCCTGTGGACTTGAATAAAATTTCACACAGTTTATCCGTCCGTTTTATGGACTTAGTTTTATATCCATCCAATTTTTTGGACTTGTAATTTCATCCCTTCGGAATGATCCGTCCACTTTGTGGACTTAGTTTATGTCCGTCCTTTTTTGGACTTGTAATTTCATCTCTTCGGAATGATCCGTCCACTTTGTGGGCTTAGTTTATGTCCGTCCTTTTTTTTGGACTTGTAATTTCATCCCTTTAGGATGATCCGTCCACTTTATGGATTATATCTATCCTCTTTTGGACTTGGACTTTTCATCCTCTTGGGATGACCGTCCATTTTATGGACTTAGATTATATTCGTCCACTTGTGGACTTAGATTATATCCGTCCACTTGTGGACTTAGTTTCTACCCGTCCATTTCTTGGTTTTGTTGGATCCGTCCATTTTATGGACTAATTATTCGTCCACTTATGGACTTTGAATTTTCATCCACTTGGGACGATCCGTTCATTTCGTGGTCGTAGATTATCTATGTAATGATAGACTTCGTCCATTTTTGGACCGTAAGAATTTAAGTAGAAAAAACATAGTCGTGTTTGAATATTCCTTTTATTAATTAAAAAGAAAACCATGTGTTCATAGAAAGAGTACCTGCCTCCTTAGGCTACTTGTAGAAAGAATTGTTCAAAGTAAAAATTAGTAACAGTAAAAAACTAAATAATAAATTGGGAAATTCAGAACGTCAATGCTCTTCATGTCGTCTCTATTGGTAGTATTTCCGTAGGTGCTCTGTGTTCCATGGGTATTGCAGTTTTCATCCGTCCAGAGTTTCGAGGTGGTAGGTTCCCTTCCTTTGCCATGATTCGATCCTGTAGGGTCCTTCCTAGTTAAGGCCGAGCTTTCCTTGCGAAGGATCTCTAGTAGCGCCCATTACCTTTCGTAGTACAAGATCTCCAATCTGAAAGTCTCTACGCCTGACATTGGAGTTGTAGTATTTCGCCATGAGATTCTGGTATCGTGTCAACCCCTGCTCTGCTATTGCTCGGATCTCATCCACCAGGTCTAGCTGAAGGCGCAAGGCCTCTTTGTTCTTGTCCTCGTCGTAGTTCTCCACCCAATAGTTTGTGAGTCCTACCTCTGTTGGGATGACAGCATCAGTTTCGTATGCTAGTCGAAACGGCGTTTCTCCCGTCGGTGTTCTCACTGTAGTACGGCATGCCCATAGGACGCTTGGTAGCTCGTCAGGCCAGATAGCCTTTGCCCCCTCGAGCTGGGTCTTGATGATCTTGAGCAAGGACCGGTTCGTGACTTCAGCTTGCCCATTGGCCTGTGGGTGTGCGGGTGATGAGTAGTGATTTTTAATTCCTAGCTCCGCGCAGAAGTCCCTAAATGCGCTGTTGTCGAATTGCTTTTCGTTGTCGGAGACGAGCGCTCTTGGTATCCCGTATCTGCAGATGATATTCCTCTATACAAAGCTTTGAATGTTCTTCTCTATGATAGTGGTTAGGGTTTCTGCTTCTACCTATTTAGTGAAGTAGTCGATACCAACTACCAGGAATTTGAGCTGCCTTACCGTTGTAGGGAAGGGGCCCATAATATCTAGTCCCCATTGAGCAAACGGCCATGAGGCCATCATGGGGGTTAGCTCTTTGGATAGTTGCCTGACGAAATTACTGAACCTTTAGCACTTATTGCAAGTCTTAACCTAGGCTTGTGCGTCTTTTAACATTGTAGGCCAATAGTATCCTACTCGAATCAACTTGTGCGCTAATGCCCGTGCCCCAGAGTGGTTTCCACAGATACCCTCATGGACTTCTCTCATCACGTAGTCTATTTCCTCGCAGCTCAAACATCTCAGGTACGGTCGAGAGAATCCTCTTTTGTACAAGACATCTTTGATCAGCACAAATCGTGAGGCTCGAACTTTCTATTTTCTAGTGGAGTCTTTCCCGTCTGGCAGCGTGCCAGATCTTAAGTATGCTATTAATGGCGTAGTCCAATTGTTCTCAGAATTTACTTCTTGTACATTTGATCCGTCATCGATAAGTGAAGAGATTTGGACAAACGATAATACCTATTCGGGGACAAGCATAAATTCTGCTGAGGTAGCCTTTGCTAGGCAGCCGGCACATTCGTTTTCTTCCCTTAGGATCTGAATGAATTTGACTTCGAGGCTGCTGATTCGACTCTTCACCTCTTCCAAGTACCTCTTCATCCTTTCACTCTTGCACTCATAGCCGCCGTTACTCTGACTTGTTACAACCTGGGAATCGCAATATATGACCACGCATTCAACACCTGCTGCTTTTGCGAGGTCTAGCCCTGCCACCAATGCTTCATATTCGGCCTCGTTGTTGGTTATGGAGAAGTCTAGTCGAATCATGCACTTAATCTTATCCCCCTTCGAGGTTTTGATTACCACCCTGGCTCCTCCAGCTCTTTGGTTTGAAGATCTGTCCGTGTGAATTGTCCATTGTGCGGCGTTTTCTACCATCTTGCCTTCCGCTCAAGTAAATTCGGCGATGAAGTCAGTCGCAGCTTGCCTTTTTATGGTGGTTCGTGGGCGGTATTGTATATCAAACTCACTCAGCTCTACAGCCCATAAAACCATCCATCCAGCAATTTCAGGGCAATTCATTGCTCTTCTTAGGGGTCGGTTTGTTAAGACTATAATAGTATGTGCTTGGAAGTATGGCTTGAGCTTTCGTACCGCAATTACTAGCGTGAAGGCCAATTTCTCCATCTAAGGGTACCTTTCTTCCGCTCCTTAGAATGCCTGACTTATGAAGTAGACAGGTCTTTGGGATCCACCTTCCTCTCTTACTAAGGCCGCACTTACTACTACTTACGAAACGACTAAGTAGAGGTAGAGTTCTTCCCATAGTTTGGATGGACTGAGTAATGGTGGGGATGAAAGGTATTTCTTTAGATCTTCGAATGCCTTCTGGCACTCGTTTGTCCACTTAAATGATTTTCTCAGAATGCGGAAGAATGGTAGACACTTGTCTGTCGCTTTTAAGACGAACCTGTTTAATGCTACAATTTTGCCATTCAAACTTTGCACCTCCTTGACCGTCTTCAGTGGTTTTAACTCCATTATGGCCCATATCTTCTCCGGGTTAGTTTCTATACCCCTTTGAGATACCATGAAGCCCAAGAATTTTCTTGCCGTTACTCCGAATGTGCACTTGTTTGGGTTCAGTTTCATGTTATGTGAGCGAAGGGTGTCGAACGTCTCTCGCAGGTCATTTAGGTGATCATCTTCATGCACGCTCTCCACTAACATATCATCGACATAGACTTGCACGTTCCTTCTAATTTGGTGTGCGAACATTTTGTTCATCAGCCTTTGGTAAGTTGCCCCCGCGTTTTTGAGCCCAAACGGCATCACCTTATGACAAAAAAGTCCTTGGTTAGTGACAAAGGAAGTTTTCTTTTGATCAGTCTCCTTCATCTTGATTTGGTTATAGCCCGAAAAGGCGTCCATGAAGCTCAGGAGCTGGTGTCTTGCCGTTGAGTCTACTAAAGTGTCTATCCGAGGGAGTGGGTAGCTATCCTTCGGGCATGCCCTATTGAGGTCCGTGAAATCGACACACATTCGCCACTTCTCATTGGCCTTCTTGACCATGACCATATTTGCCAACCAGTCAAGGTAGTATATTTCTCGAATAAAGTCCGCATCCAGCAGCTTCCTGACCTCTTCTGCTATCTCTCTATCTCGCTCTTGTGCGAACACTCGTTTTTTCTGTCAAACGAGTGAGGATGCGGGGTTCACATTCATACTGTGAACTATGACCGAGGGATCAATCCCTGGCATGTTCTCGTGGCTCCACGCGAATACGTCTTGATTCATCCTAAGGAAAGCTGCAAGTGCTTAACGTATTGTCGGGCTAGCCAATGTCCCCACTCTAGTCGTCCATTCGGGTCTTGATTCATCGAGTGTTATCTCTTCTAGCTCTTCGACTGGCTCTGCTTTGGTCCGTTGCTCTTCTATGCACATAGTCTGTTGGTGACCTTCCATCTCCAGCATGGCTATGTAGCATTCACGTGCGGCTACCTGATCTCCTCGTAACTCGCTGACCCCGTAATTCGTAGGGAATTTGATCATTAGGTGGTACGTCGATGTTGCTGCCTTCCACGAGTTAAGGGTGGGTCGTTTGAGGATGGCATTGTAAGCAGATGAACAATCGACCACAAGGAATGTCACATCCTTAGTGATCTACTGAGGATAGTCGCCTATTGTTACCGAAAGCGTGACTGCACCTAATGGGAATACTCTTGTTCCTCTAAAGCCTACTAACGGGGAGTTCGTCGGTATCAGTCTTTCTCTGCCGATTCTCATTTGCTGGAATGCCGGGTAGTATAGGATGTCTGCCGAGCTGCCATTGTCGATCAACACCCGATGTACATTGTAGTCCCCCACACGTATGCTGACAACAAGTGCGTCGTCATGCGGGTGATGAAGGCATCGCGCATTTTCTTCCGAGAACCCAATGATAGGGCTTTCCCTCCGCGCTATCTTTAGTACGGAACCCGTCAACTGGGCGTTATGGACCATCCTAAAGTAGGTTTTTCGAGCCTTTTTGGACGAGCCAGGAGTCACGGTTCCCCCTACAATCATCCTTATGTCTCCAATGGGGGGTCTTTGACGCTCGTTACCCCATCGGGGGGCCTGCTCTTAGTGATTTGGATCCGCTCTCTCCTTGTTAACGAACTTCTGCAACTTTCTCTGCCTGATAAGGGCCTCAATCTGTTACTTTAAGTCGTAGCAGTCGGCCGTGTCATAACCGTGGTCACGGTGGAAACGGTAATACTTGTCTCTAGATCGCTTACTTGGATCACTCTTTAGCTTTCCTGGGAATGTTAGGGCCCCCATGTCGTTGATCTGCATCAGGACTTGGTCTATTAGGGCGTTTAATGGAGTGAAACTTGTAAACCTTCCTCCCGGGGGCCTAGGGCGCCTTTCATCCCTTCTGTCTCTTGTTCTGGGCTTCTTCTGCCCTTGGTCCTGCTGTGTGTCTTCCTGTCGCTCTCTCTTCCTAGGCTTTTCTTCCCGAGCAAGCGGTGCGTCTTCCGCATTCATGTATTTGGTTGCTCTGTAAAGTACTTCTAACATGGTTTTCGGATCATTCTTATATAAAGAGAACAAAAACTTACCCTTATGCAACATGTTTGTGAAAGCTGCTACCAGTATTTTGTTATCAGCTTCATCGATCGAGAGCGCTTCCTTATTAAAGCGCGTTATGTAGGATCTCAGTGTTTCGTCCTCTTGTTGCCTAATGCTCATCAAGCACGCCGTGGATTTCTTGTACCTATGTCCTCCAATGAAGTGTGTAGTGAACTAAGTGCTTAGCTCCTTAAAAGTGCTGATGAAGTTAGGCATCAGTCGGCTGAACCAAATCCTAGTTGCTCCCTTCAATGTTGTAGGGAAAGCTCTACACATGATTTCATCCGCTACCTCTTGAAGATGCATCAAGGTTTTGAAGGTTTCTAAGTGGTCCAGAAGGTCCTTCACTCCATCGTAGCTGTCAATCTGAGGCATACGAAACTTATGTGATAGAGGGAAAGAGTTGACCGCCGCAATGAACGGCGAGTCGGTGCGGTTGACTAGGTCGTCGAGATCGCTGGACACCCATCCCTTGAGGGCGTTCATCATGACTTCCATCTATTCTTTCATTGCTTGCATCTTCGCGATAATAGGTTGTGGAGTTATGTCCGTGAGGGTTAGGAGGCTCATGTTTTGCCTCTTCGGTCTACTTGGGGCGTTGCTACCCTCAGGTTTCTCTTAGTTCCTTTTTTCAGCGCTAGTCCCCTCTTGATCTCCTCGTTGGTCATTCGGTGCTGCATTCTTCTAGCGCAGCTGTTCTTCCAGGTCATGGTTTTGTTTGGTGAGGCGTTCCACTACAACGACGAGAGTTCAAACTTGTCTCTCGAGGGTAGTTGTGGGTGGTTCCTCTCCTTAAACGTTGTTTGTGGTTGCCATTGAGCGAGTGAGTACCATGCAACCCTTTTGTCTGGGAAACAATAATATGGCTTACGAATCTCAACTTTCGATTTCCCACAGACAGCGCCAACTGATGATGCCGAGAAATTCACCAGTGAGCCACACGTCACTCGCACACTCAAAAGTAATACCTGTAAAACAGAAGGAGAAAACCTAACAGAGAGCACCGGTGTGGTGCCAGCCAATTACCCTCTGAAGATTAAGTTAGAACTATTCTCACAACTCTAGAGTACTAGAGAGGAGATTAATTATGCGTACCTTGACTTATGAGGGTATAGGGGCTTTTATAGTACTAAAGGGTTAACCTTTCCTCCTTGATTCGAAAGTCTTTTCCTTATAGAAAACATCTTAAGCAATCCTAAACGTGATAGACAAGGTATTTCCTTATAGAGTAGATCTTCCAGAATCCTCCTTGCGCTAGAATTCTAATTGCTTTAGAATTCCGAGGTGGTTAAGTGTGTGCCGCAAGTAAACTAATCTAGGGTTTCCTTGCCACCCCAGGGGTGTTTGATCCGTCTTCCTGACGTCCGCTCAAGTATGGTCCGTTCATAACGGACCATGGGTGTTGGGCCTGTCCCCTATCGGCCCAGGGACTTTGATCTGTTACGACCATCTCAAGGAAATCCATCGTCCCAGATTTTACCTCTTCACCAATGCTTTGTGGGATTGGCCCATTGAACAAGTTGTTGGCAACAATGAGATAAAGGGCTAGCGTGTTGCCAATATTACTAGGAAGAGTATCGTAAAAATAGTTGTTGTTGTTGATGAACAGTTCGTCCACGTCTACTTTGAACACTTGAGGTGGAACCTTGTCATGGAAATTGTTAAACCAGAGGTCCAAGAATGTTAACTGTTTGGTTGCAAGAACTTCATATGGGAAACTGCTAATTAACTTCTTGTTTCTAAGGTTCAGCTCGTAGAAGTACGGAATTTTGGATATATCTTTTGGGATGACACCGGTGAAATTGTTGGAGTTTGCGTGGAAGAATGTTGAGCCTTCTAACTTTTCAAGGAAATCAGAGAGTGGAAGTTGATTATTATAACCATTAAGCCCACACCCATTGAGGCCTATTCCAGCAAGTGCCACAAGTTTGTCGGATGGATATGGGGCACAGGCGATGCCCTTGTAGCTGCATACTTTTAGATTGTTGCCATTCCAATTTTTTGTACAACCTTTTAGGTCATCCTTGACTCTTTTCTTTGAAGCGTTGAAGTACAGAGAATGCCTTGTTTAATCGCATGTAAATGTCAGGTTTAGGCAGAGGCGATGGAGGTGGTGGGGCGGTGGTGGTGGTGGAGGCAATGGAGGGCAAATGAGTTCAGGAGGAGGGCATTCAGGAGTGGAAACAGGATTATAGCCACCACCTCCACCACCTACGATAATTTCCAATGTTTCCCTATTGGACTTAACAACCTCATTACCAAAAGTAGGGGTGTGCAGCCAACCCGCTGACCCACCAAAACTGGCCCGACCTAACCCAATCCTCCGAGTTGGGTCAGTTTTTAGAGCTTGGTGGTTTTGGTTGGGTTACAAAAAATTTTTTGATAACAAGTTGGGTTAGGTTCGGGTCATAAAATTCAAAACCCACTAAACTCGACCCAACCCACCCATATATTTAATATATATTTAAAATATATTATATAATTAATAATTTTTTTAAATAACCGGCTCTTCCTCCTATCCTATATAAAAGCTAATATTAATGTATATTAGTTCATAAAATAATGTATAACTGAATTAGAATATTAATTCTTATATTAATGCATATTTTGTTTATCAACTCAGATCGCAAGTGTGATATATTTTTTTCTGCTCAATTTAATAATAATAATAATAATAATAATAATTGTCCAACCCATGGGTTCAACCCAACCCAACCCACGTGGGTTAGGTTGGACTTATGTAATGGGTTGGGTTGGGTTGAATTTTTTTTAAACCACCATGGTGGATTAGGTCAAAAAATCCCCTTAACCCAACCTAACTTGACCTATGCACACCCCTAACCAAAAGCCACTTCATTGTACAAACACAAAAATTATACATGGCAAAACGGGTCAGAATTTCCAGAACCGACCTGACCTAAACCCAAAAATACTCAATCCAAACCCAATTTGTTTTACTTGAAGCAAAAACGGGTTGACTTGTGACCCGATCCATGTTTTTTACGGGTTAACTCGATTCGACCAGCGGCCTGACCCGAACCCAAATCATTTTTTTTTAACTTTTGTTTTTTGGGTAAAAAAATAGTAAAATTAAAACAATATTGGTTTAATTGGTTGAAAACAATATTTTAATACATTTACATAACTGCATGCAAATTAATTGAAAAATAAATGGTTGAGCATTCTGTGATGAGTAAAGATTTTTAGATATCAAATAGTAAAGTACATGCCAAGATAATCTGGTTACAGTTCACAAGTGTGAAAATAGTGAAGCCAAAGTATTAAATTAGCATAAATTATGAATTCTTAGACCTATTTTTTTTTTTTAAATTTATGTTCAAAATAAACGATTTTTCAAAATAAATTATGATATTTCCTAGGGTGTGTGTTGCTTAACAGTGATATAATATTCATAAAAAAGACCATGTATAAATAAGTAAGCAATCAAACTTTAATGTATATCTCAAATTGAAATAGAATGTCAACTACAATTGACAATAGATTATAAAATTAATTTTCAACATTGTAAATTTCTTATATGTTTTTATTCTTTATCAAATGAGCTATCCAATAAATCATTTGTAATTTTGTTTTATATTTTGGAATATTGATATTGTGTAGAAATAAAACTTGTATATTTGTTTTACTTATCTTTGTGTTATTTTGTTTTACATAGCAATATTAGGATTTGTATAATTTTAAAATTATTAAATAAGTATTAATAAATTTAACTGAGTTCATTCTTGATATAAGTGGTGAATTCAAAATAATGTATTTTACATCAAGTAATTTGTTACATAACTTTCCATATATATATATATATATAATCATGTGAAAAATACGGGTCAACCTGACTCGACCTGACCTGCAACCCGATTGATCTCATCCCTTTTTAACCCACTCAAAATGACCCATTTTGACCCGTGATCCATTTGACTCATAACCTGATTGACTTAATCCAACCCGATCCATCCGTTTTGCCATCTCTAACAAAAACAGCAAGAAATTTGATAGCAAAAAGAAAGTGGAGAATGTAATAGTGCCCATTTCTAATGTCAGTGCACACACTGTGACACTAGACCCTTCAGATTGGAAAGAACTAGGGAAAGTTAGTAATATGTAGACTTTAAGTGTAGACTATATGCAAAAGAAAAGTCAGAGAGACTCTTACAGTCACGAGTATACAGATAATAAGATTGGGAGACAGTCTTGCTATAAAAGTTTGTCTCGGAATGAGAAAGAAAGTGAGAGGCTGTTGCACCCATTTCCTGGAGAGTGACGTTTTTGGTTATTTGGAATTTTTTTTCATATAAATACAGATGTGGCATATTTAAATGTTAAATAAATTTTTAATTATCATTTTATTTTGGACGTGAGGTTAGTCAATTTTTTTTTTTTTTTTTTTTTTTTTAAGTTATGCTGATATGGTAATCCAGATAGTAGTTCGATTTGTATAAAAAATAATTTTTTATTATTATGTTTGATACATTAGTCTTTTCTATTCAAATGATAACGTTAGGGGGTTAGGGGAAGTAAAATGACACGGCACAAAAAAAATTTTTTTAAAAAAAGTTAAGGATTAAATTAATACAATTTAGAAGTTAAGAAATAAATTAAAATATAGTGTAAAAGATAAGACCAACTTTATAATTTCTTTATATATAAAAGCTGCAATGCCGCTACAGTGATTTAATACTATGCATTCAGTATTAAAACATTGTTCATCTACAATGAATTTTGGTGAGTCTCTCTATCTTGTCCATTTGTGGGGTGCTAAACGATGTGTTTTGGCTGAATATATAAAACAATAAAATAGAGTGAGGGAGAGAGGCCAAAGGGTATATGGAACTCTCTTTTCTCTCTGGAACTCTCAGATATTTTCTCTCTCTTTTCTCTCCAAAAGAACTCTCTGTATCTCTTCTCTCTCTCTTTTCTCTCTATCATTTCAAGAAGACAGGACCAGATCGGCTTAAGAAGAAAGAAAAAAAAAATGGGAAGAAAGACTGACTAATTTTTACAGTAAGTATATCTTCTTTTTTTTTTTTTTTTTTTTTTTTTTTTTTTTTTTTTTGGTTCTTAAGATCTATGTTTGTATTTATTTCCTTGTGGGTTTCAATATTTGATTGTTTGCTAATGTGGGTCTTTTAGGTTTTGATAAAGAAAGGAGATTTGGTTCCATTTTGGGTATTTTCGGCTTACACAAGAAACAGAGATGAGAGAGTGACAAATAGAGAGGGGTGAAAGACGAAAGACCTCATCAATGATAGCAGAGCTGAAGGAACTCTGAGTTTCTCTCTCCGATCTGCACTCTATTTGCTGAAAGAGTAGAGAGGGCTTTGCCTACTTGGATGGAGAGAGCTTTTCAACTATTATACGAATCAAAGGTCTAGTTTGTGGCTTTGGTTTTTCTCTCAACTCATACCACAACTATTTACATTCTCTAAATTTATCTTCTTTATGATTTCCTTGATTTCTTCTTTTCATTTGCTAATATGGGTATTTTGGGTCTCTTTTCTTCTAAAGTTTTAGCTGCTAGGTATGGAGTTGTGTTTAGTCAAGTAATGTTTGTTTTGGTAGCCAAAACGGTGAGTTTTTTTTTTTTTTTTTTTGAGGAAAAGCAAAGTTGTTTCAAGTGGAGGGACCAGAACAAAACTTGAAGAGAGAAAAAGTGTGGGAGGTGGCGAGGGAAAGTTTGGGATGGAAGCGAAGGAAGCCGAGAGTTTTTCTCTACTCGGTTAATGGTTCTCTACATGATGGGAGAGAAATGGGTGGCTTGGCTAGGTATGTGTCTCTCTCCTAATTTTCTAATTTGCCTTCCCTAAAATTCCTGGATCGATAGATCCTCCTTCTCATTCTCTTATTTTTAATCTCCTTTAAATCCCCTCCTCTCTAGAATGATTAGATTTGTGTACATTTGATTACAAGTTCGTTAGTAGAAACTTTTGAGAATAGAATTTGTATTTTTTTTTTTCCTAAGTTCTAGAGCAGCTCACAATATAACTTACCTAAAGCTCAAAACAGCAAAAATCTTAGTTATGTGGGCATGTTTTGTTCCTTTGGCTTCTTGGGGTTTGTAATTGATATTTAACATTGTATATATTATTAGCTTTTCATTTTGCTAACAATTTGGGAACTTAATACAAACTAAAAATTGATTATTGATTTGTTCATCAATTAGCCTTCTTATTTTATGATTGTCAGTATATATATATATATATATAGTTATAATGACCTCAGCCACAAACTTCCTCAAAGAATTACTGTTCGAATTTAATGCCATAGACTTGGGTTACTTGGGGAACAAATTCACTTGAGCCAAAGGAAAATGGGGTAGTGCTGCAATTAAAAGGAGGCTGGATAGAGGTATTGCAAGTATTTCTTGGAGATTGGCTTACCCAAAAGCTTCCATCACCCATCTTGTTGCCTCCATCTCATTCCAATGTACTCATAGAGCAGGCTCTACAATCCGAACTCACAGAATGGCTCTTTAGAAGTGAAACCCTTTGGTGCCAAAAATCCAGGGAGCTTTGTCTAAAGCTTGGGGACAAAAACTCCAATTTTTTCCACCTATCCACTATCATCCGAAGAAGGAGTATAGCATTGATGCAATTAAGGCAGAAGATGGCTCTTGGATACACAACCCAAAACAAATTTGTGATCTGTTTTGCAACAACTTTAGCAACCTCTTTAGAGAGGAAGCCACATGTTTTCCTGACCACCTAGAGCATTTGATCCTTCCCTGCATCACAGAGGATGAAAATGACATTCTTAAGCAAATCCCATCCCCTGAGGAGATCAAATCCACATTATTTCAGATGCATGACTTGAAAGCTCCTGGTCTCGACGGATTCCCAGCTTTATTTTACAAAAGACTTTGGTCTACCGTGGGCGGTGATGTAATCAAGGCAGTGACCTCCTAAGTGGCTCTATGCCTAGAGAGGTAAATTGTTCCATTATTGTACTCATTCCTAAGATCTCAAATCCCACAACTGCTAACCATTTCAAGCCCATAAGTTTGTGCAATGTTGTGTACAAAATCATTTCCAAGCTGCTCGTCTCCAAGCTCAGACCTCTCCTCGACAAACTCATCTCCCTCACACAATCGGCCTTCATCCCCAACAGATGGATAGCCGAGAACCAGATCATTGTCCAAGAAATTGTGCATAGCTTTAAATCTCAAAAAACAAAACCGCGTCTTATGGCCATCAAGCGAGATTTGCAAAAGGCGTATGACAGGGTAAATTGAAAGTTTATTCAAGCCATCCTTCTCCACTTCGGCTTCAATGACACTTTCACAAATTGGATCATCGCATGCATCTCATCTGTTTCCTTTAAGGTCCTTGTTAACGGAGGTAAAACAGCAAGCTTCAAGCCTAGTCGTGGCCTTAGGCAAGGCGATCCTTTATTGCCATAACTTTTCATATTGGGGCAAGAGGTCTTATCCAGGATGCTTTACTATGAGTTGAGGTTGAAAAACATAAGTGGCATCAAAACGAGCATTTCTGGCCCAACCATCACCCACGTCATGTATGCTGATGATGTTGTTTTATTTACAAAGGCAACCAGGAGAGATGCTTCAAATCTAGTTCGGGTGTTAGAAAAATACTGCAGCTAGTCAAGGCAAGCCATCAACATGAACAAATCTGGTGTGTTCTACTCTAAGCACACCTAAAGCCACACCCGTAGGGCTGTCAAAAGCATTCTTCGAGTTAAGAGTCTGAAAAAAGATGCAGTCTACCTTGGAGCCCCAATGTTCCTATCAAAAGCACCTTCTAAAGACTTCGCCTTTCTCCAAGACAAACTTGAAGCAAAGCTGATGGGGTGGAGAAGTAAAAGTCTATCTTGGGCTGGTAGAAGGGTTTTGATTAACTCAGTGGCTCAATCCTTACCAAATTACACTATGTCCACCTTTAACATCCCCAACAAGGTATGTGACAAGCTTGACTCCCTCACTAGAAGGTTCTGATGGAAACCAAAACAACAAGATAGAAAGTTCATTGCCTGGAAAGCTTGGGATCACCTTTGCTGCCCTGCTAAAGAGGGTGGTCTTGGGTTTAAAAAGGCCAAGAATATCAACAAAGCCCTCCTAGCAAAGCTTGCTTGGATGGTTGCCTCTAATAAAGACAGCTTGTGCATGAGGATCCTGAGATCAAAATACAAGGTCAAGGAGGATTGGCTTCCAGCGGATACATTAAAAAAGGCATCTCCCATTTGGAAAGCTATTGAAAGCACAAAGAGCATCATCACAAAAGGAGCTTGTTACATGATTGGGGATGGCAAATCAGTTGATGTATGGCTTGACCCATGGGTGCCATGGATTCAAGGCTTTATTTCGTCCTTTAGGATCGGTTCATCGTCCATAACACCTCTACTAGCCTCACAGCTCATAAATCATGAATTTCACTGTTGGAAAGCTCCTTTAATTCATGAGCTATTCAGCCCACAAGATGCTTAGGCTATCCTATCCATACCAATCCCCATCAGCCCAAGACCCAACAAGCTTGTATGGATGCCAGACTCGAAAGGGTGTTTCTCTGTTAAAGCAGCGTACAAACAGATTATCACCCAAGATACCATCCCACCCTCTGTGAATATAGATTGGAAAAAGCTTTGGAAGCTCAAAGCCCCGAAGAGGATTAAAATGATGCTATGGAGAATTGGAGCCAACGCCTTACCCACAAGAGATAACCTCATGGTCAGACTGGACTTGGACAATCCAGGTTGTTTACTATGTAATCATGACCTTGAATCTCCTATCCACCTTTTCTTCAGATGCCCTACTGCTAAAGCCTTGTGGTTTGCTACTTGTTGGGGTTTTAAATCTGAGTAGGTACCTTTGAACTCTAATCTTGATATGGTTAATCTGATCCTAAGCCCCCCTGCCTCTCTTTGCCAAGATCAGGATCAATGGACTGTATCACTTTATATGGCTCTCACCATTGAGGAGATATGGCGTACCCAAAATGCTATTCTAAAACAAGAGGGCAAGGTAGACTTACACCTTTCTATCTGTAGCATCTAGTCAAGGGCTTAAGAATTTTCCACCATTTTCAATCAGCCTGAGCATCCAAACGCCGTGCATTCTCATACTGTTTCAAGGTGGTCACCTCCTCCTCTAAATTTTATCAAGGTCAACACGGATAGTGCCCTTTCAAGCTCTAAATCTACTCTAGCTGTCATAGCCAGGGACCCTCAGGGAGCTGTCATAAAAGTTTGGACAAGGCTAGCCCCCAAGATCACGCCACTCCAAGCTGAAGCCATGGCTCTGCTCTGGGCAGTCCAACTTGCAAGCTGTGAAAATTAGACCCACATCCAATTTGAAAGGGATTCAAAAGTCTGTTTTGATGTTGTCATTGCCAAGGATCCTTGCTCTGCTTGGTCCATCTCCCATGTTGTTGCGAACATCAGAGACTTAGTAGTTAATTTTGTAGCTTGTAATTTTTTTTGGGTTTGTAGAAGTTGCAACTTTGCTGCTCATACTGCAGCCAAGTTTGCACTAGCTTTAAATTCGTCTTGTTTTTTCAATTCGGCCAACCTTCCTCCTTGTCTAGTTGATGTTTGTAAGGAAGAGGCCTTCTCTATGTCTTCTTTGTTTTGATTAATACATGGCAGATTATCAACAAAAAAAAAAAAACATATTCCCAAACCTGCAATATCCACTATCCTATGATTCCTATCCAGTACATCAAAAAATTTCTATCTTTTAACCCCAAAAAAAAAATATATATATATATATATATATATATATCCTTTGTCTTTTTTTCTTTTTTTCTTTTTTTTTTCTGAATAAAATAAATCCTTTGTCAGTAAATCAGAATTAATCCTCCTAATAATAAAAAAAGAGTCCGGTTAATATGTGCCACATTAAGCTATCCACTTTTGGAAACATTTTCTCGAATTGAAAAAGCTATCAATACTTTTTCAATTCCTGAGAAATTTTTTTCCAAAATTGAAAATTATTGTGTGCCACACATTAGCAAAATTCTTTAAAAAAATCGGTAAAAAAAAAACAAAAAAAAAAAAAAAAACAAAAAACAAAACTAACTTGACTAAACAAAATTGCCTTAAGCCTAAGTCACTACGTAACTAAGCCGGACTCAACAGAATGCTTATAGCTTCCATTCCACGACCGACCGACACAAGCTCCGTCCAAATCAACAATCATCAGTAGTACATTGGCATCATCTAGACATCTCTCTCTCTCTCTCTCTCTCTCTCTCTCTCTCTCTCTCTCTCTCTCTCTCTGTGTTTATGTTTGAGTAAATTGCAAATATCTTTGCAGACGCATGCATTACACCAAAATAACAAATTCTTATCCGGATTCTTGATAACTTTGTATTTGCCTAGAAAGGATGACTATCTACTTGAGTTGTTGTGCTTTACAGCTTGGTGTGTTTTAAGTTTTAATTTTTTTACCACTGCGCACTCCGGAATGGTGTCGCTCCATAAGTATAAGTGTTTGTAGGGTGTAGAGAACAAGAGTCGGGTTTAAGTTTCTAAGAGGGAGTTTCACACACATATGCACTTAGATTAAACTAGAGTAGAAATTTTATCTTGTATAAAAAAAAAAGTTTTAATTTTTTTAATAATATTAAATTTAGTATTATTTTATGGAAAATGCAAACAGATGACCTTAGAGTAATAGTTAACAATCCATTTTAAAAAAAATTATGGAAAAAAAAAATTAATGTTTTAACAGTTTTTTCTATTTTTCATAAAAGTGGTACCAAATTTTCCTAAAATAAGTTGTTAACTATTACCCTAAGAATACTGGTTAACATTATCCTTATTTTATAGGTGCAAACTGGAAAGTACTAGAGTGTTTTCTATTATTTTAATTTAAGCTTTATATATTTGTTTTGTAACAATCAGCTAAATTTTAGTGTTCTAATATTTTATTTCATATTTATTAGTTTTGATATTGGTTGTATCTTTTCTTTTTTTTGGGGGGGGGGGGGGGGGGGGGATAGTGGTTGTGTCTTCTCTGTTATTGTTTTGTTTGTTTGATATTTATATTATATTTGATAACAGTGATTTGAGTAATAAATTAAATTAAATTAAATTATCGTTATTGGCTTGTTTATTATATATTTAAATTTGATAATTTTAGGGATATATGTAATTATCATATTGCTTTAATCATATTCCTTAGTGGAAAAAGTATACTTATTACTTCTTCAATAAAGAATACTCTTCATTTCATATAGGAAGAGTCATTGTCTTTCACACTAAGGAAAACATTTCATTCAATGCTAAAAAAAACTCAAACAAAAACTTATTAAGAATTTGAGGCAATATTCAACATATGCTAGTGATTTATAGAGAGTTTTATAGATCCTCCTGTTCATTTGATTATGTGAAACTTAATTTGTTCAAGTTAGTGGCAGAGCCAGGAATTTATCTTTAGGGAGGCCATATATATATATATATATATATATTTTGTATATATGAAATGTAAAATAGTAATTTGCAATTCTTTTTTGGGCTTTTTCTTTTTGCTTGAAAGGCCCTAATATATTGTTAAGTGGACCAAATTATGGACCAAAGTTTAATTTTATTTGGCATAAAAAAAACTTAGGATGGTCACAAATCTTTTTTTAAGGGTAGACAATGTTTATTATTAGGTAGGGGGGAGGGGGGAATGATAAGGTTATTTAAAATTTTTCAAATAAGATATTTCTAAAAAAAAAATTATTATTTTTTCAAAAATTTTGGGGGGGTCTAGGCCCCCCTCTATCCTTTAATAGCTACGCCATTGGTTCAAGTTTCTTTAGTATCTTCTACCTCAAGTGTTGCATGTGATGATATAATTTGCATGTTAGTAATGAAACTACTAACATAAGCCAAAGGTGTAAGAATATTCTATCGGAGTTTGATCATTACACTAATAAGAGTGTCATGTTTAGAACTTTTGGATTGGTGGAATAGCAATGACAGTAAGTAATCCTATTGCAAAGGATATTTTGGCTATTCTTGTGACAATAATTGCCTTAAAGTCCACTTTTAGCACTAGCAGGAAATTATTTAGTCCACACTGCAACCATCTTTATCATATTACCTTAGAAACATAGATTTGTGCAAAATTAGTTATAGAGTAAACTTAAAAGGGTTTTTTTTTTTTCATAATTGTATGATTATATTATTTATTACATATTTAATTATAATATGGTTTTTTTTTTTTTGTAGGATCTTTACCTATGCCGGAAGTTGCTACAATTCAAAACATTCTTGATGATTATGAAGAACATGAAGAGAAGGAAAGTCGGGCTAATGTACTCAGATTCCACCACCCCCCCCCCCCCCCCCCTTCAAAATGTTCCCTTTTGTTAATGATTATGAAGAGCATGAAGATTTTGTAAACCACTGAAATGGCTTTAGATGTCAAATTTTTTGGTTTTGTTCTTTTGGATATTGAGGAATGGGCTTGCAAACTGGCTGATTGTGTGCCAGTTTTAGTTTCTTATTCAATCTTGGCAAAGTGTTGATGTTTTTAAATGGATCATCATTGATACTGATTTCATTGGCTGACGGTGGTTTGAGTAAACATGGTAATTGGACATCTACATTTGCTTGAAATGTTCAACTGTCTTATAGACAATATATATTAAGCTAGTATAATTCTTATCCTTCTAAAATGCCTGCATGTATCTGCTTTCCATAACCTCATGCTCTTTTTGTAATTTGTAAAATATGCAAAATATGCCTAATCTATTTTTCTCATTTCAAGTTCCACCTGACACTAGTTTTTATAGCAACAATCAATTGTTGGATGATGTAACATGTAAGTTCATCTTTAATTATGAGAACTGGAAGTCCATCTTATTTGATGTTATATGTAAAAATTCATTTTTAATATGTGCGCATCTTTAGGCCGGAACCTATATCCTCTTGTATTTAGAATATAAAAGTCGTTGCTACATTTATCTTTGAAGTGTTTGATATAAATGTTTAAGCTTAAATGTTTAATTTTTGACAGGTTCACTGTGCACCAAGAAGCCTTTTTGGGTATAGAAGATTTCCTAGAAAATGATAATAGCAGGCCATACACTTACCAGGAGAAGAAAAAAAAAATCCAAACAATCATTCACTCAAGACATTTAGTTGTAGTTTCACTGATATGTCAGAGTGTGTATTATGAAGCACCAATCTCTTTTTATTTGCTTTTTTGAACCCAAATTATTTCCTTTTGGAAATTTTTTTTTTTTTTTTTGAATGAATGGTAGATGATTTTCCTTCATTTTATTTTGGTCCTTCTGTTGTAGTATATCAGTCACTGGAATTGCGTAGTTCTTGCCTTGTTGGTATCATTAGGTTGTTCTTAATACTATTCTGTTTGTTGAAATCTTTGGTCATTTTTTGAACTTTTTGGATTCTAGACTTTCTAGGTCTTAGATTTTCTTAAATACATAGAAAATTCTACAATTAGCTATATGCATGGTTTATGGTTCAATTTAAAATGACACTGAATTCTACCTTGTGTTCATAATAGCATGGCTCCACTTACCATCTAAACTTTTGAGTATCTTTAGGTATACTAAATTGACTAAAATAAAAATTAAGATGGTTTGTTTATTAAGGGTTTTATTAGTACTATATAATTTTCCATTTATTTGGTCAAGCAAACAAGACTTTGAATCCATTGAAAAAAAAAACTGAGAAGAATTGGTTTTTAGTTTGAAAATGTTTTGATGGAAAATCAAATTTTTAACCAAAAAAAAAAAAAAAAGTTTCGGGCCAAGTCTGAATATCCGCGTGTCAAAAATTTGGGCAAGAATCAGGTAGAAGCACTAATTAGGTTCCGAGGTATAAGTATCCACAAGTAAAAATTTCAGGTCGGGTTCTGATATATACCCAATCCAAAACCGAGCCATAGCCAACCCTAAATTGGTGGCCGGCTGGTTTGGTCAAAAAGAGAAAGAAGATGGGTATTAATTGTGAGTGGCAGGTTCAATGGCTTAGTTATTGACAAGCTGAGGGTTTTACACCCTGTCCGTATGGATTATGCACTTTTGGATTTTTAGACTTTTAGTTATACAATGTTGCAGTGCATGCACAGAACACACTTGACAATAAGCAAAGTATGAAATAAGCAATACGCATTGAAACAACCTCTTGAACACAATGTGATGAATCCAATTTATGATCGACGATATTCAGTGCTACACTAGCTACATCAATTAGCATCTGCTCAGGTGATCAAGATGCCCATTGCTTATTTATAACTTAACAAATATTTAGAGAATAACAAACATATGCAAATATAACACAAAGGCCCTTCATGACTCTTGCCTTATTAAGTCAATTTAGAGGAGGAAAATCACAACCTATGCGGTATAAGAGTATCATAGGATCTTGGTGAAGGAGCTACAGCCATTGGTTGATTATCAGAGGCATCAAGTGAACCTGAATAATGATAATTTGTAGCGCATGGAACTTTCTTCAAGGACAGCGGATGGGGGCAAGCGTGGTACTTGTTCTTAGAGAAAAATAGAGCACATTCTTCCTTTGATCTCTGATTATGAAGGCCTAGAATGCAATTCTTCCTTACATCAAGTATGTTTTTGTCGATCAATTTCCTGCATATAGGACCAACCTGAGTGAAGAAGTTGTATGATAAGGAGAAGTTTGACAAATTAGGCAGCTTGCAAACAGCCTCAGGAACCTCCCCATAGAACTGGTTTTGAGCCAAGACAAGCAGCTCTATCTTGAACAAACACTGAAATGAGAGTGGTATTGGACCTATCAACTGGTTGAAGCTCACATCGAAAACTGTGGCCTTTTTCAGTAACCCAATTTCATATGGCAAGCACCCATCGAGTTTGTTGCCTAAAAAGAGCACCTCAAGCAGAGTGTCTTTAGCATTGCCAATGCTTTGTGGGATTGGCCCATGGAACAAGTTGTTGGCGACAGTGAGGTAAAGGGCTGGTGTGTTGCCAAGATTACTAGGAAGAGTATCGTAAAAATAGTTGTTGTTGATGAACAGTACGTCCACGTCTAAGTTGAACACTTGAGGTGGAACCTTGTCATGGAAAGTGTTAAACCGGAGGTCCAAAAATGTTAAATTTGTGGCAGCAAGAACTTGCCATGGGAAATAGCCGGTTAATTTGTTGTTACTAAGATCCAGCTCGTAGAAGTATTTAAGCTTGGATATCTTTGCTGGGATGCTACCAGTGAAATTGTTGGAGTTTGCGTGGAAGAATGTTATGTCTTCTAACTTTTCAAGGAAGTCATCGAGTGGAAGTTGATTGCTATTCTTACCAGAAAGCCCACAACCATTGAAGTCTATTCCAGCAACTGCATTTCTCGTTTCTTTTGGATACATGGCACAGGCGATGCCTGTATAATTGCATATTTGTTGTCCCATGCCAATCCAATGTTTAGTACAGCCTTTTGGGTCTGTAATTATAGTTTTGAAGTGTTGAAGTACATGGTAGACCTTATTTAATCGTTCGTCAGGGTCGAATGGAGGCGTTGAAGGTGGAGGCGGTGGAGGTGGAAGCGGTGGAGGCGATGGGGGCGGTGGCGAAGGAGGAGGTGGTGGAGGTGGTGGAGATGGAGGCGGTGGAGGCGATGGGGGCGGTGGCGAAGGAGGAGGTGGTGGAGGTGGTGGAGATGGAGGCGGTGGAGGCGATGGGGGCGGTGGCGAAGGAGGAGGTGGTGGAGATGGCGGTGGCGGTGGCGGTGGAGAAGGTGGTGGAGGGCAAATGGGTTCAGGAGGAGGAGGAGGGCATTCAGGAGTGGGAACAGGATTATAGCCGCCACCTCCACCACCTATGATAATTTCCAATGTTTCCCTATTGGACTTAACAACCTCATTACCAAAAGCCACTTCATTGCACAAGCACAAAAAAAGCAAGAAATTTGATAGCAAAAAGGAAGCAGAGAATGTGATAGTGCCCATTTCTAATGTCAGTGCACACACTGTGACACTGGACCCTTGGGATTGGAAAGAACAAAGTAAAGTTAGTAATATATAGACTTAACCCTTAAGCGTAGACTATAGCAGAAGAAAAGTCAGAGAGACTCTTACAGTCACGAGTATACAGATAATGAGATTGGGAGACAATATTGCTATGAAAGTTTGTCTCGGACTGAAACCGATAGCGAGAGGCTGTTGCACCCATTTTCCTAAGTAGTGACATTTTTCTCACTACCCTGACTGTCACTCACTGACTCCTTGCATTATATTTTAATATTTTACGATAAGAATAACTTTTGGTAGGTCCTGATTAAAAGATATTTGGCATGAAACACAACTTGCTCACATGGATTGTACTTCAAAATTTCCACAAGGACTAAAAAGATATCAAACTAAAAGAAATAATATAAGATACTCATTTAATACCAACGCAATTGGTGGCCTAATGACTAGGGTCTTAGGCCATTATGTGAAGTGTTTTAGGTTTAAGACTTCCCTTTTTCCATTAGCAATGTGTTGATACTTCTTATATTTCATCAAAAAGAGGCCTTAGTCTAAGAATGGTTAGCTTTACTATAATTAAGCTCAAGTAGAAAAGCTATACTAATTCTTATTTTCTAACCATTTTTTGTTTTATTTTTTAAATCTTATCTTGGGAGCGGTTAGGATTTACTATAGCTATGCAAGTTACATTGATAACCCTTTCTAGCCATTTTTCACTTTTCTTTTTAAAGAAAAAGAAATGCTCATTAAATTTAAAAGAGATAAGTTGGCATGTCCACGAGTTGGTCTAGGTTGGGTTTGTGCCCAACTCAAAACCGACTCGATAAGTTCAAGTCTCTAATTTTTGGACCCGCTGCCGACCGGTGAACGGAATCGGTTCGGGTGGTCGGATCTCCTCGGGATACCAGTCGGTCCTTGGTCAAAGTTGAAAATTTTGAAACTATGCTAGATTTCGCTGGAAACCACTAAGTTTGGTTGAGATTGGGCTGAATCACCGAGATCTGGCCTAATCTCGAAGAGATCTCGATGGATCTCGAAGAGATTAGGCCGAATCTCGACGAGATCTCGCTGGATCTCAGCGAGATCTCGGTGGATGTCGAAGAGATAAGGTCGGATCTTGACTAATCGGACAAAATGACCGACGAAACACACCCATCGATGGAGAAAAACTAATTTTTCGACGTACATACAGTCGGATCGGTTGAGATCTTGGTTTTTATGGTCAAACTCGTCATCCGACCCGCCAGTATCGGGTTTTAGGGACGAAAACCCGCCGCCGACCATCATCCGCGTCGAGTTGGCCGGTTTTCATGCCGAGTCAAACGGATTCCTCAGGTGGGTTGGGCTTTGGTTTTGTTTGGACAAGCCTAGAGATAAGGTTTAAGGGCATCTAAGCCCATGGTGTCCTATTCCAACATAAGGCTGCAATTTAATTGCTTGAACAAAAGGCACTATAAAGCACTTCTCAAAAAGATAAGTGCAATAATGGAAGCTTGGGGAAGGGGGACCGAGTCGGCCGATGTCCTTTACTAAGGCTATCGTGGTACCAGCAAGACATGAAAATTACAACGCTACATACAACTATACAAGGACAATAGGGAAAGAATATCAGCTTGTTGCCCATCAAAAAAAACATAACTAGTTACTTCATTTTCAGGGAAAGTGGTCACGAGAGCAATGCAATGAGACAATATATATATATATATATATATATATTACATCTATTCAGATCCCACAAAAAAAAAATAATAAAAATAAAAATAAAAAAATTAGAAAGAAGAAGATAAACTGATTATTGAATTATATGTATAGAAGGCATATACGGAGATAGACGGACCTAACCATTATTCAACTTCACACATGCTATAGTTAGAATACCTGTTTGAGGAGATGAGTTATACGACATGTAGCTTACGAAGACTTACTGAATGTGAAGTCTCAATAATGTCTTTCTTAATGGTGAGCTACATGACGAGAATTATATCAGACTCCCACTACGTTTTCACAGCAAGTGGGGGTCACATCAAATTTAAAAACTTAACGAGTCCTTGTATCGACTAAAACAAGCATCTAGGTAATGGTTTGCCCAAAATTTCCACTAATCTTGTGGGTCATGGCTTCTCCCAATCTAAGTCTGATCATGGATGACATTTTTGACAGCCAATAATTAATGATCTACAATCTGTCTTGACTAACCTTAAACCTTTGAAATACTTCCTTGTTCTTGAGGTGGTAAGGTCTAGTAAGAGAATCTCATTATGTCATGACCAATATGCATTAGAAGTGTTGTTAGGCACAGGAATGTTGGGCTGCCAACCATTAGATACCCTATGGATCAAAAGTTGAAGCTCTCTAACTTAGATGGGGAATTGCTTAAAGATACTAGTTCTTATAGAAGACTTGTTGGATGATTATTGTATCTTACTTTAACCAAACTAGATATCACATATGTTGTTCACAAGTTGAGTCATTTCCTAGACAAGCCTAGAGCACCTCACTTACCTGCTACAATATTTCATATCCTTCAATAAATCAAGGAAACAGTAGCTTGGGATTTATTTTTTCCATCTTCATCATCCTTTCATTTTAAAGCATTTCCTGATGCTGATTGGGCTAGTTGCCTAGAAACACATAAGTTTACCATTGGATATTGTATTTTCTTAAGAGGCTTTTTGATGTCATGGAAATCAAAAGAGCAAACCATAGTATCTAATTCATCAATAGAAACTGAGTATCGTTCCATGGCGTCTACTATTAGTGAATTAGTTTGGCTTATGTAACTACTTCATGATTAAATGTTTTACACCCGTAAGTTACATTGCTTTTTTTGTAACAATAAAGCCACTTATCCACATAACATATGGCAAACAATCCTGTGTTTCATGAAAACACCAAACACACGGTGATTGACTGCCACTTGATTCGAGATAAAATCCAAGATAAAATCCACTACGTACTCTCACTTAGTTGATCTATTTACTTAAGTATTGGACTATTTTCAATTCTCATTGTTGTTTGTCAAAGTGAGAATCCATAAACCGTGTCTTCAATGTTGAGGGGGAGTATTAGAAGATCTCTTTGAGGAGATAAATTAAACGACATGTACCTTGTAAATTAAGACTTTTTGAATGTAACAAGTTGTTCTGTAATACTAAGACAAAGTTCATTTCGTATGACTCCAATGCTACAAGTTGTTATTGATGTTCATATACAGTTTAGGTTGTCACATCCTCATCATGTGTAACCTAATATCAGCATGGCATGAGCTCATTAATTGGCTGGCCTGTTTAGGTTTTCTTCTTCTTCTTTTTTTTTTTGCTAGGTAAGTGCGGGGGATAGAACCCCCAAGCAAGAGGTTACAAAGGAACCCGGGTGCCACTTGGCAAGGCCATTGGCGGCCTGTTTAGGTTTTCAAAAACAAAGCCACCTGTACACTATATTCACTTTTTGATCATTGAATGGAATTAGCTCATTTATTCGTTCCTCTAGTTTTTTACACTACATCAATTTAGCGCCAAAAAAATTTTTAAAAAAAAATCTTCTTTATATACATATAGTATTCAAATATCGCAGCCAATCTAAAGATTTCAACTGACTGTCAATTTGAGACAATGTTCCAAATCCGAATCTGCGGAAGTTATCTATTCCAAGACTTGGTTCCTAATTAAAAGAATATGCCAAAAATTGTAGGCTGATAGGTATGTGAAGAAAAATCACTACTAGTTATGGTGCAAATGATCTCCCAAATCAATAACAAAATTGACCCCATCGATCATGACCCAAGTTTTAAATTAACACCAAGGTATCACCCCACAGTTCACTAATCTCATATATCATAGATATCAAAGCCAATAGGAATTTCCAGCTTTACACATCATAGAATTATTTCATTTATTTAGTAATTTGGATTTGAGAAGCTATCAGATCTTTTTGATATAATATTAATGGATTCACATTCACTATTGCTCATTTTCTGATTCAATGGATGGTGAAACTATTGGTTTTTTTTTTCCTTTTTTGGATTTATTTGACATCAAATGTAACATTAACTTGTCTTCATATTTCTCACACAGCTAAAACTGAACTGGACAGCATGCCATGACTTGTATTGATTTGTATTTTTATGATAATGTTTCTAATTACTGATAATCCTATAAGTTTAAGGATTTGGCTAAAAAACAATCTTGACAAGTTGCAACCAATTATTGGCACCAAAAACAATCTCGACATCATGATTCATGAACAGAAGTATTCTTTTCAAAAAGAACAAAAGATATATAATATAAATGTTGAATTCTATATGTTTATACAGCTTCTGTCACTTTAGTATAATAATGGAATGTTGGAAAAAAAAATTGGCCAAAATTGTGAATGTAACATAAGATATTATTGTCCATCATTTTCATGTCTACATCCCACAACGATCAAAACGACCCATGCCACTTAAAAAATTTTAAAAATAAATATTAAAAAAAAAGCCATGGTATACCTGGCTTGTGATAATTTATACGGTCATCTCCAAGCAAATGGGTGAGGCCGTTTGGGTGTGTTTTTTCCCCTATCAAACTGCTCTTACAAGAAAATGCGTTGACTGGTAGGCTAGACTCTAGATGAGTGTTCACCAAATTATAGCTCGCACGTAATTGTATGTTCCGAATGTGAAGAAAAAAAATCTAAGACAATAATTTTTGTGTCATAATTTTGGCACAACTCTAAGGTGGTAAGCTGTAAACGATAGAAAAAAAAAAAGTAATATATATGTATAAAAGTAATAGGTCACTAGTCTCAGTTTATCACGTAGAACTATTAAGAAAAATAGTGTGGTATATATGGAGTGGTCCTAGAATTTACTCCAAGGTGAAAAATTGAAGAATATATATATATATATATATACAAACATTCTGATAAATTAGTTGACATTAAAATAAAATTACTACTAGTAGCATGACACCTCAGCAATACAATTACATGGCACCTTAGCAACATGTAGATATTTTACCTTGAAAATAGGTCATCAAAGCAAGAGCTACAAGCTATCGGGAGCAAGTTAGTCATAGTTAGGATGAGTTCAGTTCAGATTTTTGATATTATACTTTTTGAAAAAGTGGAGATTTTAAAAAGTGCGGTATAAAATTGGTTTTTTGTAAAAGCTGAGTGTTTAGTAAAAACTGTTAAAAAATGCTTTTTAAAAAAACTGAATGTTTGGCTAACGCTTATAAAAGTGGGAGTTTGAGAGGTAAATTCCCAAAAAAGACAATGTACGTATAAAGAGAATTCTTTGTTTTAATTACCCCTCTTAATGCAAGTTATGGACACAATATTTTTACAAAAATTTCACAATAAAGTCTATATGAAAAGTTGTTAATGGTAGGAAAAAAAAAAATGTCGCTAGTAGGTCTAGATGAGAACTAATAACAACTTACTATATAAACTTTATTATTAAATTGTTATAAAAATATTTTGTCAATAGTACTATTTTTTTAAAAGAAAAATAGTACTAATTTAAAAAGTTTAGAGATATAATAAAATGTCACAATATTTTCACAATACTAATTTAAAATTAACCTTTGTAAAATAAAATTTTATTAACATTTATTTTTTAAATGAGTTGTTCTAGGAGTATTCATGTACCCACAATTTTTTCTCCACCACATACTCTATAGCATCACAGTTGTGAAAAAGAAGTTGTGAAATAATCTGTGTTTCTACTCCCAATATTTTCTTCCACATTGCTTTACCCAAACCCAAAAATTCTTTTTTTTTTTCTTCCACTTTTTTCTCATCCACTCATTCACTTCTTCCTCATCTTCTTATTTTCCTTTTCTTTTACTTTCCTCCACCCACACACACACACACACACACACACACAAGTCTCTCTCTCTCTCTCTCTCTCTCTCTCTCTCTCTCTCTCCTCCATATTTTCCATTTATCAAAAACTCTACCAAATTCAAAAGGTTTTTTTGAGATTAGATATGTAAGACGTAAATCAAAAAAAAAAAAAAAGAGAGAGAAGAGAAGAAGAAGAAGCAGCAGCACATAAAAAAAAGAAGAAGAAGAAGAGGAGATGCCACAGCACAGTAGCATAGAGGAGCAGAAAAAACCATGGGGAATTTAGGAAAAAGAGAAACCCACCAACGGTAATATTTTTGTTTTGAGAAAACGCGTTTATGCGTTTTACAATTGCAACTCAAGGCTGCTATGCCAAAACGCACAAGGCTTTCACATTTCAAAACGTAACTTTTTAGAAAAAGCTATGTTTAAAACCTTACCAAACGCAAATATTATTTTTTGGGTTTCAAAAACGCTTTTTGTCAAAGGAAAGTGCAGACAAACGGGCACTTAGACTTCACAAATGTTGTGGGTTCGAGTTAAGTTCAATTGGTAAGTCTCTTGTTCTCAAATAAGATATTTGGGATTCAAATCCACCTACATCAAAAATCAATTAAAGTCTTAGTATAATAATAAAGAGCAATTATCATAAAACGAGTATCATAAATTAAAATTCTATTGTATTTTTAAAATAATACAAAAAGACCTATCACAAATCTCGAGACCTAATCAAGAAAATCACGAGATCTCATATAAATGATAAATTAATAGGAGAAATTAAACTATCCTAACACTTAATAATATAAATTAATTTATTAATTAGTAAAAGTAGTGTAGTCACTTATGGTAGAGGAAAGATAACCACTTAACAATCAAAAGTTTTATTGTATAATAATTATATGATATAATAGTCAAAAGTTTTGAGCTCAATTAACATTTTTAGTGTTAATTTAGTTGTCAAGGGCCTTATAACTTAATTGGTATTTCCTCATGCACAATTGGGGCCTAGAGGGAAAATGGTTCAAGCTATGAAATTAGCAATATATTATAACTATCATAAAAAAAAAATTAACACTTCCATTTTTTTTTTCAAAAGAATAAAATATAAACATCTAAAGTATAAATCCTTCCTTCCCTAGATATTATATATATATATATATATATATAAGTGGGTTCAAATTACACCTAGTGTAACTTTTGTAAAGTTACACTTTTTTTACACAGTAGATTTTAAAAAAAAAAAAATAATCTAATGGTTGAAAAAATTTCATTAAATGTTATTCTTTCTTCCCATATTACCTAATTAATACTATAATTTTTTTTCAATCTCCTTATTAATTTCTATCCTCTTATTTTTTTTTCCCATCTTTTTCCTCTTCTCTACCTAATTTATATTCCAGCTACCAATCAAATCATCGGACCACTGCAAAGCCAACAAAAAACATCACCGACAAACAACCAAGCTAAATCTCAAAATTCCAAAAATACTACATTGGACCAACATGTGGTGATTTCTAAAATACGTTACAATGGACCACCTCTATTGGCTTCTTTCTCTCTTATTAAGCTTGATCCCAAAGAAGAAGACGAATTTATAAGATTTTTTTTGCATCTAATTCGAACTATTAACAATATAAAGTAAGAGAGAATAGTCTGTATATTGATGTGTAAATAATAATGTACAATACAGAGCCTTATATAGGCTAGGTATGTGTGCAGTACAAATAATATGAGTAAACTATAAGTACAATATACTGGGCTAAGCCCAATGGGCTAATCTAGTCTAAGCTATACACTAACATCCCCCCCTCAAACTCGAGGTGGCAAGGAGGAAGCCAACTGGAGTTTGGATATAAGATCTCAAAGACGACCAGGCGGGTAAGACTTGGTGAAGATATCAACAGACTGGTCAGCAGAGGAGATGGAGAACAATTTGAGATTGCCTTTCTTAAGATGCTGGCAAATGATGTGGCAGTCGATCTCAATGTGCTTTGTACGTTCATGGAAGACATCATTATAAGTAATGTAGATAGCACTATGATTGTCACGATAAAGAGGAATGGCAGTGGGCTGTGGAGCATCCATGTCAGCCAAGAGCCAGCGAAACCAGACAAGCTTGCAAGTGGTGTCGGCAAAGGCACAATACTCAGCCTCAATACTAGAACGGGAAACAACATCCTGCTTCTTACTACGCCACGAGACAAGAGAAGTACCCAATAGGAAACAAAAACCTGTGATAGAGCATCGATCAATTGGATCACCTGCTCAGTCTATATCTGAATAAGCATGAAGCTCGAGAGAAGACCATGAGGAGTAGTGTAGACCATGATAAAGTATGCCCTTGACATATCGGAGAATCCAAGAACGGCAACATAGTGGACAGAACGAGGGGCATCCATGAACTTACTAACGATACCCACTGCATGTGCAATATACGAACGAGTAACAGTGAGATAAATTAGACTACCAACCAACTGATGATAGCGAGTAGCATCAAATATAGGTTCACCATCCAAGGGTGTGAGCTTTGCATTGTATTCCAAGGGAGTGGAAACAGTCTTGTTGACGGTGATACCGGCTTTGGAGAGAAGATCATAAGCATATTTAGTTTGGGAAAGATAGTATCCATCAGAGAATGAGGTAACCTCAAGCCCAAGAAAATAGCTGAGAGTGCCCAAATCTTTCATCTCAAAATGCTGACTAAGGAAGTGCTAAAGAGAGCGGATACCTGCAAAATCATCTCTAGTAATAATCATATTATCAACATAAAGAAGAATAATAGTGATACCAGCAAAGGATCTTCAGACGAAGAAAGCAGTGTCATGAGGACTCGAAGTGAAACCTTGCTGAGCAACAACTGAGCTAAAATTTTCAAACCAAGCTCAAGGAGCCTAGTTGAGGCCATAAAGAGCACGGCGAAGGCGACAAACTTGATTGCCTGAGTGTGGATAGCCAGGGGGTAGTTGCATGTACACTTCTTCTTGGATGTCTCCATTAAGGAAAGCATTCTCCACATCTATTTGATAAAGAGGCCAACAGCGAACAGCAGCCACAGCAATGAGACATCTGACAGATGTAAGGCGAGTAACAGGAGCAAATGTTTCCTCGTAGTCAATGCCATACTTCTGAGTAAAGCCCTTGGCAACTAGGCGAGCCTTGTATCGTTCATTAGATCCATTAGCTTTCGTTTTGATCTTGTAAACCCACCAATAACCTACTACAGACTGACCAGGAGGCAAATCAACCATATTCCAAGTGTGATTCTTATGAAGAGCATCTAGTTCTTCATTCATAATTTGCTGCCAAAGAGAGTCACTATGGGCCTCACGATAGATGTAAGGTTCATAGAGGGTGGCAAGAGTAAAAGAGCAGTGATAATCAGTAAGATAAGGGGGAGGAATGCTTACCCGAGTGGAATGACGAAGTTCAGGACCAACAGGAGACTCAAGAGAGGGTGGTGCCACAGGATCTAAAACAGGCAGGTCATACGCTGGGGAGAGAACCGGAGATGAGTCATCTAGAGAGGCAGCCGATGTCGAAGAATCCTCCACAAGTTTAGAATAGAGAGGGAAGAAAAGATCAGTAAAAATGGGAGACTCGGAGGAAAAGGACACAGGAAATTGCTGAAGACTCGTGAAAGGACGATATTCCCAAAACTTAACATGATAGGAGACATGAAGGCAATGAGAAATAGGATCATTGCAGCGAAACCCCTTTTAAGATACACCATAACCAAGGAAACAACAGAGACGAGCATGAGGCTAGAGCTTTGTTCATTCATGAGGAGGAAGAGAGACAAAACAAGCACAACCAAAAACCCGAAGAGAGGAGTAGTTAGGGGTTTGACCATAAAGAAACTCGAATGGTGATTTGTTGTGTGTAGTTGGTGAAGGAATATGATTAATGGTATACACAGCAGTGAGTGCGACCTCACCCCAAAAGCGCTCAAGAAGAGAGGTAGAAATGAGAAGGGTGCAGACAACATCAAGAATGTGACGATATATTCGTTCTGCACAACCATTTTGTTAAGAGGTGTAAGGATAAAACCACTGAGTAAGGGTCCCATGACTGTCTAAAAAGGATAGGAAAGATTTATCATTATATTCTTAAGCATTATCTGATCGAAAGACTTTGACGGTGCGATTGAATTGTGTTTTAATCATTTTATAAATGTTTGGTATATAGACACAAGTTCAGACCTATGGTGAAGGAGATAAATCTAAGTATATCGAGAAAAATCATCAACAAATATGACAAAATATCTTGATCCCCTCTCAATGGAAATAGGTGCAGGACCCCAAATATCAAAATGTATAAGATCAAAATGTGCAAAAGAAAAGGAGTCACTATTATTAAAGGGCAATTTTGTTTGTTTGCCAAAATGACAGGAAGTACAATCAAATTTTTGAAACTGAACTGAACTTAAATGACCTTGAGAAGCTAAAAACTGAAGATGAGATAAGGATGGATGACCAAGACGAGCATGCCATAAATCAGGTGAGGGGGTGGCAGTGGTAGCAACTGCAGAAACAACTTGTGAAAGAATCTTCAAGTCATGAATCTCAAACATGCGACCAACTTTACGGCCTATCCTAAGCACTTGACCTGTTCGATGATCCTACACATCCACACCATGATTAGTAAATAAAAGATCTATGTCTAATTCACAAAGTTGACCAACAGAAAGCAAATTGAGGGATAACTTTAGGATATGAAAAGTGTCACTAAGGGATAAACAAGGAGAAGAGATTGTTCCTTTATGACTAATAGGCATAGGAGTTCCATCAGCAGTGTAAATGGTGATGGGATGTTCTAAGGGTGCCTTATCAGAAAATTGGGATTCATTAGAAGTCATATGGTTACAACATGTAGTATCAAAAAACCAAGGTTGTTTTCCTGATGTGACAGAAAGGGCAGTGGAAGTTCGGGATAAAACCTGTTGAATTACTGTCTTAATATCAGCCGTAGTAAGTGAGGAAGCCAAAGATGGACCTGTAAGAACTGATGGATCTGAAGGACATACAACAACTGCTTGAGAAAGAGAAGCTTTATTCTGCTTTTGTATAAATTTCTGTAATTTGCGACAAACTGAAATGTCATGGTCTTTGGCACGGTAAAACTAGCAATGAGTACCTTTGGAAAACTGAGAAGTGGGTCGCCCAAAGTTTATTCGTGGAGGAGCAGTGAATACAGCAATGGGAGGCTGTAAAGATGGTGTAGCCAATACATGATCAGAGGATGACATGTGATGAGTAGGTCGACGATTCTCCTCAAAAATGAGCTCCTTGGCTGCAGCATCAAGAGAAGGAGTAGGAGATCGACTAAGCAAAGAAGCCCTAGTAGGCTCAAAATCCTCACATAAACCCATCATGAAGTGCATAAATTGACGGCGATCCTAATATTTGACAAAGAGCTCAATGTCCTTAGAACACACTAGTGAAGGATCTACAGTAGAGAATTATTCCCACATAGTAAAAGTCTGAGAATAAAAATCAGAAATAGACTGACCTGTCTCTTGGCGCATTTGATAAATTTTTGATTTAATGTGGAACTCCAAGCTTGAATCATTAGTGCAATTATAGCGATCGGCCAGAAATTTTCAAGCAGTCTTAGCAGTCTCAAGATGAGGAAGAAGATTATGAATGGAGGGAATAGAGGTATTGATAAACCAAGAAAAGATCTTACTCTGAAAACTCTCCTATCCCTCTAGGTGTTCTTCATAATCATCTGCTGCAATAGCAGTCTTAGAGGCATCTTCAGCAGCTATGGCTTTGGACTGAGATTTTGGAACTGGCTTAGGAATTGAACCAGTCACATATCTCCACAGTTTACAACCCTTAAGAAAGACAGTCATATAACCATGCATAATAGCTAGTAGGACTATCCAACATAATGGTGATAGAACGTATGATATCTCATTCATTTTGTTGAGCCATAATGAAGAAAATGACAAAAAAGTGGGATTTAGAGACCTCAAATGCAGAAACGAAGCCCAAAATCAGAATCTACGTGAAAAACTGAACCAGACAAGCCCTGTTGAAAAATTTTGACTTTGTAAAAAAATCAACAGTCAAAAGTCAAAGTCAACAAAAAGTCAACTGCTAACATAGGCAGCTGACGCAGACGCTAATGTGTGCAGGATGACGTCAGCCTAGGGCTGACGTGGACAAATGCTGAGGGTTTCAGGCACATGGAGGCTTGGTATTCGAAGCGTGGAGCGCGTGTGCACTACTGATGGTGCGTGGCGACACATGCAGCACGTGTTCGACAGTCAAGAGCTTTTGGTGGCGCATGTGGGCACATGTCAAGTCCTTTCTATCTATTCTTGGTTGGGTTTTACTCGAGATTGTCTATTTTGTCACTCTATGCCTTTCCTTTGGCAGTTGGATAACCAGAACGATGAAATCCGAGAGTTGCAGGGACTATGGGCATGACGGCGGTGACTCGCTTCTAATAGTGATTACTGGATGAAGGCAAGAGCAGTAGAAGAACACCGGAGATGTCCACAGGAACCAAAAAAGCAGAGGAATGGCTCTGATACCATGTTAATAATATAAAGTGAGAGAAAGACTGAATAGTCTGTATATTGATGTGTAAATAATATTGTACAATAGAGAGCCTTATATAGGCTAGGTATGTGTGCAATACAAGTAATATGAGTAAATTACAAGTACAATATACTGGGCTAAGCCCAATAGACTAATCTAGTCTAAACTATACACTAACACGCACAACATGTGGTAATTTCTAATGCTAAAATAATATTAAGTGTGAAGCTGGGAGTAGGAGTGTTTGTAATGATGTGAGTCCACTATATCTTCTCTTGGCCATTCATTTTTCTACAAACCAAATTTCAACATATTTCATTCTAATTTATTCAATCTGAAAAAACACTCTCATACACAATAGGATATTAAAATTCAGTACTATATTAGTCTCCACAATACAAACCCACACTTTTTCAAATGAAGAAATAATTAACCTTCAACTGCAGTGGACAGATGATTCGATCCCCGGCTGGGAAAGAGTGAAAGAGGAGAGAGAGTGGGGTAGCAGATGTGGCATAGGACACATTAATTGCAAAGAGAGAATAAACAAGTAATAAATCATGATTGATGATATGGACAATAGTATTTTTCAACCCTCCAATCTTTTAGAAATCTATAGTAAAAAAAAAAAAAAAATGTAACTTTGCAAAAGTTATATAAGGTGTAACTTCAACCTCCTCTCTCTCCCTATATATATATATATATATATAAAATAATAACAAGACATGACTAGTGATTGGGCTAATGTAGCAATCTCAGCACAACGCTTGTCAAGTTGGGCCTTGAGCATAGATGGTATTGGCTCTTTTTAGAAATTTATAGTTTAAAAAATGTATAACTGTGCAAGAGTTATATAAGATGTATCTTAAACTATATATATATATATATATATATATATAATAACAAGACATGACTAGTGATTTGGCTAATGTAGCAATCTCAGCACCATGCTTGTCAACTTGGGGCCTTGAGCATCGCTGGTATTGGCCCTGTTGGGCCCTTTCTTGGCGCAGTGTGGCCCTTTGTTGTTGCAATAAATTTTATTCTTTCCAAAAAAAAAAAAAAAGGAAGATAGAACTTGAACCATTATGCCACCAACAAAGATTTTGTGCGCTTTTCTTTAGCAAACAGAAATGAGCCCCGGCATGGAGGTATGATAAAGCCAGTTTATTCAGAATAATGGATTTGTGTGTCCATTTGAAAAGAGCTTATTTATTTTTTTGCTAGAAAAGTGTATTAAAGTACACTATTCGTACTTCGCAAAAGTAAGAAAAGCAAGTTTTAAAAAACTATACTTAAACTGATAAAAGCTAATAATTAAAAATTGAACTTATAAACTCAAACCAAAAGGACACAGAGTGATCAGTAATTCAGTACATAGCTAAATACCAAGCTATCTCGAAGTGGATCCCCCAAGGAACTACCACTATAAAATTAAATTTGATAGTACAGTTTTCGTAACAATACTATGAACAACCAAAATCCTAGAGTCCCTGCTATTAAAAAAAAAAAAAAAAATCCTAGAGTCCCATGTCTTCTCTTTTTGTGAAACATGCTTTGTTTGATTATTGCTCTTTTCCGGACAAAGCACATGCAATCCAAGGGAACTAATTTTCAGTCTACTATGGTCCTTAAATAGGTGGGTTATTCTGGACGCTGTGTTAAGCTCACAGATCAATTAGAGCTCATTTGGGCCTAGAAAAACAAGCACAATCAACCCAAAAGCAACTGCCTACTTTAGCCCAGACTCAACTAAAATTGGACCATAATTTAACAATCAACATCCAGCCCTCATAAAATAAAATAAGCGCACCTGTTAAAAAGAGAGACCATCGTTTTTAAACAGGGAGAAGAGGAATTGATAATATTCATCGGTTAAGACTTTTGTAGCTCAATTGATTGACATCTATTAGATTTTGGTAACTCAATTGTTTAACACCTCCTAGACCTTAGTGCTTTCAATAGAAACATCTAATATTCAAATCTTACCACCCCATCTATTGAATTATAAAAACTATTGGAACTCTTTCATAGATTTAGAACTGCCTTTTAAGATTCAACTTCACAAAGGATAGTCTTGCTCTTTCCTCTCTCTCTTTTCAAATTATCTTTCAACTAAAAAAAGAAAATCTTAAATTTTTCCTTATAAATATGACAAGATTAAGATTATCAACATTTTATTACGAAAGAGTAGTCACCAAACAATGCCTTGGTAAACTCTTCAAATACAACGCATTTTTTTCTACTTCTTTTTTTTAGATAGCACATACAATGTATCTTAATAGTGTGAAACCAGTAGGAGTACCTTTTCTTTCTTGTCTAATTCCTTATGTTCTGCTCTAATAGTCAATGATGTAAATTGAGAATTTTGAAATACAATGGACTAAAATGAAACGTCAATATAAAAAAAAATTTTTAAAAAATTAAAAAAAAAAAAAAAAAAAAAAACAGACTAAGAAGGACCAAAAGGTATTTTTGCTTAAAAATTAGGTCTTCTAGAAGTCATAATTGTGATAAGTGAATATCTTCTCCTTATTACGACTTTAGTACCAAAATTTCAATAAAATTAAGTCATTATTTCAATTAAAATTCTATTATTAAAAGTTTGAAAAATTTTAAAGAAATTAAATTTCGTTATTTATTTTCAATTATTTATCTACCATAATTTTTTTTATTTTTTTTATTAAAAATCAATCTTATATGATAGGCTTATGTCATAAACTAAACTTTATAATTTTTTTTTTCAATTTCATTGATATTTGTAATATTTGATTTATTTTACATATAAATTGTTGTGCATTGCATGGACATAGTACTAGTGCAATTTAAATTAAAAATTCATACAAACTACAAAGTTATTTTAAAACCAAAAACAAATATTTCCTAGATTTTTATCTTAAAAAATAATTAAACAAAAAAAAAAAGATTTGTACCCAACTTTTTTGAGAAATTTTTTAGCAACTATTGAGTTACTTTTGTATTATGTTTATTTTTTTGGAAGGTCAAGGACATAAAATTTTCACAAATTTGTTCATAATTTACTAAGGGTTTTTTTTTTTTTTTTTTTAATTTTTACAATATAAAAATTCTACTCTAACCTAATCTTAGTGCATATGTATATGAAACTCCCTCCTGAAAACTTGAATTTCAGCCCTTGCGCTCCACACCTCACAAACACTTATACTTGTGAAGTGACCATTGTACCAAAAGTGCGCGATAGTACTAATGTGTTAAAATGTATTTGGAGTAATATTACTTTAATATTGGCTCTCCACAAATACACTCTAAAATAACAAGCAACACCAAGAGTTATTGAAAAATTGTGTTACTAGATTTGTTATTTATTTTTATCAAGTATTAACCATAAAGGCAAAGGGTCTCTCTCTTTTTCATTTTTATAATTCAATAATTGTGGGAGTGAAAATTGGAATCTTATATATTTCAATTAGAAATACCAAAAAATACTTATTGAACTTACAAGGTGGGTCAAAGATCCTTTATTAGGGGAACTTGTGATTGAATCTTCCTTCCCTATTATTATAATTTTTTTATGTGCCAATTATTGTACATTTGTAACAATCCAATTATTTTAAAAAAATTACAATAAATCTTATATATTATGGTGTTTCTCCTATCTCATTTATGGTAAACAAGCATGGCCAGACTGATTATTATCTGTTTTTGGCCATTTCCCACTCATCCTTCTGACCTATCATTTTGCTTAACCAAATAAAGAAAGCAAAAACACCAAACCAAAAAGTCTACAAACACAACAAATTTTACAAAAATATTAACATATACTATCGTGGCAGATTTTTATCCATAGTTAAAAAAAGTAATCTCAGCAGTGCACTCATATAAAAACCAATAAAATCTTATTGCTTAATTAGCAGTTACAAAAATAATATTGTGAAATTTGGTGTAGATATAGTATCGCTAGATAACAAAAAGACCTTCCAAAATTTAGGTGGGCCACCCATGACCTGCGTGACAGACAGAAACTCCTATTTCCACGTACTTTGGGACTCTCTCTCCCATCGAATCCATCTCAAACTCTCTCTCATTCCCACCTTTATATATCTACAAGTCTAGATTCACAAACCCACAAACCAAAAAAAAAAAAAAAAAAATACCAAACCAAACCCATCTCCTCCTTTTTGTTTCAAACATGGCGAAACTTTCCTCTGTTGTTGTTCTTTCTTGTTTTGTTCTCTGCGTTGCTTTTGCAACAGCCATGGACATGTCCATAATCGAATACGATCTGAAACACGGTTTGAGGACCGAGAAACACGTGCGTGACATGTACGAGGCTTGGTTGGTGAAGCATGGAAAGGCTTACAATGCCTTGGGAGAGAAGGAAAAGAGATTCGAAATCTTCAAGGACAACCTGCGGTTCATCGACGACCATAACGCGAAGGAGAACCCCACGTACAAGCTTGGCTTGAACCGGTTCGCCGATCTGACCAACGAGGAGTACCGGTCCATGTTTTTGGGCACCAAGATGGATCGGAAGGGCATGCTTTCCGGGACCAAGAGTGACCGGTACGCTTACCGGTCCGGCGAGGAGTTGCCGGAGAGTGTGGATTGGAGAGAAAAAGGAGCTGTCGTTGATGTTAAGGATCAAGGCCAATGCGGTGAGTTTTTGGTTTATTTATTTATTTAAATTGTGAATATATGACTTTTTTTTTTAATAAAAAATTATAGAAAGATAGAAATTTGATTGAATAACATGGTCATAGACGTAATATATGAGATGTTGACTTTGTTTGAGCGTGGGATTAGCAAATTATCTTGTTTTTGAAGCATGTTCTAATACGGTTTTGGAGACTTTGACTGGAAAAATATTTTAGTGGAAAATAGCTGGGAATTTTATTATTATTATTATTATTTTTTTATCTGGTGGAGATTTTGATGCATACGATTGGACTTTTTCTTTTTCTTCTTTTTTTTTTTTTTTTTTTTTTTTTGTTTTATCTTCACATGGCTTGAAGAATTGTTCTTTAAGAAACTCTTAAACGGAAAAGAAACGTAAGTTTGTGGAAAAAAATATTAAATTAAAATTTTTTTTTTCTGCCTAAATAAATATTATTCTGGATAGTCAATTGGGTAGTTATGCAATTGCGTAATTTGATGGTATAATGTTGACTCTACTGGCTGATATTAAATGATTCTAAAAAAAATTGTAAAATGTTGTAGGATTCATACTGCACCTAAGGAATACCTTTGAGTAAGAAATACGTTACAAGAAAAATAAAAAATTAGGCTCTTGTCAATAAGCTCTACCTCAATTGGCACCTCGTTGGTTCAAGACCCATAGGTTTAATTTACGAATAAAAAAAAAGGCTCATTTTAGTTTAATGCTGTGAGATTATGTAAAATGTCACAAATCAAACTACTACGAAATATGTGAATTCAAAAGGGGGATTAGTTTAACGAGATTGGTTTAGATGTTGTTTGGTTAAAGATTAAGGATGTTATATTATTTTGTTTGCAACTGAAGGTAATTTTACATTAGGCTGATGTTTTATTTGTATATGATGAAGGGAGTTGCTGGGCATTCTCTACAATTGGTGCGGTGGAAGGGATAAATAAAATTGTGACAGGTGATCTTATCTCCTTGTCGGAGCAAGAATTGGTGGACTGTGATCAGACATATAACCAAGGATGCAATGGAGGTCTCATGGACTATGCCTTCCAATTCATCATAAATAATGGTGGCATTGATTCTGAAGAAGATTACCCTTACAAGGCTCGTGATGGCTCATGTGATCCCAATCGGGTTTGTGTCAAATCCATGTTTTGTTGTTCAATCTCTTTGTGAAGTTAAAACAATTGAATTGATTGGAAGAGCATATGAACTTTTCTGCTTTAGACTTTAGTCCTCTTGTTTTATTCTATATCCTAAATTCTTTTATTGTTTTTCTTTTTAACGTTTCAGAGAAATGCTCGGGTTGTGACCATTGATGGATATGAAGATGTACCTACAAATGATGAGAAGGCCTTGATGAAGGCTGTGGCAAATCAACCAGTTAGTGTTGCCATTGAAGCGGGTGGCAGAGCTTTTCAACTCTATGACTCGGTAATGGCTCTTTCTCATAAGCATTTAACTTTCTAGGGAATTTATTTTAATCTCAACTGGATTTGATCTCAGTTTAAGCTCAATAACGATGTCTGTGTAGTTCATTCTACAATTACCCAACTAATGAAAAATAAAAAATGCACATCACTATTTGTCTGCCATTCCAGGCCAAGTGAAGTTGGTCTATAACTCCCTTACCTTAACTATTTGCCTTGGCAGCATGAATCATTTGAGTTCATTACCCAAAAGAAGTGTCTTCTAAACAAGTCTTAGAAACAACAAAATTGTCATGCACATTACATTAATTTGCTTCTGTTGCAAATTCCTTGTTTGTCCATACAGGGTGTCTTCACTGGGCTCTGTGGAACTCAACTAGACCATGGTGTGGTTGCTGTTGGATATGGTACAGAAAATGGTGTTGATTACTGGCTTGTGAGGAACTCTTGGGGTTCAGATTGGGGTGAGAAGGGGTACATCAAGTTAGAGCGCAATGTGGTCAGCACCAACACTGGCAAGTGTGGGATAGCAATTGAGGCCTCATACCCAATCAAGAGTGGTGCGAATCCCCCCAACCCTGGTCCCTCTCCCCCATCTCCTCCTCCAAGGCCGGAAACTGTTTGTGATGAATACTACTCGTGCCCTGCGGGAAGCACATGCTGCTGTATGTATCAGTATGGTGATTTCTGTTTTGGATGGGGATGCTGCCCCTTGGAGTCTGCAACCTGCTGTGATGACAATTACAGCTGCTGCCCTCATGAGTATCCCGTCTGTGATGTTAATGCTGGAACTTGCCGTGTGGTAATTACAATTGAACTCTTTTATTATGATCCATAAAGATTCTAGCACCTCCTTAATATTATTTTCCCCTCTTTGTTCTGGTAGTTACTAATACCATTCTATGCAACAGAGCAAGGACAATCCATTGGGAGTTAAAGCATTGAAGCGGAGTCCTGCTAAAAGCACTCGGCCTCGCCATATTGCTGACAAGAAGAAAAGCAGTGCTTGAGAATCCTTAGGGTCATGTTGGGTCTGAAAAGTGCAAAGGCAAATGATGAAGAATTTAGAGCTATGCTTGAAGGGTTGCAAGAAGAAATGCTATCTCTTCGTTAAACTCAAAGTTTCTGCAGACCCTAAGATGGAGACTTTCAATGTTGTTTTTTTTAATATATTTTTTTATATGATGATTACTGTAAATACTCTCATTATTTGCCTAGACTCAAAAATTAGAACTGTCAATCAACCAATAATTTGTATATATCTTCCAACTTCTCTTTTCAATAATTGTGATTGGTTTTTTTTTATATGTTCTTTGTTTTTGTTTTTAATAGTGAAGCATGGATTATAGCCATATGTCCGTTTCTTTCTGTTTAACCTCCAATTTATAGAAGGCAGTAATTTATCTCATTCCAACATAGTTGTAGACTTGTAGTTAGGCGGTGTGCATTCAACTTGCTAACCCAATGAACTTGATCCTAATATGAACTACTCAGGTTGGTTTTCTGTGAATTGATGGGTTAAGTTTGGTTGAGATGGGGTTTTTTTTTTTTGGTGTAAAATTGGGTTGGATTTGTGTCGTCAAAATTTTCAACCTGAAAAACTTGACTTAGCCCATCCTAAATATTATTTGTGTGTGTATATATATATATATATATATATATTCTTTTTGATAAATTGATAGTTAAGAGGGGGGATGGACGGACGGGGGACCCAGTCCCCCCGGGTCCAATATATATATACATATATTTATTATATATTTCATTTTGTAGTTGGGCTCTTTTACAAAACTTTAGTCCCCTTTCTCCTCAATAATCATAATTAACTTCAGCTAAATAGCAACTGTCCAATTCAAAAACTTAATAAAAACAATAAAATATTCACAATGATGATTATATTTTAGCAAAAAAAAAAATATATATATATATATATATTTTACCACCAAAGAACTAAAATCATGTGTTATTGGACAAGCTAAAACTAAATTTTTTGCAACTACAAAATCTGGTATAAATACCAATTGACTATAGCAAGTTGTTAAATATAAAAGACAATATTTTATTAAAATTATATCTCTTCTTTCAATTAAAAAATTCAAATTCTCTCTATTTTTTTATTATTTTAATGAGTTGTTTATATTATTTTAAATGAAGTGATTAAAAAAAAATATAGAACATTTGATATTGGCTGAATTGTAAAGTGAGGTGGAAAAATAGATAAAATAACTTTTTAAGGTATTAAAAACTAAAATTTTTAGCAATACCACTATGAAATGCTCTAACTTCAACCAAAAAAAAAAAAAAAATCCTAGACGAAATATTAAAAAAATTTATTTTGTTTTTGTTTTTGTTGGTAAATGATTGTATCTTAATATATTTAGAAACAACGATTTTGTGTATTTATAATTTTTTAATACTATATAGACACCTATTTGGAGTTTTTTTTTTCTTTTCTTTTGTAGTATAGCCCCTGCTAACTTAAAATCGTGAGTCCGTACCTGAAGGGACATAGTTTAATTCTACTTAAATATTTCTGCTTCTATTTCTTTTGTTTAGTGTTTAATGTTAGTCCTGATTACCAAAAAAAGGGGACATAGTTTGATTTACTATGGTATTCTAAGACATAGTTATTATGAAATTGTAATGTTAGAGCAATTTGTGCACAACCTAAGCTTTACTTATTTATGGAATAATGTATTTAAATAGTTGAATTAAAATCCACATTTTTTTTTATTACGCTTTGATGATGTGCTAAATCAATTGGTTGAACACTTCGGCTTCGGTGGGCTACGGCGGTAGCGAAGGCCTGAAAAGAAGAAAAAATCAAGGGAGTGACCGGGGTGGACCGGCCAAATACTCTCCGATGGTAAAGTTAGTTTTCTAACAAAGAAAAATGTAGTTCCAACTTTTCGGGAGTAATTTCTCAGAATTTTTCTCATACCTTTGCCTGTTTCAGACCGGTCCTTTATATGGGGAATCTTGGGGCAGTTACTTGGTTTAGTAACCTCCCTAAGATTTATGGAATGACTGGTTTTACGGAGATAACTTCCCCAACGGCTATAGAAGTAGTAACCGCTGACGGAAGTTACATACTTGGGAGAAATTGCTGGCGATGAACACGGGTTGGTTACACGCTCCAGAATTTGTTAAGTGTTGTGTGGTCGTCCATGTGTAATGTCTATGGACGACCCTTTGTCATGCCGTTATTTGGTCGTCCATCTGCTTCGTATATGAACGACTCTTTCGACTTGATTATAAGATTTATTCAATTGGTCAACTTCTTCAAGGACGAGAGGTCTGGACGAATAGGAGATGGTCTGGTCGTTTGGCTAACAGTTTGTCATGGACGACCCATCTGGACAAGCTAGAGATGTAATTTTTGTTATCCCATCAGTTGCCCCCTTGTCCAGTGTGTCATCCAGGGACATTATAGGGATTTTATCCCCTTCATACGGCCACGTGTCACGGTTTAATACGTTGAGCAGTTAAATCAATTACATTTCCCCATGCGACTACCACGTGTCACTTTCTTAGTGGACGATGTCGCTTCGCTGACCCTACTCCTGGGCCCTATAAATAGGCACATTCTCTTTCTTGCCCTTCACCTTCCTCATAATCTCTCCTCTGCCATCTCGTCCAAGACTCTCGTCTAGGCTTCGTCATCCAGTCTCGTCAGGTATTCTCCTTCCCTCTTCCTTAGGTTTTTCATCTTAATCCTTTTTCAATCATGTCTGGGTCTAGTGATAGCGTAGATAGGGAGATAGACGAGTATCAGGACGTCTCCTTTGGAAGTGGGGATAATTATGAGAGTGGTGAGGAAAATACTAGTAGTAGTGATGATTCTTTAGACGAGTACTATTCGTCTGGGGTCCCTGGTGTTTCCTTAGAGGAATTCCAGGAAATGCAGCGTAGGATGGCTTCTGGGGCTGGGGCTAGCTCGTCCAGAAGGTCACCTAGCCCTCCTCAAGACGAGGAGGAAGAGGAGGTGATATATAGCTGCGCTCCTAAAGTATCGTCCACCTTAGATGCCCCCAAACTTAAAACTCTTGTAGATAGATATCAAATTCCTAAGGAATTCAATCCTCGTCTACCCAAGGAAGGGGAATGGTGTTGTTCACCTTCTTCTGGCTTGGGGGTATACTCGTCTTACCTCTTAGCTGGTCTTAGGTTTCCCCTAAATTCATTTTGTAGAGGTCTTCTTCATAGATTAGGTATTGGTCCCAACCAACTTAATCCCAATGGTTGGAGGACGATAGTTGCCATGCAAGTATTATGGCGTGAGGCATTAGAAGGGAACTGTCCTTTAACGGTGGACGAGTTCCTTTATTGTTATAAGCCTTCAGAGATAAAGAAATCTGCTGGTTTCTACTAGTTCTCGTCCAGAGGCTCACATTATAGTTTAATAACGGGCCGTAGCTCGTCCGATAGGCTCTGGAAACAAGAATTTTTTATCATTTCTGGAAACTGGGCTGGGGACCCAACTGAAGTTAGTAATGCCACCTTCCCTCCTTTTACCAGCCCCATAGGTCGCCTTCGTCCTGAGGATATGTTTTCTTTCTATGCCATTTCTTTTATTCTTTGCATTTTTTTAACTTTCAATCGTCTAACCATCTCTTTTTTTTTATTGGTGCAGCTGTTACTCGTCCACGTTTGGACAGGTCCGTTTTAGATAGAATAGACAAAGTTCGTGCCTTCCCTAGAAGGAGTTTTCACGAGCTAGTAACCTTCAGCAGCTTAGCTACTTGGGGACTTGGTCCAGAACCCACTGCTGAGAACCTAAGTCACGAGGAAACTACTAAACGAAGTAAGTGTCGTCCATTCCTTTTTACTTCTTTCTGTCCTTCCTTTTCTCTCTTTTTTTTTAACTGACTTTCCTCGTCACAGGAATAATCACAATGAGAGAAAATAGAGATAAGACAATACTTAGTGGGGACGAGGGAGCTTCCGTGCCTCCAGTCGTCCAGAAAGGGGCCGTCCAGGCTGGGAAGAGGAAATCTAAGAAAATTTCAAGTGCTGTGGACCTGGACGACCTTCCCAGTCATCGAGGTCCTAAGAAGCCAAAAACCACTCAGACCTCCCTTCCCAAGGTCCCCAGGTTCAATCCTCCGACGGTGAATCTGGACGAGCCTTCTGTCAGTGTGGAGCCCGTCCAAATAATACACCCTGTTTCAGCTGATCTTGTTCCCTCTTCAACTAAGACCCCTCAAAAGCCTCCTTCGTCAGAGCCTTCCGATCGTCCTTCCAACTTGGTGCTGGACGAGAGCTATGCATGGAGGACGTTCAAAGGGATCGTCACTGACAATGAAGTTAATGAATGCTACAACATGTCAGTGAGAGAATTTGAACGCTCTGGTATCCATGATCTCTTCAAGGTATGAGTTTCATTCGTCTTTGAATGTTTTTAAAGATTTTTCAAAAAGGTAGAATTTTCTAACTTTCTTTCGTCCATGTACAGGCTATGTCAAAGTTTTACACAGCCACATGCCAAGCGAAGGAACTTGCTGAGGAGGCTAAGACGGCGAAGGAGAAGACTGAAGAGCTGAACAAGGAAGTCTTGTTGAAAAAGAGGGAGGTAATCAGGCTGACGGACGAGGTCAACCGTTTGCTAGGGATTGAGACGAAGTTGAAGGACGAAGTTGAGGAACTCAAGGCGGACGCTATTGAAAAAGATACCCGCATTACATATTTGGAGGGACAAGTTTCAGGGCTTACTTCGTCTTTGGAGAAGGCACGTGAAGAAGCCATATCAGCCTTCAAGAAGTCTGACGAGTACAAGAATCGTCTAGACAGTCATTATGCTGCTGGATATGAGGACTTCCGTGCTGATGCCAAAGATGCCTTCCCTGACCTCAACTTCGATTCTTTCAAGCTTCCTCTTGCAACGGAGAGCTCAGTGCTAGGGACGAGTTCTGAGGACGTCAATATGGTGGACAACGCCAATAACGAAATGACACAAGACGATCCAAAGAATGCTTCCAGTGGTCAATCAAAATGATAACATCTTTCTTCTATAAAGCTTTGTATTTTATTTAGTGGTGCCCAATGTTTTGGGCTTTTACTTTTTTTACTTTTTACTTTTTTTTTTTTTTTAAATTTATTTAAGTACAATTTTCTCGTCCAAGTTTATGGACGAGTTCTATGAACAAGTAATATACTGAGGGTTTTTGGACGGTGGTCGTCTACCCTTTAAATTTTATAAATGCATGAATGCTTTTCCTTTTCACTATTCATTGTGTTTGAATATTTTTTAAGTTTTGTGAACAAGCTTCATTCATATCGTCCACACCATTTTTATGGTTATGGTATTTTCCCTTAATATTAAGGCTTTGCCTCGTCTTGATCATATGGACGAATTCCTTCTTGAATTATCATAGGATGTTATTTTTAAATTCGTCCATGATTTTAGCAGTAAGTATTGCCCAAATTTAGGACGATTATTTTCTTAATGAAGTTTCCCAACGAATGCTCGTCCATGAACTGGATTGTAAAGTTGGTTAAACTCGTCTATGGGTGGTGTTTTTACACGCACATTGTTCGTCCATGGCGTGGACGATTATAATTCAGGTTTGTCTCGTCTTGAGCTTAGACGGACATACCTTCATTTTTCTTGCTTTATCCTTATCTGAAGGAAAGCTTTTGGACGATACTTCCTTGCGTCCAAGGATTTTACTCGTCCTTGGCTTTTATTTTTCTTGCTTTATCCTTATTTAAAGGAAAGCTTTCTTGGACGATACTTCCTTGCGTCCAAGGATTTTACTCGTCCTTGGCTTTTATTTTTCTTGCTTTATCCTTATTTAAAGGAAAGCTTTCTTGGACGATACTTCCTTGCGTCCAAGGATTTTACTCGTCCTTGGCTTTTTCGCCTTCCGTGGATCATTTTGAATCATAGAAGGTGAAGGATTCCCATACAATCATACATATTTAAAACACACCATATGTATATTTAGAAATCCATACTATGTAATCATTCGTCCACAATCACGGCACATGCTTAAGAGCTTGTGCTTTTAGGGAATTAAAAACACATAATACAACATAACTTCGTCCATGAGTAGCATAACATACACACTTAAAACACAATAATAAACAAATACTGGAAAACAGTATTAAGCTTTACTTCAACGTCCAAACGTCCAAGGGTCTCGTCCATGCTAGGGCTCGTCCATGATCACCCTTCATTGATAGTATCTCCTTAGGTGTTCAACATTCCACGGGTGCTCTAACTTTCGTCCGTCCAGGGCTTCCAAATAGTAGGATCCTTGTCTCTTGGAGTTGATAACTCTGTAAGGTCCTTCCCAGTTTGGCTCCAGCTTCCCATGGGCCGGGTTTTTGGTTGCCAAAAAGACCCTTTTAAGGACAAGATCCCCAATGCTGAAGCGCTTGGGTTTCACCATAGCGTCATGCTGCTTTGCTATGAGGTTTTTATACCTTGCTGTTCTTTGCTCCGCGTCTATTCTTACCTCGTCTATGAGATCGAGGTTAAGACGAAGCTGTTCATTGTTTTCCTCATCTTGATACTTCATCACCCTATGGCTGGCCATATGCACTTCTGCAGGTATGACTGCTTCGCTCCCGTAAGCCAGTTTGAAAGGAGTCTCTCCTGTGGGAATTCTTGCTGTTGTTCTGTAAGCCCACAAAACACCTGGTAATTCATCCGGCCATACTCCCTTTGCCCCTTCAAGCCGAGTCTTGATGATTTTTAACAAGGATCGGTTTGCTACTTCTGCTTGTCCATTAGCTTGTGGGTGAGAGGGTGAGGAATAATGATTTTTGATACCAAGTTGTTCACAGAATTCTCTGAAGGGGGTGTTGTCAAATTGTCGTCCATTGTCAGATATTAGAACTCTTGGTACTCCAAATCTGCATACAATATTCTTCCAGACAAAACTTTTGACATTTTGTTGTGTAATTTTCACTAAGGGTTCGGCTTCCACCCATTTAGTGAAATAATCTATGCCCACTACCAAGAACTTCATCTGTCTGGTTCCAGTTGGAGAGGGGCCCAAAATATCCAAACCCCACTGTGCAAAAGGCCAAGGGGCCATCATTGGGGTGAGGTATTCTGAAGGTTGCCTAGGAATATTGCTGAAACGTTGACATTGGTCACATACCTTAACATATGCCTTAGCATCAGCTTGGACGGTCGGCCAGTAGTACCCTGCACGAATGACCTTGTGGACGAGTGATCTAGCTCCTGAGTGGTTTCCACACGCTCCTTCATGAACTTCTCTCAGCATGTAATTCGCCTCGTCTGGAGCTAAACATCTCAGGTATGGCTGTGAAAAACCTCTTTTGTACAACACTTCGCCCCCAAGGACGTACCTGGCTGATTTAACTCTAAGCTTCCTGGTTTCGTCCTTCCCCTCTAGAAGTCTTCCGTCCTTCAGGTATGATATTATTGGGGTCATCCAATTTTCCTCGCCTTCTATCTGCAATATTTCTAGGAGGTCTATGCTTGGCATATACTGTATTTCATCAAACTTCATTGCTTCATTAGAGGAGGCTTCCTTCGCTAGAGTGTCTGCTTCTATGTTCTCTTCCCTCGGGATTTGAACAAAATTAGCTTCCCTGAATTTCTTCACAAGGCGTAACACCTTCCTCAAATATTTCTTCATTCTATCTTCCTTAGCTTCACATGTTCCATTTACTTGGCCTATGACCAATTGTGAGTCTCCCAAGATGAGTACTGAGTTTGCTTCTACAGATTTAGCCAACTCCAATCCTTTAAGAAGGGATTCATACTCTACCTCATTGTTAGTTGTCTGATACTGCAGGCGAGCTTTGTACTTCAATTTATCTCCTTCTGGTGACTGCAAAACAACCCCTATACCTCCTGTATACAGTGTAGATGATCCGTCTACATGGATAACCCATTTCTTACTGTCTTCTTTCTCAACCAAGTCCTCATAACTTGGAGTGAATTCTGCAATGAAATCTGCCAAGGCTTGTGCTTTTATTGCATTCCTCGGTTGATATCGAATATCAAATTCACTGAGCTCAACTGCCCATTGGATCAATCGTCCTGCAGCTTCAAGTTTGTTCATTGCCTTCTTGAGTGGATGATCAGTCATGACTATGACGACATGACCTTGGAAGTAGTGTCTTAACTTCTTGGAAGCTGTTATTAGCGCGAAGGCTAACTTCTCTATCAATGGGTACCTTCCTTCCGCTCCTCTCAATGCCCGGCTGGTATAATACACAGGCTTTTGCACCTTTTCTTCTTCCCTGATCAATGCTGAACTTACGGCATGTGGGGACACTGCTAAGTACAGATATAATTCTTCTCCTAGCATGGACGAACTTAGTAATGGAGTCGTAGTGAGATAGTGCTTTAGGTCATGGAAGGCCCTTTGGCACTCGTCCGTCCATTCAAATGCCTTCCTGAGAATCTTAAAAAAGGGTAAACACTTATCAGTGGCTTTTGAGACAAACCTGTTCAGAGCTGCAACTCGTCCAGTTAGGGATTGGACTTCCTTGATGTTCTTCGGTGGTTCCATGTTCGGTATGGCTTGGATCTTGTCTGGATTTGCCTCAATTCCTCTCTCTGACACCATGAATCCTAGAAACTTTCCTGATGACACTCCAAATGCGCATTTACTTGGGTTTAGCTTCATCTTGTACCGCCTAAGTGTTTGAAAAGTTTCTTGAAGATCATCTAAGTGGCTTCCCTCATCTAAGCTCTTCACAAGCATGTCATCCACATATACCTCTACGTTCCATCCTATCTGTGGACGAAACATATGATTCACCAACCTTTGGTAAGTTGCCCCTGCATTCTTCAGACCGAAGGGCATCATCTTGTAACAAAACAAACCTTGACTTGTAATAAAAGATGTCTTTTCCTGATCTGCCTCGTCCATCTTTATCTGATTATATCCTGAGAAGGCGTCCATGAAGCTCAACAGTTGATGGCCAGCCGTAGAATCAACCAGTTGGTCAATACGAGGCAAGGGATAACTATCCTTAAGACAAGCTTTGTTCAAGTCAGTGAAGTCAACGCACATCCTCCACTTGCCATTTGCTTTTTTCATCATCACTACATTTGCCAACCAATCCGGGTAATAGACTTCCTGGATGAACTGTGCTGTGGTTAGTTTTTGAACCTCTTCCTTGATAGCCTTCTCTCACTCAGGGGCGAACACGCTCTTCTTTTGACGAATAGGCTTAGAAGAGGGGGACACATTCAGTCGATGAGTGATTACTCTTGGATCAATGCCAGGCATGTCGTCATGACTCCATGCAAAAACATCGGCATTCTTTTTTAGAAACTGAACGAGGTCTTCTTTCGCCTTCTCCTTCATACTTATTCCAATTCTAGTGAATTTTTCTGGATCATTTTCTTGTAATAAAACATCTTCCAATACTTCAGTCGGTTCTGCAACAATTTTTCTTTCTTCTATACTCATGGTCTGCATCTGCTCGTCCATAGCCAACATGGCTAGATAACACTCCCTGGCTGCCAACTAATCTCCTTGTGCTTGTCCAATTCCGCACTCCGTAGGGGATTTGACTGATAGATGGTAGGTAGATGTTACTGTCTTCCAACTGTTCAAGGTTGGCCTTCCAATGATGGCATTATATGAGGATGAAGAATCCACCACAAGGAAATTTACTTCCTTAGTTATCTGCTGCGGGTATGATCCTACCACTACAGGCAAGGTTATGGTACCTACGGGCTGCACCTTCATTCCTCCAAATCCTATCAATGGCAAGCATGCTGGACGAAGCTGATCTTGTCCAAGCCTCATTTGCTGGAAGGCAGGATAATACAATATATCCGCTGAACTTCCATTATCCACCAACACCCTCCTGGTTCTGTAATCTGCTATAAGTAGGGTAATGACTATGGCATCGTCATATGGATGATGAATTCTTTCAGTTTCTTCATCTGTGAAAGAAATGGTTGGCTCGTCCGTCCCCGTCGTCCTTGGGAATCATCCAGAGAGTTGGACATTTTGCACTGCTTTGAGATACGTCTTCTTTGCTTTGGAAGATTGTCCTGTCGATGTCCCACCGATGATAACCCTTATTTCTCCGAGTGGGGGCCGTGATGACTTTTCCATCTTTGCTTTCAATTTTTCATCTTTATGATCCCTTCCAACGAAATGCCTCAACTTTCCTTGTCTTATAAAATTCTCAATCTGCTGCTTCAAGTCATAGCACTCGTCCGTGTCATGCCCATGATCCCTATGGAAGCGACAATATTTATTCTTATTGCGCTTGTTAGGATCTCCCTTCATCTTCTCTAGCCACTTCAAGGAAGGATCATCCTTGATCTGCATGAGCACTTGATCGAGTGGGGCATTCAAGGGTGTGTAATTCTGACTCCTTGCTGATGGGCCTGCCTTCCTGTTATCCCTGTCTCGATCCTTCTTCTCTTTCGTTCGTCCCTTCTTTGGACGAGGCCTTTGATCAGAGTGACGCGGGGGATTGACTTCCATTCTTTCAGCTCTCTTCCTCTTCTTAGCTATGATGGCATCTTCTGCGTTCATAAAGTTTTGGGCTGAATGGACGAGTTCAGCCATGGATTGGGGCTCTTTCTCATACAACTTGTGAATGAATAAGTCCGAGTTAACCCCATTGTGGAAGGCTGCTAATAGTAGTTTGTCGTCCACCTCGTCTACTGTCAGGGCTTCCCTGTTGAAGCGTGTGATGAAGGAACGCAGGCTTTCATTCTCTCCTTGCTCTATGGTCAGCAGACTGGACGAAGAACGTTTGTGTCTCTGTCCTCCAATGAAATTATTGACAAATAATTTGCTTAACTCCTCGAAAGAACTCACAGAATTCGGGGGTATTTTGCTGAACCATACTCGCGCTGGACCCTTGAGAGTGGTAGGGAAGGCTCTGCACATAATCTCGTCTAGAACTCCTTGGAGATGCATTGTAGTCTTGAAAGTAGCAATATGATCAAAAGGATCACGTGCTCCATCATATGAATCCAGGGAAGGCATTTTGAACTTCAGCGGCAAGGGATGCCCATTGATGGAAGCCGTGAAAGGGGAATCTGTTCGGTGAACCAAATCCTCGACGGGATTTGCCCTTCTCATGTTCTCCTTCATTTCGTCCATGACCTTCCTCATTTGATTCATTTCCTTCTCCAAATGTGGCACCCTTCGCGAAGTGGTGCCTCTTGACTGAGCCTCGGGCTCAGCATTTCCTCCTCTATCTTCTTGACTTTGGGACTGTCTGTCAGCATGTCCTTCATGGCGCTGCCTCTCCATCTCCTTAGTCAATTCTTGATTCTGGCGAGTTAACTCTGCCATTGCGGCCGCCATAGATTGTATGTGTTGGATGGAAAGCGACGGCATGACAGGTGCTGACTGGCGATCGCGATGGGGGTTGCTTGAAGCGTCTCTGCTTCCCTGATGGCCTAGGCTTGTAGCCCTCGACCTAGTCCGAACCATTCAACCTTTTGTTGCAGAAAACCAAATCGTAAAACAACTTACGATTTTCCCACAGACGGCGCCAACTGATGATGTGCTAAATCAGTTGGTTGAACACTTCGGTTTCGGTGGGCTACGGCAGTAGCGAAGGCTTGAAAAGAAGAAAAAATCAAGGGAGTGACCGGGGTGGACCGGCCAAATACTTTCCGATGGTAAAGTTAGTTTTCTAACAAAGAAAAATGTAGTTCCAACTTTTCGGGAGTAATTTCTCAGAATTTTTCTCATACCTTTGCCTGTTTCAGACCGGTCCTTTATATGGGAAATCTTGGGGCAGTTACTTGGTTTGGTAACCTCCCCAAGATTTATGGAATGACTGGTTTTACGGAGATAACTTCCCCAACGGCTATAGAAGTAGTAACCGCTGACGGAAGTTACATACTTGGGAGAAATTGCTGGCGATGAACACGGGTTGGTTACACGCTCCAGAATTTGTTAAGTGTTGTGTGGTCGTCCATGTACAATGTCTATGGACGACCCTTTGTCATGCCGTTATTTGGTCGTCCATCTGCTTCGTATATGAACGACTCTTTCGACTTGATTATAAGATTTATTCAATTGGTCAACTTCTTCAAGGATGAGAGGTCTGGACAAATAGGAGATGGTCTGGTCGCTTGGCTAACAGTTTGTCATGGACGACCCATCTGGACGAGCTAGAGATGTAATTTTTGTTATCCCATCAAGCTTAATTAAATAATCCCAAACAAATTCCTCTAAGCTGTCGTTGGTTTTTTTTTTTTTTTTTTAAATTTAAAAAAAGCTACATTGGGTTGGAGATTTCTTCAACCTGACTTAACTCAACTTAGGATTGTCCACGGGTCGGTTTAGGTCGAGTTTGTGCCCAACCCAAAACTAACCCAACAGAATTAAGTGGCAGAAAATCTCACCTGCCGCCGACCGTTGGAGTAGACGGGTCAAGCGGATTAAACCTTCAACGAGTGGCAAACAAGTCGGTCGACGTCATAAATCTAAGAAAATGGCGAGAAAACAGTGAGGAAACAACAAGAAAATGGTGAGAAAAACCTAGATATGGCAAAAATCTCATCGGAATCTATGAGATTTCTCCAAATCCGGCAGAAATCTCATCGAATTCAATGAGATTTCACCAAATCCAGTCAAAATCTCACCAGATCTACTTGAAATATCATTGAAATCTAGGTTTTTTCGCCGAGATCTGGAAAATTTTCACCGGAATCTGGGTTTTTCGCTAGAATTTGGGTTTTTGTTGGACGGTTTGAGTTTTTAGGGTTCGGGGGGAAGGGAAACTGAAACTGACCTGTTGGAGTCAATTTCTAGTGGAAAAGACCCGCTGCTGACTGCCAGAGTAGTCAGGTCGGCCGGTGTCGGATCAGATCCGATCGGTTTCTTCGGGTAAGTTAGGTCTTCGGATGGGTTTGGATAGCCCTAACTCAACTCAACAAAATCCATGAACACCCATAATTACAATTTTCATTGCAAAATAGTAGAACTCAGATAAAATTATGTACTGGTTGGATAATGATAAAATAAGTAGTAAAATAGTATAAACATATAAGCTTTTTGTATTTGGTTAAGATAGTGAAATGGGATAGAGAAGATGAGGCTTATTGCTTTTATTTTATTATTATTTTTTTTTATGATCTTATTGCTTTTAAATCTAAGCACATTTCAAAAGGAGCATATTAAGATATTTATAAGCACACATCTTCACTTATAGTCACAATAAAAAATAATAAAGGATGTATAATATGTTGGAGTATGTGTGTTTCAAACTCTTAAACTGTGCTTATGTCCCACATTGGTTAGAGATGAGTTCTAATGTATGTTTATAAACCATAGCACCACTTAAGTGATAGCTTGAAAGATAATGGGCTAAGGGTTAGAGTTGGGTTTGGGTTGGACTTAAGCTTGTTTCTATCTCTCTTGGGCCTCATTCCTTTTCCCTTTCTTTTCTTTTTAGCCTAATTTGGTTCTACCTGTTGGGCATTAAATAAGCAGCCCATTGGGGCATTTAATGTGCTGCCCGTTGGCATGCACAGTGACTGTTGCAGGCCATAAGCCCTCACATTAGTTGGTTTATAAAACCTTCTATTCCCCTCTTTATTCTCTTCAGTTTTTTTCTGCTACATAGCCGCCTCTTCCCCTCTGTTTTGCTCTGTTTTTTCTGCTCATCTCCACTGAAAATTTCATCATCAATTTTTAGTTTTAAGGAAAGGTAAATTAAGGTTGTTCTTAGTTCTTCTTGCTTAAGTGTGTGATCAACTTGAAGAAATCACTATAGTCTAATCTTGAGGGGTTGTTTGGTCAAGAGAGCTATTCACACAGAGTTCTACTCCAGGTGGCACGAATCAACCTTTAAAGACAATGCATTTTGCATGATTCTATAGTTTGTGAGATCTTTCTAGCTTTATCTATTTATTTTTGTCATTGCTAATTTTTTAGGGTTTGTATTGTTGAATCAAACTTGTTCATTTAGCCTTATTTTTCTACATAAAATAGGGCCAATCTGTGCAAGCAACTTCCTGCCTCAAATCCTTTGTTTACAGAGGCTTGGAGCTTCAGAAAATTGTGATGGATGGATAGAAGTGATTGACATTTAAAAATAAAAATAAATGGTAAATGGTAAATGATTGAAATTGGTGTTCATCCGTGTGTGGGTAGTTGGGTATTTCACTATTTTGCCACATTTTGCACTGCAACTGCAAGGATGAGATCGTTGGCCTAAACTTGAAAAACTGCACTGTACTATGGAATGGGCAAAGACCCCAGCCATATTGTACGGCAGTTTTAAAGTGTGGTGCAGTTGGTTAGATCACTTTGCACGACAATGTTCAATAGCAAATAATATTCACACATTGCTAAATAACTTTTCTTTTAGTCCATTAAGATCATGAATGATAAAAAGCTATCTATTCATTGATGCAATTCATTTTATTAAAAATAATAATAATAATAATAAATAACCTCTTGAATGTTGAAGACAATAGAGTAATATTGTAATATTTCACCTGCAAAACAACAAATCCATAAGTTGAGAGAGAGAGAGAGAGAGAGCTTAATATCTCAATCTTACAGGCAGATGAGGAAGATTGCAAGTAGGCAAAGTAGCAACACCGATGAAGGAGAGAGATGAAGATTAGAGAACTTTTTGAGAGAGAGAGAGAGAGAGATGAAAATTTGAGATTATGGAAGATATCTTGTTTTATAGCCTCAAAATGATGTCATTTCTCAATTCCAAAACCAACTCGTTTTGTTCATTATATATATTGTTCATTTATATATATATATATATACATATATATATATATATATAAAGGGGTTTGGACATTGTAGTTTTTGTTAGTTTTTAAAACCCACGATCGCATGTCTCATTAAACTTTTCATTTTCTACTTCAACGTTAGTGACATACATCTCCCCAGTAATTACCTTTGGCAATAAGTTGTGGTCAATTTTGGTTAGTTTGTTTGATTTCGTTGGCATGATAGATTGTCTTATTCAAAACCACCCAATCAACTATACTTTGGAGGGGGGGGGGGGGGGGTGGGGAAATTGTGGAAAACATCATGGGAAGCATGGCCATTTATGCATTCAAAATAGTAAAAGACCTAAGGCACAATTCTCTATGATCCCTGGAAGGCTTTGATTCTAAAGTTAGGATATAGTGTGAGAACTATTAGATGATTTGGTCAAAAAAATTGCATACATCTCATATGAAGCTAGACTCCTATTTATATTAGGGAAATTTATTAGGCAGTTCAAGAGTATACTCCCTCTCTTTGACATAAGGGTGTGTCCCATGGTGGGTGAGACCTACCCCTCATGAGAGAATGAGGGAGTATATTCCCGAAGTACTTAATAATAACCTTTATACTAGTATGATACTCTTGAATATCCATTGTCCAAAGGTCCTTAAAACACGTTCTTTAGTGATTTGACCCTTATCCCATAAATTCTCCTAGAGCACATCAATAGTTAGCAGAGTGGACGGGAATGTCAATAATGCAAATAAAAAATTTGGCATGTTCAACGCTCCATTTGACTCTTGTTTCACGGTAATGCATGGATCACTCTCTGTTGGTTGACTTAACCATTGTGTTAAATGCTCAAATATTCGACTACGTGACTTTGGATTAGTTCTCATTTGGACTCGATTCTCAGTCACCGGTCTCGATTTTGGTCCTTCAAATAGCACTCGCTCTAGCTTCTTATCTTATATATTTTTTTTTTTGCCATGTGGTCCAATAAATAACAAAAATTTCCATCCCATCCATTTATGGGATAATTCATAATTCCCACCAAGTACATAACTGCTAAAGAAAGTAGAAGGAAATGGAAAACCGTTTATGGGAAGGGAAAACTTCAAAACTATCAAAGCGTTTTGTGACAACCAAATGAGCCAGACTTAGTCAGAGCTATCAACGGCCCATAAATCTCTAATCCTCATCGAACCATCACCAGATCCCTCTAATCTAGTTGATTATAAAAAACCAAAAACAAAAAAACAAATTCTCTTATTACGCTACACAGTATGAAAACCCCACCAAATTTTATCCACCGTAAGATTTTAAAACCCGCAGAAGAACCTGTTGATTTCTCTGAAACTGAGACAATTTCTGACAAATCACCGCCCTCCGTTTCGTTGACCAAACGAGCCCCACGTGAACTGACCCTCCACACCATCACCTTTATAACCTTCCGATCACAAACCCCTCTCTCTCTATTTTGAAACCCTAATCAGCTTTGGAAGCTCCACCGTTCCCGATTTTCCAATCTCAAGTAAGAAATTTTGAATTTCTGTGAATTCAATTTTTGTAATTGTTGCCCTAGATCTGGAAAAAAATGCCTTGAAATTGAATTCGAAAATGAGTGATTATCGTTTATTTTTTGGTTAAATATTGTTGCTAGCTTTGTTCTAAGCGAAAGTGGGTGTGTTATGGAGTTGAATTGATTGGCAACATTTTGCGAAAATTGCTTTGATTTTAGCTCTAAGAAATGGGTTTTTTTTTTTTTTTTTTTTTGGGTTGAATGGTAAAGTATAGGTGTATAGTGTTTTGTAGCTGATAATCTCAAATGGGTTGCACTGAAATGGTTTATGGGGGGTCAGCTAATGCCCAGAACAACTTTGGTAATAGTGGTTGTTTCTGTTTATTAACATTGCTGTTACTGTGTGATAATTCGATAGTTACAACAATGGAATTGTCACTTTATGTGAAATTGGTTTTTGGTTTTGTAATGGATTTAGAATATAGACTGTAAATAATGACTTGTTTTGGCTTCCCTGGGGCTGATTCGGATTCGTGCATTTCTTGCTTTGGAATGCATTGTGGAGATTGCTTTCAATTTTGGTGTAGACTTGTTATTATTTCGGTGTAGAATTCAGTTGGAAAAAAATCTAATAAAAGGAGATGAAAATTTGTTATCTGGGTAAGGTTTCCCTTTTCTTTTTTTGGTTGGGGGGCGGGGGGGCATTGAGAAAGAGGGTGGGATTGTTTGGTGAGTGATCATGTGGGAGATAGAATGGATAATGTTGACAATTTATGGTGGCACCAAGAGCCTTGTGGGTTAGTGGCATGGCAGGAGAACAAGTTCAAAATCAACCCCCCCCCCCCCCCCCCCCCACAATTGTTGTAACTACTGAATTATAAAATAAATAAAAAACCGACAACTTACGTTGTGGGATCCTGACTTCCAAAAATAGAAGAATCAACCTGATAGGGGAAATTGGTCGCTAGTGATGATTTGACACGCATAAATTTTTTTATTTAAACTACTAAGGCTTTCAATTGGGTTCGGTTTTTATTGGCTATCAATTTTGAGGGCCTTCTTGAGGTTAGGGAAGAGAGAGTATGTACCATCTATTTTTTATTTCGGCCTTTCTATTGGGGTGGGGACCTTAGGCCAAGGCCTTGTGCCACCTATGGGTCTACTTTTTATGTGAACAAATGCAGTGATAATTTCTAGGTTTGATTCTGTTTAGTCAGTAATGTACTTGTATGTGACTGGGGTAACTTGTAGAGTGAAGGTCGCTCCCATTAAGTTAGTTCAAAGAATGGTTTGAGTGAAAGAGTGGCATAAGACAGATTGAAAGCAAAATGAAGGGAGGTTTGACATCCACATATCTTTCATACTTGGTGCTTTCCTTTGATGATGGGAGTTCATACTAATGTGCAATTCTTCCTTTTCCTCTTTCTCTCTCTCTCTCGCGTAGTCAAAAAATAAAGAGGTAAATAGTTGTGAACAAAGAAAGAGTGATTAGAAAACATAATTTTTTATTTATATGTTTTTGTTTAGAAAATCCATGATCTACTTTTACTCAAAAATAGTATAGATTAGAAAATTTAACTGCTTATGATATTTCTATACTATTTAAACTTATTTTTATGTCTGTAATTGCAGCTTTAACTGAAGATGCTGTATTAAGACCTTTTATATTTCGACATTGAACATTTATCCTCAATCTCTGTTAATATCTGTGGTTGTGGAATGGATTCGGGATCTGCTGATTCGTCGACTTTACCGCCTCTTAAAGCTCCTGATGTACAACCTCCCGCTGCCATAAAAACCCCAGCTGCTGCTGATTCTGGACTAGATAATTCTCCCCCTAATGTATCATCTAAGTTATCTCCTTCTGCAATATCTTCATGGGCCAAAAGTTTGAAAATTCCTCAGCCATTGGCAACCACACAAGATGACTCTCCAACCGGAAATGCTGGAAAATCAACTTTTGCACGTTTGACTAGTGGCTTAAGTTTGCGCTTGTCTCCAAAAGCTCCTTCATCAGATGATAGTTCTGAAGGAACTTCAACAACTGTGCAGCCTGGTTTTATTGGAACTATTACAAAAGGGTTAGTAGACACTTCCAAGAGTGCAGTGAAGGCTGTACAGGTTAAGGCTCGACATGTTGTTTCTCAAAATAAACGAAGATACCAGGTGGGTTGCTTGTGTTGTAGATTTTTTATCCTTACTCATATGATATATTTGTAGATGGATCACAAACATGAATTTTTTTAAAATTTTCTCTTCTAGCTATATATATGTCTTCTTTATATAATAACTGACCAATACACACACACACGCACACTTGACTTGTCATCTGATCTTCAGGAAGGAGGATTCGATCTTGATATGACATATATCACAGAGAATATTATTGCTATGGGGTTTCCTGCTGGTGATATGAGCTCTGGCTTTTTTGGTTATGTTGAGGTAAATGACTTATCTTCACTGAACAGTTGACTCCTCAATGCTCCTCATCCTGTTCAATTTTATACCAGTTTTCAAACTATCTTGACATGTAATGCAGGGGTTCTACAGAAACCACATGGAAGAAGTGATTAAATTCTTTGAAACTCATCACAAGGTAATTACCATGACCATTTTTTTTTGGTGGGGGTGAAGGTATGATGATTCATGAAACTTGGAATTACATCTAAGGTTAATATATTTAGAATGCTTCCTTGTAAAATATAAAATAGGATATCATTGATTTTTGTGAATCAGTACGTTTTATATTAATTCTTTACATACTTTGATACAGTCTTGAAGACGTATTACTTAATCTACATGTGTCGCTTGGATGCATTTGGCTCCCATTTCATTTCATATCTCTTATCCGAGGCTAGGCAGTGGATATTAATAATTATAGTAAATTGTGGTGGAATACCCGCCACAGATATTCTTAGTAAATGGAGGAAAAATTTCTTTTATGTGCATTGGGTTATGGATGCCAGGAAAATAGGAGTCTCGCAAGAGCTACTTTTCCTCTACCTTTGAGGTTTATCTCTATCTTCCATTATATCCAGATTTTTGTTTTTGGTGATAATCAATAAGTTTTATTAGCAAAATTTGAACATCACATACACATTGTACTTTTCTTATCAATAAAACTTTTATTACCTATCAAAAAAAAAGTTTGAGAAACTTCCCCCAGGCTGATAACCACTTGAACAAAGTCCTCATAAAATGCAATTTCAAATCTGGTGTTGACTGCTCACACCCTTCCTTCAAAGTTTCTGGCATTGAGCTCCCTCCAAATACACCACATCAGACAATGAGGAATGGCCTTCTAAATCTCACTATTACGATGTCGCCCAAAATAAGTTTGCCAACTAGCTAGTAAATCCACCACCCTCCACAAAAGTGTTGGCCTAATGTTTTGGTTTGATCTTGATCAAGATTGATTTGGCAGCTAATTGATTTTAATACATCCTCTTTTTTAAGAATAAATTTCTTCATTTTATCAAAAAAAGAATAAATTCTTTCATTGATGATTTTTTAATTTTATTTTATAAGTAATTTTTTCATTGATGATTTTACTCAAATTTGCCTCATCACTGCGAGTGTATGTGTAGTGTGTACAATTTTCAACAGTTGCATTATATTTTATTGTGTATCTATGCTATCAAAGAGCAGACTGGATCAATCTGATATGGGTAATATTTTATTAAATCTAATTTTGGTAAGTCCTTATTTAGATCAACTGTTACAAGCCTACACTTTAGTTTGTTGGGGTGTCCAGTGGAAAGAGAATGCAGGTTCTGGCATTACCTTTATTAATGTGATGGGTATTGTATACTGAAAATTATATGTGCTATTTTGGTAATCAGAATTTTATCATTATATTTTTGTTATGTGTAAGTATAAACTATATTGCTTGTTTCTTATGCAGGGCAAGTACAAAGTGTATAATCTTTGTTCTGAGAGGCTGTATGATGCATCCCTACTTGAGGGAAAGGTGTGTTATAATTGTTAATTTATTGGGAGAAAAATATGGGGTTTCATTCTTCATATCTTGTAAATCGAAAATCTTACCCGTGTTAGACCATTCTCATATTTGGCATACATTGTTGTTAAAAGCACTCTTAAAGCTAAAATCTCAAAGCCCCAAGGTCTAAGCTCTTTGCTTGGTCGAAGCAAAGCTCATTTAATAAAGTTTATTTCAAGCACACTTTTTTGGCTTCTTTTTGAAGAAGCACAATCATTAAAATTCATTGCTCGATCTTGAAGGAAATGACATGGATCATTTATTAGTAAAACTCTATTCATAAGGTGTTATATTATACACACACACTCAAAAAATTATGTATAAAAAGCCACAAACCATGATAATTTACTATTCTTATGCTCTTTGGTCTTTGCCTTTTGGATATATTTTGATTGAACCACATACTTTTTTTGATCATGACTATCACAGTTATAATTTTTATAAGTACAAGAGGATTATATAAAATGTAATGTTTAAACTTTCTATTACTAGATTATTATCATATTGTCCATTGGTGTATGCGTTCAAATTTACCATATAAAAATTGTAAGAAATTGAAAGAACATATGTAGAATTTGAATTATAAACTTTGTGCAATTGTACTATCATTTTAGCTAATAGGAAAAATACATTACTGTTTTGATTTATGTATTTTTTTCATTATATTCTATGAATCTTTATATTAGTAATTATTATATATTGTATTTGAAAAGTGTTCACTTTACTTCAATTAAGCGCATTTGTTCTTTGCACCTAGGCTCCAAGAGGCTTGTGCACAGTGCACTAGACACTACTACCAACACTATTGTCATATCTTTGATTATGCTTGGAAAAGTATTGCATATAGCTCTGGGCTAACTCTCTTAAGGATACATTTGGTACACTGTAATAGCTCCTGTAATTGAATAATTATTCATGTGTAATATCAATTTGGTCATTTGGTTGCATTTTTATTACATGGATTAGTTATTACATTGGAATAATTATTCTTTAAATTGAAGAATAGCTATTCCTCTTTAAAATGGATGTAATAGCTATTCCTTAGTACATATAACAGGTTTTAAAATTAATATATTTCCAAAAATATAAAATTTCCTTATACATCATCATTTACAAGCTTTCCATATGTAACAACCAAACTAATGAATAGTAATAGTTATTCCATTACAATGTCTTCTATTCCCAGTAATAAAGATTACTATTCCTAATGTAATCTACATTCAGTGTACCAAACGTACCCTAAGTGTCAACCAATTAAGAAATCATATCTCACATTTTTCATTGCAAAAGATGTACTAGTTGGATCCTATGTGGTAAAACATATGACTAGGGTATTATGAAAAAATGTTCTATTGCAGCTACTTATAATTTATATCTCAAGTTCTTAATTCTTTCCAGGTGGCTTCTTTCCCATTTGATGACCATAATTGTCCCCCAATTCAACTGATCATATCATTCTGCCAAAGTGCTTACTCATGGTTGAAGGAGGATATTGAGAACATTGTGGTTGTGCACTGCAAGGCTGGAATGGCAAGAACAGGGTTGATGATTTCCAGTCTTCTTCTATTCCTGAAGGTAAGAGTCCATAGTATATTCCTGAATCATATGATAATGCATTTGCTGGAAATTTTGATAACCTTTTGTGTTTTATTTTTATTAAATGTTTTAATTGTGGATGTACTTGCCATCTCTTTGCAGTTCTTCCCAACCGCTGAGGAGTCAATTGACTACTACAATCAGAAAAGATGTTTTGACGGAAAGGGGCTTGTTCTGCCCAGTCAGATTGTTAGTCTTTTATTTCTTTGTGATAATCTTCTGAATTCTGATATCTTTTCTATCACCTGAGCTTACATGATATAGTATCTTTTCTATGTGATAGGCATTCTTGATATGTTCTTATTTATGTATTTTCAGAGGTATGTCAAATATTTTGAACGAGTGCTAACATACTTCAATGGGGAAAACCCTCCTAGCCGTAGGTATATTTCTGAGACTGTATTTCTATTGTAGCATCTTAGTATGTTCGCATGGTTATTGACATCACATCTGGTGCAGGTGCATGCTTAGGGGATTTCGGCTTCACAGATGCCCTTATTGGATAAGGCCCTCCATCACTGTCTCAGATCATAATGGTTTGTTCTGGCATTTCTGTTCTGTTTAAATTTTTCCTTCCCTTCTCTCTTATGGTAGTCGATTACAGAAGTTCATTTTCATAATTTGCATTCCCCCTGCCCCAGTTTGCTGTGTGTATCTATATATATATATATATATATAATTTTCAGTACTTCATCTAGTTCTGTACTGCATCATAATTGTTCTTCCTTCGTGATTGCCGTGTATTGGATTATTCTTCTATGAGACCAATATTTTGTTTAAAAAATAATTTGCATACATGACCTTTTAACCTTACAGTGCTGGAACAATTGACCAAGGGCCCATTGGCATGTTTTGGTGCTGATATTTCACTTATGCAGATGGGTTGCCATGTTGATTTCAAACTTTTTCCAATGAGAACTCTGGTAGCTGGTGTTTTGCAAGTTTGACTTAGGTCTTCTGCAGGCAGCATATTTTGGTTGTTTGTGAGGTTGCCCCTTTGTATCTTAAGTGGTTCATCTAGAGAGGTAGGGTCAGAGGAATGCTTAGAATTTTGGTTTGTGAGGAGTCAGTGTAGGATTTGAAGCTTCTGTTCTATGTATCACTTAATGGTAGATGGATGCCACTAACTCATCTTATCTTAGTCTGAGTGATCTGTTGGATTCTAGGAATTTGCTGTTTTCTATTTTTATTTTTTCCTTGTTGCATTTTTCTGCCATTTTATATTGTATTTCCCCTGTATTGGGGCTACGACTCTCTTTGTGCGCTCTATTCATTTTATTGTCTTTCTTATGTTTTTTTTTTTTTAACCCTACTTTTGTGTGAAAAGACATTAAATATTGTATTCTATCTTTTTTAGGTTGTCAAGAACAGATGTAAGCAATCTCATAATATAACTTGGGAAGTTGTGATCTCATTTGTTAACTTGAACTACCTGGGTTCCTGGTTCTTGAATCTTAGACACATAGAAGGGGGAGGAAAACATTGGGATTCTTGCCATTGATGTCACAATTTACTTTGCTACAGTCTTCTGGATTTTTGTGCTGATAGTTGTTGTAATTGACAGTCTATTAAACAAGATTGCAATTTTAATTAACATTTTTGTCATCTCTGAAGCACTGCATTTCTTCAAACTTCTATATAATTTATCATTATACTTACTGTACGGTTTTTCTTTGATCTTTTTCTAATGCATAGGTGTTCTCTTCTCCTCAAAAAAGCATCCAAGAACCAAGGATCTTTCGGTACGTCTGTTTGATTATCTGCTAGCAACTATTTAGAGATGTTAAGAATGGGTGTTTCTGATATTCTGTTTATATTTTGGGGGCTATGGAATATTTTACCAATTTGGGATTTCATAAACCTATACTATTTTCTGCAGCCAGAAGATTTTTGGTTTAGTGCCCCCAAGAAGGGGGTAATGGTCTTTGCTTTGCCAGGGGAGCCCGGTCTGACAGAGTTGGTTGGGGACTTCAAAGTCCAATTTCATGACCGCCAAGGAGATTTTTACTTGTCTGTAATTCAGCTTCATCCCAATAAATCAATCTCTAGTAATCTTGTTATGCTTGTCTGATCTGAATCTGAAATTTGTATTTTATTTTTTTTAATTTCAGTTGGTTAAACACAACAATGTCGGAAAATAGAAAAGTTTTAAACACCAACGATCTTGACGGGTTTGACAAGGTAAAGATTTAAATAATTATGTGCTTATCTGCCCATGCAGCTTTAAAAACCTTGCGCTTAAATATCTTTCTTTACAAGATGCAGCTGTATTAGTTTGGTTTTTTCTTCCCCTGAATTAGAAAATTGGGTTTGCTCCTTTGTCAGTATCATTGTTTTCTTAGCTTTCTTGGAAAATTTTGATCATTGTATAACACGGTAACACTTTCTAATTTTTCCGGTCTGTAGAGGAAATTGCCTTCCCCTGGCTTTCAGGTTGAGGTTGTGCTGGTAGATTATAATGACACTGTTCCTACAACACCTAACACTGAAACTTCTGCCAAAAAAATGGATGAAAGCTCAGGAACTACTCCTGCATCAGTTGACGAGGATACAGCCAAACCAAACCAAAATAACAACTCAAAAAGTCATGATAAAGATGATGTTTTTTCAGATAGTGAGGCCGAAGAAACTGCTGCTTCAAAGAGCCGGCAAGCAGAAATGGCATCTGCAGCAAGAGCAGGAGGAACTGTCCCCAATACCACCTCCAGTTCTGAAACAAAGACTAATTCTGATCAAGTTGCTAGTGTAGCTCGTGCAACTGAAAATATGTCTCTTGGAAACAGTGGCTCAACTCAGATTCATGCTGCTGCCAGTGAGCCTAAAAGTGATGCTGCCGGGGGAGCTATATCAGGCCTTGAGGCTCCCAACACAGAGAGTGAATTCAAGGCAATGGCGGCTGATGCATCAGTTTTTACATTTGGAGATGAAGAGGACTATGAAAGTGAGTAAATCAGAGGGTGCATTGTTGGCTTGGAATGAGAGCTTCTGTACATAAAATGGCTTGCTAGCTGTAAATGCACAAATTGCTGATTACAGGTTCACCTTCAATCCATTTGTTTCCTGGCTAATGTGTTGCCTGGTTCTGTTGTTAAATAAGTTGGCTGGTTGTGACTAAAATTTTATGTTATGGGGCTGAAAATAGTGAATTTATTTTATTAGTTCCAATGAAGAACAAAAAAGTTTAAGATGTTAATTTCCACACGGGAAAAGTAGATGTTTATATGGTGTGTTTTCCCTGTTGTGCATCTGAACATCTGGAACTTGTATAAACTACGTTGAAATTGCCCAATAATTTTATTATAGACCTTATTCTGAAGTGTAAATACTCTTCATTGTTGCAGTCCATTTGAATTCTACTTATAAACTTGGTCTTGAATCCATGATTTTACCTATTATGATTATTAGGGAAAAATGTTTACACGCTTTGAACTTTAGAGTAGCGGCCATTACCAGGGACGGAACTAGGATTTATACTTGAGGGGGGCCAAAGCTTAAAACCAAAAAAAAAAAAAAAAATTTATGAAAATAAAAACTAATATCTATTTTATATTCAACAAAATACTACATACAAAATAAGTATTTCTTAAACATTTCATATTATAAAGCATATCAACAAAGTATAACATACAAAATAATTGTTTCTTATTTTGTGCGCGATTTTTGTTTAGTCCATATTTATTTTTTTATTTTGTTTTTTAGTTAAAGAGGCATGGATTTTATTTATTTTCTTGTAGGTTAATATCTAAATATTTTAGAAGAGAGACAAATATATTTATATATATATATATATTAAAGGGCAAGTCTTAATTTTTTTTATACTAGTTTTTTTTTTTTTTTTTTTTTAATTGGGGGGGGGGGGGGGGGGGGGCAATGGCCCCCCTCTGCCCCAACGTGGGTCCGTCCCTGGCCATTACACCCTCTAAATTTTTATTTTGGCCAATTTACTTCTTCACACATCTGCCAAATTACTATCTCTGTTAGTTAGCTGTCAAAATTCTAATGGAATATGAGACGTGATGTTTAATATACCAAAAAAAAAAAAAAAGTGTGAGAGAGACATGGTCGGTCAGAATTACCATGACATCCCTCCCTTTGGCACCTGAGGCTCATCATGCTGTTCGTGGTCTTGCCACACCATTCAACCACATTTATGGATTCGCATCGCACACACCCAAAAAAAAAGTCTCAAATCTTTAAAATAAGTTAGTTTCACATTGCATACACCCCGAAAAAAAAGTCTCAAATCTTTAAAATAAGTTATTGTGTGCTTGGATTATGATTAAAAATTAAAATTATTTTACTATTCAACTTATTTTTGTTACTATTTATGAGTTTTACTATGCTTTTTGGCATTATTCATAGGCCTCATTTTACTATTTTAACTAATTTTTACATTTATTTACAGTACTTTCAGTAATAATTTTTCAGTTTCAGCAAAATAAGCGGTATTCAAACTCACCTCAGTTTCAATTTTAAGAAGGTTATAATGAATTTGATCCATTTGGGCATGAGGGATTACACCTTTGAAGCTCCACAAACTTTTATAAACACGCCGAGTTTTTTTTTTTTTAATTGAAAAAAAAAATCTAGGTTTTGATGAATTCGGTGGAATTTACTTATGTGCGTTGTTAGGATTTGGAATTAGATTGTTGGGTTGGTAATGATTGTTAATATAGATGGGGGACTTGGCTATTGGGATTGTTGGATTTTGGTCTGGTTGTTGATTACAAGCTTACAGCTCCCAAGGAATTTGTCCACACAATGCTTGAAGGGTAAAAGATCAGTGAAGTCCAACATTCCAACCTTCCTAGGGAAATAGCGTCCTGAAAGTAAGGCCTCTTCGGAAATCTTTGGAATGCAAATATTTGTAAAATGGTGGCTATTGAACAAGGGATCCATATTTGCGGCTGAACAGTGCAGCAGGACCAAGGACAACGGGACAAAGGTGTTTGGTGCTGGAGGGAGGGATGTCATAATCAGGGCGGCGCAACATAATTTGGGGCCTAAAACTTTCAATATATAAATATTAATTAAACTAAATTATTTAATACCAATCAAATCAAGGTTAATTTGATATATTAAATACATAATTTGATGGATAATACCAACTAAACTAATGTTAATTTCATATAAAGAATTGAATATCATAGTTGAACTATAAATATTAATAAAAAGAAATAAAAATATATTATAATTAAAAAAGATACTTTATTTTGGATATACAACGATGCATAGTTAAGTAAAGTTGTAATCTAATTTTTAATTTTATATTTTGTTTTTAAGAGAGAGAGTGATAAATATTATTTGGTGTGTGGCTTTGTAGGATATGAGTTTACAAAAATTAAAGTCTCAAATTATTAGGGGAGATTAATCTATAATTGATGATTTAACACATTTACAACATTTTTTTGAAACATTTTAGGGTTTCAATTGGGTTAGTGTTCTATTGGTCTTGTACATTGAGAGTCTTAACATAAATGAAAAGGAAAAATACGCTAAAAGTACAATAAAATGTTCACAATATGATGTAACATTAACTTTTATTAATGAAATTCATCAATTTAACTAATAAATGTTTAAATCACTTTTTTGTGATTAGTAATATGACAATTTGTAAGCTAATAGTAAAATTTATAATATCCTTAACTTCACTAATAATAAATAAAAATATATATATATATATACTTTTATAAAAATTGGAATCTTTAATCATGGGATGTGAGACCTTTTTTCCTAAGGGGAATTTTTTTTTTGGTGGGGCGTTAGGCCTAGGGCTAACTTGCCTAGGTCTTGGGTCGACCCTAGTGACCATGGTTCTAACCACTCTCTCTCTCTCTCTCTCTCAACATTTCTTTCTTCTTCTCAACTTTTTTATTTTGGTATTTTGAACCTCACGTGTGCCTCAAGTGCATATTCTGTTAGAATTTTGACAGCAATTAAAATAAGTAGTGATTTGATAGATGTGTGAAATTGAAAAAGTAAATTAGTTAAAATAAAAGTTCGGGGGTATAATGGTCACTGCCCTAAAGTCCAGGGGGTGTGTAGTGTGGGCATTTTTCCCTTATTATTATCATACAAAGGTGGTCAAGTAGATGTATAAAAATTTCTTAATATGATACGACTTGTTAAACAATTGTAATTCATCTTGCTACTTGCTACGATATTGCATCCTTCCACTTTTAAGTCTTTAATTCGGTTGGTGACACTGAACATTTTTTGTTGGTATCACACCTACTTAGAAATTGTGCTTCTCACGTCTCCTGCTTTTAAAACCGAATGCAAAAGTCATTCTGAAAATCTATGGGAAGCTCAGTCTGGAGATGATAAACAATCAATAAAGAAAAAGTTTACTTTGTCCCCTACCCGAAAGCCAGAATGAGTCGTATAATTTCATTGGCAACTATGTAATGAAATTAAGAAAATTCTCAAACCATGACACAGTCTAAAAAAGGTTGCTAGATTTTCAGTACATTGTTAATTAGTAACCTATACATTAAACAACATGTCCTGTTCAAGTGGCCAGTGGAAATTTTAGTTTGGGGTGGGGGTGTGGAACATTAACTAAAATGTTTTCAGAATTCAAGAATGAAAAATATTCCAAGTTTAAAGACTAAATGAAATGTGAAAGATATAATTGGTGTACATTCAATGTTGAAAAAATATAGATAAAAGAAAAAATACAAAGGAATTGTTTTCATCAAGAGCCTTATAGCTATGGTTTAGTAAAATTGTTTGGTCTTCTTTGTGAGAGGTTAGAATCATTCCTTTCTATTTGTTGTAACACTTTGAATTATTAAAAAAAAAATTGGTTCTCAATACATTTTAAGTCAATTATTTATCAAAATGAAAATTCACTTTCTTTATATCATAAAAATAATCTATGATTGATTATGTTCTAAATTCCTTGTAATTTTCTTGCCAATATACAAAAATAAATAGTCCTTTAGAAAAAATCATTTATATTTTTGTTACAAAGACTAGTTTTGACGACATATATTATTGAAAATGCCTTTGTCTTATAGTAGAAACCAAAAAAAGAAGTATAAATTCAATCACTTTACAAACAAGTTGGTAGGTTATTTGTTTATTTCGAAGGTTACAGTTTAGATCTCATAGATTAAATTTAGTAGAATTAAGGAAAGTTAATTAATTAATCAATTATGATAACCAATGAACTTTCGATTAATTAGTCACACCAACAAATCACGGTAAAATAAAGTGCAATAAGTAAATAACATAAGTGATTTGTTGACAATGTGAAAAACTTATAGTCAAAACCACAAGAAAATAGCACAACGAGGGATTACCATGAAACCCAAGGCAAAATCCATTAGTAAAAATGAAGTTTTTACCACCAAAATAAACCCTTACTTTTAGTTATGCTTCCAATAGTAACTTACAAACGTAACCACGTGCTGCTCCAAGTCTATTAGACTCTTCTAATTTGGATTATGTCAAAAACGAAGTTTAGGTGTGCAACTTCAAGGACTACTTTAAATATTCTCACATGAACTTGTTTGTGTAGGCTCTGCGAGTTCATCTTGATCTCTAATCTCTTCAAGAACTGTTCTTCATATTCACTTTGATATCTAGGATCAAATGGTGGACATAGAGCATTTGGTTGTATAAACCCTAGGTACACATATAAATCTCTCTCTCTCTCTCTCTCTCTCTCTCTCTCTCTCTCTCCTTGTTTTTAGTCAACTCTTATGATCCCTTAAATACTTAAGCAAGTAGTGCTTGAAATCCAAGTTATGAGCCGACTTAACGAGCTTGATTGACATTCAAGATTCCCAAAACTCAATTGATTGGGAGTCCATTGAGGCGTATAACTCAATTAATTGAACGTGTGACGAGAAGACAATAACTTCCCTTTTCTTGAACTGATCTTAGGTTTTCATCCTAGTCTTGAATTACAACTCTATTGCTCATAAGACTAGCAATTTATTCACAATTTGCCAACACTTAACAAATATCGTCCTAACAATTAATTCTTACCAACCATTTAGCACAATTAAGAAAGAAATGATGATGAATGTAAGCTCTGGATCTATTATCATTCCATACAAATTTTGAAGGGGGAAAAGATTAATATAAAACATAAAAAAGGATGTGCATGCTCACACACGCATATAAGTGCAATAAAGTAAATTAAAATATAAATAAAAGAGTAAGTCTAAATTGAAAGCCCTTAGTCTCGTATTCTCAATTTACCCTTAATTTCGTAGGGGTTAAGATTTTAATTGCATAAAATATAAAAACCGAATAAAACGTTAAAAATTATTTATTTTAATAAATTTGTTTTATTTTGGAGGATCTCAAAAAATTATGGGCTAGTCGGTTTTTTTAGTCCCTTTCGACTAAAAGACTCTCTATGAAGGCTAATTTTAAAATTTATTATAAAAATATTTAAATTTGATAAGAAAAGAAGAAGGATTGGGCACTCAGGGTATCTCATAAAATCGAATAAAGATATCATCTCTCTTTCGGATACATAAGATACCCTTTGGTGAGTTGGTCCCAACCTGGTTTCATCCTACAAGTGGCTATAGGTTTTACTTTTTAGTCAAATTTCTCATGACCCAATGATGTAACTTATTGAACAACCAAAGTCCACCTCATCTACCTCATCCCCTATATAAGCCTTCCAGTTTTTAGTTTTAATATATATATATATATATATATATATTGATGATGGAAAAAAATCGTCAGTGAGCTGATCATCCACAAGCATGCCAATTGGGTACCTGAAGAACAAAACAGTGAAGAACCTAGGTGTCGACCAAAAACCCTCCGAAGGTTAAGTCAGTGATAGAAGATTCTCTAATAACTCAAAAGTGTGAGAGCTAGGGAAGTTTTTCCATACCTTGGAGAAGAGAAGACTTGGTGCTAAAATAGTGGTGTACGGCTAACCAAGATCCCATGAACATAGGATCTTTCTTTGTATGAAAGATATGGAGTTAATGTTCCGAGATCTTAGGGTTGTACTTCCTATACTAGGAGGATACGAATATGTAGAAAAATCTTTGGGTATGGTGTGCAAGTTCTTTCCATATATGGATGCATGAGTGGGGAACACACAAACAGTGTGAGACTTAGTGTAATCCATCGTCGGTATTGGGTAACCCGACAGGCACTTTCCAACCCGAAGGATAAATGGACCCGACATGTACATTCCAATCAAAGGTTAATAGACCTGAAGGGTAAATGGATCTCAAAGGGTAATTGGACTTGACGGTCACTTTCCAACTCGAAGGGTAAATGGACCCGAGGGGTATTTCCATCCCAAAGGGTAAACAGAACCTGAAGGGTAAATAAACTTGACAATTACTTTTCAACCCATAGGGTAAATAGACTCGATGGGCACTTCCATCTCGAAGGGTAAATGGACCCGACGGGTACTTTCCAACCCGAAGGGTAAATGAAAACCAAAGGGTAAATGAATCTGACAGGTACTTCCATCCCGAAGGGTAAATGGAACCCAAAGGGTAAACGGAACCTAAAGGATAAATAGACCCAACGAGCACTTCCATCCCTAAGGATAAATGGAACCCAAAGGGTAAATGGACCTGATGGGTATTCCATCCTGAAAGGCATTTCCATCTCGAAGGGTAAATGGACCTGTCGGGTACTTCCTTCTTGAAGGGTAAATGGAACCTGAATGGCATTTCCATCCTGAAGGGTAAATGGACTCGATGATTACTTTCTAATTCAAATGGTAAATGGATCCGATGAGTACTTTCCAACCCGAAGGATAAATGGAAACTGAAGGATAAATGGACTCGACGGGTACTTCCATCCCAAAAGGTAAGTGGAACTTGAAGGGCATTCTCATCCTGAAGGGTAAATGGAGCCTGAAGGGTAAACGGAACCCGAAGGGTAAATGACCCGACGGGTATTTCCATCCTAAAGGGTAAATGGAACCCAAAATGCATTTCCATCCTGAAGGGTAAGCGAAACCCGAAAGGGTAAATGGACCCGACAGGTACTTCCATCCAGAAGGGTAAATGGACTCATCGGCTACTTCCATCCCGAAGGGTAAATGGAACTTGAAGGGCATTTCCATCCTGAAAGGTAAATAGACTCGACAGGTACTTCCATCTTGAAGGGTAAATAAAACCCGAAAGGCATTTCCTTCTCAAAGGGTGTACGAAATCTGAAGGGTAAATGGATTTGACAGACACTTCTATCTCGAAGGGTAAATGGAACCCGAAGGGTAAAAGGAGTTATTAAATTTCTCAGTTAAAATGTTCCTTATCATATATATATATATATATATATATCTTGTGTTGTAGATTGCTTCAACATTTGGCCCGAATGTGTTATGTGGGTGCGAGTAATGATATGCTCTGTTGTGCACTAAAAGTGCCCTAAGACTTATCTAACCTGTACTTGGGGGCATGGAGTGATGACTACACAAGCAAGCCCTCTTTTTTGGTTTCTCAAAAAAAAAAAAAAAATGATGAGATAATAATATATATATATATATATATATCTTAATGTTTGATAATGAAATTAGTAATTTGATTTTAAGCTTAATGATTGATAATGAAATTTCTAAGAAGATAAAAATTAATTTATAATGATAGTCAAATTAGAAAATGCCATGACCTTACGTGATTAGGGAAAAAAAGAAACTTATAGTGGTTAAATTCAATTTTAATGTCTAAAAAAATAAATGGTTTTAATGTGTACTTTTGACTTCTGTATTATTTTATTAACGTGGACATTATCCGTTTGGATAGAATTTATTTTAATGAAACTGAAAATACTATAATAAAATAATTATTAAATGTGTAAATAGTACTGTGAGACTCATTTTTAATGATAAAGTTGATAAAAAATGAAATTTGTAGGACCTATGAATAGTTTATAGCTGTACTGTTTACGAAAAACTTGGTCAACAACTGCGGCTGAAAGAAAAAAAAAGCTAAAAACGCGCTACAGTACAAAACGCAAAACGTGAATGCCAAATTAATTTGTGTATTGGTTTGGATACAGTTCAATGTTGTGTTGCGTTTTCTGCCTTTCCTTTTCTTTTTTTTTGCACTTGTTTTCGCTTTTAGAGACAAAATTTACTGTTCACACACTATGTATGCACTGTTCATACATTATGCATGTACTGTTCACACATTTAAAAATATTAAAAATGAATTTTATAGTATTATTTATATATTTAAAAATTATTTTACTACAATATTTTTAACAATAATCAGTTTTCAACGACAATAAATCATATTCAAACGGACTCACATCCAAACCCACGCAAAGTTTTGTTTTGTTTTGTCTTTTTCCTGATTGTTTCTTGGCAGATCCTAACGTAGTAAGGGGCAAGCGCTGAAAACTTCTTGGACGCGCAGACGTGTCAGCTTTTATAACACGCTGACAACGCACACGGGTCAGTATCTTCCACGTCTTTTCTCCCGAAAGAGAGAGGAAGTGAGAGATTGAATTTCCCATCAGCAGTGATAACAATTTCATAATGGTTTCACAATAAAAATCAATGTTACGTTGAAATTTTTTTTTCAATAATTTCATAATAAATTTTGAATGATAAATTATTTCTAATTCTAATTTGAATTAATTACTAAAATTACTTTTATGCTTGTTGTAACAATTAAATGCTTTTAAATTTATTGTAAAATTGTTAAAAATATTTTTCTTTACCATCATTGGATTTCCACCTAAAGTGACATAAGCTCTGCTGCCTCAGGATTTTGTTGTTTATTTAAAACCCCCTACTGATATTGCTTTGTTGCTTAGTTTAGATTATGGGGGGGGGGGGGGTCATATAGATCGTTTTGTGTCTGTTTCTTAGCTGTGAATAAAAGCATTCCCTTTATACCACCCCCCCACCCCAAAAAAAAAAAAAAAAAAACTCGGTGCATTACTTTACTATTTGTTTATCCACCTGGAACTCACGTAATCATAACCTTGTAACTCATTTGCATTACTTGCTTTTCTTCTTGAGACAAATTAGGGTTCGATTATCACCTTTATCGTGTTGTAATGATAAATTTTTTTTTTTTTTTGAGTCATGTTAATGGATTCTCTTAGGACAATTGTTAATAAATTATAATAGGAATGTTATGATATCACTTTAATGAGAAATATAAAAAACTACCAACAACATATATTGTTTTGACATTTCCCCTTTTTTCCAGGAAAAAAAAAAAAAAAAAAACGTAAAGCTTGGTCTGGTGCTCTATTACATTGGATTGATTATGATGTAGACACAATCAATTTTGAACACATACCCCAATTGTATCGAGCTCCTAAGTTAAATCCTTAAAAAATTGTGACTTTTGAGTCAAAAAAGAAAACCACATTCCAAAAAAAAAAAAATATATATATATATATATAAGTAGTTTTTAATTTTATACATTGATAGTGGGGTTGGGAGAATTTAAACTCTAAAAACCTACCAAAGTTAATAAAAACAAAAACATAATGATATAATTGAAATAAACAATAGTACAACGTTGAGAAAAACACCATGCAATGTTTTTGGGAATCTTAGAATGAGCAGCCTGTAAAAAAATGTTTTTGCCATGTTAAAGTTTAGTCACAATTCACCATTATATAGAGCATTAATATTAGACCATTTGATTTTGAAAAGTCATCTTAATATTGATTTAGGCCTTCCAATCAAAATAATGTCCAATTTTGACCAAGTGTGCTCCTTCCAAAAAATTTTTCTCTAAAAGTTGATATTCTAAAAATTTAGAAAAAAAAAAAAATTCAATAATGCTAGTATTAAATTGTATTCTATATAAAAAATATATATAAGCATAATTATTATCGCTCTGAAATTTCAATTTACTTTGGTTGAAAAAGTTTCTCATGCAAAAGAAATGTATTTTAAACTAGTGAAGAAAATTCAGTCCTTCAAAAATAGAATGAAGTTGGAAATTTCAATTTTATTTTAAGGAAAAATGATCTCATGTGGAATAAGCTAGAAAATGACTCCAATTAATTAGATTGAAAAAAAAATTTGTCCTTCCCTCTCTTCCCATATGTGTTAAAAATACTTAGTATTCTTAAAAAAAAAAAAAAAAAAAATTTGTCCTTATTAGTAAAAACAAAGATAGACTTTGAGCAATTCCTCAAAAAAAAAAAAAAAAAGACTTTGAACTGGTCATGGTTGGTTTCTTTAAGGTCACTGTCAATAAATTCTCTTTACTTTCAATATTATTATTACTAGTCGCTAACCCGTGTGATGCATGGAAAAACTATTGACTTTGAAAAATAAAAAATCCAATAATAAGTAAATAGACATTTTGCTAGATAGTATTTTATTTTTATAAAAAAAATTGAAGAAATATTTAACTTCTTACTTTTCCATAGTTTAGAAGTGTTGTCTAACATTTAACGTTATTGAGTTGCAAGGGCATAGTTACCGAAACCTACAAAGTAATTTACAATTCTTAAATTAATAAAACAAAACTCCCAATAATTATATATACATACACACTCAAAACTAATATAAATTGCAAATATATAAACAAAGACCATAATATGAGGAAGACTCACCAAATTTCAAATTTGAGTAGCAATATGACTTTCTCATAGTAATAACAAAATAGACAATTCAAAACATGGAACAATATCAAAATTATATTACCTAATTCCATTATCTTTTATGTTGAATTCAAACAAATAATTAATTGAAATTAATCCAAACAAATAATTAATCAACCAAAAATTGTAGCTTTTAATAGGAAAACAAAAAATCACATGAACCTAAATAAAAAGCATTTAAGGTGAAGAATTAAGATCAAACTTCAAAATTTATAGAATCCCCAAATCCTACTTCAAAACAAAACCAAATTCAACAAATTTATATAAAACATGCCAAATAAAAATTTATCGTTCCCTAGACTGGAAGACATAGGTTGCAATTTTAATTTTTCTCCAAAAAATAGAGATGGTTTATCTACCATGTATAATTAAAAAAATAATAATTAGTAGAAATTTCAACCCAAAAACCAAACCCATGAAGACAATGTCAATATAAATATGGAGATTAACCCAAAGATTGAAAAGAAAATCAATTCTAAACATAACAAAAGAATAAAATAGAAAGAAAATCTTAGATATAAACAAATATCCACATATGTTGAATTGAAATTTTATTAATAATAACAATGTAAAAAAATTCGACATAAAATTCATTAATCAATGAAGAAAGTTGAATTAGATTGCTTACATTTTTTTTTTTTTTTTTAATGTTAGTCTCTGTTTTTTGCTTCGATTATATATATATATATATATATATAGATTATCGACATTTGAATTTGAGTTTAAGTTGGACTTATTAGAGAAATAAAGTTTCATTTTTTGTTAAGTTTGGATTAAGCAAAATTTTTTTTTAAATGATAATGATGAATTTGAGTTTAAGTTGGACTTGTTAAAGAGATAGAGTTTCACTCCTTGTTAAATTTGGACTAATTAAAAATAATTTTATTTAAACAAAATGATAATTTTATTTAAATATTGTGCTGACGTGAAAAATTATGAGAGTTTCAGAGGCTTCGGTTTTATATATATATAAACTATTATTATTATTATTATTATTATTATTATTATTATTATTATTATTATTATTATTCATGTTAGAGTAATGTAAAGACAACCTTTTTCACACATTCTTACAGTGTTAAGTTGTTTCATGATTTTCACATGAACTCATGACAAACCATTTTATTGTGACCATATCAATTCAACAATTAATGAAATTATTTTGTAAAATACATTGTAAACTTGTGGTTTTGAATTTTTAATGGATTTATTTTATTTGGGATAATTACATTTTATCTACCTGTGATTTGTCTTTAATTTGACTTACTTACCCGTGATTTCATTTTTAACACTTTATCCACCTGTGATTCCCTCCGTTACTTCTCTGTTACCCACCTCCAGTGCAAACGTTACTCTAACACATAAACTCATCAAAAACAGAACCTAAAGCAGATCAAACACTCCTCACTAAGGAAGAACAAAGAACAGAGTACTCAAATATTTTCTTTTCCAACATTTCTCATACACACAAATTCAACTAAATACAAAAAATTTCATCCCAAACATCTCCAAACCCAGTAAATCAAAACCCAACCAAATCAATAATAGAACATCTAAATCATCCAAAATAACCAACAAAGCTATAAACTTCACAATCAAACCAAATCAATAATAAAACATCTAATTTTTACCTACCTGTGATTTGCCTCTAACTTGACTTACCTACCCTTGGTTTCATTTTTGACACTTTAACCACCTGTGATTCTATCCGTTACTTCTTTGTTACCCACCTCTAGTGCAGACGTTACTCTAGCACATAAACTCATCAAAAACAAAACCTAAAGCATATCAAACACTCCTCACTAAGGAAGAACGAAGAACAGAGTACTCCAATATTTTCTTTTGCAACATTTCTTATACACACAAATTCAACTAAATACAAAAAATTTCATCCCGAACATCTCCAAACCCAGTAAATCAAAACCCAACCAAATCAATAATAAAACATCTAAAAATAACCAACAAAGCTATAAACTTCACAATCAAACCAAATCAATAACAAAACATCTAATTTTTTTAAACAAGTTTTCTCTCTCTCAAACATGTTGGAGCCCCTGGATTTCTCTCTCTCTCTCTCTCTCTCTCTCTCTCTCTCTCTCGGTTCAAGCCATTGCCATTGCATCCGACGACCGAAAACCCAATTCATAGGTTGAACACTGATTACACCACCGCTACCGCTACCGCTACCACCGGCCGAAAACCCAAATCTTTAAGGCTCTCTCAATTCAAGCTCATGATGTTTGGTCCTTTCTCCTCACTCTCTCTAACTCATCATCTTTATCTCTCTCTTTAAACCCATGGTTGAAAACCCAGATCAATAGTGATTGGGTGGTTTGATCGGTCCAAATCTGAAAAAGAGAGAAGCATAGATGGTCACTTGGATTGGGTTTTCTTCGGGGTTTGTTGAGGATCTGTAGTTTGATGATTTTGGTTGGAATTTATAGAAGCACAGAGTTTGGGTTTTGTTGGTCTGATCGATTAGTAACATTTTGCATTTTAGTTGTGATTTAATGCACAAAGTGGCTTTGATTGTGAAGTTTATAGTTTTGTTGGTTATTTTGGATGATTTAGATGTTTTATTATTGATTTGAGTACTATGTTCTCCGTTATTCCTTAGTGAGGAGTGTTTGATTTGCTTTAGGTTATGTTTTTGAAGAGTTTATGTGTTAGAGTAATGTCTGTACTAGAGATGGGTAATAGAGAAGTAACGGAGGGAATCATAGGTGGGTAAAGTGTAAAAAATGAAACTACGAGTAGGTACAAGTGGGTAAAATGTAATTATCTCATTTTATTTTGTTGATTGGGTAAGTATTCATTTGGATCCACGGCACGTTTTCACGTTTGTGTTTGTGTTTTTTTTTTTTTTTCCAACACGTGAACAGTAACATCACATAGATTCACTGTGCAAAATATAAAATGCACTGTTTATACACTATTTACACATTTAAAAATTATTTTATTATAATATTTTAATTTTTAATTTCAACAAAAATAAAAAATAAATTATATCTAAACCGACCTTAAAACTAAAAGGACGGTTATAAAGTCATACACCTTTATAAAACTAGGTCCAATAACCGCAATTCCAAGCCACGTGAAATGGCATTCAAGGCTACGCGTAATAGTTTATTATATATATAAAGATAAGACCTCAAAGAAAAGAAGGTCAATCAGACGCTGCATCTCCCATCTCAGGTTCCAACATCCAACTTTGTTAAATCTTAAACTCTTCGAGTTTCACCATCCCATGTCGAATTTTGGTATTCAAGGCCAACTTCTTGAGGTCACTGGTAATAACACTCACTATTTTCCCTTCAATTTTGTACCTTTTTATTTCTGTTGTTAACTAACAATGTTAACAACAACAAACTCATTCCCATGTCCATGTCTTTTGTGTTCAATCTCGTTTTTGGTTTGGTACAGTTGTTGGGTGCAACAATTTGAAAGACACCGAGTGGATTTCACGGCAAGACCCGTACGTGTGCCTAGAATATGGTAGTACCAAGTTCCGCACCAGAACTTGTACTGGTACGTACCCAATTGACCAATTCTCTCTCTCTCTCTCTCTATGTCAAACTCAAATCTGAATATCAAATTCAACCCCTTTAATTTCTCTTTATATTTTTGAGGCTTCTATAGATTTATAGTGAGTTATGTTGATTTTTTTTTGTGTGTGTGTATAGATGGTCATAAGACTCCGGTATTCCAAGAGAAGTTTGTGTTTTCGTTAATTGAAGGCCTTAGAGAGATAAATGTTGCAGTTTGGAACAGCAATACCCTTACAGTAGACGATTTCATCGGCAGCGGAAAGTAATTACTTTGTCTTATATTTTTGTTTTTTGAATTGATTTTGTGTGCTTTTTAGACCCTTTTGGATCAATTTTGTTAATTGGGTGTTTTTTTATTTTTGATAGGGTTCAATTGGTGAAGGTTCTTTCACAGGGTTTCGACGACACCACTTGGCCTCTGCAGACTAAAACTGGGAGGTAAGTGCTATAAATTGCTAACCTTTTTAAGTTTATAATCTGTTTCTAAAATTTAAGTGGATGGAGGGGTTTAAGTTTGCTCAAATTAACAGAATCTTCACATGTTCGTGTAGTGGAAAGACTTTGATAGTTTTATTGAGTTAATTCACAGCCCTGATATATTAATAAGTTTGGATTAGATAGTAACACAATCAAATTAAATTCGTTGCTACCCGTAGAACACTGTGTGTAGAAGTTGTTACAATGCTCAAATTTTAAATTAATTTTTGTTTTCCTAGTTGGTTTCATGTTTCCAAATGCATTCTGTGTTTATTATATTGAATCCAATTTTTAATGTATTTATTTAGCTAAGAAAACCCAGTCCCACTCTTCCTCTCTAGACCTTATTGCCTGAACTTAATGCCCTTGGACAGTTATGTGTTAGAATTAACATGCTGTATGCTACAATGCCAAAAATTTTAATATTGTTGAGAAAATCCTAACTCTCTCTAGTTCATCTCTCAATTAATGTTTAATGGAAGGAGGCTGGTTTTATCAGCGTCATGCGTGGATAGATTACTGCGCTGACAGCCTGACACAAAAGAGGCAATTTCTTCTTCTGGAGAAGGGCAGGGTTCTTGTAAACTATGTAGTTTTTAAATCAGTAGTTTGCACCATTGGCCTATTGCTTTTGTGTTCTGGAATCATGAGAAAGAATAGTTGACGCATTTCAATAGATTCTAATAGTTGTTTAAATGGGGTCTGGGACTATGACTTCCTAAGTTTCTTTGTGATGTTGAAAGACTGCAAATTCATCAGCATTTTAGGAGCACAGAGAGCATGTTAGATTATGTAAGCGCCTTTCAGATTACTGGTGAACAATAGACTGCCTATACAAGTGAATTGCCTCCCAGTGGTTTTTTTTTTTTTGGGTGGGGGGCAGCTTTTGTGATAAATATGTGCATTTCATTGAGTGTAGTCAAAGGAGAGCGAGGTGCTTGCTTAGGCACTATAGTGAGGCAGGGCGCCTTTAGTGAGTCACTCACATTTAAAGCCTAGGCTAGCACTTGAGTACCTTGACGGATTTTAAGGTGCTTGAGACTTTATGAAATTAAGCTCCAAAAGAATTAAATAAATAAATAAGAAGAAAGAAGAAGAAGGTAGTTTTGTACTTTAGCAAAAAAGGATAGTTCTACACTTTAATTCAAGTTAGTGAGTGTCTCTTTTCTCCGTTTCAATGAAAATTTTTAATATAAGATTGTTGCTCATAGATTAATTAATAGAGCCTCCTACCCGTTTGAAAAATTCAAACTGTGCCTAACAAGCATGGAATCTATATTATTTGAGTTCATTACTTGTATAACAACAATATTTAGAGTTCAGCGCCTCGCTTCACTCTGGCAAGTGCCTTTTCACCTTTGGCTATGTTTCATTTGATAGTGTTGCTAATCAAATTCCTGGACTATTAAGTAAATTACTCTGTCTTAGTTAGTACCAAATTATCTTGGATACGATGTTCCATATATTGTGTTCAATGTATAGATACTTGTCATTCCTTATATGAGTTATCTGACAATTCAAGTTCTAGCTGTATTGAGTAGTCACAAATTCTTTTTAATTATGTATATATAAACTGTCTTTTTAAGAGTTATGGCAGAAATTGAATGAAGGAAAGAAGGGAGTAGATAATATTATAGGAGAGAAGGAGATTCCTTTACTTTTGTAGCTAGTATAATAAAGGCATCTTTCTTTAGGTTGAGTTATGGTTTGATCTTAAAACTGTATGATCTGTGTCCATGTGGGAATAAATTTGCAAAATAAGACTTGGGCTGAAGAGGAATACATCATTTCTATCCCAAAAGTCCTTCAAATACTTTTTATATTATTTTCCCAAGTTAATAGCAGTCCCAGATCATGTCTTATTTTCATGGATTAATTTATTTGTCTATCAAGGCTGCTTGTTATTGTATTAATGTATGTTTTTCTCCGTTGCAGATACGCAGGAGAAGCGCGACTAATAATGCATTATTCTAATGCTGCTGTAAGTTACATTAAGCTACATTACAGTACTTTGCATTTTTATTGAAAAGCTTGGTCTTGTATTAATTCATTGCGGTTGTTTTTTATGGGAGCTTAAGAATTGTATTGGACTATTGCAGAAACCTGCATCAAGCTGTGCTCCGTCAGCACCACCATATGGAATGCCGCCTGTACCCCAAGCTCCTGTATACCCAACCAATTTAGCCTACCCAACCTCATCTCCCTACCCAACCAATTCAGCCTACCCTACCTCATCTCCCTACCCAACCAATTCAGCCTATCCAACCTCATCTCCCTACCCAACCAATTCAGCCTACCCAACGTCATCTCCCTATTCTTCATACCCACCTAATTCAGCAGGTTATCCACCATCCCTATACTCGGCACCACCGCCATCTACCTATCCTCCCCCACCATACCCACCAACATCAGCTTATCCTCCACCTCCATATCCACCACCTCCACAAGCTTCACCATATTATCCTCCAGGTAAACCTTTTTTTCAGGTGCATGCTTCCTGCTCTGCTACTATTTAACTCATCACTTGTACTAAATTTCCCTCTGTTTCTCGATCAGGTCCTAATTCTGGAGCATATCCTCCACCACCATACTAAGAATGGCATTGAACATATTTAGTTTATGCTGGTTGCTGGTGGTTGTGTACTTGAGGTCATTTTTTTGTAGTTAACAAGAATTTTAAATGTTTCATAAGATTTTAATGTAAAAATCTCCTTCTCTGTTCCTTTTTTTTTTCTTGAATAAAAATGGCTTAATCATGAAAATAGAACTACATTCATTAAAACGGGCATTCTTGCATTGCATTAAAAACTCATGCAGTGCATCCTTGCATTGTGTTTCTTTGTATTTGATCTTTTGTAAGAAGTTTTAAGTCTTGTTCTTATTGTAACCTAGTTTTTAAAAAGTGTTTAGCTGGTTAGTTACAACTTACAAGATTGGATAATCAGATGCTAGGATCCTATGTCCAAAAGGGTAACCAACAGGATATGATAGATCTTAACAGTGGCTATAACACAGTTCATTTATGACTAAAATTTATTTTATCATCAGGCAGCTTATGCAGCACAAGGAATTACTCTTCGTTTTATGAATAGATTAAGTTGTGGGAAAAGTTAATGGATACCCCCAAAGACATTAATTTAGAAAATATTTTTTAAAACTTGTTATAAATATATATATATATATATATTTTGACGACTTTTATATTTTTCATAAAAGTGATATCAAATTTTTTTTTAAAATAGTTTATTAACAATTTTCGTGAAGATGTCATTAACAGGACCTTTAATTTATAATAGAATCAAACGAAGAAAAGACAGCAATACTTATATCATATACATGGAATACCTTATGCAGCTTGCATTCCCGCCATCTATAAATAAACAAAGCTACTGCACCTGTAGTCAATCTTGATTGGAATTTCTAAAAGACAGCCTAGAGCTAGTCTCTTCCAAGAGTATTATCTTGAAGGGTTATGTTTTCCCTCTTGCATTCTTTAAGCAACTCAACCCCATTCCTCAACACCAAAGTCTATTGCCTAAACCACATCAAAAACCACTGGAGGACCTGGTGCTTGACGCCATTTCCTTAACCCATCTAAAAATACAGCCTAGAGCTAGTCTCTTCCAAGAGTATTATCTTGAAGAGTTATGTTTTCCCTCTTGCATTCTTTAAGCAACTCAACCCCATTCCTCAACACCAAAGTCTCTTGCCTAAACCACATCAAAAACCACTGGAGAACCTGGTGCTAGACGTCATTTCCTTAATCCATCTGTAGCTGAATTACATAGCCTTCTAGCCCAACTCAAATTACAACAAGAAAACTGGTTCTTAAGACTTGATATCCTCCTAGACAAATGAGATGTCCCAACCTGCCTCGTTACATTCTGCTGGAACTCCCCTCCATACTGCCTTGTTATCACCTTCAACAATTAAATTACCCATTCCCATTTCACAAGCTTTCGCCAAAGACCGCTTAATTGCCAAAGATTTAATAAGGTCTGATAAGCTAACAATTCTTTTATGCATCTGATATATGTATCTCTTTTTATTATTTCTTTTCACAGCGTGTGGATCCCATACGATTATAGGGTTCACATTGTGGGAGGGTATCATATACCTGGAATACCTTATTTTGTTAAGGAAAGGGACACAATTTTTATTCAAGCTTGTATTTGCTGACCCATGTTGTCCCTTAAAACTACTGCTAATCAAGCATGGTTTTGACTTTTGACCTCAACAATTAATTTTGAGAATGCATGGAGGGGGAGCCCACTAAGACTTTGCAGAAAGGTTCACTTGGATTTGAGCTTAAGACAAAACCGATAGATTTCCTTCCATCTACCATGAGATCCTTAAAATATTTTTTCCAAGTTAATAACTTTTTCACCTTCACGAAGAGCTATGTTCCTTAGCCTCCACAAACAATCCATCACCAAGGCTCTAAAAATCACAATATCTCCCTTGTTATTTCATGTCCCTACAAATTTGAGGGAGATGGAACACACTTCACTACCTCAAATGCTGAATTTACTTGCAAAATGCATTCCAAATAGAAGTGGTGGGTTTTCAATTTGTTCACCTCAAAGTTGACAGAATAAGTGAGGGCCCCGCCCGAATTAAATCTGTTTGGGTTGGGCTTGTAACGCAGGCCGAACGATATATTAGGTCAACAACAAAAATAACTTGGTTAAGCATGTAAAAAACTAAAAGATTTTTAGAAAAAACATTGAACCCCACAATTTTATTTGCACTGTCAGGTTTTTTATTGTTAAGTTATTTTTATTTATATAAAAAGAGCATTAAATTCTATATTTAGATAAATATATTTTATTAATTAATTTAAATATTTGATATTTTATTAAGAAATTTGGAATTTAATTCCCGTTTATACTAAAAATCAATTGATATCTTAATCTGATAATAAATATTTATCATTAAAAGCGAATGTCATAAATTAAAACTCTTTATTTATTTATTTATTTTTGAATCTTTGATATAAGATAAACTTTTTAACTAATAGAGACGTAAAGCATGAATATTGTATTAGGTTAAATATATCTCTTTTTCATCCTCATTGTTTTTAACCAATAGAGACGTAGAAAATTTTACACTCTCTGATCTAATTCATAATACTCACAAACCGATCATAAGTGTGATCCTCATTTAAACAACCCAACTTATAAGTTACATAACTCAATCGACATGTACCTGCTATTTTTCATTGACATGTACCGTGCTATTTTTCATTTTTGTGTCACGGGTTCAACATACCTCCTTTTATAAACAAATAAAAAAAAATAGAGAAAAAAAGAAAAGAAAAATGGAGGTGGGTCAAGTGCCCAAAAGACATAAATAGTGTTAGAGTTATGTGCACGTCAAAGAGAAGCGTACGAATACGGCTTCAATGAAGCAGCCCTACTAGCCCCCTCCCTCCCCTTGTCCTCTCTCTCAGACAAGACGGCATCATTTATGACTTTCCCACGACACAGAGAGAGAGAGAGAGAGAGAGATTGAAACAGTACATCTTTTTACACAAAAAATAAAATACTCCTTCTCTTTTACCCTTTGGATACAATGCATAGGCATAGCTGATTCTCTCAATTTCCCAAAACCAAAATTGCGCGTGGCAGAAAACTATAGAAACTAGAAACTAGAAACTTGTCCTTCTCCTGCTGTAATCTTCTATAAATTGTTCGCTTCCATGGACTGGGTTTAACCTGTCATTTTTTTGTATTTTCTTTAAACTTGTTTTTATTTTCTTTTACTTTCAAAATTTTTTTTTTTGGTTTTTCTTTGTCTTTTTGTTTACTGTCTTTGACTCATTGGTAAAATACAATTCTCTCCAACTCATAAAGAGCTGAATTTTGGTTTAAAATTTTCAATGGTAGGTTTGGTGTCAGAGCTTTATTTATTTATTTATTATTATTATTATTATAAGCTTGTTTGTAATAGTATAAACTTCTTACTAATGTTCCTAAAAAAAAAAAAAAAAAACTGCTTATTAATGAGTGTTGACGTCTGTATTGGTTAAGGTAGATTTTTATTTTATTTTATTGTAATCCATTCATTTTTATTTTCATTTTTGAGAATTGCACAAAAGTCAATTAAAGCAATAGCTATTTTTGTGCTTTTACAACTTCTTACTGTAGTGGAATTTGTTCAATTCCTCTTAACAAATGCAATCAAACACCTATTAAAACTTTTTATTTTTTATTTTTATAACACTCAAAATATAAGGAACTACAAAAGAGGGCTAAGGGAAATATTAAGACATTGGTTTACATTTGCTAAAAAAAAAAAAAAAAAAAGACATCGGTTTACATATTCTAATGTTAAAAGGCATTTGTTAACTATAGAAAAATGACTGCAACAGAATATGCCAAGTTGCATTAAATATTTCCTTATTAAATATTTTAGAATATCTATTAACTAGGACCTATTTTAAAAATGTAATTTTTTTTTCTAAGTATAATTTTTAAAAGTTGATGTTTAGCTATACCAAACTCACATTTATTTATGTTTCTTTTATGTTAGGACTTGGGATCATATTTTCTACAATGTTATCTTCGTATAAGTAGGGTTCAACTCCTATCCCATTAAAAATCCTCCAATTCTTCCCAATTTATTTTTGATGAAAGCATTTAGTAGATTAAAAATCTAAACGTCAACAAAGCCACATCATGTTGTAACTCTCAACTAGTCCTTTCAACAACATTCAATGAAAAACACACTACCTAGGGCATTGCCACTGATGCTATCCATTGTCAACACTGTAATGTTTTCTAAAAGATTCGCTCTTCAACGATCTGAATTTAGCATGGGAACTCCTTGTCATTATGTTCGTGGATGAGAACTTCATTGGAGTCATGGGTTGTGGGATTGAAGATAAAACCCAACCATTGAAGCTCTGAAAGTTTTCTTTGTTCCTTCACTTCACATCCGAATCACACTTAATAAAACCCAATTCAAAATGCCCATACTATTGAAAGGAGTGGTCGAGAGAGATAATGTGAAGTGTTTTAAAAAAAAAAAAAAAAAATCTACCACCCTTTTATCTACCTTTGTTTTTAAGGTCCATTTGGATACAATTTATTGTTGCTGAAAGTTGCTGAAAATTGATTGTTGTTGAAAACACTATAGCAAAATAATTTTTAAATGGATAAATAGTACCGTGGGACCAATTTTTAATATTTTTTAATTGTAAACAGTACATAAACCGTACGTAAACAGTACATGCACTGTTCATAAATAGTAATTTTTGTCTCCAAAAACAAAAACAAAGTGCAGAAAAAAAAAAACGCGCAACAAAACTCACAATTCAAACCCTCATTTATTCTCCATATTTGGATATATTAACAGATTTGCATCCAATTTTGACAGGTTTAATAATATATTAGTAAGCATGTTTGAAATAATTTTGTTACTTATTTGTTGAAATGGGCCAAACTAGAATTGCATTTGGAAAAAATAATTTTTTTACTAAATAAATGGGTTAAATTCGAGTTGATGACAACCTAATAAATAGGTACATGTTAGTTGATGACAACCTATTCATGCTCAGCAGTCAACACACCGTTCCACTCTATCATCTTTTATGTTGGGAAGAGACTCGATAATTTCGAAGTGGAAATAGAATATATAAACATTGAACTCTCAATAAAAGACAAAGATAAATAAACATATTTGAGGATTATACGTTTTAAAAAAGAATTGAACAGTAGTGGTGGAATATTCTAACGTTTGGGTCAAAGGCTCAGAACAATTGCTTTCCTTTTGTGCCAAATTTGAAAAAGAAAAAGGATAAGCAAAGACCTAGCAACTTGCTTTTCAATTATGTTTAATGGATAAGAAAAAAAAAGAAACAATTGGTTAGAGATACTTTAGTCTTAACTTTGCTTCTCAAATATGTTTAGGGTTGAGAGAATTTCTTCATGTAATTTTATGATGTTTAACAGAATAGGTATTTACCCTTTTTTGTTCATAAAAAAAAAAAAAAAAGTACTTACCCATATATCTAATCTATGTGAAAAGAGTAACTTGATAAGAGCTTTCAATGCCCTCATAAAAAAAGAAAAAAAAAGGTGTTTGGGATAATATAATTTTTACCCCCCCAAAAAAAAAGAATTATTCTTAATTAGCAAAAAAAGAAAAAAAGAAAAAAACCCTTTTACGAAGAGACTCTCTCTCTTATAAAAAAACAAAAAATAAAAAGACTGTCTCTCTCTCTCTCTCTCTCTCTCTCTCTCTCACTCACTTTTCTTTTTGTTTTTTCACAGCCAATCCCTTGAGTACAGTGTCTCTTTATTTAGCTTCCATAAGAGGTTGTTTTCATGGGGTCTGGCTTGGTGTGTGTGCCGTTACAATTCTGCCCGCCAACGAAACACACCGAAAGCACAAAGATTTCCAAAACCCAATATATATAAAAAGGACAAGCGTGAAACCCACTCTGCTTAAAATCAATCCCTCTTCCTACCTTTTCTTTCTCTCTTACTATTTTGCACTCTCTCACTCACTAAAAAAGCATAGATAGAGAGAAAGAGAGTCAGTCATGGGTGTGAGACTGAGACTCCGCCTTTCTTTTGTATAATGAACAGAGAACTAAAACCTCTTCTTCTCAGAAGAAGATGGCAGTTCAACAACAAAATGAGCAACTAAGAGTACAACAACAACAAGAAAACCCTTCATTTTTGCTGGATGCTTTGTACTGTGAGGAAGAGAGATGGGAAGAAGAAGAAGAAGAAGAAGTTGTACAAGTTTCACATGGAGAGAGTGAGATTTATAGTAGCACAGACAATAATAATAATGTCAACAACCCTTCTCTATTTCCTTTGCTCTTGTTGGAACAAGATTTGTTCTGGGAAGATGAGGAGCTTCAATCTCTCTTCTCCAAAGAACTAGTACAGCAACTAAACCGTGACAATGTGGAAACAGACTCTGCTCTCTCTGTAGCTCGTCGTGAAGCTGTGGAGTGGATGCTCAAAGTCAATTCCCATTACGGATTCTCAGCTCTCACAGCAATCTTAGCAATTAACTATCTCGACAGGTTTCTCACAAGCCTTCATTTTCAGAGAGATAAGCCATGGATGATCCAGCTCGTGGCTGTGACTTGTCTCTCTTTGGCTGCAAAGGTTGAAGAGACCGATGTGCCACTCCTTTTAGACCTCCAAGTACGTTCAAATGCAACCAATATATATCATATGTATCATCCAATTTAGTGTCTTTTTGTTGTTTTTGAAAGATAAATCTGAGTCTTGTTCTGTTTCAGGTGGAGGATTCAAAGTATGTGTTTGAGACCAAAGCTATTCAAAGAATGGAGCTTTTGGTGCTTTCAACCCTTCAGTGGAAGATGCACCCTGTGACTCCACTCTCATTTCTTGATCACATCATAAGGAGGCTTGGATTGAAGACCTATCTCCACTGGGAATTCCTGAGACGCTGTGAGCTTCTTCTTCTCTCTGTGGTTTCAGGTAAGCATCTATAACGGTTCCTCAAATCTCATTTGACAAAAGCTTAGTGTTTTCGATAAAAACAAAGACCAAAGAAATGTTCCCTTTTGGTTTCTTATCGTTTGGCATACGTTTTGTCAAATATTGTAGATTCAAGATTCATCGGTTATCTTCCTTCTGTATTGGCCACTGCTACTATGATGCACGTTATAGACCAAGTTGAGCCTTGTAATTCCATGGAATACCAACACCAACTTCTGGATGTCCTTAAAATAAGCAAGGTTTCTCTCTCTCTCTCTCTCTCTCTGGCCTACTGAGTTAAATAGTTTTTGGAACTTTAATGCTTCTCTTAGAATTAAGTTCAAGCGTGAAGCTATTAATACACATGATTTGATCTTGATTACCCATCTGCATTGTAACAGGAAAAAGTAAATGACTGCTGCAATCTCATCCTTGAGCTATCAAATGCCTATAATTGCGCCCATAATAACCCTCACAGTCACAAGCGCAAGTATGAACAAGTTCCTGATAGCCCAAGTGGTGTAATTGATGCTGTTTTTAGCTCGGATAGTTCCTACGATTCTTGGGCTGTGGGGTCCTCAGTTTATTCATCACCAGAGCCTCTGTTCAAGAAGAGCAGAGCCCATGAACAGCAAATGAAATTGCCATCACTCAACCGAGTCTCTGTAGGCATTGTTGGCAGCCCACCATGATCTCTCTCTCTCTCTCTCCAAAATAAAAATGAAAAAAGAAAAAAAGAAAAAAATATTATGAGTAATTTCTCTTTTGGTGCATGCCGAAATGCTTTCCAGTCCATACATGGCAGCATTTCCAATACAGTGTCCACCATATGTTCAATCTCTTGGAGAGGAAACAAATGCAATTTAGAGGGAAATGAATGGCATTTTGCAGGAAGAGAAAGGGGACTATATTATTAGTTGGCAGTGATGAACAATATATATTCGTCGTCTTCTTCTCTCTGTATATGTTTTTGGCACTCTTCTCCATCTACTGAGTCTCTTTTAGACAATACTCCATTTGGACATATTTATATGATCATATTCTATAATAAATTCAGAGCAAATTTTGTTCATTTGTATGATATGATTTCTGTTCCATTTCTCATTAATTAAATTTGGGTGGGGAAGCTACAGTAGTGTGTTGGCACAGGCACAGTGCGACAGACAGAGTTAGGTGTCCCAAAATCTTTTTTTTTTTTTTTGAGAAGGAGGTGTCCCAAAATCTAGTTAACAAAAATAATGTGGTAGTCATGATTAATTAAGGTAAGGAAAAATGTTGTTATTTATGGGTTTGGTTGTTTCATTGGTTGCATGTGAAGAGAGAAAAAGGTTGTCGGCCAGTGGAGTTTTGGAGGGGTTTGGTTTTATGTGAGACTTTTTTGATTGGGGAGTTTGACCTCGTTCCAAGAGCCCACACTCCCCCTTTGTTGGTGTAATAAGAATAAGATTGAGAGAATTGAGAGATATGACCGTAATTTTCTCTGACTCTCTCTCTCTCTCTCTCTCTCTGTTCTATAACCTAATCACTTACCTAAAAAACACCCATCATCTATTGCTCTAAGATTTCCTACACTATTTGGCTTTAAGTGTGTAGTAGCCTATCACTGTGTTTACATACGTTTTACGCGTCTTTGGAGGTGCGTGAATGCACTTTTGGTATGGATTATTTTCACAATATTTACCCTAATTTTATGGCTGTTTGAATGAAGGTGGAAGGAAGTAAAGTAGAGTTGGTTAAAAAAAAAAAAAAAAAATCTAATTTTATGTTAAATTTACTCTATTCTACTCTACTCCTCCTCCCTCGCCTTCAATCCAAACTGATTATTAAAGTAAAATGTCAGATCTTAAGAGTATAGATTTTGTCTAGGGTTGTAAAAAAGTCTAACCAAGTTGAGAATTAAAACGTTGATTAGGAAAAATACTTGTTTAACTTTTAGCAAATGAGTCCAGCTTCAATTTAATTTTGACTTTGAATATTAAACAAACTATGTTTAAATATGATAACATGTTCATGAATATGAGGGTCGATTAAATTATATATTATATTGTATGTTTATATGTATAGACGTTTAAAATATACTTGTATGAACTAAAGATTGGATTATTTAAGTTTTGAAATAAGTTAATAAGATATCAAATTATTATTTGTAACTTATTAATAATATAAATAGTCCATTTTGTAGCAAATTAAATTATATATTTCTTAGCAATATAGTATTGCTGAATCTAGTTTTTATAGATTTATAAACGTATATAATTCTATCTAATTTACTCAAATAATATAATTTCAATTACAATTTTAGTTATTAATTATTGGCATATATTTGTAAAAGGGTAACAAAATTTAATCATAGTGTTTTCTATCTATGAGAAAAGAATAAGTTAATTAAGTAATTTTTGAGTAATAAACAAGTTTAAGTTTGTTTTACAAGTAAATGAATCAAATTTGAACATATAATGTTATTAAAAAAAAAAAAAAACTTGAACATATACTCTAGTTTGGTACTGAACTTGAGCTCAACTTGCATTCGATATAAATTTAAAGAAACAATATTGAGTTTTCACTACTCAACTCGATTTAGCTCATTTATAGTTTTTGACTTGTTTCATCTCGCTGAGAGTGTATATATATATTATATAGGCAAAAGCTTCTTCACTAGATAAGGCACGATATGAACATGTGATCAATTTTGAACATTTATTTGTATTATGTTGGCTTTTATACACTAGAGCACTGACCCAAGCCAAGCCATATTATGCATTAATTTAAAGTATTTATTTATGTAGTTTAATTATAATATAAATATCATCATCATCATCACCCCAAGATCTCTCTCTCTCTCTCTCTCTCTCTCTCTCTCTCCTTTTCAAAATTTTACTTTGTTCTCTCTTTCATCTCATTTTTGTTACACCCATACTAGCTCATCAAGGATGTTAAAATATTTTCACTTAGTTGTATCTTAACCTGTTCCACTCGTGCCTAACAAGAAGTTTTTTCCACCACATCTTGTTGTCATCCCTATTTTGAAGGTTTAAAATGATCTTCTTGATTAGACCAATATTTTGCTAATATGGATGGATTATTTTTGTGATGATTGATATTTTAGTTTTAATTATAATATTTTTTTGATAAATCAATTGGTATATTTAATGTCTTTGTATACTCGGTGACAATGACATATTGTAGATAATTATGATATATTGTTGTCATTGCTCCCCCCCACCCCCCCCCCCCCCCCCCCCCAAAAAAAAAAAAAACATTGTGTTTCATGAAAAAAGTAAAAAAGTAATAATTTCACTTTTAGCAAAGATTTTTTTTTTCCTTTTTAGCACAAAAAATTGGCAATTAATTTTTTTTCCCAATGCTTTCTGGCTATAGGGTGTTGCCCAAATCAAATTTATTTTCTTTATGCATGTATGCAGTAATAACCCAAATGCATAAAAAAAACTATTTCCCGCTAGGGAAATTGGTGGATTTCCATGTGTTTTATGTTTTCTTCCAGACATCAAAATTTTGAAAACTGTATTCCAAAACAAAGAAAATGGTTATTTAATTAAGAAAGTTCTGTCTTGATAATTAACTACGGCCTTCCCGACCAACTCTTGTACTTATCCGTGTTTACCATTCATTCTTATATCATAATAAAAACCTATTATTATTATTATTATTATTATTAGTATTATTATGTGTAATAAAAACCTATTAAGCACAGCCTATCTTTGTAGGGTTAATTATGTACAAAATTCTATGATTATAGGGGAAGAAGTCTTAGTTTTTTAATTTATTAATTAAAGAATCAATAAGTCTACTTACATAACTCCTAACCCTTTGTTTGGATAATACTTCTACCTCTCGGTCTCCAATGGGAGGAGACGGTGTTGGAAGTGGTCCCCAAGTCCCAAAGACTTTACCATATTAAAAAAAGAAAAAATATTTACTTATAAAAAGTTTACAATTGTTTTTTCTAATCACAACTATGACAATGAGTATGTTTGTTAATTGTTACGATTGATGTAAAATAAAAAAGATTAGTAATTAGAACATATAAAAGTAAAAGTTTTGCCATTCACAACTTAAAAATTGTTGTATACTTAGGATTTTTCATAAAGAGGACAAAATTGCTAAATGCCCTTTTTGGGCAAACTAAGCAGTGTTTTGCCATATTTTTCAAACTAATTAGGAAAATGCCACTCTTTTGAAACTCGATTTTCTCAAAATCGAGTTATAAAAAAAAAAAATTTCTGGAGCCCTATAGCGACGTTTTTAAGGACCTATAATGACGTTTTGTAACTCGACTTCCATTAAATCGGGTTATAGGCAATTTTTTTTTACCTATAACTCGATTTCATATAAATCGAGTTACAAAACGCCACTATAGGTCCTGAAAACGTCACTATAAGCTCCTTAAAAACGTTGCTATTGGGCCTAACTCAATTTTAAGAAAATCGATTTTCAAAAGAGGGACATTTCCCTAATTAGTTTAAAAAATAGAACAAAACGCTGTTTAGTTTGCCCAAAAAGGGCATTTGGCAATTTTTTCCTTCATAAAGAATATATATTCTTTCTATACAATTTTTTTTATAAAAAAAAAAAAAAAAAGATACCTTAGATATTCAACACCATCTGGACCGCTGCATTGTTTCCTACTTTCCCCAAGTCATTAAAAAAATGTTAGATTTGAATATCAAATGGGTCTAGTTAATTGGTGCTTTAGGGCATTTGTTAATGCACAATTTTAAAAAAGTTTTGATACTACTACTATCATAGAAAATATAAAAAATTGTCATTAAAATTAGATTTTTTTTTCTCGTAAAATATTTCTAAAAATATTTTCTAACCCAATGCTTTTAGGACATTGATTAACTTTTCCCATTAAAAGTAGGTCTTTTTGGCAGTTATTTTTTATTTTTATTTTTAAGTAAGTGATGTCATGCTTATAAGTGAAAGTTAATTTTGTTAAAGTATAAACCAAATTTTTGTTTTTAAATATATTTTTGAGCAAATTAATGTGATTTTTTTCAAAAATTTTTAAGTCCCATTTGAAATTAAAAAAAAGAAGAAGTTTTTCTACAAATTTAGTTGTAACCTAATTTTTTTAATAAAAAAATTGCATTAATTTGCTCAAATATATATTTAAAAACACAACTTCTAATTTCTTTGATTTGAGAAGAAATGAGGAGTAAGAGTGTGTGTACCTTTTGTATTCGTTCATTAAAGGAATTCAAGTATCTACATTGATTGCCATAACTTAGAATCTGAGTCTTGAAGACTTGAGTTCTTTAATTGAACTCCAATCTCAAAAATTCTAAATGCAATTTAAATAATATCTTTAGGTTTGATGATAATAAAATCAGGCCAAAAAAAAAAAAAAAAAAAAACCCACGTTATAACTACCGTCATGCTTTTGCTACCGTGATTACTCAATTTGTAGTGCCCGCACTTTAACAAGAAAGAATGCTTGCAAGCTTCAGTTTTGCTTTTAGTTTTACCTCAGCTTTTAAGCACTGTGTTGCAGTACTGCTTGACTTTATTTAGTCCAATCTTTCTTTTATGCATGGTCATTGGATTAGACTAACTCGGATATAATAAACCCTACAATCTTTCCAAGCTAAAGTTAGTGTGAAAGTAGGTATAACCACATATAAAGTTCACATATTATCAAAAAAAATAATAATAAAAAGTTAACACTCTCTTATCTTTTCTCCATCTATATTGCGTGGTGGTAGAGATTCATGATGCTCATCTTAGTGGATTCTTAATGGAAAATGCATTACCCATTCACCCTTTTGCTTATTCTCTTTGCTTTATTTTTTTCCTTTATCTTTTTTTTTTTTTTAGCAACAACAAAAAAAAAGGTTCACTCAGCTTTTTTCACGTGTTATATGCTAATATTATTTTTACAAAATCGAAGAAATAATGAATATAATTATTGAAACGTGATTTTCTCCACATTCACATGGCTTTGAGATTTGAGAGTGTGAATATGTCTTAGGATTTTCTTTTGCTAGAGCAAATTTTGTCACTATTATGGAACACAACCATGCTTATAAATAATTTATATTGAATAAGCTTTTCACGTGTTGAAATTATTTTGATAATAACTATTTTACTCAAATAATTATATTTATTTTGTCATATATATACCGAAAGAATAAAAGGTACGTTTAAAGAATTTCTCATAGTATGGTCTCACAAGAATAATAAGTGTTTTTTTTTGAAAGTTTAATCTAAACACAATTTTTTGTTTGTAAATTTTACTAGATAGCAATAGTTATTGCTAAACACACACATCTAAATTATTACGCAATGTGTACTTGGAAGTTATTATGTCAATTAAATTTTTGATCAAGTGATTAATATAGAAAAAGAAGAAAAAGAAGAAGAAGAATTATTGTCGGCATTAAGGGTGAAAAAGATTTTCTCAAAAAATAATTATCTAATTAAATAATTCACATTAAAAAAATAAATGGTGGCAGTCCAAAGAGGTAACATATTTTAAACTTTTCTTTTGTAACGCGTTTCAATTATTCATTGTAATAGTGTAAAAATATCAGTAAGTTTAATAACATAGCTAATTTTTAAAAAAATCATAATTATTGAAATGATAATTGCGATGTTTGTACAATAAAAATGATGTTGGTGATGATTCTTGTAAAAATGATATTACCATAATTATATTCTTTTACTCCAACAAATTATAATTTTTTTTTATTATATTTGTTTTTTTGATTTGCAGGTGTGGTCACTATTCCGACCCATTCAAACCTGAATTTGACATGGTATGGAATCACCCGAGCAATAGTGGGACTTGTCATTACTCAAACTCACAATCTTAAATTTGTATGGTGATGAGTTACAAAAACTTCCTATCATTAAGTGACATTTTTAGGTTGTAAATTATAAAATTTGTTATATTTATAGCATTAATATAAAAAATCTTATATAAATCCCATAAGCAATGACATTTTACCTAAGAAACGGAAAGTCTTCCCACAAAACAAAGGCAAAGAGCGAGACTTTGTTTTTGATTTCATTTGATAGGCACTAAACATTCAAAAGTTGAAAAGGCAAGAGGTGGGAATTTTGAATATGGGAGACAAAATCTTTGATTTTTTGGGAAGATTGTCTTTGGTCTTTTATTTTTATTTTTTGGTTCTCTACTTTAAAAGGTTGGAAGAGTATTGAGGGCAGAAGATGCATGCTATTGCTAGTGATGATCATGATTCATGAGAGATGGTGTGTTTTTTCAAAGGAAAACAGCTTGCTCCCAAAGACCAAAGCTCATGAGGTCAGTCTGCCCCCACTCCAATAATTGTAGAATAATAATATGATGGGGTTTTCTTTTTATAAATGTTGTTTTAATTTATTTTCTTACAAAAAAGCTTTGGTGATCTGAAAACCCTCTTTTTTGACCTGGTCACATCTCTTTTTCCTATCATTGTTATTGGTTCATTAATGAAATCACATGAAATCAAATTTGCACCAAAACCTTCAAGTAAAATTTCTTCTATCTTTTTCTTGCTCACAGCTGTAAAGCTTTGAAGGACAACAAAGCAGAGGACCATATGGGACCATAGGCCTTTCTCTCTCTCTCTCTCTCTCTCTCTCTCTAGGCTCTCTTACAGAGTCTTATTTCTCAGAAGGGTGTGTTTGTTTGGAGAAGATGGAAACAACATCAATGGGCATTTAAAGTAAGAACATACAATTGTGTTACTTTATAGACCCTGCCATCTTTAGCTCTTGGGCAATCAATTGTCCTTTTGACTGGAAGCCATTTCAAAATGTTATGATCCCAAACTTTCAATATTATGCCCTCCAAAAATGAACTTTGACACGGGAAGTACACCCCAGTGAAAAAAAATATTGCTTTCTTGTATCTTAAAATGATACTCTAATGCACTCTATGATCTTAAAGTATGGCTTATGAAGAGAGTGATGTTTTAGGATTTTCAATCTCACTCTAGACCAAGACAAAATCATAAGTTGTCTACATCAATGGCTCGTAAAAGAAAGCAATACTGGATAATCGATTGATTGGTACAAAATTAATTCATATGTAAGATACCTAAAGGTAATACATATTAACCATATGAAACTAATTTTCCCATTAAAACTTGCTGTTTAGCATACACTGCATATCATTTTATGAAAATCCAGGGGACATTATTTAAAAATCTTGGAAAATGACATCCTAAAAACTGAATCAAAGTTTTACAGACATCGAAGTGATTGGAGGTATGAATTGGTATATATGACTGGCTTTGGTTTGGTCCACTATGGTGCAATAGCTCTTTACATGATTGGCCCTTAGGTTGTAGGGAGCCTTTATTTCCTCAAACAAGAAGCGACTCAAAGGAAGGTCATTGAATGTATTATGTCTCCTTTTGAAGATATATGCTTATAAATGCCCAAAGTTATATTGAAGATTATAGTACTCTCTTTGATGTGGACTTGGATTAAGAGTTACAAGTCTCATTCACTCATCTACTTTCCCATTAACACCCCCATCACCCTAGGGCTAAAGAGTGAATTTGATTGTAAGTTAATTAATAAGTGTCGAAACTATCTTGAGGTTCTAAACTTCAGACTATGGAACACTATAATGTTGGGAACCATAGGCAACAAAATGAGGGAAGTGTTGAGATTACTCAACTGTCAAAATGAACTTAAAAGATTCAAGAAAGTTTAAAACATGTTCTAATTTAAACGCGAACACATTTATCCTACATTTTATGGGAACACCAAGCATACCCATCATCGTGAAAAAAGGTTGGTCGATTTTTAATAGAAGTAATTTAATGTCGTTGTTATCATCGTTAACTTGTGCATTTCATATTAAAGTAGTATTAAGTTAGGCTGCATAGTAGTGGAGTCACACACAAGGGTGGGGGGCCAAGGCCCCCCAAAATTTAAAAAAAAAAAATTTATAGTATGTATATTATTTACATTTAAAAAAATGTAGCATGTAACAATTAAAGTTGCCCCCCAATTTTAAGTCATTTCGATGGTACTCTTAAAAGTAAGAAAAATTATATTAAAATCATATAATTTAAGAGGTTTAACAAATTAAACTATGTAGAAAATGATAAAATTTTGTACATGTCTAATAGAAGAAATACATGACTTTTATATACTCATTAAAATTTAAAAGATGATAAATTCTCTTAGTAAATTAATTTGTATATATATGTGTGTAAAGGTTTGTCTTAGCTCTTAATTAATATATTGGTATCACAACTTGGCTCCCTCAAATTAAAACTTCTGACTTCGCCCTTGGCTGCACCAAACGCATATCCTCTTTATTGAAGTGAGCCAATCTGCCTTGAGCATAAAAACTGGTTTGTATTCAAACAGTTTATATGTTTGAGAATCATAGTTGATACTTGATAAGAGTATTACAGAAATTTTGACCCCGACTAATCTTTTTTTTTTTTTTTTTTGGGTCATGGTGAAACTACTAACTAAAACAAGTAAAATGTTTTTCTCTGAAACATATGTGGGGAAACGTTGGATATTTCTACTTGATGGAAGTTTCTACCATTATTACATTACATGTCAATATTTAGGACTCAAAACTCTAAAAACCAATCCAATATGATATATGATATATCCATTCCAATAGGGTCCCAGAAGGCAAAGGGACATCGAAGAAAATCAGAATGGAGGCCCCAAACGACTGTCAACTTGCCTGCATTGCACATCCAACGCGTGAATTGAATTATTGTCCCAAACTTCTTTTCATATTGTATGGTGAACAGTTAATATTTATACTACACAATCGGCATCCAATGTGATAGGAATGGATCTTATTCAAGGTGGTCACAACTCATGTATTGCCAAAAACCTAAACCGTTTAGCCACCATGACATACTGAAAAATTGTCTTCAACTTGTACAATCAAATTCATCATCAACAAGATGCATGTATATATATATGCTATAGATCTCGTATATCTTAGGTGTCATCTTGGGAAAATTTTGACATGTATGTGGTCCAAACTCAATTATGCTGTTCGAATGTTGAAATCTTGGATTTGTGCTAAAGGGATTTAAAAAAAAAAAAAAAAAATTGAGCAAAAGTACTAGGTTGCTAGAGCTTTGCCAATAATTCATTTCAAACCAAGCACAAGTTGACCTAGTACTTTAGCATTGCGAGCTTGGCCATACCCATTCTTCATATTCAAGATCAAAGCTTGACTCTCTCTTTCTCTCATTTATTATTATTATTATTTTTTTTTATATGTACAATTTTTTGAAACTTCATACTAAAAAAAATATATTAATTGCAACGTAGCTTATGTAATAACCACAATAGAGTCATAGAGAATAAGAAAAAGGCCCATTATTTTGGTCACCCTATAGGTCATTGAAAAATATCCTCATTAAAAATAAAAAAAACCTCAAACTTTCTTGTCATCTTGCAAGTTGAGGAAAAAAAAAAAAAAAAAAAACTCAGAAAGAAAGTATTCCCCCCCCCCCCCCCCCCCCCCCCAAAAAAAATCTCAATTCAAAAACCACAAAATTTAACTATCATATTTATACAAACTTCAAGTAGAGTGCCATTTTATAAAAAATCATTTGGACATCATTTTGTAAAATCTAAAAAATAAGTGGGAATAATTTACATTATATTTTAAAGGAGAAAGTCTATAAACACACAAAATTGGAAAAAAAAAAATCATATCCATTGATGTGACAAATTATTGCGAAAGATTATTGTAAGGACTCAAATTAAATTGGACCTAAACAATAAAATTTGTAAAGCGTGGGTAGAAGGGCTAAGTACCAGCAAAGTAAACAATGATCGACGTGAGATTCATAGGAATAATAATAAAGGAATTTGATTAAGTGTTTGTGAGGATAATAACAATGACTTTGGTTGAATGTTCGTGAAGAAAATTCGTTCTCGGCCTAGTCCGAGGATCTCTTTCCTTAGAACTGACATATACAAAGGTTGTCCTTGGACACCCTGAAGACCCCTTTTTCATTTCTTCTCCTTTTTGGTTCCCCCCCATCCTCTTGGGTCCCCTTTTTTGGCAGGGGTTCTATCTATTATATAGTCTTGTTTAGTTGATCTCTGCCGTCCATTTGTAGGCCATTTAGACTTGTGTCTGAGGGCTTGTCCCATCAGCCGCCTTTGCAGGCTTTCTGCTAGTTGAAATAACCAAGGTGGCACTGCTTGCTAGTCAATTTGCCATTGATGTGGTCAGAGTGTTGGTGGCATGCATTTAATGGGTGAGTGACAGCTTCTTTCCTTCAATGTCAGCTTGCCGAGGATATGGGCATCCTCAGCGAGGTCCCTTGATGACTTGGGCCTCGTCCGCTTATCCTCGGATTCTACCTTCTCCTCGGCGTGGACCTTGGGTCCGAGGTGGAGTGGGCCAAGGTTGCTAAATATTTGGGGCCCCACAATAGCCCCTTAAAATTCTGCTGTCCGACCTCCTGGGCGGGGAGGAGGATTTTGACATTCTCGAGCCTATCATATTGGCCTATCAGACCTTGCCTTTCTGTCAGCGTCACTATCCTTTCAACTGCCCTTGCAACTTTCTTTAGCACAAAGGGCTCGCCCGATGAGTTTTTCCTTATTTTTGTAAGTCTTCTTCTCTTTCTAATCTATACTTTTTTGCCTGAGTTCCTTGCTAGTTCTTCTAGGATGGGTAGGTTTAAGTTGTTGTGTTTTAGCGCTTAGTTTTACTTGGTTTTCGTTCCTAGCAGGGCTCATTACTTAGCACTAAAGGGGTTGGCTTTGCCGTAGGTTTGGGCCTACAGTCAGTACAAAACCCTGGTTTTGTCCAGTGCTTATATCGTCCTATAGTGACTAGTTTCCCCAGAGGCTAGGGTCCGAGGACCATGCAATGCCTAAGTTCTGTCTAGTACCTAGTTTTCTGATTTTTAAGTAGTTTTCTTTCTTTAAGTAGTTAGTTTCCCCAGAGGCTTGAGTCCGAGGACCATGCAATGCCTAGGTTCTGTTTAACTCTTAGTTCTTAGTCTGAAGTAGCTGGTTTCCCTAAAGGCTTGAGTTCGAGGACCATGTAAGGCCTTGGTTCTGTCCAGTACCTAGTTCTCTGATTTTTAAGTAATTTTCTTTCTTTAAGTAGTTAGTTTCCCTAGAGGCTTGAGTCCGAGGACCATGCAATGCTTAAGTTCTGTCTAACTCTTAGTTCTTAGTCTGAAGTAGCTGGTTTCCCCAGAGACTTGAGTTCGAAGACCATGCAAGGCCTTGGTTCTGTCCAGTACCTAGTTTTCTGATTTTTAAGTAATTTTCTTTCTTTAAGTAGTTAGTTTCCTCAGAGGCTTGGGTCCGAGGATTATGCAATGCCTAGGTTCTGTCTAACTCTTAGTTCTCAGTCTGAAGTAGTTGGTTTCCCCAGAGGCTTAAGTCCGAGGATCATGCAAGGCCTTGGTTCTGTCCAGTACCTAGTTCTCTGATTTTTAAGTAATTTTCTTTCTTTAAGTAGTTAGTTTCCCCAGAGGCTTGGGTCTGAGGACCATGCAATGCCTAGGTTTTGTTTAACTCTTAGTTCTCAGTCTGAAGTAGCTGGTTTCCCTAGAGGCTTGAGTCTGAGGACCATGCAAGGCCTTAGTTCTGTCCAATACCTAGTTCTCTGATTTGCTCCGTCGAGGAGGGGACCCTGCTCTGTTCTAGCCTCTTCGTTTGGTGTGCCTTTTCTGATTACAAGGTGTCCCTTGGGCTGTTCGAGTAACGCACTTTGACGCTTCGGTGCCTCCTCGTTAATGAGGCGCCTCCTCATTAATGTCCTTGCGGATTTACGAGGATCTAGCGGCGGATAAGCCCCTTGAAAATTGGGTGGAGTTATTGCCTTCGGTAATCTCTCCCTAGGATTTTGTGCGGGTTGGCTCTCACCAATTTTCGCCTTCTATAAAAGGCATTTCTAGGACAACCCTTTTCTTCAAACTTCACAAATATCTGAATTCGAATTTCACCAACACACTGTTCAGGGGCTCTGCAAAAATAGCAGTTTGTGCCCCATAAAATGAATTGGCCCTTAGAAAGGGCGGTTATGAGGAAGCCTAGCCCCTTTCAGGAGCCAAGGATGGCACCCCGACCCTGGACGTCATGCTGGGGTTAGGGTAGGAGGAGGCCGAAAATTCTTCTTCTTTTTAACCTAACCAAAGGTGGAACCCTCCTTGCTATTTGGAGGAGGATCTAGAAAGAACGTAACCTCCCTCCCTTGGATTTGGATCCGTCAGCCCTCCAAGCTGGCAGTGATGGGCTTGGGAGGGAAACCAGGCATAACCGAGGGGTAGAACCGTCCTGTACCGCGGCCTCTTCCCCCTTCAACGTTGCCTTCCTTCCCTCCTTTCCTCTTCTCTTGCATCTCCACCAGCCTTGTTAGGCATCTTTCTTTGTAGTTAGCTGGCGTCTTTCTTTATAGTTAGCTTTAGAATAAAGAAGTAGGCCCACTTCATCTCTTTTATTTTTTGCATCTTTTTGTTTCTTGCAATTGTTGCCTTCTAAGTGAGTGTTGTTGCTGCATGCTGTATTGTTTTTTGTTGGTTTTTTTGTTTTTTTTTAGAAGTGTTGCTCTTAATCTTTTCACACCAACCATCGCACTTGCTAGTGCACAAGTCCTCCCCACAGACGGCGCCAATTGTAAGGACTTAAATTGAATTGGACCCAAACAATAAAATTTGTAGAGCGTGGGTAGAAGGGCTAAGTACCAGCAAAGTAAACAATGATCGACGTAAGATTCATAGGAATAATAATAAAGGAATTTGACTAAGTGTTTGTGAGGATAATAACAATGACTTTGGCTGAATGTTCGTGAAGAAAATTCGTTCTCGGCCCAGTCCGAGGATCTAGTCCGAGGATCTCTTTCCTTAGAACTGACATATACAAGGGTTGTCCTTGGACACCCCGAAGATCCCTTTTTCATTTCTTCTCCTTTTTGGTTCCCCCCTATCCTCTTGGGTCCCCTTTTTTGGCGGGGGTTCTATCTATTATATAGTCTTATTTAGTTGATCTCTACCGTCCATTTGTAAGTCATCTGGACTTGTGTCTGAGGGCTTGTCCTATCAGTCTCCTTTGCAGGCTTTCTGCTAGTTGAAATAACCAAGGTGGCACTGCTTGCTGGTCAATTCGCCATTGATGTGGTTAGAGTGTTGGTGGCGTGCATTTAATGGGTGAGTGACAGCTTCTTTCCTTCAATGTCGGCTTGCCGAGGATATGGGCATCCTCGGCGAGGTCCCTTGATGACTTGGGCCTCGTCCGCTTATTCTCGGATTCTGCCTTCTCCTCGGCGTGGACCTTGGGCCCGATGTGGAATGGGCTAGGGTTGCTAAATATTTGGGGCTCCACAATTATATATATAACATTATTTTAAGGAAATAATGTGCCTATATGAAACCAAAACTTGCATGCTCATGAGCCTAACCCCGTGAATCCCAGTGTTGACTGAACCATTGACCTGCAATTAATTAGGTGCCCAGCAAAAGAATTGAAGTACGTTCAGAAGGAAAAATGATAAGGTTTTTATGATGGTTGCTCCACTATTCTACTAAAAAACTTTCACCTGTTTAAAATTTCTGAGTTAGAAATTTTTTTAAAACAGAAATTGATTACTGATTCAGTAATTTTAAACAAGTGAGAGTCTATTAATGAAATTTTATACAAATGACATGGTCTACCGGAAGAATCTATAATTTCTAGTTCAGATGCAACTCTTTTATTTCTCGTCAAGTTATTAAGAGCTTAGGAATCACCTCCCAGACTTGTGCCAATAGAGGAAAAGCTGATTGGTGAGGATGAGTTGTCTAAACTGATAAGCATTGTTGATAAGCAAACAAATAGTAAATGAACTTAGCTCAAGCTGTTTATGACATCTGGGTTTGTGTACCTACCTTGAATGACATTGTCCTCAAAATCAATAAATATGCAAGTCAATTAAACCATTAATTCAAAATCTTCGACTGGGACCTCAAATTATTTTCTTGCCTGAGCCCAACTGGCTGCCCCACAATGTCAAATATAATGTCATATATGTAGAATGGAAAATGTCCTCCAAGTAGCATTCAATACATTCAGAATTTACTCTTTTATCAAGTGGCCAAGCCAGTGCTATGTTTGTGGTCCTTGATTTGTAAAGCAGATAAATAATTAGAGATGCAAAAACTGTTTGATGTGATTTGTTGTGATGAATATATAATAATAGTAATACAAATTAGGAAAATGTTTCTCTTCAAATTAGTTTGGAGAGGAACTATTCAAACTCTTCTTTAATCTTTATATTGAACTTGAATTTTGAAAATTTAACTATTAGATTTAATGTTTTTATTATATTCTTTCCATTTGCAAAATTTCAAAAAGATTAAAAATCAATAATTATGCTATTAATCAAATATTTAAATTTTAAGTTTTTATGGTATAAGCTTATGTATAACAAATAAGTGTATTGATCGAATAGTTTAACATTCTATTTGAACAAAATTTGATATGCATGTTAAAAATATACAGAAAATGTAATTCAACAGTTAGATTTTTAAGATTCACGTCAAATAAAAAGATATAAAAATAATTTTGAAGAATTTTTTTCTAAATTAATTTTGAGTGAAACTTTGTCCTAAAAAAAAAAAAACTTACATTACAAAAAATGTTACATTTTTATTTTAGTAAACTTTCTTTTCCATCTGATTAAGGGGCGAAATTGATTTCTAAGCTTGGTAGGTTGCTTTCAGGCCTCAACAGTCCCTTTTAGAGGGTCAGAAAAAACAAAAAGAAAAAAAAAAGGACAATTGCAGCTTTAGGTGTTTTGAGTGGTCAGACATGGCATGAATGTCCAAATCCAAGACTTAGCTGCCAAACTGCAGGTATGTCTAGTTTCACAGACAAAGATTTGGGTATCTTTTGACAGGCTAAAATAAACCAACCCCTATCATCAACAAATATTTAGAATTTTAAACAGGGGTTGAGTTGAAGTGTTAGGTGACAAGTAAAACAAAAGGCCACATTTGTTCAAAGTTACCCGGTTCAATAATACCTACAAGACATCAAGAGTGTGTTTGTTATGATTTTATAAGTTTAGTTTTTAGTTTTTATTTATTTTTTTATATATAGTTTTTTAAAATTTTATTTTATTTTTTTGTATTTTTTCACATTTTTAAATTATTTTAAAATACAAGTATACTTTCAACAAAAAATTTTTAATTTCAACTAAATAAGTTGTTTTTAAAGAGCCCTAAATATGATAAATAATTAATTTCAGGTTCACAATAATACTTTTGTGCTCAGTATATTTGTTGTCATAGTATGATATACTGCATAATTATGTCCAAGTTTTTGCCTTCTATTATGTAACTCAAGATCTATAATAGGTTCTAGGCATTTACCATAATCGTTATCTTGTCAAAATCTACAAAAATTGACCTCAATACTAGGACATGAAATTCACTTTCTTGTGAATTGTGATTGCAAGGGCCTACACAGTAAGACGACAGACCGATAAGGATGTAGATGCCAAAAACATGGTGTTAGTCTGTTAGTCCAAAGAGATACAGGGAGCAGTATCAAGCACCATCAGATTGCTTGTAAAGGATGTAGATGATGGTGACATGTTTTCAAATCTCATCTCATAGGATTTCAAAATTGAGTGATAACATCAGGGAAACCATAGAATCGTAGAGTTTATTCTTTTTTTAACCTTTACTTGTTCTGGCTTTAGACCACTCCCTGGCCTAGAATGGAGATAAATCGGTATTTGGCCCACATATTCTCTTATTAGGAACAGAACCCGTGACTTTTTCCTAGTACACATGCAGGTTGACATGTTGCAACACAGCTAGAATTTGTAACTTATAGTGCTGTTTTTTCAATTGAAATATAAAACAATTGAAACTGGAATTGAAAACCCCGCAGCAATTGGTGGAAGAAATCTAACATAGGAATAGTATTTCCGCCGACGGGTTGTTAAACTAAAATGGTGGTGTGAAATGGCTCAAATTACCTAATGAAAGCTTTGATAGTTTAAGCGTTAGCATAGTATGATAATGAAGGGCGTGTTGTATGTTGTGGAGGTGGGAATATTGAATTAGGACAGTAAATGAGCTGAGCCGAGTCGAGTGTTGAAACTTAAAATTAAGACATAATCATTTAGTTTTATTTCAAACACGAGTCAAACTAAAGTTCATTACCAAATAAGATTACATATTTAAGCTTGGTTCATTTTTTGGTCAAATAAACTTGAACTTGTTTATGAATTACTTAATTAACTTACTTTTTTCCTATTTATCTATATCTATATAATATCCAAAAACTTAATCGTAGCATTTATTGTTACTATGCTCCTACTGCTGAGCCACATTAGTATAGCATTTTAGTCAATTTGGTCAATTTTGCTACAGTTCAATCCATTTTGTCCACCTCGGTCTAGTTTGGTTTATTTGATTTAGTTTGGTCTATATTGGTCAAATTTTTCCATGGAGCGCTTAGGCTTGCGACTATGACTAGTATATAGTAAACTATGACTAGAATTTTTTTACTTGTTCATAAATCTATGAAATTTTTATTACAAGTTGACTATTTATATTATCAATAAACTACAAATAATAAATTGATAAAATATGAACTTATTTATGAACTAATATAATTCAATTTCAAGTCTATACATATAAGCATATTTTTAGACATATGTCTATAAAGATATAACATTATATATAGTTAAATTGAGTATCAGATTCACGAACATATTACTATATTTGAGCTTTACTCGTTTAATAGATGAGCCTAAACTTGGATTTGAGTTTGGATTCTTTGCTAAACAAATTGACATAAATAATTCTTTTTCCGTGCTGAATTGTCTAAAAATGATATCCTTCCCTATTGAAAATTATTAATTTTTTTGGAAACACCAAATAAGCGGACGTTTGCAAACGAGTTCCAAGGTATGATTTTCCTGATAACCAAGCACACTGCTTGATTTCTTATTTGGGCATTAAAGCAGTTGCAACTCAAGTCCATTCAACCAGGCTTGACCACCTAAAGTAACCTGAAATCAGATCAGAGGTTCGGTCCAAAACCAAGTCTAAATAGATTGGAAATATTAACAAAATTCTATGATTTTGTCCTGATTTTTCAATCAGATTTCCGAAGAATCATCTGAAATTTCACACAAACTAGCAGCATGTACACTAACAGACTAACAGTGATATTCATTCCAAATTTTAAATAATATCCTCCAAGACAAAGGACATCCTAAAGCAAACAAATATCATACACTTATATAGTTGGCTAGATCAAAGCCCATATTCATTGAACTATTGCATGATAGAGCTTTCAACTTAAAATATCCCTACCCAGTTTACCCATATGATATTTTCTAAGTCAATAAAAAAATGGAAAAAAATATACCCACACAAAAAACAAAGCGAACACAAGGAACTTTATGGTCTATTTGAATTGAGAGAAAATGGAAAAAAGTTAAGTAGAATTGCCTAAAAATTAGCATTTTTCGGCTAACTTTACTCTATTCCTCTTCTCTCCCCTCAAACCAAACTCCACTCGGCCATTAGCGCTGAAAAATATTCTAGAATGTTTAGTTACCAACATTATGATCATTTTGGCCCTAATAGTTCTAAGAGCAACCAATGCAAGTGATCAGCAAAGTAAAATGCATTATGCAAGTGATAAAATGAGTACAAACTGTGGAAGTGACAGTATCTAACAATGAGCACAAGTATACATGTTAAGTAATATGCAGTGAAGTACAAGCTAAATGCCATGACCACTGGTAAGCACAGCGTGCAGGTTTTGCTTGTAGGTAATGTCTCACGACATGACAAGTTCACAAAGAAAATATAGGTTAAATTTCTCCAGAGATCCAAGGACATACATTGCTTTAAACAGATTAGCAAAGGTTTCTGTTTTGGAGGGGAGTAACTAGCACAGCACAAGTTAACATGAAAAATGGAAGATGTAGTTAGTACAGCACATGACCAAGTCCCAAAAACCTAATGAAATTCAATTGATCTCCTAGAACCAAAAAGGGGCAATTGATTCATCTTTTTTTTTACAAACAGCATCATCCTCCTCGCAAATGAGCACCTAGTTCGCCAAACTGATCATCAGCTTCTACAGTATCATCTGACAGGCGAACTGCATCCAGCTTTTGTTTGAGGATTTCTATGGCATTGAGTACCAACTGAGAAGCTTTGATTGCTCCAGTAGATTCTACAGTGAATATAAAACTGTCTTCTTTGGCTTCAATCTCCACAAGCCCTGACTTCCCCATAGCATCTGCTTTCTTGATCACTTCATCATCATAAGTGTATAACTCAGGTTCAACCACTACTACCTAATAAAAAAGAACAAAATAAACTTAGTCATGTAACAATGACAAACAATGCAATCAAAGAAAGGATCACGCCATGTAGTACACATCTGACTGAACCTACTAGACCAATGCACAAAGTTCTCACTATTAAAATGAAACCTTTCAGGCACATTTGCAGGGGCATCATCACTAGGAATGCAAAATCAGATTAAATAATCCATTAGTGCGTCAGCCACCTAAAGAGCACTACCACTCTCATATAAGAATTCTACTCAATAAACATATATTATAATGAAATAGCTAAGACTTCAGTATTGTCAGTCATCTTCAACTAAAGATGGAAAATCACTTAAATTAAAGAAAGAAGTCAAAAGCTGTTAAACAGCAAGGTGAAAAGCTTGAAGAAGACAAGTGAACAAGTTACACAAGATGTAGTTACTCTATACAACAATTTGTTCACTGGGCTTGTTCCATCACAAGTCTCAGGCTGCTGTTGAGCTACAAAGCTTCTCAGTTATAAATAGTAGCAGTTCTGTATCTTGAATTCTTGATTGTTAGATTAGTGGCCATGTGCTTTTGTCTTATTGCTCAGGAGGTTAGTGGGGAGTTGGCTACAAGATCGAAAGTCTGTTATCACTGTAGCCAATAAACGGCTACCTATTACCACACCGCACCTCACCACCTTCAGTGAGCAAGTTTTCGGCTAATCACCAGCTCCCACACCTTTTGTAGCTGTTGTTGGAGGCTGGTTTGGGTTGGTTTCTGTCAGTGGTGTTGGTATGTTCGGTTTCTTGTACAACACTACAGAGCTTCATTGTATTAATTAATTGATCAAAGAATCAAGTAAACTTTCACAGTTTTTCCTACATTTTCGTTTCCCAAATAGCTCTTGTTTGATTTTACTTTTAATAAAAGTGTGGCACCAAACCAGGAAAAGTTGAGTTTGATAGAAGCCCCAAGCAGGAAGCTCAAAAGTCACATCCAAAAGTCTATAGTCAAGAACAATACATGTCCATATCCCCAAAAGAAGAAACACTTCAACATACGATCGTTTTAAGAAAGAAATAACTAGAGAAGAGTATATGGAGGAAGAAACAGAGAAGATATCAACAAACCAGCTAGCAATTAAGAGACAGAGGGAGAGAGAAAGTACAAAGGTATTTTATTTAACACTGAAGTTTGAGACTTTCATTATTAGCCTAATCTGAGCCATCCTATCAACTTATTTGCCAGCCCTAGACACACCAGAAGACATCTCACCTAATACCTATTCATGTTAGGACCTGAATTACAATAGATGACCACAAAAAAATCCTTATGAGATACGGATTCTAATCCATATGAACAATCCCAAACAATAGTTCCATCACATTATATAAGTAAAAGACTAGAAAATATTCCAAATCTTTTAAACCTAGGACTGTCCATTTAAAATAAACTTTTTTCTTTTAAATTTCCATCTCTTTTGGCAAAAGTGCACTTTGTTGCAGCATTGATATGTCAAATAAAACTGTAACAAGTCACCAATTATATCATTAAAATGGAGAAGAAAAAGACAACCAATTCTGCTGTCCAGCAATTCTAAACATTGTACATACCAGGAATGAGAATTTTTTGAACACCTCTTTCTCTCCTTCTCTCTCCATAGTCAAAATTCTTATACCCCCACTAGTTAGATATTGCTTCTTAAAAAGTTCTCATACTCATGGATTATTAAGTCCAATTACATCAATATTTAATATTTCCTGCACTATGATCCAGAGACCCAACGATAATAGGAAATAAATCATTGAAAAACACACACAACAAGCAACACACAACCTCATGAAGTTGTCAAGCACAACATGCAGCAACACAAGAAAAAAGTCAGGAAAGAATTACAGATGCCACAATAACTACTGCAGACCTTTAACAGACAAAATTGAGATATCCCTAACCAAGCTGAAATTTGAGGATTGTGAAAATTCAGTAATAAAAAGAAGAAACCGTTGGTCCAAACAACATAGCACATCCACAAAATTTACCCATTTCAGCCTTTTCAGTGAACAATAATATAACCAAAGGCTTCTAATGATATCTAACCAAGTAACCATTAATATTACTTTGGCCGCACAAACATGAGCCAATAAAGAACATTGTAGCTACCTTTTTCCCTATGAGCAGAAACATGATAAGAGGCCCATACAGGAGAGTAAAACTAAACTGTTTTTATTGGTAAGTAACAGAAGGATGCCTAGACCAACAATCTTCAGCCTCCACCTTATTTCTATCAAGGAAGAAGGTTGCATTTGAGGTAAAACTCGTTGGCAATAAATTAAAATAAAATAAAAGTGAATCATAGCATCCTCAAAGCGAAATCCCTCTAAGGAAATAAACTTAAAGAACAAGTCAAGTACACAACCCACATTTCAAAGCTTCAAGCATATTACTAGACACAAAGAGGCATAAGAAACATAAGATTGAGCAAATATATTTTATTCTAAAAAATAACACTACACTGGATAAAAAAATAGAACCTGTTGGGTAACGGGATCTATGTCAAAAACTTTGGTGGGACTACTTTCAATCCAGGTTCTTTTCTCCTCGAGTGACAAAGTTTCCATCAAGTCTTCATTGATTCTAATCATTGGCTCGTACATAAATGTGACAGTGGCTGCAGGTGACCATTTTGCGTGATCTTTACCAATCCCTTTTCTGGCTATAGCCCTCAGCCTCAGTTCTTGTCCACGACGTAACTTCACAATGATAATTCCCCTAAATGCAATACAAACCAACTCAAATATAAAAATCTCAAAATAGTGACTAAATGTTACCCAAACCCTCTTTTTTCCAGGCTATGAACAAAATATATGAAACTAAGCTAAGCACAGGCACATGCAGAGTTTCATAAACATAAAAGAACATCAATAAATCATAACATGGTTTCATTTTGGCCAAACAACCAAATGGGGCCTTATTTCAAAACCATTTTCACAAATTTCTAAATCCGAAACAAACAAATTTCAAACCCAATCAACTAAACAACCAAATGGGTCTTCATTAAATCTCTAAACCCTGAAAAACTCAAAGAGAAACAAACAAAGTTCGCATTTTTTTGGGGCTAAAAAGGGTACCTTTGCTCGCCAGGGTCATTGGGATCGGAGAACTCAACAGGAACGACGGTGTGGTCGGAGCTGTAAAGGTCTTTGCTGGTAACATCGAGGGTTTGGTCAGTGAGGCACTTTGCACGGAGGTGAAACTCGACGGAGCAGAACTCGCATTGGCCGTCACCGTCGCAAGCGTCACAGTCACGCGAGAAGCGCATGCTCATGGCTCGGTCACTGGTGAGTGGGATGAGACCGAGTCGGTGAGCGATGAACTCGTCGTTGAGGACAGAGGAGTTGACCTCGATTTCGACGAGGTCGATGGCGACGGTCGGGACCTCCGCGATCATCACGCGCCGAAGCGCGTTGGCTACACTGGCGTCCGTCTCTCGAAGCTCGAACTTGACCATGTCGTCCTTCATTTCCCTGATCTTCACCTTCGGGAATCGCTGGTACGACATTCCTCCGTCCATGATGTTTCTGTCTCCTAGGTTTCTCTCTCTCTCTCAAACTACAAAGTGATAAAACCCAAAATTTGGGGTTTTTGTTTTGTTTTTCAGCTTCTTCTTTTCAGTACTCTCTCTCTCGCAGTCTGTAGTGGGCTTGGTTGCTCCGTTTAATTATTCAAATTCTTGTACTAGAAGTTCTTCTGGCCCAAAAGAAAAAAATAAAAAAATAAATAAATAAAGGTGTAAAAATTAAACTTTATAATTCAAAAACAAGACAACTACTTATCCTATAGTATGCAAAAATTATTTATTTGTAATTTCAGGATAATTGAATTACACAATAATTATAAATTATATAAGAGCATTCTTATCAGGTGTGTCAAATGTGCCAAATGTCAAATATTTGGCACATTTGACACACCAAACATCAAAAACAGCCATTTATCAGGCGTGTTAAAAGTCTCAAAAAAATGAGACATGCTACAGTACCGTCTCATATATGAGACGGTACGGACCAAAATGCCATTTCTAAATATTAATTTTTTATTCAATATTTTCTCTCTCCTCTCAATATTTAATTCAACTTTTTCTCTCTCTTCTCATTATTTCCTCTCTCTCTCTTTCTTCTTCAGATCACCCTCCCTCACCTTCAAATCAGCAGCGATCAAGCCGCCATCACCGATCAAGCTGCCGATCGCCGATCAAGCCGTCTCATCGTTCTTCGTACGCCATCGTTCAACGGTACGGCGGCCTCACCGATCAACGGTGGACCATCGTTCTCGCCATCGCCGATCTCGAGTTTGTACTGGTGGATGTGGATGTGGGAACCGCTATTCTCGCCGATCTCGGGTACGCCATCGTTCTCGCCATCACCGATCAACCGGTGGATGTGGATCTCGCTGATCTCGGGTTTGTGCCGGTGGATGTGGATGTGGGTTTCTGCCAGTGGTGGGTTTGGGATGTGGGTTTGTTTAGTTCGATGGGCATGGGTTTGTGCTGACCTCTGTTATTGTGAATGATGGATTGTTGTTGCCGATGGTGGGTTGTTGTTGCCCTCTGTTATTGTGAATGATGGATTGTTGTTGTTGCCCTCTGTTATTGTGCTGACCTCTGTTTGTGCCGGTGGTGGGTTGTTGTTGCCGATGATGAGAATGATGGATAGAAATTAATATATTATTTTAATGAATAATAAATATTATTTTAATATATAGAATTGAAATATAGAACATATGATAAATGACATGTTGTAAAATGGTGTGTTAAAATGATAAAGTAGGTTTTTGGTGTTGTAAAATGGCATTTTTTATGAGAGAGCTGATGAGAATGCTCTAAGCAAGTTTTTTAGAAATGTAACTTCAAAAAAATGTTATTTTGGAAATGTGGATTTGTGGTTTTATTCAATTTTCAAACAAACATATAAATAAGGATAGTTATTTCATTACAAATACATATTCTATTTCTAATAATGCATATTACCATTTTTGACATAATTATCGTTCAATTATTCCGTATTTGTTCATGATTTCATGAAAGACAAGTTTCTTGTTGAAAGTTTATTAAGTCTCGTTAGTCATCGTTAGTCCTAGTAAGTCTATGATCTCTTGGGACTTTCTATAGTAGACTTGTCTTTAAAATGTTATTACGAAATTTCCAAATGGGGAGTTTGTGAAGATTTTAAGTTGTCCCATTTCATGAGATTTGCTTGTAAAAAAATTCAAGTTTTTTGATGTATTTTATTTAATGTAGAACTTGGTTAAATTCTAGTTTGAAGATTGCTTAGATTTGTAAGATGAAGAAGTTCGTTTGAGCGAGATGCTAAAGTCGGATCAAGTGAGAATAAGGCATGCTCAAGTAAATCATTAAACTGTAAGGCTCTGCTTGGGAGTTTATAAGGGAATGAAATGGAATCATCATAAGAGAATGGAAAAGAATGGAATGGAATGATATGTATTTAAATAAGCAAAAGGAATGGAAAAAAATGAAATGGAATGGAATCAAATAACCTTGATTGGATGTTTTAAAATAAAGAAATGGAAAATAATGAAAATGAATGGAATCTAAGTAATCTTGTTTGGGAGCAATATAGAATGAATGGAATAGAATCATTTTATGACAATATTACTATTAGACCCCTATTTTAAGGGCAAATAACACTCCCCTCCCTTGAGGTTTGGGAAAATGACACTCACCCCCAAACTTAAAGGAAAAAAACATTTTCCCCCCTTTGACATTTATTTATCTAAACTTTGTTAAATTGGCGTTAAAAATATTGTGCACTAACGTACCCTTTGGTTAATAATGTATTCCCAAAATTGACTCTGAAAGTTTTTTATATTGATAAGTGACTTTGAAAATTTCAAACTCATTTTTAAACAATAAAAGCTTGAAAGCTTCAGCAAATTGTTTTATTTCATAAATTTTGATCCAAAGTGTTAGAGAGAGGAGTGATTAAAAAATCTAAGAGGATCATCAAACTTTAAAAAATCAATTGGAAAGGTGCTATAAGAGACTAAAAAATCAACATAAGCAATATGTTTTATAATATGCTTTATATTTCGTTACTAATATTAACAGAAGGGGGGGGGGGGGAGTGTTATTTTTTTTTAAATCTCAGGGGGGGGAGTGTTTTTTCCTTTCAAGTTTGGGGATGAGTGTCATTTCTCTAAACCTCAAGGGAGGGGAGTGTTATTTGCCCCTATTTTAAAACAAGGGGTTGAATATATAAGGGTATTTTGGGAGTTTTAGTTAAAAATTTATTAAATTTAATTCCATTCCCTCCCATTCCTCCTAATTTCGGAGGCAATGAAAATTTGAGGTTTTAAGGGAATAGAGAGGAATGAGTGTTCCCTCCTACCCATTTCATTTCCTCCTACTTAAACTCCCAAACAAGAGAATGAGTTTTTCATTCCCTCCATTAAAACTCCCAAACAAGGGAAGGGAAGAATATTCTAAAATTAATTCTTTTCATTCCTTTCTATTCCATTCCATTCCCCCCACCCAAGCGAGGCCTAAGAGTTGAACACAGAGAACAAAGAAAGAAAAGCTTGAAAGCTAACAAAGAATGAAAAGCTTGAAAGCTTAGGGAGAAAAAAGAGAGAAGCTTCTGGAATGATTTCTGTTATTACTCAATGAATGAAAAACTGTACAAGAGGTCCTATATATAAAGCAACAGAAAAGGAAAACTAACTTCCACATTATGAGGGAATCAATTTGGCACGTGTATTAATCACATGTGAACATAAATAACTAATCTTCTTTAAACTACATGTAGTATAATCAATATGCATCAGGTCTTGCAGTTTAGGCAGCTCCTCATGTCATTTATGCAGCAGTTTATGCACTTCACCACACTAATGCACTTCACTTCATTGCACTAACTTCTTTTCCTTCTTCTTTTGACTTCTAGCATCTTTGGATTTAGCATCTTTGCATTTAACATCTTTACATCCCCCCTTAAGATGAGTACCAGAACCATGGATATTGATGATTCTCTTCTTGATAAGAAAAGAAGCTAACTATTGAGCACTAAGTGCCTTTGTGAGTAAATCTGCCAATTGAGTGTGAGTAGGAGTGTAAAACAACTTGATCACTCTATCTTGTATCTTGTCCCTAACCAAGTGACAGTCAATTTCAATGTGTTTAGTCCTTTCGTGAAATACTGGATTTTCCCCTATGTATATTGTTGCTTGATTGTCATAGAAAAGCATTGCTAGTTGTGGATAATAAACCTCAAGATCCTTCAACAATGCTAGCAGCCAAGTTTTTTCACAAATTGTCACAGCCATAGCCTTGTATTCTGCCTCTGTAGAAGATTTGGAGATTATAGACTACTTTTTAGACTTCCATGAAACTAGAGATTCTCCTAGAAAAACACAGTAACCAATTGTTGATCTTCTACTATCAACACATGCTGCCCAATCTGCATCTGCATAAGCCTTTAAATGAAAATCTAATCTTGAAGACAATAAAATTCCTTGACCGGGACATTCCTTGATATACAGCAAAACCTTGTAAGTTGCATCTAAATGGGGCTTTCTAGGCTTAGACATAAATTGGCTAAGCTTATGCATTGAGTATGCTAAATTTGGTCTGGTGATAGTGAGATATAATAGCCTACCAACCAATCTCTTATAGATTCCAAGATCAGCTAACAATTGTCCATGATATTTGCTTAGCTTCAGATTTTGTTCCATTGGAACTTTGCAAGGCTTACAAGTGAGAAGAATTTTGATAATTGGATAAAGGATATTTGATACTTGATGTGGTGGAAGAAGAACCTGACTTGATGGATGGAATGAAGTGAGCAAATTGATCACAAGTTGCTGAGCTACACTTATAAGATTGCAGATAAGTAGGAGGTTTAGAGGTCCTTTGAGATCTTCTAAAAAGTGGATTATTAGCAACATGAACAAGATCTGTACTAGGAATGATGGTGGGACTAGGAATAATATCTACACTAGGAATAAAAATATCTACAGTAGGTGGTTGAGAATCAAGGCAAGGAAGAGAAGAATCAGGTGGATTGATAGAGTCAAAAATAGGAGGTGATGGAAGATCAGGGACTGGAGTTGTGATAGGAATAGAATCTTGAATAGGAATAGTAGGGACAGGGAGAGTATCAGTAGTAGAGATGGGATTTTGAATAGGAATAGGATCTTCTATGGAATCAGAATGTGGAAAAGAGTTCAAAGGATGAAAGGGTGATGCCACTGATGGAAATATATAAGGTAAAGGGATATCTGAGTGAGATGGAGATGAAAAAGGAGTGGAGACGAAAGGAAAAATGGTTTCATGAAAAATCATATTCCTTGAAATAAAAATTCTTTTGGTAAACAAGTTAAGAAGCTTGTAGCCTTTAACACCAAAAAGATAGCCAAGAAAAACACAAGGAACAGACCTAGGATCAAACTTGGATCTATTATGGACTAAGGTTGAAGCAAAACAAAGACAACCAAAGACTTTGAGATGATCATAAGATGGAATTTGGCCATAAAGTTTTTTATAAGGTGACTTATTGTTCAAAATAGATGAAGGCAACCTATTTATGATATGCACAGTAGTAAGAACACATTCACCCCAAAGATAAAGAGGTACATTGGACTAAAATTTTAAAGTTCTAGCCATGCTCAAAATGTGTTGGTGTTTTTTCTCCACAACTGAATTTTGTTGTGAAGTGGCTACACAAGAATGCTAATGGATAATCCCATTGGTAGCAAAAAAATCTTTTAAGAAAAATTCAGGAGCATTATCAGTCCTAAACACCTTAATTTTGGTGTGAAATTGAGTACATATCATATTATAAAAAGAAACCAGCAAGGGTCTAGTATTTGACTTAGATTTCATCAAATAAACCCCCAAGTTAATCTAGTGGCATCATCAACAATAGTAAGGAAATATTTGAAACCTTCTTAAGTAGATTTGGCAAAAGGACCCCAGACATCACAATGTACAATATCAAAAGTATTTTCAGAAATATGATTAAAGGAAGAAAAATGGAGCTTTTTCTATTTAGCAATGGGACAAAAAACACAATCTTTATTGCCATGAAACTAAATTACATCAGGAAGTACATCGTGTAAAGTATTGAGCTTATTGTTAGAAACATGCCCAAGTTTAAGATGCGAAAGATATGGCTTAGAAACAACAGGAACATTAGAAACAGAATTAACAAAGGAACTAAAAACTAACTGCAAAATAGAAGAAACTCTTGAAAAAAATTTGCAATTTGTTGAAGCTTGCAGCAAGTAAAGATTGTTCTGCAATTTGCCCACTCCAATCATTTTCCAACAAGAAAGGTCCTATATGGAACAAAAATTTGAAAGAAAAACAAGACAACATGATAGGGACTTGGTCAATTTGCTAATAGAAATTAGATTGAATGAAAAAGAGGGAACACAAAGAACATTTTCAAGAACCAAATTGAAGTTACTTGAATTGTTCCTATGTGTGTGACAGTGACTTTCTCACCATTAGGTAGTTGAACAAAATTAGAAATTGAACTAGTGATTTTAGTAAATAAAGTGATGGAGTGGATGATGTGATCTATAGCCCTAATATCAAGAACCCAAGTTTCACTATTAAAGGCAGTCTTGTTGACAGGATTGACAGCAAACACATAATGTTGCATGCTTAAAATCATAGATTCTTGAAACAAGTCACAAGAATTACCTGAAGTTGCAGTTGGGTTAATTGTAGAGTTGGCTGAATGAACACCACCATTGGAACCAGATGAGAAGGCATGAGTGTTAAGCATAGAAATCAGTTGTTGGCATTGCTTAGATGTAAAAGGAAAATTGTTGTTGCTCTACTGTGCAACTTTAGACTGAGATGAATCATCTTCAATATTGATATGATTAACCATTGTAGCCTTTCCCTTTTACTTATAGCTTGGTGGAAAATCAACTAGCTTATAGCACTTTTCCATAATGTGGCCAACCTTACCATAGTGACTACACACAAGCCTTCCTTTCCCAGTATTTCCTTTGAAAGTCTTGCTATTATTGCTTGCAAATCTAGAACCTTGATTAAAGTTCTGATTTTTAACAGTAAGAGTAGTAGTTTCAATTGATGAACCCAAATTGAATCCCAAAGACCTTTTCCTTTCTTCTTGAATCATCACAGAAAAAGCTTTGTCTATTGAAGGAATAGGCTCCATCATGAGAATCTGAGTTCTCACCTGAGCATAAGAATCATTTAGCCCATTGAGGAATTGCATCAGAGAATCTTAATGCTGAAAATTGGTGATCTTATCATTCACACCATAAGAGCATTTACCACAAGTACAACAAGGTAAAGGCCTAAAATTTAGCAATTGATCCCACAAAGCTTGAAGCCTTGTGAAGTAGCTAGTGACTGTAGAATCCCCTTGCATCATAGTAGAAATTTGCTTCTGAAGCTATGAAATTCGTGGTCCTTTAGCCTGAGAAAAATGATTCTTGAGTGCATTCCAAACCTCAAAAGCTATATCTCTATAGATTACACTAGTAGTGATGTGAGACGAAACAGAATTCAAGATCCAAGAAGAAATCATTGAATTGCACTTTGACTAGGCTTGCTTCTCCAGAGGAGTGACTACCATTAAAGCATTGATCGTTCCATCAACAAATCCGAGCTTGCTTTTGGCATCCCAAGCCATCTTCATAGCTTTGGCCCAAGTAGGGTAATTATCCTCCATTGAGAAACCAAGATAGCATCAGGTGTTTCACCATGATTCAAAAAGAATGGACTATGAGGATCTTCCATCGGTGAAAGCTCACGCTCTGAGGTTGTTGATGAAGGTAGTTCAAAATTGGACGCCGTTGAAAGAAGCTTAAGCTCTGATACCATGTAAGAGTTTAACACAGAGAGCAAAGAAAGAAAATCTTGAAAGCTAACAAAGAAAGAAAAGTTTGAAAGATTAGAGAGAAAACATAGAGAAGTTTCTGGAATGATTTCTGTTATTACTCAATGAATGAAAAACTTGTTGGGGAGACCACAATTTGACTCCCTACAACCACTCTAAAAACAGGCCGCGTGGCGTGATGTTGAATACCATAAAAGATTTGAGTGTGTCTTCCTCATTACCAATTGTTTTTGAGGTGAAATAGTTTGAGTCACGAAAGTGTCATTGTGAGGGAGGAATTGTTAGGGGGACCACATTTCGACACCTTACAACCATTCTAAAAATAGGCCCACATGATGTGATGTTGAATACCATAAAAGATTTGAGTGTGTCTTTCTCATCACCAAATGCTTTTTAGGTGAAATGACACAGCTTATGGTCCAACAAAACTGTACAAGAGGTCCTATATATATAGCAATAGAAAAGGAAAACTAACTTCCACATTATGAGAGAATCAGTTTAGCACGTGTATTAATCATGTGTGAACATAAATAACTAATATTCTATAAATTACATGTAGTACAATCAATACACAACTGGTCTTGCAGTTTAGGCAGCTTCTCATGTTGTTTATGAAGTAGTCTATGCACTTTACCACACTGATGCACTACACTTCATTGCACTAAATTCTTTTCCTTCTTCTTTTGACTTCTAGCATCTTTGGATTTAGCATCTTTGCATTTAACATCTTTACAAAACCATTAAAAGACTCACATGCTCCTTGCTTGAATTTCACTCGAGCAAGGTTACAAATGTTAGGACATATGTGAAAATTGTTAGAGACATATGTTATGTAAATTGGCTAATCCTTTGACAAAATACACTTTATTTGTAATTGGGTAGATCTAGGATGGGTTTAGTACTTCAAGAAACAAGTGTTCAAGTTTAGTATTGAAGCCATGCAAATCTGTCCAAGAAACAAGTGAAGAAGTGCTGTTCATTAAAGCTTGACAGATATCTCAACAAAATCATATCTATCAAGGTTTAATGTTGAAGTTCGACAGAAGCTTGACAGTTGCTGTATCTATCGAGAATTACGAAATTAGGATTTTCAGATCTGATTTCCCGTATATCCATGTATATTTGTGTAGGGTTTCTTTTCTCACAACCCTAGACATATATAAAAATTATTTTAAGGGCCATCACAGATGATGCAACTTGATGCAAAGTGATAATACATGCATATTATGACCGGAGACAATTTGCCCTAGTTCATCATATTCTCTTTAGAAGCTACTGCGTCTTTGCGCCAAGAGTTTTGTAACCAAAGATCTTTTTGATCTTCATTATTGGATGAATTGAATAACTTTGTAACCAAAATCTTCCTCAAGTTGGTGTGTTAGTCACGTACTGGGATCCGTGCATCATTGGTTAGTCACGTACTAGGAGCCATGCATTGAAAGGAGAGATTGTTGTTACATTACAAGTCCAATTGGGTATTGGGATAAGGGTTCAACTGTAGGTTGGTATTAGGTACTAGGATTCCTTTTACTTGTAACCGCTTGTTTTGGTAATAGTAAATTCTCCAGAGTGGTGACCTTAAATTCACCCGGTGGAGTTTTATCTTAGTAGTTTTTCCCATTCGTAAAAAATCACCAGTGTCAAATTTATTTTTCTGCTACATTTAACTTTGTTGGTGATTTGTTTGTACTACTACGCTTATTGCATGTAATTGAATCTAATTAGTTCACTTGGCTAATTAATTGATTAAGTTACTAAAGGAGTCAATACATTCTTGGCCTATCAAGTGGCATCAGAGCGGGCACACTCTGATTAGGTTTAATCTTTGCTGTGTGATCCATTAACCCCTTTTTGTCATGGATAGATGACAATCTCTTATTATACCACCTTTATTTGATGGCACTAACTATGCATACTAGAAAATACGCATGAGAGTTTTCTTGCTGTCTTTAGATGAAAATGTTTGGCAAGCTGTGGAGATTGGCTGGACTAAGCCAAAGGAAGCGCCGGCTGAATGGGATGATGCCAAGATTAAAGCAGCAAACTTCAACAGCAGAGCATTGAATGCACTATTTAGTGACGTGACCAATGAGGAATTCAAGAAGATATCCTCAACTGAAACTGCTAAGGAAGCATGGACTATCATCTAGACAACCTATGAAGGGACTAAGGCTCGCTACTAGCTTTGAGGAGATAAAGATGGAGGATGATAAGTCTTTTGATGAGTTTTATGTCAAGCTGAAGGACATAGTCAACTCAGCCTTTAGTCTTGGGGAAACCATTCTCGAACCCAAGGTTGTAAGAAGGGTGCTAAGATCTCTCCTTAAGAGATTTCATGCCAAGATCAATGCCATTGAAGAATCAAAGGATATTGACTCTATTCCTTTGACAGAGCTGGTGGGCAATTTGCAAACCTATAAATTGGGTTTGATAAGAATTAGGAAAGGAAGCAAAAGTAAGAGCATGGCATTGAAGGCCAAAAGCAATGAGACCGATGAGCCTTCTGAAGATGAAGATTGCAAGATGAAATCCTACATCACTAGGTTATTCAAGAAGTTCATGAAGAATGCTAATGCTAAAGGATTTGATAAGGACTGTAAGCAATCCAGTTCTTCTCATTTCAAGAGCCAAGACAGAGGAAAGAAGGATGCTAAGGATGGCTATCAATACACTATTCCCTTTGGACCAAAGTGCTTTGGATATCAAAGTTTTGGACATATGAAACAAGAATGTCCAACATATCTCAAGACAATAGGGAAAAGCAAGGCCCTTGCTGTAACCTTAAGTGACACTAAGCTTGAGGATGAGTAAGATGATAGTGATGACGAGGGAATTTTAAATGCCTTCACTGCTACAGTTGATCCTACTAAAGGGGTTACAGAAACAGTAGATGATGAAGAGGACTTGGTGGATTCTAAGTTTGAGAAAATGGATGATTAAGATGACATCCACACAGCCTATGCAAAATTGTACAAGGTTTCTGTGAAGCATGAAAAACTATATAGGCTGACTACCAAGAAGCTGAGTGATGTGGACTTAGATTGAGAGCAGCTTTCTACAAAGGTTGATGAAGTAAATCAAACTATTGGAGCTTTGCGGTTTGAGAACAACTTCCTTGCTGAAAGGACAAAGAAGCTTGAAGCGGAACTGTCCCAGGTTAGAGCTTAATTGGAGAGGACTTTCAGTGCAAAGCTTGATGAGATGCTAAGCTCTTAGAAAGCTGCTTCTGATAAAACCGGGTTTGGGGTAGATTTCTTTTCTCCTAATATTGCCTCATCTAGTACAACTTTGTTTGTCTCACTTGCTAATAATGTTAATTCTGAGAACAATGAATATAAAATTGAAATAGCTAGTGAGAATGTAGACAAGGGCAAATCCATTCTTGGAGCACCCCCCAAGGTTGAAAAGAAAGAGACTAGAAACCCTAGGACTAAGAAGGTTAACAACAAAAAGTCTCAAACGAAGAAGCCGCATCTTTGTCATCACTATGGAGCTTCAGGGCATATTCGTCCAAATTGCTACAAGTGGTTAGCCACTCAACAAAGCAATAGTATGCTCTCGTCCGAAAACTAGAATCAGTTTCCATCCTCTTTTGCTCCTTTTGGAGATCTTCTCAAGCTCCTCATGTTCCTTTCGAACTTGAACGATTTCAACTCTTCCTCCTATCACCGGATCAAAGGTTCGCTCAAAGGAAATGTTCTTCCAAGGTGTGGAAAGAAAAAGGCTCAAAGTGATTTAGTCACTTTTTTTTCTCTCTCTCTTTTTGTTTATGCATTACTTGTTTTTTTTGCTTTCTTGTTTTGAGTTAGTCTAGTTTTATGCTTTGCTTTGCTTAACATGTTTTTGTTTGTTTGTTTTCAGTTTTGCTTTATTTTGTTTTTCATAATAATAATAAAAAATTGAAAAATCAGAAAAATATAAAAACAATGTGTGCTTGTGTACATTGATACTTGTGTACCTTGAATGGCCATTGAAACAAAGTTTCTAAACTTTGTATATTTTGTAGCTTAGATGAGCATCTCAATGCACAACTAAGCAAGTGAGCTTTGTTACTCGTATTTATGATGAGTACGATTAAGTAATCTCTTATATTTAACACTCTTATCACTCTTTTTGACGGGAAGGACTAAAAAATCCTAAGAGAAAGACATAAATAACCATCTTATCATTAAAGCCCGCCAATCATGTATAACATTTGTATGCTTTGGCATAGCAAAATTGTGATGTTTAAGCTTACATAATTGGGTATTTCTTCTCTCTCCCTTATATGCCCATGCATGATATACTTAACAAGAAAAATATGCAAAAAAAAAAAGAAAAAAAGAAAAAAAAAAAGCAAAAAGAATCAAAATGCTTTCAAATATGGTTGCAAGCGTGTTTCTAAGAGATATGAGAGTTATAGGATGTACCTCGAAGGTGATAGTCCCCATCAAGCAGTTATGATTGTGTATGAGTATATTTGATTTTCTTATATCTCAAATAGTCATAATATGCTTATGCACTCGTGTTATGTTTTCACACACAACATGCATATTCTTTGCTACTTTTGATACATGTGCAGGTACAATGTGATTTGGCCATCACAAGGAATACATGTGTTAATGTATACTTACTAAACTGTTATAACTTATTTTTGAAATATAAAATTGGTTAGACTTGTTTAGTGTATGTGTGTGTTTTGGATCATGAAGGCTTTGCATTTTTTTGTTGAGAGATGTTTTTGAAAGCTTAACATGTTGATTGGATCTATATTTGAGTGGCTTGCTTGTTGCATTGATCTCTATGTGTTTTTCCTTTCTTTGAAAAACTCATTTTCTTCAAGCTTAATAGCTTCTCGATAGATCCTTGACAGATTAGCATCTATTGAGCACCTCTTTTTTCTTTTCTTGACAGAAGTTAGTGCAATTTCGATCCATCGAGATTTCTGGAATTTGTCTCGATAACTTCTTGACAGCTTTTCGATCCATCGAGAAAATTTTTGTCTGGCCAATGGATTCTCGACAGCTTTTCGATCCATCGAGGTACTTTTGTCATCGACAGATCCTCGATAGCACTTCGATAGATTCATTTCTGTTGAGAATTAGTGCTTGACAGATCTCGACAGATACTTCAATCCATCGAGCTGCGATTTCTATTTAAGGGCTGAGTATGAAATCATATTTCATTTTCTCTTCTCTCTCTCGACAGAAATTTCTCTTTCTCGCCCCAAACATTTCTCCCTCACTCAAAAACTTCTACTCGTGTGTTCTTTGGCCTAGATCAAGACCAAAACACTTGGTAAGTTAAATAATACATAAATTCTTAAGTTACAAATAATAAATTACACAAAAATAAAAGTTGAATAATACATAAATTCTTAAGTTACAAAATCTATAGGTGACCATATAAAAAGAATGAAAAATAAATAAATAATTAAATGTCTTAGACCATAATCTTTTTTAAAGTATGGTAAATCATCACCATAAATATTAAACGTGCATAAGAAATTGTTAAGAATTAATATATTGTCTCATTTGTATCTGATAAAAGGGGAAATAAATCACTATAAAAACAAGTGTGGACGACTAAATTTCGAGTTTGAAATAAAGTGAAACAAGTAAAATAGTTTTACAAATGTAAATTTGTATTAATGAAGGTGTGGTAAAATTCTCTGTGATTACAAAAGAGTGGTCCTCTGATTCGATCTCCTAAAAAGATTTGTTGATTAGAATTGTGGTAATGTGATTTTGACTCAAACACCAAATATCCTTCAATTTGGCTGAGGGATGGATTGAAAACCTTTGAAACAAAATTACAACGAGTCTCTGGCTATGACTAGTTAGAAATTCTTTGTTCTTTGTGTTCTTCGTGTGTTCTTCATCTTCAAAGGTTTGTGGTGGAAATTTTTCAGGGCTTTGAGGGCCTAAATTTGTAGAACTTCATTGATTTGTGGTTTCTTAAAGTTTCTAGAGGCTTTTGAGCTTGATTCTAGTGAACTTTGAGATCTAGGAAGATGATTTGAATGATTCTGCTTTGAATGTTCTTTGTATTCGAGGTTGAAGTTTTTGAAGTTCCTGGAGGCTTTAGGGCTTGATTCCATCAGAGCTTCTATACTTCTAAATCTTTTTTAATGCTGCTTTGGCATGGATGCCTTCGTGTGTTCCAAGATGTCTTGGTATCTTCCAAGGTCTCTTCCAAGATGTCCTGGTTTGTCTTGGTGTGTCGTAATGCCTTAGGAAGACTTATATTTATAGGAGTTTGGGGGTGGGTGAACGACAAGTGGTGGAGTCTGATTGGTGACATGTGTCACGATCTGATTGGAGGAGATTTAAGACTTTTTGTCCAAGACACATGATATCATTTGATTGGCCAAAATGTCTTGATTTTCAAGGTGACATGTGTCATCAATCGATTGGATCGCTTATGTTATTGCTTACACGCGCCGATATATGGTCTATGTCATTGTTTACACGCGTTGATGTGTGACACATGTTGACCTGTATTTTACTCTAGATCAAAAAGTTTGGGTTCGGGTCAAGTTTCTCTGGGTTTGGGTTGAGTTATTGGGCCTAATCTAATTTTGCTAGTTCTAATAATTAATTCTACGTAATTTTGCCAACACTCAATGCGGTATTTGCTTGAGGATCAAAACAATTAGCATGCTAATTGCCAACATCTTGTTATATTAATTGAAAAGATCATAAATGGCATTAAAAAAAATTTAGAGGAAAAACTTAGGTACAATTCCTCAGTTGCAATATCTTAAACTTTCCTAATTATATGCAACTAACATGCATGTGGTTGTAATGACCAATGCAGTTCAAACAGTATCATCTTTTTTAAGAACAATTTAATTTTAACCATATAACTTATTGGACAATATAATCACATTGTTGAATTTAATTAGGAAATTTAAGGTACAACACATAAAGAATTGTACATAAGTTTTTTAGACAATTTGGTTAGCAATGAATGGTGTAGATAGTAAATACGATCTGTTGTTAGCAATTTGGACATAGAATTAAGGAAAGAGACTGTTAGCAAGTGAAGAAAGAGATTCAATCCTATCATGAGGGTGGATTAGGGTAGGCTTAGGCAACTTAGTTCATTGCTTAAGGCCACCATAGGAAAGATCCCAAAAATTGTGGGTTAATAACTAGTTTTACTAATTAAAAAAAAATAACACACACACACACACAGGTGGGTTGTGTGCTCTCTCGTCCACCCTCAAGAAGGCCCCCAAAACTATGAGCCAAGAGAAATTAAACTCAATTGAAACCTAAGATGTTTTCTCCAAACAAATGTTGTGAAATTGTCAAATCATCATTAATTGAGGATTAATTATTTCTCCCAATGCCTTGAAACTTCAATCTTTGTAAACTAGACTCCTAAATAATAGATTGTTAACATTAGTCACATAATCTTTCATACGGCCACACACTTCCTATCTCTCAATATCAAAATCAAAGTTGGAAATTAGATTTCAGATTTTCTTCATACTATATATACATCCCTTTGCTCATGCTAAAATGAAACTCTATTAAAAAAAAAAAATCATCTTTTTTCATTTTCTATTTTTTTTCCATTAAATTGTATGCCTAAACCATGATACTTGGTTCTTTGTATGAAATTAATCTTGATTTGGTTAGTATTAATTTATCAATTTATATATATATATATATATATTTATATAAATTGAATCCGTATCTATTTAGATAGGTTGAGACTATTAGGTGATTCTATTGTGAAGTGAAGTTACAATAATGCCTTTGATAAATTAAATTGCATGTTTCAACTCTTAAAAATTTGCTTTTTATTTTCTTTTTATTTTTTATGAAATAAAATTTTATATTGTAGAAAGTTTTTATTTTTTTATTTTTAGATATTTATTAATTATAAATATCTACTAAAAAATATCAATCTTGATAAGAAAAACTTAAGAGAGAGAGAGAGAGAGAGAGAGAGAGAGAGAGAGAGAACATTGGATCTCAAATAGGATTTTTTAAATTTGTTACTAAAAATAGAAAATATAATAAAAATTTTAACGAAAATCTCATGCACAAATGATTAAGATGTTAATCAAAAAGAGTTAAAAACTAATGAATTATTCAAACAGAAATATAACAATAAAAATAAATATAATGATGATTAAACATATAATGTAATAATTCTTGGTTATATAAAATATTAAATTCTATTCCGAATACATATATCCCTTACAAAAACTTTTTGACAATATTGTTTACAAATTTTCTATAAAAAGATGTTTTTCAAAATTAAATTGATAAAATCCTACTTAATATCAACTATGCCACAAGAAAATAAAGCGGATTAACCACACTATTAATTAAAATAATTTGATGAGTAGAATTGCATAATTCTGCTCGTAGAAGCAGTTGGAAACGACTTAAGCTTTAGAATCATTTTGTTGGCTGCAAATGGATGAGTTGCTAAACCTTCAAGGTAGAAACTCTATTTGTCCTTCTTCCTTGAAGCAAGTTCACAAAAGTTCATGTTTACTGGAGTTTTGATTTCAACGAATTATATATCTATATATATATACATATATATATATATATACGCATAAAGGGGGAAGGGGACACACAGAGGAAGGGGAGGAGACGGAAGCACAGTAATAATATAGTGAAAGTAAATGTAAAGAACAAAGTTAGAACAATAATAAGGCGATAGAACCAGCCAAGCAGTATATATCAAAATAATTCAAAGTAAATAAAAGCAATTAATGAAAGCAATTTAAAACCATCCGGTATGGCGGTAATCCGTCCAAGGTGGCGGTAGCAACAAGTAGTATAATGAACATAAACTGAAAATACTTGTTTATTGAAAGTAGGTAAACACTTACAGTAGTAGTAGTGAATACAAGATCTCAACAGTAGAGGTTAACAGTTACAAAGCTTGAACTAATCCTAGTTACAAGGTTTATATGAACAAGGTTATGGTGAACAAGGTAGTAGTAGAAACAAGTTAACAGTGAATAGTGAATAAGAACTCTCTCAAAGAAGGTTTCTAGGGAAGAAAACTCTCTCTAGAAAGAATTCTAACAAAAAACTTCTGAGTTTAACATAAAGGACAACCCCCCTTAAATAGGTAAAATTCGGAATGAATTGTAACAGGTGAACAGTAACGGATGAATAGTGACAGGTGAATAATGACAGGTGAATAGTGACAGATGAATAGTAAAAAAGTGAGTCTTTTTCTTTTTTGACTCCAAACATTTGGGGAATCTTGGAGGGAATATGGAGTGTTCAAAAGCATCCCACTCAAAGGTCTAGGCCTTCATTTTTAGGGTCTAGGCCACATCATCATTGTCCTTAAAAGAAGCCAAAGTTGTTGCACCATAATGGGAATCTTCAGGAGCATGTGATGAAACTTCCAACATATAAAGCACAAGATCAGCAAAATCTCTGACAAAGGTCAATAGGAATATTTCTTTGAACATCTTTGAACATCACCATGTACGCATGCAGTTGAATAGTGTCTTTGAACATCACCATGTACGCATGTAGTTGAATAGTGGTGTAGAAGCTTTATCAAGGAGTAGACATTGAAGCATTTTTTGAATATTGAAACACTTTTGGCCATTATGCTGGCTAGACAAATAGAGAATAATAGTAACAATAGTCTGAGGACCACACATTTAATCAATAGAAGGAGCATCGGATGGATAATCATCATCAGGATCCCATGGAGGATCATCATTACATCCATGCTCATGGTAAATAACATACTGATTGCAGAATCTGCAATATAGCAGTGGCTCAAACTCTGGAGTTTTCCCTGGGGCAATAAAACTCTTTGGATTACAGTGATCAGCTATGTGCATATGAGTGATGGTAGGAGCATAAGGTCTGGGACCAAAAACAAAAATTCTATCTGTGCTTCCTATGAAATGATAATGTTTCCATAGGCTTTGAATGACTTCAAGAATTTGATTATTGAAATAGTTTTTCCAGCCCTCAATAAGGGTGTGGGGGCTTTGGAAGGATAAGTGAGAATCACCTTTGTACCATTGTCCTTGGTGGGTGTATCCATTAATGAGAATGAGATGTTTTGATGGTTGGACATTCATCCAGTTATCACTTTCCCATTTTGGCAAGGTGCTCCAACATCTGATGGAAACAAAGGGACTTTCAAAATTGTTAATAGCAGTCTGAATGATTTGTGGAAGTTGGCTAGCTTGGCCAAGGCTGGTTAATTTTATGAGTCTGATGAAGCCATACTCAAACATTTGGGAAAGCCAGTTAGGATTCCGGTCATTATTACCTTCTGAATCATCAGCAACAAATGAACTATCATAATTAATTAAGAGACCTGGAAATGGGTGCCTTTTTTCATACACTCTGAGACTGACTCCAAAGTGTTTTTTCCAATCAGTTTGTTCAAGGATATCACCAATATCATCTGAATTAGCAGGATCAGGAACAGCAGTTGTAACAAGTGTTTTGAAGTATTCGAACTATAGGTCAAAAGACCTAAACATAGCCTTGCTTCTCAGTATACGTGATTGTATATCTGATGGCAAGTTGGCAAAAACACTTCTTAAAATAGATTGGGACTTAAGGCTCAATCTAGAATAATCAGTGCCCATTGTAGTCATTTTATCCTTTGAATGGATATCCTCCTTGCCAAAGAGTTGACTAGTATAGGGATCATCTGTAGTATTTGGATGGTTAACAAGTTGGCTTCTAAAAACCCCAATTTTTGAAACAAGGTTTGAAGCAGGGTCATTTTCTGAAGCAAGGGGGTTTTCTGAAATAAGGTTAGCATAGTGGCTTAAATAAGCCTCATTCTGAGCATTGAGGTTAACAAGATGGGTTTCAAAGGCTCTGAGAGTTCCTTCAAAGAGATTAAGGTGGTCTTTAATAAAAGCAGCTTGAAGGTTATCAAGAATAAGTTTAATAGAATTTGGAAGTTTTGAATAGGTTTCTTTATGGAATTGCAAATTTTTAGACAAATCTTCCTGCAAAGCAATTACAATATCACCATTGGAATATGCCAACGTTGCCGGGACATACCCTTGAAGGGATGTCGATCCACTGGATTTTACCCCGGAAGATGCGCCTTCATGCATTTTGTTCTGGGAATAGTCCTGTGCAGGAGCTTTTCCCTTGTTTTTCCTCTCAGTAGAGGGAGCCATAATAATCCACTTATTCGTGGTATAAATACTAATATTATCCCACTTACTAGTGGTATTTATCCTTGCATCAGTGCTTGATTCTTGCAAAGGATCATTAGAAATATTAGAGTCATTGGTAATAGTAGATAATTTGGCACTACTAGGATTACCTTCAAAATTGTCTATGAAGCATTTCATCTTTGATTCATGATCAAATATAGTAGCAGGAGAATCATAAGACAGGTCTAAAGCATTATTAATGTCAATTTCAAGTTTTGAAACAAATTCAAATTTTACTTTCTGTCCAAAAGGATCAGTAGTAATTCCATCATTATCAACAAGGAAGGGATACAAAGCATTTATAAATGGCAAACCAAGAATCACTTTATCAGTCATATTTTTAACAAGAACAGAAGGAATTTTGAAACAGACATTATTATGGCAAATATGAGCATTATTCAGTTCATATTTAATCTTCATTTGGGAACCATTGGCAGAAACCAATCTCTCAGTTGATTTTTCAAAATATTTTGAAGGAATTAATCCTTCCTGAATACAATTCTTATCTGCACCAAAATCAATCATAGCAATAACAGTGAAATGATAATCATGGGAAACAAAAATTTTCACTTTTGTGAACCATTTGGGGGGAAGAATTTCGTTAATATTAACAAGACTAGGTTGAGCATCAACAATACCTTCATCAGAAAAAAGAGCCTGTTGACTGGATTCATCTCCATCCTTGTGCTCATCTTGTTCATTATCAGACTTATGTTGATCAATTTTTAGCATTAACATTTCTTGTTTAAGATTATGGTTATCATTTTTAATATTTTTAAATTCATTTTTTAATTCACTTATTTCTTGTTTAACAATATTAATTTCAAGTTGCAAATCATTGATTGTTAAGTCTTTGGATTTCTTTGCATTAAATCTTTCCAAAGTTTCTTTAAAACTTATTGTTGATTTGAGTTTTTTACTGGTTTCATCTTTCAACAAGTTTTTCTTGAACTTATCCAAATATTCTTTTTGTAAATCAGGATTTTCAATTTGACCAATCAATTTAACCAACAAGCTTTCATTTTCTTCACCTTTAGTGAGAACATTAATAGATTTAACAACATTACAACATGAATCTCTACAATCAAGTTTAATATTAGGAGAATCAGAAGAATCATCAGCAGAATGATAGCAAGAATCAGTTGAAGAAGAAAAATCATCTTCCAAAGAATCAGACGAATTGTTTGATTCGAGGATTCTGAATAATTCTTCTTGATCATTATCATCAATTTTCAACATGTTAAACTTGTTTTTTAACTTGCCAGGTTTTTGTTTACAATCTTTACTAAAATGACCAGGTTTTCCACAGTTGAAACATTTACCTTTACCTGACCGTTGGTTAACATATTTTTTAGAAACATTTTTCTTTTTAGCATAGAAATCATTAAAATTGGTTTTATGTTTTTTATGGTTATAATTTTTGTAACTTTTATCATGTTTTTTACCCTTTTGCCTGGAAGGAGCAATAGGGGGTAAACCATATTGTTCACAAAAATTACCCATTTCATATTTAGCTTTTCTTTTATTTTTTAGTTGGTGTTTTAACAGTTTTTCATCATTGCACATATTAATTCCAAGTTTTTTAATTGTGCTTAAAATATCACCATAGGTTAAATTATCATAGTCAATAGAATCATTTTTACCAATTAATTCTTGTTTTACCTTATGAGCAAAGATAGGAGGCAGACCGTCAATAAACTTTTCTTTCCAATGAGGCTTGAAACAGTCTTTCCGCTGCATTACTCTGGAAAGGAAAACATCTTGGTACCATCTATAATCAGACAAGGTAGGGCATCTCAAATTATTTAATAAATCAAAAATTCAAGATGAAACATTAGATGGAATACCAACAAAATGTTTGATAATAGTATAAATCAAGGTATTAACACCATCAGGAATACCTCGACCAATACGATCATCAAAAATAGGCAAACCTTCATCATTCTTTTTAATAGCATGTTTAATAGAGTCTCTGGAATCTTTTGTGAGATATGAATCCCACCATCCACGAAGAGTACCAGAAAAACCAGTAGCAAGTAAATCAACAATTTCAGATTGTTCAAAATCATGATTATTTTGATAAGCAATACCAACCATGGACATATGTCCCATTTTGTTAATAATTTCTTGTTCAGAAAAGCCATCAATATTCCATTCATAAATCTTATCAGCAGACACAGAAAACTGAGTTTGAAAATGTCTTTCTTCAAATTGCATATTAGGAGGAGTAGGTTTTGAATACCAATATTTTGTAAGAAACATGGGCTTGAAATTTCCAACAAATCTTTTAATTTCTGGTAAACCATCATCAAAAACCTTTTTGGCAGGAACAGAAGAAACAGAAGAAACAGTATCAGAATCTGTATCATCATCAGAAACAATTTCATTTTTTGAAATAGTTCGAGCAGTAGGAGTACTTGTAGAAGTACCTTCAGTTTTAACTTTTAAATCAGCAAGCATTTTGTCAACAGTTTCAAGAATTTTAGACTGAGAAGTTTTAAACTTGAATTTGTTATCATGACTGGGTAAATTAATTAAAGGTTCCTCAGTCTTGATAGAAACAGGTTTTTGAACAGAAACAGATTTTTCAACAGTTTTTTCAACAATTTTTTCTTCAATACGGTCAAGCTGTTGACCAATAATATGCAAAGATTCATTAGTAAAATTGTTTTGTTCAATAAGGCTAACAACAGGAGTTTGATCATCAGCTATTTTGAAAGGAGTAGCTTTAACATCAGTTTTGCCAGTATTTACCGAAATAGTTTCAAGAGGAGGATGACTAACGATGGTTTTGGCATCTTTAACAAAATTAGACTTCTTTATCACGTTCAAATGATTTTTTGAAACTTCATCTTTTGAAACATAATAATTTTCAAGAAAATCAAAGAACAAAATATGTCTTTTCAATTGATGCATTTTTTCTCTCCATTTTCGTTTAATACGGTCTTTTTCAGACTGAGCAAATGGGTGTAATGATTGGGCTTTCAAACGGTGTATTGATCAGGCTTTTGGTTGGGTTTAACTATAAATGTGGCGGTTGTCGAAGTCCGGCGAGGGAACAGACGGTGGTCTATATCTGTTCGTAGGTTTTTCTTTTTCCTCCTATCGCAAGTTTTTCTTTTAAAGTACCAGTGTATTTCAGATGGTTATTTTATTTTAATTGGAAAAACTATAAAACGATGTTGTAATATTGTGAAACAATATAATGTATCGCTTTTTTAACTTAAACATGTTTGAATTGTAGATAGGCACTTTTCCTACATGGCAGCACCTCCTTAATTGTAGAAATCAACTCTCTCTCAGTTTCTGCTATTATATAGGCTAGCATATAACCTGCACAATGCATGGGATACTTTAATTCTTATTCATGTAAAATATGAAAATTTATGCAATTCTTTGTTTCTTCCTATTTGATTGTACATTGAATTCTAGTCTCAAAAATTCCTATTTTTGATATGAAACATTAAATTACTAAATTAAAAAAATATCAATGAAACTTAAATTGCAATTAAAAAAAACATAACCCATAAACTTAAATTAAATCCAAACACAAACAAATGAAGAAAAGAAGAGTCTCATATTTACAATGACAATTCAAATATATTAGGAATTGAATTTTTATAGAATAACACTAATCTTTTAATTAAGGAATTGAATTTTTGCTGTTCAGTATAAAGCTTGATTGGTACTGATTACTAAACAATTAATATTGAAAAGGGTGCTATTTTAGCAATCACGAAAATATCGTATTCCTTGCTAATGAAAATAAGATAACCAAAAAATTAAATAAAAACTTATTCTTCACCATGACACCAAACCCCTAGCCCCAATCATGGGGCTTGCAATTTAATTCCCATTGTCGATGACAAATTATCCCCATTACTCACTCAATTATATTAGCATGTCCATATTCTATTTTCATTAATAACTTACAACTACTCCATGTGGCCTTAATAGGTGAACTTTAAAGTTTAAAGAAATGATAACTTCAACATGTGGCATTTTGCTAGGCCACACATTTATCTAGTTGCTGTTGTTAATCAATACAAAGGCTGGGAAATGAACAATTTGATGGTATAAACATCTTTGCAACAGAACCTAAGCTCTCAAACAAAGCATACAATATTTATAGACATTATAATGAGTAAAAACTGCACTTGATGTGGCTCACTGCATAAGCAACAACATATTAATGCCTGTCCAAATCAAGCTTCAATGCTGTTTCTTTAGCTTGCTTAAACTGAAAATCATATCCAATTGCAATCAGTTAGTCTTAGCACATAGAAACTTGTTGTTTGAGTTTAATGTTCAAGCGTTGTTTGAGTTTGTGTTTCACATAAGAGTCCAACACTTTGGGCCTACCTGACATAAATTCACTGTGCGCTCCCACACGTATAAGCAGATGGTCTCTTCTCTCCCACACGTTAGTGCAATGTGGCCTCTCTGCAACAGCTCCCCCACGCGTCTGTGTAGCAAGGAACTTGATAAGCTTTTCTCCTGTACCTCTCACTCAGCCATGTCACATCACCATAACTCACACACCCTCCATTAATCTCACACACCCTCCCAATCCACCATAACTCGTCCCAACGGCCATCATCTCCTTCATAATCGTTGAGCAGATCCACTAAAATCAAAGCCCTAAATTCATTATCCTCCTCCAACGCAGTTCCTGCACCTGAGGTAAGTGTTTAATGTTTGTGTTAAATTCAAAGTTCATGTTTGCCGTTACTGAAATTTGTTCTTGGTTGTTGTTGATTGTTGCTTGTTGCTCTTGATGTTGGGCATGTTTTTCCTCCATCCCCTTCTAACTGTTCATATATGTATAATTTGTGAAATGGGCTTCCTGAAGCAAATAAAGGTTTAAACTGGTTAATTGCTTCCTTGCAAATAATATATAATTGTGATTCTAGATTTGGTTTTTTTTCCCATGCTGTATGTAACTTGTCTACAAAAGAATGTCTTCAAAATATACCTGTAATAATTGCTTTGAGTTAATCTTCACTCTGTGTTGCTCTAGATGTATCACTTTCTTTTATACATAACGCTACAACTTGTTTAGTAGAGTTTTCTGTTCAAACGACCATTCTACTATTGTGCAGTTACTGGTTTAGACCATAGGGTTAAGTTGAGAAATCATAAAACTAATTAGGAAAACAGAACCTGAATTTACTAGGCAAACATGTACCGTTTGTCATGCCAACTATCCATGTTAGTGGATATTTATGGCTTAAGTGTGTATGTCTTATTAGATGGCAGACCCATCCAACGCTGAGGATTTCAAGTTATGGCCTGCACCAGTAGAAAAGCACTTCATTGATGTGTTGGTGGAAGAAGAAGCCAAAGGAAACATGTCTTCTGGGCAATTCAAGAAAAACCTTTGGACAGTTTTCCAAGATGAGTTTAACCAACGAACCGAAAAACACTATCGCAAACAGTAATTAATCCAAAAATTTCAACGGTTAAAGCAGAGATACTATATGTTTGCCCAACTAATTGGTTGAAGCACAAATCGTAACACAACACGACATATAAAATACAATAAATTATTTCTTGACACCACATAGATTCATGACTAAATAGCAACTAGCAATGAGTGTAATCAGTTAAGCTTCAAGGTTCTAAATACAATTCGTCAACCATCAATAGAAAAGGCAACACATGAGAAACTAAATGTGTTCAACACCCAAAAAATAACCAAACAGAATAAAACTAAAAGCAGTGAGTCAATGAGAATTGATATCATTATTGAACAACAATTTTTACCCGTTGTAGCAGCTAGCAAGCAATCTTTTGTAATTTTTAAATAATATCCGACTAGATAAAATATATTACAGAGCTTCAAACTCAAAATGCTTATTTTACATTCATCAATTAAAAAAAAAAAAAAAAAAAAAAAAAAAAAAAACAATCATGCTGTCTCAATTGCACCTAAATAGCAACCCCACATTAATCAATATATTCTAAAATTTTCTCTGCCCTTGAAAGGAAAAAAGAGAGACAGATTCTCCACAACCAAACAAACAATTCATGAAAAAAAGCATAACTCACCAAAATCCTTAAAAACAGGACCCACCAACCAATAATTACATGAACTATTACTAGAACACAACTTTAACATTAACATATAGCAAAATTGCAGGGGGCAGAGATCAAAATAATCAACATAGCATCCGACAAAAAATCTCTTTTTTAACTCAATGGGCTAAAATTCCCCCATCTTTTTCTTCTCAGCTCATTATAAACCTTTATTTTCCAAAATTTTCACGTTCTATGCATAACCCCACAAACAACACACATAATAATAAAAGTAAACAGTTTTTCCTCAAACTCCCATGTTTTTCCTCTTCAGTCTTTCCCTTTATCAATCTTTGTTGTGTTGGGTTCGGACTCGGAGAATCTTTTTCCTATATCGCATAGGACTCGTAAATGTTTGAGCCGGTGTCAAAACTCAAAAGAAAAACATGGGAATAGAAAATAATAATAATAATAACTAGTTGCTAACCCGTACGATGAACGGGATAGTTAAATAAAAGGACAATTAACACTATCAAAATATAGAGATTAACCCAAACACTTAGAAGAAAATAAATTCTAAACATAACAAAACAATAAGATAGAATGAAAATTTCAGGCACATATGAAAGCAAATAAGAAAGACAAAACCTACATTTTTTTTTTTTTTTTAGTTGAGTCTCTCTCCTTATTTTTTTAATTTTAAGGTGAAGTTAAGTTTAGGGTTTTGAGATGGTAATTGCTAGGGTTTTAAGGAGAGAAAAGAGAGTCCTACCAGAGGTCTAAATAATATAAACAATTCAAAACATGGAACATTATCAAATTTATAACACCTAATTCCATTATCTTTTACGTTGAATCCAAACAAATAATTAATTGAAATTAATCCAAACAAATAATTAATCAACCCGAAAATCAAAGCTTTAATAAAAAAAACAAAAAATCACATGAACCCAAATAAAAATTCTCAATAAAGAAAGAACATATAAAAATTTACCACACCTTGGGCTAGAAGACATAGGTTGCAGTTTTGATTTTTCTCCAAAAAATAGAGATGCTTCATCTGCCATATACAATATAAAATAATTATTCGAATTTCAACCCAAAAACCAAACCCATAAAAACACTATCAAAAAATAGAGATTAACCCAAATACTTAGAAAAAAATCAATTCTAAACATAATAAAACAATAAGATAGAATGAAAATTTCAGGCACATATGAAAGCAAATAAAAAAGACAAAACCTACGATTTTTTTTTTTTTTTTTACGTGAGTTTCTCTCCTTCTTATTTTTTTAATCTTAAAGTGAAGTTGAGTTTAGGGTTTAAAGATGGTAATTGCTAGGGTTTTAAGGAGAGAAGAGAGAGTCCTACCAGAAGTCTCTCTCTTTTTTTCTTAATCCTAAAGTTTTTTTTTTTGGATATTATTATTTTGGTATTTTTATGCAAAAAACGTTATTTTAGGTCTAGGTGATTTATTTCCTTGTTTTTAGGTTCTTTTAATGTTTTTTTAGGTCAAATTTGGTTCCTACTATGGTTAGGTATTAATTAGGACTTATTTTATAATATATTTTCTTGAATGGCAGAGTTACCCTTTGACTATTTTGTTTTTTTAAATAAAAGGACAATTAACGAACATCACGTTAAGGTAAAAGAATTAGTGAGAGACTGATTTGCCCATCAAGAATTTAAAAGAAAAAAATATTGATATAATAAAATCTAAGAAATTTAGAAATAGAAAATTGGATTAATAATGTGCATATTATAGACATTTTGCTAGTTAGCGTTAAAAAAAAAAATGGATCTGTCATAATTAAATAAAATACAATGGGAATAAATATTTAACTTCTATGCTTTTCATTAGTTTAGAAGTGTTGTCTAACGTAGAATGTTATTAGGTTGTAAGAAAGATTTTTATAAAATGTTAATACCATATATATATGCTTATATTGTTAATGTCTCACTGCAAGTACATAGTTACTGAAACTTACAAAGTAATTTACAATTCTTAAATTAATAAAGCAAAATTTCCAAAAGTTATATATATACACACTCAAAACTGATATAAACTACAAAGATAAAAACAAATCTTATTTAGTCGTATTAATAACAACATAAACAATTCAAAACATGGAACATTATCAAATTTATAACACATAATTCCATTATCTTTTACGTTGAATCCAAACAAATAATTAATTGAAATTAATCCAAACAAATAATTAATCAACCAAAAATCAAAGCTTTAATAAAAAAACAAAAAATCACATGAACCCAAATAAAAATTCTCAATAAAGCAAGAACATATAAAAATTTACCACACCTTGGGCTGGAAGACATAGGTTGCAGTTTTGATTTTTCTCCAAAAAATAGAGATGCTTCATCTGCCATATACAATATAAAATAATTATTAGAATTTCAACCCAAAAACCAAACCCATAAAAACACTATCAAAATATAGAGATTAACCCAAATACTTATAAGAAAATCAATTCTAAATATAATAAAATAATAAGATAGAATGAAAATTTCAGGCACATATGAAAGCAAATAAAAAAAGACAAAACCTACGTTTTTTTTTTTTTTTTTTTTTTTTACGCGAGTCTCTCTCCTTCTTATTTTTTTAATCTTAAAGTGAATTTGAGTTTAGGGTTTTGAGATGGAAATTGCTAGGGTTTTAAGGAGAGAAGAGATTTTTGTATTTTTATGCAAAAAACGTTATTTTAGGTCTAGGTGATTTATTTCCTTGTTTTTAGGCTCTTTTTATGTTTTTTTAGGTCAAATTTGGTTCCTATTATGGTTAGGTATTAATTAGGGCTTATTTTAGAATATATTTTCTTGTCTATCAAGTTTTATGGAGCCCTTAAATAGGCTTCCAAGTTTGTATACGTTTTTCAATATTATTGTTATAAGATATAAAACTTAAAATAAAAAGAATCAAAAATAAAAAGAAAAAGAAAATAGTGATGATGTGGAAAATTGTGAGAGCTTCAAAAACTTCGGTTTTATATATATATATAGATAATAATAATAATAATAATAAATTCCAAGTTTGATAGAGGGTTTTATTAAAAAATGGTATTTTGAGTTTAAAATGAGAGTTTAAAAAAATATAAAATAAAAAAAATCTATGAGGCGTTAATGCGTTATAGTTGCAAAATAGAGTTTTACTAGAATTACGCCCATGCGATACACGGCTTAATCAAAATTCATATGTAAATAATTTTTTTTATTAATTTACTTAAAATTAGATAATAGAATAAATAATAAAAATAAATAAATAATTTACTTTTAAGTTATATAATAAATTCATATTGTGTGAAACTAAGGTATTATAAAATGCACACACACACACACATATATATATATAACTAATAACTTATTAAAAGAGTGCAATAAATATGTTTGTATTCAGAATGCATAAGATAATTTATTCTTTTTTTTTTTTTTGTATATTATTTTTTGTCAATATCATGAAACAAAATTTGTATGCTTTTCTTCAAACTTACATGGATTTGAATTTATCATTTATTTTTTTTGCAAAATTTTTCATTATAAATATATATATATATATATATATTAGTTTTTTTGGCCTTTTTATCCTAATTTTTTTTTTGTTTTGTTTTGACGTTATCTAAATTAGATTTTTTTAAAAAAAATTAAGTTAGGCTAAAAGTAGAATTGTTACTTTATAAAAAAATTGATAAAATAATTATTGTTATTTTATCCAAATAAGTCGATAAGAACAAATAGAATTATAGTCTTACTTAAACTTAAACTTGTTCGTTAAATGGATTAGATGAAGAATTTGGATTATAATCAACTTAAAATTAAATAAGAATTAGATGGATTAGATGAAGAATTAGGATTGTGATCAAATTAAAATTTTTATCACCTTAGAAATTATAGGAGAAGAACAATTATATATATATATATATATATTAAATCTAAAAAATTTCTACAATTAAAGATGCATTAGAATGTGTGTAATAATTAAAAACAAAAAAAATAAGAAAGTTGTTGCTTTTTTTATAATACACTAAACGTAAAATATAAGAATTAGATGAAGAATTTGGATTGTAATCAAATTAAGATTTTTATCAACTTAGAAATTATAGAAGAAGAAAAATTATATATATATATATATATTTTAAATCTAAAAAAAAATTGATAGTTATAATGCTTGTGCATTGCACAGTTTTAGTTATAAACTAGTTATAAGCCCGTGCGTTGCACGGTTTTATGAAAAAACTTAAAAAATAAATGTATAAATAGTTATATATATTAATAGATTCAATAAAGATAAAAGAAAAAATTATCAAGTGTAAATAATTATCTCACTAAAATAAGAGGTAAGATTTCTTCCTAAAACTAAATTAAATTGATAATTCCAAATTGAATTTTAAATTGATAATTATTTTAAAAAAGTACTAAACAATTGATAGATCTACAATTAATATAATCTTGATAATATTATAAATTAAAATTAAAGTTGATAATTCAAGAATACATGTGTAAAACATCTTGATAATTTCATGTAACATAAAAATTAAATAAGAAAATTGTTAAAATTAATCTATTAATTCTAACCATATTTATTCATTACTTCTAAGACCTTAACCCTAAGCATATAAATTAGATCAAAGATAAGAAAATTAGTTTAAACAAAAGGCAGCCAATACTCAAAACCTAATCAATTTAATAAAAACAAATTCAAAAACGAAGAAGGAGCCTTTAGAAACTTGACAATGTTTTTGAATGTTTTGAATTCATTAATTAAAATCACATGAAGACAAAAAACCAATAATGACACTAAGGATGCATACATGCATTGTCATAGGATTTATGTATTCACATATTGAAATAAGCTTCACTCTAAAAAGGATATATAGGGTTATATATATTGGTGGAGTTCTATTTGAAATATAATTCATTTAAATCTTGTTGAAATCAAAGATATCTAATCAATGTGTTTGTTTTTATGCCATAAAAATTGGAATTAAAAAAAGGTCATATGAATAGAATAAAAAAATAAAAAAATAAAAAAGAGAGAAAGAGAATGTGGTTGATAGCTATAAGGAATTTTGATATATATATATATATATTAAATGTCATCAACGCAGAAATTATCAAATTAATGGAGATATATAGTATCTGTTGGAATAGATAGAGATTATCAAATTATTTGAGCTATTTCTTGGGATAGATTTATGTTAATCACCTCTTGAAGAATTTGGATTGTGCTTATCCCTTAATAATCAAGTTTTGTAGCTTGATATTCTGATAAAATAATATTAATTTAATAGTATTAAAATTTTGAAAATTTAGATGATAAATATTATCTAAATTAAAATTTTGAATGTTCTAATTTAAGAAATATATCCTAAAAAATAAAAAAAATAATGTTAATTAGATGATAAATATTATCTAAATTAAATTTTTATATGTTAAATATTATCCCTTAATTTAAGAAATATATCCTAATAAATAAAAAAAATAATGTTAATTTAATTTTATTTAATGATAAGAATGAATTAAAGTTCTAATCGTATACTATTCCATTTTAGTTCTTTAAAAATTTAAAAATTTAATAAAATTTCTGCAATTTGGTAAAGTCACGTGGCGCAACCACGGCGTCTAAAAAAATAAATTTAATGTACTTGTACACTTCAAAGAAATTTAATTTTTATTTCTTATTTTGATATTTAAATAATTTGTTTTAGTGTTGATTTCATTCAAATGGTTTTAAGTTATATCAAACGTAAACCAGCATATGTATTCATATGTAACATTCTAAATTAATAATAAATAAAAATGTATAATACTCTAACTAATTTAACATTCCAACTTACTAATAAATAAATATAACACCCTAACTTAAATTAATGTTTATAATTGTATTGTGTTTTAGCCTTTAAGAACACATATATTATTTTTTTTTTTATCATTAAAAAAAACACAGATATTAATATTACACATGAAAAAATAACGAATTCAATAATTGAAGCGGTTGAAAACAAAATTAAGCCAAAATCTCAATTCATTAATGAAAAAATATCCAAATTTTTGAGCTTAAAAAAAAAAAAAAAAAATCGGAGTTAAGTAAAGATAGACTTACATAGAAATTTGGATGGATGGATTTTCTCGTATCCAATTTCATGTTTGATAGAAAATTTTGCTTTTAATTAAAGAATATAGATTACATGGAACAAAGCACCAAACAAAAGCCATAACAAATTAAATCCATTATAAAATATTGATGTCAACAACAAATAATCATGTAATAAGAAATTAAAAAATACAAATATATTGCTTGTTATATTGACTTCTAAAAAAAACACTAAAAGGTGTTATCAAATATAGAATTTCAGCCAATCTATAAAACTTGTTGATGAAAATCATATTATATATAATAAAAAGGCAACAAATACACAAAATCTATTCAATTTGATGAAAAAAAAAATTATCTGCAAGATTGTAGGTAGGGCAAAGAGGAGAAACGTAGCACTTTTCTATTATGAAAGCTACAACATCAAAAATAAATACTCATGAAAAGCATTACCACACCAACATTGTTAAAGCCAAAAAAAAAAAAAAAAAAAAACAAAACAAAAGTAAAGAGACAAACACGGCTAAGCAAAATAATACCTGTATTGTATTTTAGAGTGAGATAAGATTTTAAATCTTTGTTTTTATAAGAAGGTAACTTCTTAATCCGATAAAGTTTGAATTTAGATGATTTATACTTGTGGGGACCCGTTTTGGGCGACCCCCATACAATAAATTTGTAGAGAGTGGATAGAAGGGCCAGACACTGGCAAGAAAGACAACAGTCGATGTGCGCTTACAAGCAGAACAATTAAAATTTGACTAAGTGTTCTTGAGGAAAGTTCATCCTCGACCCAGTCCGAGGAGCTCTTTTCCTTAGAACTAATGAATACAAGGGTTGTCCTTTGAACACCCTAAAAGAAAGAAAAACACTCCCCCTTCCCCCCCACCTCCCGCGGAAGGGCCAAAGAGAAAAAAGCCCCTTTACTTTGGGGATTCTATTTATTATATACCCTTGTTTAATTGATCCCTGTCGTCCATTTGTAGGCCATCTGGACTTATGTCTGAGGGCTTGTCCCATCAGCCGCCTTTGCAGGCTTTCTGTTAGTTGAAGTAACCAAGGCAGCACTGTTTACTGGTCAATTCGTCATTGATGTGACTAGAGTGTTGGTGGCGTGCATTTAATGAGTGAGTGACAGTTCCTTTCCTTCAATGTCGGTTTGCTGAGGACGTGAGCATCCTCGGCGAGGTCCTAGATGACTTGAGTTTCTCCCACTCATTCTCGGACTTTGTACCCTCCTCGGCACGAACCTTGGGCCAAATGTGGAGTGAGCTGGGGTTGCTAAATATTTGGGCCCCACAATAGTCCCTCAAAATTCTGCTGCCCGGCTTCTCGAGAAGGGAGGAGGATTTTGATGTTCTTGGGCCAATGTCCTGGCCTGTCGAGCCTTGTCTTTCTGTCAGTGTCACAATCTTTTCAACTGCCCAGGGGACTTTCTTAGCGTTTCGGTATCTAGAGCGTGCCTTCATTAAATTTCGGCGGCTTTGTGCTTCCCACGTTCAACGGTGTGATGATGGACGGATTGGTGGGGATGCTCCTGGCCCATTGGGCGAGAAAGTCCACGCGGTTATTTTTAATTGAGGTATATATATATATACCCAGTTGAACTGATTCGTCATTTCACTTTTGCATTCAAGAGATCCTGCGCACCTACCTCAAATTTGGTCACATCTCCAACTGTACTTGCAACTCTCCATAGCACAAAAAGCCTGCCCGAGGAGCTTTCCCTCATTTCCGTAAGTCTTCTTCTTCTCTCTCTAGTTCGTACTATTCACTTGAGTTCCTTGTTAGTTCTGTAGGATGGGTAGGCTTAAAAAGTTAGTTGAGTCTGAGGAGTTAATGGACAAATTCGTCGCCGATCATAGGATCCCCGCTACAGTGGGTTTGAGGTACTGCGGAGAAGGGGAATTGAGTTCGAGTAGGAAAGAGGGTGAGGTGGCGATTCCTATAATTGCCTTTCTGGAGGGCGGAATGAGGATCCCCATGGGGCCGGTGATGAGGGACTATCTTAGGCACTTCAGCCTATCTCCTACTCAATGCACTACTAATGTATTTAGGATTTTAGGCTGTATGGATGCCTTGAATGAGAAGATGGGGCTGAGGCTAACCCATCATGATGTGAACTGGTGCTACAAACTCCAGCGCCTAAAAGAGAAGTCTTATTACATGAGGACGAGGGACGACAGGGTCCGGCTCATCTAGTGCCTCCTTAAGTCCAGCAAGGGTTTGAATAAAGACTTCCTCATTGTGTCTGGGGAATGGCATGAGGGCCTTCCATGCCTAACAGTGGAGGGTACACTAGGTGGGGCATCCAGACTAGGAGAGCGTTTTCAATTCTTTGTGCTTTAGTGTCCTGCTTCACTTGGATTTTGATAGGAACTTGCTTTCTTTTATGCAGATCTGCGTGCTTCGGAGCGTCACTTCAGCCAGGTTAATAAGGAAGACTTAGAGATGGTACTGAGGTCGAAGATCTTTGTGAATAGAGACGACAACCAAGTTAGGGCTGCCCAGGTGGTCTTAGGATACGTCCCGATCCAAAAATCGTTCTCGGCTCCGAGTCACGTGATCCGAGCTGGAGATCCTCGGCTGCATAGCATCACCGTAGTCGAGAACGGGTTTTTCATCCCTGAAGGGTCTCCCATTCTTGAGGGCGTACCATTGGTAGGTACTTCTTCGTCGGCTCAAGCTACCGAGGTTGAAGGGGAAGAGGAGGTTGCTGACTTAGGTCCGTCCGGGGACAAGTTTGGCGTGTTCGACCAGCCCCATTCGCCCGAGGACCCTACCGGTGATTTGGGTGACCCTAGCTTAACTGAAGTGGACTTTCTGTCTGAAGAAGCCACCCCTCAGTCGAAGATGAGTCTCAAGAAGCAGCTTCAGAAGAGCTTGCTGACACTAATTGAGGGGCAGCCGGGAAGGGATGCGCCGGGGAAGTCTCCTCCCGAGCTTCCCCTTCCCCCACCCCAACAGAGTTTGACGCCTGGGTCCATGTCCACCAGTCCCGCTGAAGAAGGACAAAGGCAAGAGGCCTAGGGGGGCGAAGAGTCTGATCCCTCCCAAGGTGGTGGCAATGGTCAGCCGTCATCAAAGAAGCTGAAGATAAGGTGCCGAGGCCAAGAGAAGCAAGCCTCTATCCAGGATGGGGCCCAGGCTTGGCTTCCTGCCCCTATGCTCCATGGGGGGCCTTTGACGAATGATGTCTCCCTCAGGAACCCTCAAGGGGGAGAGGGTGCGCTCGTGGCCGATGCATTGGAGAGGTCCTTGCTGCTCCCTGAGGACATGGCCCAGCTAGAGGCTTTGAGGAGTGAGGGGGTCTTCCTCGGCCTTAAGCAATACTTGGACATGGTAAGTTTTCTAATTGCTTGTGATCTTCTCGACCTTTCATGGCTCCTTATCCGTTGTACAATAGTTTCAATTGGCAAGCTATTCAGGCTACTTTCAAGCTAGAGGACATAGCCAGTAGCCAGAGCCAGGTCGCTGGCTTAGAGCGCACCAAGCTGTCGGACACCGTGTAGGCCCTCAATGCTTCCAAGGCCGATCTTAAGAAGGCGATGGACCAGATGAAGGAGATGAAAGTGGCTCGAGACACTGCTAAGTCGGCCCTTACTGCCGCTGAAAAACTGGCTTTAGATCAAACGGGCAGCTTGCTCAAGGCAGAGGATCAGCTGAGGGTAGCCAGAGAGAAGATCGTGACCCTGGAGTAGAGGGTGCTTAAGGCAGATAAGGCTAGAGGCACTGCGGAGTCTGCCAAGGCTGAGGCCCTGAAAGCCAAGGAGAAGGCTGAATCTGCCAAGGCTGAGGCTGAGGCTTCCAAAGACAAGGCTGTTCAGGATACCTATGAGGAAGGGGCAACTGAAACAGAAGACAGCCTTAGAGCCCAAGTGCCTGAGGTGTGCAGACTTTACTGCTCCTAGGTCTGGAATGAGGCCCTTATACAGGCTGGGGTTGAAGCCTCGTCCAACCTGTGGAGGGTGGAAAACGTATATTATCCTCCTGCCATCTGTGAGACTGCTCCTCTAAGTTCTGAGGCCGAGAGGGCTGCTGAGGATGTTGGGGTTGTCTCTGAGAAAGGCACCCCTGTTGCCCTTACTTCGGGCGAGCCCACCAAGGTCCCAATGTTGATGCGCTTGGAGAGACTGCAGATTTCTCGGCTGATGTCCAAGCACCCCTTGTAGATGAGGTACTCCACCTAGTTGAACCTTCTTAGGCTGCAATCCCAGGCGAGGGCCCTAAGGGTTCTGAGACCTCCTCTGCCCAGCCCTCTGAGGGGGGAGTTGAGATGGAGCTGAAAGAATGATCCCTCGTTGTGTCCTTACCTTATTTTTCGTTCTTTCCCTTTTTTATTATTATTATGTTAGTGTGTTTGCCTTGTAAAACTCCTTTTTTAAAAACTCAGTAAAGTGCATATTTCGTTTCCTTTTATTCGCTTTGTTTGTATTATATTATACATGTATGCATACGTCACTTGTACGATACTAGCTTCAATTACGCCTCAACCTACTACACTGATCGTCGTCCCCTGCAGCGCTCACTACTAGTACCTAAGTGGTCAGCTTCGCCGTAGTTCTGGGCCCATGGTCAACACAAGACCTTGGTTTTGTCCAGTGCTTAGATCCCCCTAAAGTGATTAGTTTCCCCATAGGTTTAAGTCCTTGGACTATGCAAGGCCTTGGTTCTGTCTAATACTTGGGTTCTGTTGAAGCAGCTAGTTTTCCCATAGGTTTGACGCCGAGGGACATACAAAACCCAGGCTCTGCTTTACACTTGGTATTTCGTGAGGGGATGGTTTCTCCATTGGCTTGGATCTCTTGAGGCGGCTAGTTTCCCCAGAGGCCTGAGTCCAAGGACCATGCAATACCCTAGTTCTGTCTAGTACTTGGTTCTTCTTTAGTAGTTAGTTTCCCCAAAGGCTTGAGTCCAAGGACCATGCAAGGCCTAGGTTTTGTCTAACACTTGTCTTTTGAGGTGACTAGTTTCCCTATAGGCTTGAGTCCGAGGACCATGCAAGGCCTTGGTTCTGTCTAGTACCTAGTTCTTCTTTAGTAGTTAGTTTCCCCAAAGGCTTGAGTCCGAGGACCATGCAAGGCCTAGGTTTTGTCTAACACTTGTGTTCTGAGGTAACTAGTTTCCCCATAGGCTTGAGTCCGAGGACCATGCAAGGCCTTAGTTTTGTCTAGTACCTAGTTCTTCTTTAGTAATTAGTTTCCCCAGAGGCTTGAGTCCGAGGACCATGTAAGGCCTAGGTTCTGTCTAACACTTGTGTTCTGAGGTAACTAGTTTCCCCATAAGCTTGAGTCCGAGGACTATACAAGGCCTTGGTTCTGTCTAGTACCTAGTTCTTCTTTAGTAGTTAGTTTCCCCAAAGGCTTGAGTCCGAGGACCATGCAAGGCCTAAATTTTGTCTAACACTTGTGTTCAGAGGTAATTAGTTTCCCCATAAGCTTGAGTCCGAGGACTATGCAAGGCATTGGTTCTGTCTAGTACCTAGTTCTTCTTTAGTAGTTAGTTTCCCCCAGAGGTTTGAGTCCGAGGACCATGCAAGACCTAGGTTCTGTCTAACACTTATGTTCTAAGGTAACTAGTTTCGCCATAGGCTTGAGTCCGAGAACCATGCAAGGCCTTGGTTCTGTCTAGTACCTAGTTCTTCTTTAGTAGTTAGTTTCCCCAGAGGCTTGAGTCTGAGGACCATGCAAGACCTTGGTTCTGTCTAACACTTGTGTTCTGAGGTAACTAGTTTCCCCATAGACTTGAGTTCGAGGACCATGCAAGGCCTTGATTCTGTCTAGTACCTAGTTCTTCTTTAGTAGTTAGTTTCCCTAGAGGCTTGAGTCCGAGGACCATGCAAGGCCTAGGTTCTGTCTAACACTTGTGTTCTGAGGTAACTAGTTTCCCCATAAGCTTGAGTCCAAGGACCATGCAAGGCCTTGGTTCTGTCTAGTATCTAGTTCTTCTTTAGTAGTTAGTTTCCCCAGAGGCTTGAGTTCGAGGACCATGCAAGACCTAGGTTCTGTCTAGTACCTGTCTTGGACCTGCTCTGCAGAGGAGGGGACCTTTCTTTGGTCTAGCCTCTTCGTCTGGCATGCCTCTTCTGATTTCGAGGTGTCCTTTGGGCTATTCAAGTAACGCGCTTAACGCTTTGGTGTGCGAGGCGCCTCCTCATTAATGTCCTTGCAGATTTATGAGGGTCCAGCAGCAGATAAGATTCTTGAAAATTGGGCGGAGTTATTGTCTCCAGTAATTTCTTCTTAGGATTCTGTGCGGGCTGGCTTTCACCAATTTTTGCCTTCTATATAAGGCATTTCTGGGATGATTCTTTTCTTCAACTTCACAATCATTTGAGTTCAGATCTCACAAACACACTGTTCTTCTGACGTTTCAAGGGCTCTGCCAAAATAGCAGCTTGTGCCCCACAAAACGAAGTGGCCCTTGGAAAGGGCGGTGATAAGGAGGCCGAACCCCTTTCAGGAGCCGAGGATGGTACTCCGACCTTGGACATCATGTTGGGGGTGGGGTAGGAGGAGGCCGAAAATCCTTCTTCTTTTCAACCTAACCAGGGATGGAATTCCCCTTGCAGTTCGGAGGGGGATCCGAAAGGAACGTAACGTTTCCCCTCCGGATTTGGATCTGTCAGCTCTCTAAGCTGATAGTGATTCGCCGACTCCCAGTCGTTGTGGGATCGGGAGGGAAACCAAGTGAATCCTTGAGGTGGAATCGTTAGGCACCGCGGCCTCTTCTTCCTTCCCCTTCCTTGCGCTGCAAGTGTTAGTTGGGGAGCTGTGGACGGTCTTAACATAGGCCTGTCTCCACCTCTCCCTCCGTTGCTTGACTTGGCTTTAAAACAAGCCTGCCTAGGCCTCTCACCCTTTCCTCTTCTCTAGTTTCAGCACAAGCCTGTTTAGGCGTCTTTCTTTGTAGTTAGTTTTAGAACAAGCCTGCACGGGCATCTATCTTTGTAGTTAGCTTTAGAACAAGCCTACATGGGCATATGCTGTAAGATGTAACTTTTTTTCATATATTAGTAAAGAAGTAGACCCATTTCATCTCTTTTATTTCTCGCATCTTTTCATTTCTTGTGATTGTTGCCTTCTGAATGAATATGTTGCCATGCTGTATTTTTTTTTTTTTGGAAGAAGTGTTGCTCTTGATCTTTTCACACCAACCATCACACTTGCTAGTGCACAAGTCCTCCCCACAAACGGTGCCAATTGTGGGGACCCGTTTCGGGTGACCCCCATACAATAAATTTGTAGAGAGTGGATAGAAGGGTCAGGCACTAGCAAGAAAGACAACAGTTGATGTGCGCTTACAAGCAGAACAATTAAAATTTGACTAAGTGTTCTTGAGGAAAGTTCGTCCTCGGCCTAGTTCGAAGAGCTCTTTTCCTTAGAACTAATGAATACAAGGGTTGTCCTTTGAACACCCTAAAAGAAAGAAAAACACTCCCCCTTCCCCCCCCCCCCCTCCCGGAAGGGCCAGAGAGAAAAAAGCCTCTTTACTTTGGGGATTCTATCTATTATATACCCTTGTTTAGTTGATCTCTGATGTCTACTTGTAGGCCATCTAGACTTGTGTCTGAAGGCTTGTCCCATCAGCCGCCTTTGTAGGCCTTCTGTTAGTTGAAGTAACCAAGGCGGCACTGTTTGCTGGTCAATTCGTCATTGATGTGACTAGAGTGTTGGTGGCATGCATTTAATGAGTGAGTGACAGTTTCTTTCCTTCAATGTCGGTTTGCTGAGGACGTGAGCATCCTCGGCAAGGTCCCAGATGACTTGAGTTTCTCCCACTCATCCTCGGACTTTGTACCCTCCTCGGCATGAACCTTAGGCCAGATGTGGAGTGGGCCGGGGTTGCTAAATATTTGGGCCCCACAATACTTAAACTAAATTTCCTTCGATCATTTTTATTGGATAAATATGGATAGAATTTCATATTAGTATAAAGAAAGAAAGTACTAATAAGGATAGACGTTTTTATTTTAAAGAATTAAAGTACAAAACTACAAATGAATTGTAATTTAAATAAAATTGATAAACATTCAATGATTGATTAAGATTTCGTGTACATCCTAAAAAATTGATTAAGGATTAGAGTTTAAGTTGATAATAATAACTAAACTTCTATTTTATCCAAAATATTGTAATTTTTAAAATCTAAACAAAATTCTTCAATTTTTTTACGTGTAGTAAAAATTTATGAAAGCATGAAGCTGAAATTAAAAAAAAAAAAAAAAATATATATATATATATATATATATAGGAGAAGAAGATAAGAACAAAAAAAAAAAAAAAATTTAATTTTTTTAAAATCTAAAAAAAAAAAAAAAATCCTGCAATTTAAGAAGATAAGAACAATATATATATATATATATCTATAAAAATTTATGAAAGTGTGAAGCTTAAGAATATATATATATATATATATATTTTTTTTTTTCTTAATGGATGAGAAGAAGTTAAGTTGATATTAAATTATTGAGTTTTTGTGTCTATCAAACTTTATCTAAAGAAGTGATTTTAAATTAAAATTTTTATCAACTTAGAAATTATAGGAGAAAAAGATAAGAGCATAAAAAAATTATATTTATTTTTCAAAAATCTATTAAAATTTCTGCAATTTGGTGAAGCCATGTGACGTAGCCACGGTGTCTAAGCCCAACTTTTATTATATATAATATGATTTTTAATATAATATTATTGAGAAATAATAAATTAATAATCACTTGAAACTAAAATAATCTCCATACCTTTAAGTTTAACTCAAATAATAATTGGTGCGGACAAATCTCATGAAAGTGAAATATTTATAAAAGAAGGTGAAATATTTATAGAGGTTGATATAGTAGATTTCATGGATTGAAAATTACCTTTTAATGACTCATAAGCAAAACCATAAATAAATAAAAAACACACCAAAAAAAAAAAAAAAAAAACCAAAGAAGAGAAACATACTTGTAATAATATGGATGTATGGCTTTGATAAAGCATTCTACTACAAACAAAACCAACTCAAATAATAACTAATGCCAAATAGATCATAAATGTGAAATATTTATATAGGCTTATATATGAATTTCATGGATTTAAAATTGACGATATGACTTATAAATAGAACCATAGAAAACAAAAACAAAGAGAAGAAACATACCTTTAATAGTATGGATGGTGGCTTTGATAAAACATTCTACCACAAACAAAACAAACTCAAATAATAATTGATGCCTGACAAATCATAAAGGTGAAATATTTATAGAGGTTCATATAATTGATTTCATGGATTTAAAATTGCATTTATGATTCATAAGCAAAACCATAGAAACAAAAGCAAAGAATAGAAACATATCTGTGATGGTGTGTTTTTAATAAACTATTCCACTACAAACAAAAAGAGAGGTACAAACTTATTATTAATAATGGGGAGAGAAAAAATTGATTAGAACAATAAGTTGTGTTTCTATCTCCAAAAAATAAAAAAATAAAAACAAAAAAGAGAAAGAAAGAAGCCATAAATGAAGAAGTTGTGCATATAAATATATAAGAATACACTAAAAAAATCGTATATATAGAGAATTTTCAATTGTGAAGATGTTAGATTTCTAATCAATTTGGGAATTATAAGAGAAATAGAATTATTAGGAAAAAGATGTGCATTAAAAAAATTATCACAACTAATAATATATATATATATAAAAAAAAAAAAAAAAAACCATAAAACTCATCACTTAGGATGCCTATTTATCCAAAAAAACTTGGGAGTTAGGACTTGGGAGAGTTCTATTAGACATAGAATTTCAAATTAGTAATATATAACTCATAGTAATAGTAAAAACAGTGTTGGAGAAGAGTACAGTTGTGGAAATTCATTGGGGTTCTGGATTGGTCCGCTGTGTGTGATAGCTCAACAATATGCCACAACTCCTTCCTGGCAATACTGTTGCGTCTTGTCCGCTATTTTGGTAGGGTGAAGCATGCAGAGCCTGATAGTTTTGGGGGATCTGGGCTTGGTATGAATCCAATGCTGCCCTCCATTAGTTAACACTGCACGGGTGGAAAGACTAAATATTTTTTCTTATTCCTTCATGTACAGCAGGACTTCTATTTGGTCAACAGAAAAAGCATTATAGTAATTGCATAAGTATCCTGTATCCATTGATTAGATTTGTATATAAACAACACAGATTTAGATTTCCTAACTTGTATAAAATTTGAATGCATCAAATATTAGTGAAGAGAATGGATAAGGATTACATGGATAAGATGAAGAATTTGGATTGTAATCAAATTAAGATTTTTATCAACTTACAAATTATAGAAGAAGAAAAATTATATATATATTTTTTTTAAATCTAAAAATCTAAGAAAATTTCTACAATTTGGTGCCGCCACTTGGCACAACCACGGCATCTAAGCCCAACTTTTATTATATATATATAATATGATATTATGTTTTAAAAATGCTATTTTAAATTCTTAAAATAGCTAACCAAACGGACCTTTATATTAAGGGATTTTTTTATTTTTATTTTTTGCTCAAATATTCAGTTTTGGTAATTAAAAAAATATTACTAAAAAGTTTTTGCTTGAGGTTATTTAGTTAGCAAACTCGACTGCTCTTGAAAATTTTTTTTTTCTAGGGAGTTCCACTTGAAAAATTGCAAAGAGAGGAGAGAATAAGGTTTTTATTTCAAAAAGAAAAGTTAACGAAAGTCCTAAAGAGTATTGGTTTATGAGATATTTTTAAAGGTTTTTTATGGAGAAAATTTGACTTTTTTGACATTTTTTTTATTATTTTCCATGAAAGCGGTATCAAGACTTTCTAGAAAATTTTTATTAATAAAGCCCTAAGGGTACTCATTAATATGACCTTATTTTAAATTAAGTGTTTAATGGACTAAACTCGAGTTTCACTTTCAAGTGGAATATTTTATTTTAAAATACTACATCAAAATATCCATGTGAGTGTTATATGCTTGGAACTGAAGTTTGCTAAACTCGATTTTCACTTGGATTTCAAGTTTAGCAAACTCAAGTTTCAAATGGGTCTACATAACTGAATAGCTTCAAGCAAATGCATCTCAATAATATATTTTACAACAAAAAATATATATATATATATATATATATTTGGCGTAAGAAAAGGGCTTTAAGAGTGTCCTTGGATGATCATTGATCAAGTCCTAGATTTAGATTTGTTTATTTCCATTGATTCATTTTATTTAAAAATAAGTAAATTTTTATTAAGAAAGACGAGGTTTCAAATAATTGTACATAAATTTATATATGGGTTGAAATAAGATAAGATTCATTAGAGAGTTCATAAATACTACTCTCTCTCTCTTTTTTCTTCTTCTTTCTTTTTTTCCTTTTACAATAACTTTAGAGATACAATACTTTTACAAAATATTTTATAATTGTCAAGGTGACAAGTTCTTAATGGTAAAAAAAAAGAAGAAAAATGATGTGAGTAGTGGATTCAAATGAGAACTACTAAAAACCTGACAACTCAAATGTTGTGAAAATTATTACGAAGTAACATTACTCTTTTTTTAGGGAGCATGCGGAAATAGTGAGATGAATTTTTATGAGGGCAATTGAAAGGGAGCAATTTCTCATCATGTATTCCTTAAATTTAGTGGATTTTAATTTGAACATTTTTTTTTTCAAATCCTATGGTTTTGGATTTAAAATAAAATTTTAATGCTAAGTTACAATCTGCACACTCTTGAGTAAAATTTAATTTTATGTCTCTATTTTAACTTTTGTTCTATTAGAATTAAGTCCTCTAATTTTCAAATTTATTCAATTAAAGCTAAATTACTAATTACTAACACCTTCTGCACAATGTAGATTGCACGGTAATATGCCTAAATTAGATGTGATGCTTTTAGATGAGTAACTTAATTTTTGGATACGTTAAGTGGTTTATTACTTTTCAAGTGCTAGGTAATATGCCTATATTTTCTATATATGGTTTATTTAATTTAGCTACTCTTGGTTGAATGTGAGTTATTCATATTTTATTGTTACAATTATTTACTTTTAGTGATGATCATAGGGAAAATTGCACTAACCTCTCCTAAGGATTTGTTATTACACACTCTCTTCTAGTTTGGAATAAGACACTCATCTCTCCTAAAATGTAAACCATTTACACTAACTTGACATGGATGATTAAAAAAATGCTTTTGAAATCCCCCTAAATAAAGAGGCTTTCATAAATACTGAATTTTCTGTTAGAGGAGGTAAAATTAAACTTTTTTTAGTCATTCAAGACATGTCAATGTAAATAATTTGCATTTTAGGAGAGGTGAGTGTTTTATGCCAAGCTAGAGGAGAGGTAAATGTAATAATTGAAAATCCCAAGATTAGTGTAATTTGTCAGCTGATCATATCATAAATAATTATGTAGGGTTTGAAGCCCCTTATCACTTAAACTGGTATAATCTATCACAATCAAATGCCGACAGTAGTAGATTTATATATATCAAAATGAGATTAAATTTTGTAAGAATGGGGTGTAAAACCCATGTTTTATCTCATCCAATAAATGATTGCCACATTTGCATTTTACTTAAAATTCAATACATCCTACCACACTTAATAACATCTCAATAAACTTTCAATTTGGCTAACTTCTTATTAGTTTTCATCAAAGCCCATCATTAACACCACTTTTTCATGTACTAATAACCACTCACGATATAAGCAGTTTGTAAAATTTTTTGTAAAAAAATTTGTATCTTTAGCATTACTCAAAAAAAAAAAAAAAAAAAAAAAAAAAAAAAATTAAAAGATCAATATTAACGTTTTTCTTTCTTTTATTTTTTGAAGGTTTTGCAATATTAACGTTTTCAATCCATTTTGGACGTATGGTGGCGCAATCCACCTCGCGTCATATGATGTGTACAAAGCTTTCTATATGTAATTGTGAGATCTTAGATTTGAGTGTTCATCGTGTGCCACATGCTACTTTCTTAGCACCCACGTATGATGTTAGAAATGGATGATGATAAGTAAAACTTACCTAAATTAAGACAAGAAAAGGTTAACGAATGCCTTAAGGGCATTTATTTATGAAATATTTTTAGATTTTTATTACTAATTACTAATTAAGTTTTTATTTTTATGTTGGACTATCACTTGAACTACAGGAGTGTCCCACTTTACACTTTACCAACCACACTATGTCATTTGTATAAATTTTTTCACTTTTCTACCTTAGTTACTTTAAGAAGAAAAAAAATGAAAAATAAAAATATGGCAAGTTGTGATTGATGGTGCATAAAATGGAGCACCCACATTGAGATGAACTTTTATTCAGCAAATTAAGATATTTAGGAAGGACTAAGGAGTGTGCTAATCTTCTAATTATTCGAGCCTATCAAAACTTTGTACAAGTGGCACTCAAATTCAATACCATTATATAAATAAACCTAGAGGTGGATGTTTAATGTGATATTACACAAATTACTACATAATCTATGTCATCAATTACAAAAAATTAATTCATCATTTATTTATTGCATTGTTGAAGTGGCACAATCACATTTATTGTCAAATCAAATTGTAAACTTTTGTAGTATTCTCTCTCTCTCTCTCTCTCTCTCTCTCTCTCTCTCTCTATATATATATATATATATATAGTATCTTTAGCACTTTTCAAGTTTTATTACTCCAATCAAACAAAGGATGGAAAAGATGACATTGGCAGAATAGATAGCAAAATTGAAAACAAAGCAAGAAGAATAGAATTCTACTCCTCAACATATTTTAAATTAATAAATGGCTAATCCACATAATTTTCATATGACATAATTGATATTAAGTAGGATTTTATCAATTTAATTTTTTTTTAAATTGATTTTTACAGAAAATTTTTCAAGTGATATATGCATTTGGAAAAGAATTTAGTCTTCTTATATAATAATAATAAAAAAATGTAAACATTACATGTTTAAACATAATAATAGTCAATTATATGATTATCCTTTTGTTTTAATAATTCACTCTTTTTAACTCATCTTGATGAATTTATTAATCATTTGTGAGCTTTTCATCCAAATTTTCACTATGTATTTATATTGCTAGCAACAAATTTAAGAGATCTTAGTTAAGATCCAATTTATTTTTATTCTTTTTCCCTCTCAAAGTTTTCATATCAAGATTAATATTTTCTAGTAGAAATTAATATTTTTTAAAAAAAATATATGAATAAAAAAAATATTTTCTACCATATAAAATAATATGTCAACAATAAAATAAATTTTAAAGGCTAGAAAAATAGAATCTAATTTATCAAAGGCATTATTGTATCTTCACTTAACAATAGAGAATCACCCAATAACTTCAACCCACCTAAGAAAAGATGAATTAATACATTAATTGATGTAAAATTGGTTATAGTCAAGATTTTAGTTATTTTTCTGACATCTTTTAATGTTGTTAGGACATATGTGATTCACTTGTTAGGAACATATGTCACTATTTTATGTAATTGGCTAATCCTTTGACAAAACGCACTTTACTTGTATTTGGGTAGATCTAGGATGTGTTTAATACTTCAAGAAACTTGTTTCAAGTTCAAGAGTTAAAGCCATGCAAGTCTGTCCAAGATTCAAGTGCAGAAAGTGCTATTCATTTAAGCTCGACAGCTAGCTATCTATCAAGACCTGTAGAGCTGTTGAAGCCTGTGGCTCGACAGCAGCTCGACAGATAGGGCATTTGTCGAGGTTTATGAAATTCAGTTTTTTAGGACTGTTTTCATTCAATTCGTGATTGTATGTTTGGGCTTTCTTTTCTCACAACTTTATACATATAAAATGATTATTTTAAGGGCCGTCAAAGGAGACACAAGTTGCACAAGTGTTGAGCAAAGTTTGTTCAGGCAAATTGTGACCAGAGACAGAATTTGCCATAGTTCATCTTTCTTGTGAAGAAGTTGCTGTGTTTTGTGCACTGTAGGGTTTTATGACTAAGCATCTTCTCGATCTTCATCGTGTGATGAATTGAAGAACTTTGTAGCTAACAACCTTCTCTAGTTGGTGATTAAAGTCATGTACTAGAATCCGTGCAATTGGTTAATCATGTATTGGGAACCGTGCACTACAAGGAGAGATTGTCACTACAGAACAAGTCCAATTAGGTATTGGGGTAAGGGTTCAACTGTAGGTTGGTATAAGGTACTGAGATTCTTTTACTTGTAACCGCTTGTTGTGATAATAGTGGATTCTCGAGAGTGGTGACCTTAAAATCACCCGGTAGGGTTTTTGCCGTGTAGGTTTTCCCCATTCGGGAACAAATCACCGTGTCAATTTAATTTTCGCTGCATACTTAGTTTAATTAGTGATTTGTTTGTGCTACCATGTGTTTGCATGTTAATTTGATTAATTAATAAACTTGGCTAATTAATCAATTGATTTCATCACAAGGGGTCAATACGTTTTTGGCCTATCAAGTGGTATCAGAGTAGGCACACTTTGATTAGGTTTTAATCTTTGCTGTGGGATCCATTGACCCCTGTTTGTCATGGATAGAGGACAGTCTCTTATTATACCTCCTTTATTTGATGGCCTAACTATGCATACTAGAAAGTACGCATGAGAGCTTTCTTGCAGTCTCTAGATGAGAAAGTGTGGCAAGCTGTGGAGGTAGGCTAGACCAAGTTGAAGGAAGCACCGGCTGATTGGGATGATGCTAAGATCAAGACGGCGAATTTCAACAGCAAAGCATTGAATGCCTTATTCAGTGCAGTCACCAATAAGGAGTTCAAAAAGATATCCTTCACGGAAACTACAAAGGAAGCATGGGCCATTCTCTAGACAACCTATGAGGGAACAAAGGCTGTCAAGGACTCGAAGCTTCAAAGGCTCACTACTAGCTTCGAAGAGATATAGATAGAGGAGGATGAGTTGTTCGATGAGTTCTATGCCAAACTCAAGGACATAGTGAACTCAGCTTTTAATTTTAGGAAAACCATTCTTGAAACCAAGATTGTGAGAAAGGTGCTCAGATCTCTATCCGAGAGATTCCATGCCAAGATCACCACGATTAAGGAATCAAAGGACATTGACAAGATTCCTTTGACAGAACTGGTTGGTAATCTGCAGACCTATGGGTTAGGTTTAACAAGAATTGGTAAGTCGAGTAAAGGCAAGAGCATGGTATTGAAGGTCAAGAGCAGTGACACTGATGAGTCTTCAGATAATGAAGATTCTAAGATGAAGTCCTACATTACAAGGAAATTCAAGAAGTTCATGAAGAATGCCAATAGGAAGGGCTTCGACAAGGACTGTAGGCAATCCAGTTCTTCTCAGATCAAGAGCCAAGACAAAGGAAGAAGGATGCTAGGGATGGCGGTCAGTACAATGTTCCTTTAGGACCAAAGCGCTTTGGGTGTCAAGGCTTCGGTCATATGAAACAAGAGTGCCCCACATATCTCAAGACCATTGGGAAGAGCAAGGCACTTGCTGCTACATTGAGTGACACCGAACCTGAAGATGATTCCGACAATAAGCATGACGGAATCTTGAATGCCTTCACTGCCATTGTCAATCCTACTGAGGGGATTGTTGAAGATGTGGATAAAGAAGAGGAATTGGTGGAGTCCAAGTTTGAGAAGATGGATGAACAAGATGACATCTATACAGCCTATGCAAAGTTATACAAGGTCTTAGAAAAGCATGAGAAGTTGTGTAGGTTGACCACCAAGAAGCTTAGTGATGTGAAGCTTAAGCGTGAAAAGCTTTCCACAAAGTTTGATGAAGCCAATCAGACTATTAGAGCACTGAGGTTTGAGAATAACTTCTTGGCTGAGAAGATTAAGAAGCTTGAGGCAGAACTGTTCCAAGTCAAAGCTTAGTTGGAAAGGACTTCAAGTGCTAAGCTCGATGAAATGCTAAGTCTTTAGAAATCTGCTTCCGATCGAACCGGTTTAGCGTATGATTTATTTCCTTCTAATATTGCTTCTACTAGTACTACTGTTTTTGTTCCTCCTAGTAATAATGTTGAAATTGAGAACACTAATGTCAAAACTAATTTAGCTACTAAGAATATAGATAAGGGTAAATCTATCTTAAGAGCACCCCCTAAGCAAGATAAGAAAGAAGCTAAAAACCCTACGGCTAAGAAGGCTAACTCTCAAAAGCCAAAACAGAAAAAACAGCATTTTTGTCATCATTGTAAAGCAGCTGGACATATTCGATCAAATTGCTACAAGTGGTTAGCCATTCAAAAGAGCAATAGCATGATCGCGTCGGGAGATCAAAATCAGCTTCCATCCTCATTTGCTCCTCTTAAAAATCTTTTCAAAGCTCTCATGTTCCTTTCGAACTTGAACGGTTTCAATTCTTCTCCCTCACCACCTGTTCAAGGATTTTCTAGAAGGAAAGGTTCTTCCAATGTGTGGAAGGAAAAGGGCTCCAAGTGATTTTATCACTTTTTCTCTCTTTCTCCCTTTCTTGTTTTTGTTTGCATTACTTGTGTGTTTTGCATAAGTTTTAAGTCAGTCTAGTTTTTATTTTTGCTTTGTTTAAATGTTTTTTTTTTTTTTTTTTTTTTTCGGTTTTTGTATGTTTTGTTTTTTACATAAAAAATAAAATAAAAATTGAAAAATCAGAAAAATACAAAAACAGTGTGTGTTTGTGTACATTAGTACTTGTGTACCTTGGATGGCCATTGAAACAAAATTTTCTAAACTTTGTATCTTTTGTAACTTAGATGAGCATCTCTATGCACAACTAAGTAAGTGAGTTTTGTGGCTCGTGTTTGTGATAAGTAAAATTAAGTAATCTCTTGTTCTTAACACTCGTATCACTCTTTTTGACGGGAAGGACTAAAAAATCCTAAGAGAAAGGCATAAATAATCATCTCACCACTGTTGCCCGCCAATCATGAAATGACATCTATATGCTTCGGCATAACAAAAGTGCAATGTTAATGACATTTGTGTGCTTTAGCGTAGCAAAAGTGGAATGTCAAAATGCTTAACATCATTGGGTATTTCTTTTCTTTCTCTTATATGCTCATGCATGATTTGCTTAAAAAGAAAAATATGCAAAGAAAAATAAAAAGTAAAAAGATCAAAATGCTTTATATATGATTGCAAGCGTGTATTCTAGGAGATGTAGGAGTTATAGGATGTACCTCAAAGGTGATAGTCCCCATCAAACAGTTATGATTGTATGTGAGTTAAAGTGATCTTTTCATATCTCAAATTGTCATAACATGTAAACACTTATGCAATCTTGTGATATTTTTCACACACAACATGCAATATTTTTTGCTACTTTTGATACATGTGCACCAATGTGATTTGGCCATCACAAGGTTACATGTGTTAATGTATGCTCACTAAACTGTCTTAACTTGTTTTTGAAATATAAAATTGGTTAGACTTGTTAAGTGTGTGTGTGTGTGTGTGTGTGTGTGTGTGTGTGTGTGTGTGTGTGTGTGTGTGTGTGTGTGTGTGTGTGTGTGTTTTTGGGATCAAAATGCTTAACATTTTATTTATTAAGAGATGATTTTGGGAGTTCAAAATGTTGTTTGGATCCTTGGTTGAGTTGCATGTTTGATTGCATTCATATCTATGTTTTTCTCTTCTTGAAAAATTGTTTTTAAGCAATCTTAACAACTCCTCGACACCTCTCGATACCTAGCCTATCTGTTGAGATCTTCAGTTTCTTTTTATCGCAATCTCAACACCTCTCGATAGCTAGGTGGATCGATCAAGAAAGTTCCTGTCCTCTCGATACCTTCTCGATCCATTGAGTTTGTTTTGCTGTGGACATCTCTGGACACCTGCTTGATAACTGCATCTGTCGAAGCTTTTAAAGCTCAACATCTCTATTTGTCGAGATTTACTGAGCTTCTATATAAGGTGTCAGCGCGACTCGGACTTCATTTCGCTTAATCTCTCTCGATCTGTTCGTGTCTTTTCACCTCCTAAACTTCTCTCTCACACTCCAAACTTCATCTCAAGGTGTTTTTCGACCTTAATCAAGTTTTTCTTCACTTGGTAAGTGTCTAAATCTCTCATATTCATGCATTTCATGATTTTTAACCTAAGATTTGGGTTTTTGAAAATTTTTTGGGGTTTTTCAAAATTGATGAAGTTATTGTGAAATTTTTGGGTTGGTTTTTGTGAAAATGCTTTAAACTCTTCATGCATTGCATCCCATATGCATTATAACTATATTTTCATGCATTTAGATCTATGTAATATATGTTAAACTGTTTGTGTGCTGGTAGGTTTGGATTGGGCTGAGCCCATGATGATATTACTGTTGCACGTCACATGCTCATGCATTTTCATGCATACATCCTTTACATTCAATATATATATATATATATTATATTTGAATTGTTTTTGGGACTTTTCTGAATGTTTCTTTCTTCCCCCTCACTCTCTAGTTTACGTTAGTGTGTCATGGCACCAAAACATAAGTCAACTGCGTCTCGAAACCCTCTTCGTTCTAGGCATCTTTGTCTTCTGATCTTACCCCCTCTTTTGTTTGGTTCCATGATAAGGATTCCCAAAAGGACTTCTCGGAGAACTTTTCTCGACAAGGTGTTCATTCAAAACGCCGAGTCATTTTGTCGGACTTCTTCGACACTGACCTACCCACTGTCATTCACAGTTGGGGTTGGGAGTCACTGTATGACGTCCCGGTTACCTGTTCATCCATGCTAATCCAGGAGTTTTACTCCAACATGCATAGATGATTATTCAATACTTCTTTTTCATACTCGTGTTCGAGGTATGCGCATAATGATCACACCGGAATTGGTATCTGATGTGCTCCGTGTCTTGAGGGTAGAGCATCCTAACTACCCTGGTTGTAAGCGTCTAAGGACTGTGTCCAAAGACAAGATGATTTCTACTTTTTGTAAGCGCCTTTCTGATTGGGGTGATTGGCAGTTTACTCCATGTTCAACCTTTGCTAAAGCTCCTAGATTCATGAACATGGTTATGACTTTTGTTTTACATCCTCTTTCTCATTCTAACTCTATTATAGAGCCCTATACTCGATTTTTGCTTTCTTTGTTAGAGCATCTCACTATAAATTTTCCCTCTCATTTCATTCTTTCTATCATAGATGTCTATAGGGATACGGCGGCCCGTGATAAGCTTATCTTTCCTTCCGCTATCAAAAGGATCTTACGCCATTTTTCTGTTCTCTTTCCCATTTTCGACCACTTTTCCGTTATGTGTGCCATTGATGCCGTTACCGTTAAACAGAGCGAGGCGCAGTTTTTTTCGAGGCGGTCCGGTACGGCAGCTCCTCTCACTCCTTCAGCTCCATCCACCTCCGCTCCCACTACTTCTGCGAGAGGTGTAACCCTCGATGCGATTATGGCGCAGCTTCAGCGTATGGATGCTCGCCTTAACACTTTTACTAATGAGTTGTGTCAGGTGAACACCCGTGTCAATCATATTACTAGACAGCAAGCTCGCTTTAGTGGCTTTGTGGAGTCTCCCTCTCTTCATCCCGAGGCATTCGAGGCATCCAAGGATGACAACTCCGACGACGATGATGATGGAGATGGAGATGCTAGCTCTTCTGGCTCTAATGAGATGTATACTTGACACTCTTACCCTTTGTCACTCAAGACAAAAAGGGGGAGTAGTTTTGGTTATGAGAGTAGTCATACCTAAGGGGAGGGCTAGCATAGGAGATTTTTGTTAGGGGTAGTGTGTACATTGAGGGATGTAGTAAGGACTTGATGTATTTTTTTTTCTTTTCTTTCTATTTCGAATACATCATATCTTGTATGTTGGTCTTGTGACCCTTTTGACATACATTGTACTTATATTCTTTTTATATTGATGTATATTTTTCTTTTCATCTATCTCTCCATGTGTTGTTTCTTTTCTTTCTTTATACACATGTTTCTTATTATTTGTATGCAATCTATTATTTCTGTTTCATACAAAGATGCCTTGATGAGTTTTGTTTAAAGTGTTTTAGAAATACAGGTTGTCAAAGTCTACTTGTTATAAACTCTCTTCTTGCAAAATTTTTCAAAAGTTTGTATTAGGATAGATTTTATTGTATTAAACAAATGAATATGAGTTGAGTGATTTATGACTTCTCTCATATGTTCATTTGTTTGTTGTGGTTTTGTCACGGATTGCCAAAAGGGAGATTGTTAGAATATATGTGATTCACTTGTTAGGAACATATGTCACTATTTTATGTAATTAGCTAATCTTTTGATAAAACGCACTTTACTTGTATTTGGGTAGATCTAGGTTGTGTTTAATACTTCAATAAACTTGTTTCAAGTTCAAGAGTTAAAGTCATGCAAGTCTGTCCAAGATTCAAGTGCAAAAAGTGCTATTCATTAAAACTCGACAGCTAGCTATCTATCGAGACCTGTAGAGCTGTTGAAGCCCGTGGCTCGACAGCAGCTCGACAGATAGGGCATATGTCGAGGTTTATGAAATTTAGTTTTTTAGGACTGTTTTCATTCAATCCATGATTGTATGTTTGGACTTTCTTTTCTCACAACCCTAGACATATAAAAGGATTATTTTAAGAGCCGTCAAAGGAGACACAAGTTGCACAAGTATTGAGCAAAGTTTGTTCAAGTAAATTGTGACCGGAGACAAAATTTGCCCTAGTTCATCTTTCTTTTGAAGAAGTTGCTATGTTTTGTGCACCGTAGAGTCTTGTAACCAAGCATCTTCTCAATCTTCATCGTGTGATGAACTAAAGAACTTTGCAGCTAATAACCTGCTCTAATTGGTGATTGAAGTCACATACTGGGATTCGCGCAATTGGTTAGTTATGTATTAGGAGCTGTGCATTACAAGGAGAGTTTGTCACTACAGAACAAGTCCAATTAGGTATTGGGGTAAGCGTTCAACTGTAGGTTGGTATAAAGTACTGGGATTCCTTTCCTTGTAACTACTTGTTGTGTTAATAGTAGATTCTCGGGAGTGGTGACCTTAAAATCACCCGATGGGGTTTTTGCCATGTAGGTTTTCCCCATTCGTAAACAAATCACCATGTCAATTTAAAATCATCGTGTGATGAACTGAAGAATTTTGCAGCCAACGACCTTCTCTAGTTAGTGATTGAAGTCACATACTGGGATCTACGCAATTGATTAGTTAAATACTAGGAGCCGTGCATTACAAGGAGAGATTGTCACTATAGTACAAGTTCAATTAGGTATTGGGGTAAGGGTTCAACTGTAGGTCGGTATAAGGTACTGGGATTCCTTTACTTGTAACTGCTTGTTGTGTTAATAGTGGATTTTCGGGAGTGGTGACCTTAAAATCACCCGGTGGGGTTTTTGCCGTGTAGGTTTTCCCCATTCGTAAACAAATCACCATGTCAATTTAATTTCCGCTGCATACTTAGTTTAATTGAAGATTTGTTTGTGCTACCACGCGTTTGCATGTTAATTTGATTAATTAATAAACTTAGCTAATTAATCAATTAATTTCATCACAAGGGGTCAATATGTTTTTGGTCTATCAAATGCAAAATTTCTAATATGTTGTAGGATGAAAAGAATAAAATTTTTACCACTTCGTTCATAAATTCTATGTCATGTGTTCAGAAATGTAAAAAAATGTATGCATGCAGTGCAGGTTACAAAGGTATGCCTGAAATTTAAAATGTATTTTGTACTTATTATTTGTGATCATCGTAATTAAGGTCCATTATTTTCTTTTAACAAACTTCTGACAATAGAGTGGTTCTAAAATATATATATATATATATATATATAACAACAAAATTTGTTGAAATCAAAACTTCAATAGACACAAAATTTTGTGAACTTGCTTCAAGGAAGAAGGACAAATAGAGTTTCTGCCTTGAAAGTTTGGCCGCTCGTCTATTTACAAGAAACCAAATGAATTTGAAGCTTAAGTAGTTTCCCACTACAACAAAATTATGCAATTCTACTTATCAATTTATTTTTAATTAATAATATGGCAAATCCACCTTTTTTTGTGTGACATAATTGTTATTAATCAGGATTTTATCAATTTTATCTTGAAAAACATTTTTTTACAGAAAATTTGTAAACTATTTTTAGAAAATTTTTGTAAGGGATATATGTAAAATAAAATTTAGAGTTGCAGTGGAAAATAAATATGCCTTCAGCCATAGTTGTTTAAGTTCTTAGAGAAAAAGAAGGCTCGCTATATATATTATAGTGTATATATAAAAGGTGTCTTCTAGTCTATGACTTTTACCTTACATATTTCTTTTTGATGGAGACAGGCTATATATAGGCTAGACTAGGGACCCTTTTAAATTAAGATTTGTTCCATAACCTCCTTCCATCAAGGAGTTTAAAACTTATAACTTCAAGATGATTATTAACTAAAGGGGTTATACTAATTGAGAGTTACTTAGAAATTGTTATTCACCATAATGTCTTTCACAAATAAAATCCTTAAAACATGAGTTTTCATTTATCATTTAACATTTAAATGTGGGCCACATAAAGTTTTCTTAAAATCTTACATTCTCCCACTTGGCCTACTTGACATTTAAATTACTTGATAAATGATATTAACTTTAATATGGCCATGATATTACTCATGCTAACTAGTTGTGAAATACGCTCACACTCAAACAAAGAATCCAAAAAATGAATCATGGCGGTAATACCCTTAATTATAATAGGTACTTCCTTCCATGTATTATAATGTATGGTAATCCTTACATAAGTACTTTATGAGCCATTAATTCTTTATGAATGGACTACTTGTTAGCCATTCGGGTCCTCTTTTATACACCTCCAAGGATATATCATCATTATATATCTCCACAGATATATCTTGTTGGGGTTTATGCCCTAAAATTCAATTTATTGGCATGACATAAATAATTAAATTGTTTAATTATATGAGACTATTTATAAATAAACTAATGGGACATTATCTTAGTCCATGAGATGCATAATATGTGATTTATGTGAAAAGTCACTGAAGATATAAATCACAAGTTCTTTGTAAACTCAAAATTTAAGTTCATAGTCGGTGATGATATTGGGCATTTCATCTGCGAAGACTCTAACATATCAATTAAGATGATTTGTCCTAACGACTGTCAAATGAATAATAAATCTTACGACTTCTATTTACATCAATTCTAAATCCTGAGAGAATAATGGACCTGATCATGAGATGTAGGTTACTTTGATATATCAAGAGTGAGTTCTATAAGTCACAATCAAAACCTTAGTATACTGGGCAGCCACATTTGTGTTGATGGAATATATATTCTCAAGATGGAATTCAGATGGAGATATAAAATATTCCCTTGAGATAAGTTTAAAGAGTTTAGTTATTCAGAGTGTTGGGCCCAACCACTTTAGTAAGGAGTTGCTGAAGTATATATTTATAAAATTGGATTTCATAAATATATGATGAATAACATAAAGGATTAAACCAGGTACTCAAGGATTAAGATGTAGTAATATTCAACGTGACAGTTTACATTCATGACTTTGTATTACTATGAACATTTTAATGAAGGGGTTGCATGTATAATAAAGTTTTGGGATATAATTTATTAATAAGGCCTAGAGTACAATTATATTTTTATAGTGGTATTGAATATAATTAATGGTAACTTTGAACTTGTCAAGAGTTGATAGAAACGTCCAAGGCCCATTGGAGCTAGAGTCTTATTTGTTCATTTTGGTTTCATCTCAAGCCACAAACTAAACCCTAATTAGGTAGACTCAAAAGGCTAACCCAATTAGATAATCAGATTTTATTTAATAAGAGTTATTAAATAAGTAACTACCAAGGTAGTTAGAACGTACATATGATGAAAAGAAAAGAAATCAGTTTTTCTCCACAAAGAGAAGAAGAAGAACTTTCTTTGAGAATCAACATAGAAAATGACTGATTGAGAGACCACACTTCTTGGGCACCATGTGGAATTGAGATGAAGATTAAAGATATTCTCAAGTTTTGGTTTTGAATTTCAGTGCATCAAGGTACGCTTCCTATTCTTTGTTCTATAATTCAATGTTACATGTTATCTCTCATGAATGAAGTAGATCTGTGATTGTTGCTTCCGCTGTGTGTTTTGTATGAGATGCAAAACCAGATTTTCCATCATATCTAACTTAATACATATACTTTGTGTGCACAAAATAAAAATCATATATTTTCTTCTCCAAAACTAAACAAATATGTGTCCAAAACGTAGAATAATTAGAGAAAAATTAAAAACTAAATGAGCTAACAAGTTCTATATGTCCAAAAGACTTTTATATTGCTTTGCCAGCAAACCTTTGGTTATGAAATTAACATATATTAGCTCAATAATTTTAATTCAATGGACACTTTCAGTTTCTTAAAATTCTCTCTTAGATTGAGTTACTTCATGTCGATATGTTTATTTCAGCTTTCACAATCATTGTCCTTAGAGAAGAAAACTATAGCTAGATTATCTTTAAAAAATCTTTAAAGATCTCATCATAAAATCGACAACTTTAAGACCTATCCATAATGCCTGTCTTATAGCTTCATAGCAAATAGGATATCTTACATGACAAAATCAATGCACTACTTCCAAGTAGTGTGCCATTGATATTTAGGTGTAAAAATAATACATTTACTCCCACTGATATTAAGGTATATACACTGATTAACAACGTGCCTAGTAAAACCAAATGGCACAACAAAGTTGAAGAACCTTTATATATCATTAGTGGGATATCTATATGCCTAACTTTTGCAGAGTATAACTTTTATTGGGAGTCAAATCTTAATGGATCTTAAATTAATATTAATAGCTTTCATGAAACCTTTAGCTTTATAGGAATAAATTCCCAAGTTCTTACTCATAAGCAATTAGATCACTCTCACCCTCGTACTCAATTTCTCATTTGACATATTTATTCAATGAGATGGGTGGTTCATCCACACGAGTACCAAAACAAAGATCCACAAACCTAAAAGAAAATAAACTTTAATGCTATAAAACTTAAAATTTAATTTTAAATTAATCAATGTCAATTTAGTAGTAAATTCAACCTTCTTATGGGTAGAGGCGCATCATGCATGGATTTACTATAAAACTTTATTCATAAAACTAGTAAATATAAATACTAAGAATCAAATTTTCCAAACCTATGGGCCTAGAAAAAAAAAATCTCATCTTAATGTTACATTCACCATTTTATTCCAATTAAATCATAAAAATAATAACCTCCCCATGGGGCCAAGTCATTATCTTCATGAATTAATTGTCACTTAGATGCCTTTATTCCTAATGAAGCCTCATAAAAATTTATTGATGTGATTGTCATCATGTCTTAGGATGCTATGGCTACTCCTATGTCATTTTGATATTCACTACTTCATATGGCATCATAAAGATCAACCAATCCTAATATTGATCATGTCAATTAAAATAAACCATAATATGATATTTAAATATAAGTGTAAGAAACTATAAATATACTAAAAATATCATATATTTTAATGATGCAATGATCAAATTATCATATATAGTCACAAACTTTATAAAATCATTGCACACTATATGCAAGTCAGACAAGATAAGTTCTGCTAGCCCAAACAATGTTTTATTTCTATCAAAGAAGCAACATAATATACATACACAGTTATCATAAAAATAGAAAAAATTTGCTTTTTCATTTCTCACGTGATGGTTCCCCTTTTTTTTTTTTTTTTTTTTTTTTTTTTTTTTTTTTTTCTTTTTAAATAAATTTTTTAAAGCAAGTTCTATGTTCTTAATCAATTCCCTTTCATCTATATAGGATTAAAATGTTCAATAATCCTATAGTAGCATAGGCAAAGGTCGATTCAATCCTTTAATTTGTGGGCCACATACAAAAGTAGACTAATTTCTACCCTTGTTTTCCTCATCGACTGTAACTTGTATAAATAGTATCAATTAATGTACCATTTGTCTATGCACATATGTCAGGCAAATGTATATGACACGTGTGAATACCATATCACTGGATTCTCATGGTTGAATTCCATCAATATTAACCAATTAATTAACATATAAATATATAAATAAATAACTATATATATATATATATATATATGAGAATCATAATACATTGACCAAATTTTAGTTCCATGATCAAGATAACACCATATGCCAATATGCCATTATAGAATATAGAATAATGCCAAATAATTTCTTAAACTAAAAATCACTGAACAACATAGCATAAAGGATGGCTTTGATACCAAATGTAAGATAAAATTTAGAGTTACAGCAAAAAATAAATATACCTTTAGCCATAATTGTTTAAGTATTTAGAGAAAAAGAAAACTAGTTATATATATGACAGTGTATATATAAATGGTGTCTTCTAGTCTATGGCCTTGACCTCACATATTTCCTTTTGATGGAGACAGGCTGTATATATATATATATATATATATATAGGCTAGACTAGGTACCCTTTTAAATTAAGATTTGTTTCATAACCTCCTTCCATCAAGAAATTTAAAACTTATAACTTCAAGTTGTTTATTAACCAAAGGGGTTATACCAATTGAAAGTTACTTAAAAATTGTTATTCACTATAACATCTTTCACAAATAAAATCATTAAGACATGAATTTTCATTTATCATTTAAATGTGGGCCACATAAAGTTTTCTTAAAATCTTACAATATATGCATTCAGATTAGAATTTGATATTTTTATATAACCAAGAGAGTTACCGGCTTTTGTAAGGGGTAAGTTGTGTGATATTATGCCTTTGTCCCCATTCCCTGTGTGTGTGTGTTGTAAAAATTATATTCCTTCTCAAAAAAAAAAAAAAAGAGTTATTACGTTACATGTTTAAACATCATTATGGTTATTGTTATTATTATATGTATGTTTTAATAATTCATTAGTTTTCAAACATCATTATGGTTATTGTTATTGTTATATGTATGTTTTAATAATTCATTAGTTTTCAACTCTTTTTGATGAATATCTTAATTATTTGGGATATTTTAGTTGAAATTTTTATTATATTTTATATTGTTAGTAACAAATTTAACAGATCTTAGTTGAGATCCATCTCTCTCTCTCTCTTTTCATATCAAGATTGATATTTTCTAGAAGATATTTATAATTAATAAATATCTATAAATAAAAAAATTTCTACCATATATAATTTTGTTAACAATTTTTTTTAAAGAGTTGAAAAATATAATCTTATTTATCAAAGGCATTATTGTAACTTCACTTCAATCACCCAATAGTCTCAACCTACCTAAGTAGAGACGGATTCGATATATAAAGTGATAAATTAATACTAACCAAATCGAGATTAATTCCACACAAAGAACCAAATATCATGGTTTAGTCATACAATTTAATGGTAAAAAAGAAAAAAAAAATTTAACAATAACAAAATTACACTGAAAAACAAATTTTTTAATAGGTCATCAAGATTAATAATTAGAATAGAAATGATCATAAGTAGTATTAAATTTATGTAGAAATTTTAATATGCATCTAATTATATTTTTTTTCTAATAATTTGATTAATCATGTATATTTTTATGATAAAAATTTTGCATTTAATTTTAAATGTATCCATGTGTATTGCATGGATTACAAGCTAGTTTTATAATTATTGAACATGTATAAATTTATTGAGTTGAGCTCTTTCTTGATATGTGTGGTAAATCCAAAGTAATACATTTCATGCCCAGTAATTTGCTACATGACTTTTCAAGTGGAAAATACTTTTTTTTTTTTCCTTTTCATTTATAGAATTCATGTGAAAAAACTACAGGTTGACCTAACCCTACCCACAACCCTATTGACCTAACCCATTGCTAACTCACTTAAAATGACTAGTTTTTGACCCAAATCCAACCTAACCCTCCCTACCCATTTTGCCACATGTGAGAATAACCTTAGAAAAATTCCAAACATTACTCAACAATATTAGCCCTTAATTTAAAAAATAAAAATAAAAACCAATTTTTTTTTTTTAGGTTTGACAACATAAAAACCCCAAACATGAAATCTCAACCCGTCATTTAATAAAAAGCCCCAATTATTTACCCCCAAACCCTTACAACGAAGTTTTATTTAAGTATTCTCCATCTACCATTTTGCCTCATCCTTTATTAAACCTAAACGTGGCAAAATTGGACACGGCCTGCAAACCTAACACGACATGACACGAAATTAGCAGGTTATGGATTGAGACTTAATGAGTTCATGTCATATTTGGGTTGACACAACTGACCTGTTTAATAAACGGGTTGGGTTAGTGTTCAACTCATGAAACTCGTTTGACCCATTTAATTAAATGACATTGGGGGATGGAGGAAGGGCGATTTGAACCTTAATTAGCTATATTAGCTGAGCCAAGTAGAGTATTAAATAAGATTTTATGTTAAAGTTATCTGCTTTTTTTGTCAAACAAGTCCGAGCTTGTTTACAATCTACTTGATTAACTTATTATTATCCTATATATTGTGAAATCATGACTAAAATGTTTTACATCTTTATAATTTTATGAATTTTTATTACAAATAGACTATTTACATCATCAATAATCTACAAATAATAATTTAATATCATATAAACCTATTGACAAAATTATATGATCCAATTTCAAGTTTATATAAATATATTTTTAGACAAGTATATATATAAAAATATAATATTACATATAGTTAAATAGAGTCCTGGTATTCATGAGTTTGTTCACGAACACATTATTATATTTGAGCTTAGTTTGGTTAATAATCGAGCTTAAACTTAAAATTTGAACTTGACTTATTTTATAAACAAACAAACATAAATAAACTTTTTCCCAAACCAAGCTAGAGCTACTCTAGAAATTTGCGCAGGTGAATCCCTTGGAAATAGACATGTATGCAGTATGTATGAAGAGAAATGATATGTCTACAACATCTTTACAACATTTTTACAACAAATCCTAAGTGGCAGGTTGTTACTGGTTGTTATTGTTGGGGCAAAAAAGTAATCTTAGTGTTAGTTTCAAATTTGAACTAATAATAACTAACCACCTGTGATTTGTTGTAAAAATATTGTAAAATTATTGTAGACGTAACATCTCTCATGTATGAAATACTAAAATACCAAAATTGTGAAGAAAAAACCAAAATGAATATTTGCGGCGTGACACACATGTTTGAATGCCCCTAGCTTCTTAACTAATGGTTTGCCCTTTATTTTCTTTCCCTGATTAGAAAATATATTTTTATGTCTACTAAAGGATTTTTGTTAATTAAATTTTTTTGAGAAGGGGCAAAAGTTGGTAACGGATGTCAAAAAGCTTATAAATGTGTTTTTGAACTATAAAGCTCTGTTGGGTCAGAAGACAAGCCAATATTTCTATATCTGGGCTCTCTCTTGCCCATCTGTAAAGTGTTTAAATGAAATTTCTATCTTTCACTAACCCAAAAATAAAATTTCTTCTCTCTACTAACCTCATTTACCTTTTTTTTTTTTTTTTTTTTACCTTTTTTGTTTTCTTCTTATTTTGACAGATAAATGTGTTACCCTATATTGGCCTTTTGTCCTTTTTAACCATGCATATTTCATGCATATAGATTTAGCTCAGCTTGGCTATTATATTATTCGTGGACTGAATTTTGTGAAAATGACAATAACTGCCACAAGTTGATAAATTCGTTGTTATTATTATTTTTTTGGAAGTAAAATAAATTGATGTGTTTTTTTTTTTGGTTAATATTTCAAATGTTTAACACAGTAGATTTGAATATCAAATATCTTTGTTAAAAACACCAAAATGTACTAACCAACCAATTGAGTTATATGATTTTTTTTTTTTTAATTTTAATTTTAATTCTACAGTTGGAGGTAGAGAGATTTGAACCCTAAATATATTCGTTAGAACACCATATTGATGCCAAGAGCCTTATAGCTCAACTGGTTGGTACCTTCAAGATATTCAGGGTTTAAAATCTTCTATCTTCAACTATCAAATTATCAAAAAGAAACACCACATTGACATGTAATTTAACAATAATTCTATAGACATACAAAATTTCACAACCATCAAGATAACGAGTTATTAATGATAGGTTCATAGTAGTATTACTCAAAGCCTACCTAAAGCCAATCTCTCCAAATTGGAGAGAAAATGAGGAGGAATTTGGGGCAATTGCAAGTTTTGAGATGATCTAGAAGCACTTGATTATGGCCAACTTTGTAAGCCTGGGTTGAAAGAAAAAGATACAAATGCCCTATATTATAATCTTCAAGTTTTAAACCATCCACACCTACTGAAGGCTTCTTGTCTTTACCTTATCATCTTCCTTCTTTTTTATCTTTTGTCATTTTCTTCTTGTTGGCTACCATCCATACTCATCTGATAGATCAAAGCAACTCCTCTCTCTCGACAAAACTATTACTTATCAAAGGTCACTGAAGTGTTTTTTATGCAATTGATACAAACCCATATGCAAAATTGTGGTCAAATTGGGGTTTTTTTTTTTTTTTTGCAAATCCCCTGTGCTCCACCCATATATGCCTGTCCTCTCTCCAGTAGTAAACCAGTTCTTGTGGTGCCTTATTCCCACTCAACACCTCTTAGGATTACTATTGTTTCCTGCAAAAAGTTAAGCACTTTGCACTAGCACTTCATCAAACTGATAAAAGGGGACAAGAAAGTTATAGCGCAAACACAAGACACCCCAAACACTTTGCATTCCACATCAAACACAAGACACATAACATGGCTTATAAAGTTATAGTAGTGGTGATACTTCAGCACGTACAATATAAAGCATACATATAAAATATCATTTGATGAGAATACATCTTGCGGGTGATCCCTCAGCACCAGGCAACCTAAGGGGTAAGCAATGAAGGGAATATATTCCCGGTTGGATGTGATCGAGCTTCAGACCTTCCACGAGAATGATATCCTGAACCATTTTAGCAGTGTTAGTGTTGAGTGTCAATATTATTTTCCTGCATTAAATTTAAATACGACCCCAGTGCAACAAAATCCAGTCTCCGCCAGGATGAAATTTCATAAAAAATTTCAGGATATTCTAGCAAATTGAAATTCTCTCACCTATATCCTCTCAAACTCATCCCAAACAAAAGTGGAAGAATATATTATGATACTTAAATTACTCTATTAATCAACATTGCATGGAAATGATGAAACTTATGTTCATAGACATGACAACTGAAAAATACAAGAAACTTTACTAATTTCCCTGATATACAAGCCATATAATCAAAATTACACATTCTACAATTACAAAATAAGGATAGTTCTTCTGAAAAACGGAGGAAAATTTTCTAATTCTAGGAGCTTGAATGAAACTTCAACTTCACCTATTGGATATGAGTTACTTCCGAACAAGTATTAAGAGAATAAATAGCTGCCAAAAGTAAAACATAGAAGAAGCACAATTCATTAGACAGTTTTTCTTACCCTGGCTTCTAGTAAAACAAGATGAGATGGAATTGCTTCAACATAAGCAGCAACACTTAGGTAATCAATTCCTATATTTCATAGCAGAAAGATGGGTTAGTGCAACCAGGTGACTACCTTTGAAGATGGGTCATTTTCTGCTAAATAAAATAAAAAAACAAACAAACAAACAAATAAAATATAATGATTTCTTTCTTTTTTTTTAAAAGTACTTGTCATGCCATTTACATTGGAATCTCCAAACGTTTGTGAAAGTTATGACTTACCTCAGCGTAATGATAAAATGTCACATACTATTGAGGGTTTGATCAAATTAGTCATGTTGAAAGTGAAGAAGATTCTGCATTTGGTGCAGGACTTGTAGTTTGTATTTAAGTTTCTGTTAAACAACATGTAACTTAGTATAATATTTATCTGTTATAAAGATGGACACGTGTAAGTAGCTCATCTATTTAGTTAGATAGTGGATCCTGTTTTCCAGTTTTAGTAGCCGTTAGATATGGTTAGTTTTCATTTCTGTTGCTCTGTTTCTTGTGTATAAGAATAGAATTTTTTTTTTTTTTTTAATTTTTATAACAGAATTTTATTATTTATTCATGAATGAGAATTATATCAAAATTCCCAAATTGTCTCAAACTTTAATATACTTAAAGCTATTTTGTGGAATTGAACAGTTTATGATAAGAAACTAATATGCACATCAACTTGCAAGGCATAAGACCAATATTATCAATGCATTTGTATACAAAATGAGGCAGATAGACAACTTGGCCTATGAAGAAAGGGGGGAATTCTAAGAGAATGCTAATGGGGCAATGGAAATGAAAGATTGGAAGAAATATGGTTGAGAGTCTTGAGACCCAGTGCAAGGTAATTTCTGCATATAACTATCCATCCATGCCCCAAGAGCTGAAAGTAATGGATACAAGATTCCTGTGTTTTCTTCCGTGGCCCCAAGATTCCTTAAATCACCAGGAATTAGCTAATGATTTTACTGGTCGTTACCATTCAGAACCAAATCTTTGCTCGTTGGATCTGCTTATGGTTAACTCTAAATAAGGTTTAAAATATGAGAACGAAAAGTCAAATTGCATCATGATAGATTGTCGGTTTACAATGGTAAGAATTATATAACTATATGAAGTAAAGGTGTTGTAAGTTAAGCACACAGAAAGTCTTAGCTCGCAAGGACAAAAGAAGGCCACAATAATTTTATTTTCAAGTTGCTCCAAATTGATAGAAAGTACAATCTCTGTCTTACCAATAAGTTTGATATCTGTATTCTCTACCAACCATTCAGCACCATCCTTCATCAGTCCTGCAAAGCTTGTATCAAACTCCTTTTTCCACATTAGCTGTCTGAAAATAAAATTAGTTTTAGTTCACCAAAAAAATTTATTTCAAGTATGACTTTTTATGATTCTGCAATATCTTTTGCCCCTAGCATAAAATTAGATGTCCATACAAAGGAGCACTACAAACATGAACAGGAAGTGAATAGAGAGAACAACGGATGAAAGAATAAAACCACCTGAATTGGACTATATATTTCCATTATCTAAATAAGGCTACTTAATGAAAAAAATAAAATAAAATAAATAAATAAATAAAAGGCTAATGCCCATTTCCACAGCATTGTCAAAGGAAGGCAAGCTAGGAATGAAATCAAATGCCTGCTTGATAATGATGGTACCAGGGTGGAGGATCCAAATGCTATTAAGGAGCGCATAAGCAGTTTCTATAATAAATTTTTGGGTTCAAGCACCGCTGTGAATGAGAAAAGGATGATAAGTAAGGTGGCTTTACTGTTCTCTGATCAAATACCTGAATCCATGAAGAGCTGGTAGAGGAATGTGACCAAGCATGAAATCCAGCAAGCTCTTTTCAGTATGGAGAGAGACAAAGAACCTAGACCTGATGGTTTCACTGACAAGTTCTTCAAGGAAGCCTTGAATACAGTAAAGAGGCTGTTATTGAGATTGTTTCTTCCTTTTTTAATACTGGCAAGCTACTTAAGGAAGTGAATTTCAAAGTTATCACACTGATTCCTAAAGACCCCAACCCCTCTTACATCACTGATTTTAGGCAAATTGCTTGTTGTAATGTCATCTAAAAGTGCATTACGTATCGGTCAACAAATGAAGAGAGTAATTGGGAGAACTGGTGGATTCAAACCAAAGTCTTCATTAAAGGTATAACTGAAAATATTCTATTAGCCCATGAGTTAGCTAAGAACTACCACTGGAACAAGGGGTTGGCAGATGTGCAATTAAAGCTGATCTCAAGAGTCTTATGACTCACTTAACTAGAATGTTCTCCTCATGTGTTTAATGGTGGCTGGTTTTCCTCCAAGGTTTGTCCAATGGATTAAGGAGTGCATCAGTATCCCTAAATTCTTAATAGCAATCAATGGATCTTTAGTGGATTATTTCAATGGCAGGAAGTTACTGGGGCAGAGGGACCCATTGTCACCCAACCTCCTTGTTATTGCCATGGAAGCCTTTAATAGGCTGTTAAAATCCAAAGTCCTATCATCTAGTCTATTCAAATATCACCCCCAATGCAAAGGGCAGCAGATTACTCATCTTAGCTTTGCTGATGATCTCCTTATATTTTCTGTTTCTGATCTATCTTCAATCCATATTATTAAGAATCCCTTGAAGAATTCAAATATATCTCTGGACTGTATCAAGCCAAGCAAAAGTGAGGTATTATGCTCATCTATTTCTGACAGTTCAAAGAAGCAAATACTAGAGGTTCTTCAATTCAACTTCTAGTAAGATATCTTGGTATGCCATTAATCCTTGGTAAGTTTAGTTTTAAGGATTGCCAGCCCTTTCTTGATAACATTCTAGCTAGAATTAATTCTTGGACTTCTTGGACTACCAGAAACTTGTCCTTTTACAGAAGACTCCAATTATTACAATCTGTACTCTACATTATTCAAAATCTTTGTTGAAATTGAACATTGCTATAGCTGTTACCTTTGGCATGGAAAGGAAGATTCCAGAGGGGGTATTAGACTAACCCAGGTATGCTTTCCTAAGTAAAGAGGGGTCTAGCCTTGAAAAGGCTGGCTGACTGGAATAAAGCAACAGTCATAAAACACATTTGGAACCTCTTAAAAGGGAGATGCTTCTGAACCAATAAAATCCCCCAAGACAGCTCTTGGGATGGAGAAACTATCCTTAAACTCAGGGGAGAAGCAAGAAAATTCTTGAGGTATTAGATGGGGGATGGAAACAAGATCTTATAGCTTGATTTATGGCATCCAGATGGAGTTTTACAGCAAAGGTACGGCCATAGGGCTTATGATGCTGCCAGTCAGGTTGAATCTAATCTTGCATCTGTTCGTAAAGATCAATTTTGGATTTGGAGGCTTGCAAGATCAGATTAATTGGTGGACAAACAAAGTAAATTGCATCTGGTTGAATTAAAGGATGAAGATAAAGCCTTATGGTCCTCATCTCCTAAATTTGTGTGCTGTAACAGGGAATGAGATTGGTGAAACCTACTGTGGTTTAGTCTAGCTATTCCCAGGCACTCATTCATAGGATAAATGGTCATGTTAAACAAAACTCCAAACAAAGATAGAATGATCCAATGAGGAATTATGGTAGACAAATTTTGTTGTTTCTGCAAGTTCTGCATCTTTTTTTTCATTGCCCCTTCACTAAAAGAGTATGGAAATCCATTATGAGCTTATGGTTACTGTCTGATCCCAAAGTCAGCTGGCAGGATTTAGTTGATTGAGAGCTGTGCTCTGTAATTAGCTTGGTGGGCAACTATATACCACCTTTGGAGAGGAAATGCAATTCTTCATGCTAAGAGGCTGTATGCTGAAGAGTAACTTATTAGAGCCATAATGAATGACATTAAAGGTAGAGTTGAAGGCAAGATTCAAGAATTCAATTCTAACTTGTGTATGTGCTGTAAATGGAGGATGATTGCATCACTAGTTTTTAAGGGCTTTTAAGCTTGTATGTCTGTTTGCTGCAAGTTGGGACTGATCAGTGTCTTTTTGGTGGTATTTTATGCAATAGTTTGTTATTCCCAGCTGGATCCTCTAAAGGTGGGGTTGGTTTCTGTCTTCGCTGTTCGCATATTGTGGTTTTTGGGCTTAGCTGTGCTGCAAGCCTGCAGCTCTTTTTTGCAGATAGTTTCTGCGGTTGGTTTTCTGTTTGTACATGGTTAATTTGCAACTAGCTGATGGTTGTTGTATTGGTGTTTGAACTCTAAACTTTGTTAATGAAATGACTGATTCTTTCATAAAAAAGAGAAACATAGTAAGGGATAATCTTCCACCTTTTCATAGACATTTGTAGAACTACATTGTTTATCTGCTTCACATCATATTTTGCATTAATTGATAGCTAAATGTTAATCACATTCTATTGACTACACTCTACAAGATATATTTAGTACTACATTTTTCAATCTTTTCCCCATCTATCACATTTTATATTCATTGGTAGCTAGATGCCAACCATATTCCACTTTCCATACCATATCTACCAATTATAGTAGTAACCAAAAGCAGCAGCACGGTATAATCTAAAATTAAAGATTGAAGAACATAGCTTAATCTTCACTGAAAATGTGTTTCAGGTGCAGGCATGCCAAAATCATAAATGAAATCTAAGGTACAGCATCTAAAAAACATGTAAGATCGGATTTAACTTGATGACCTTTATGGATGCCATCTTAAGAGCAACATACATTTTGTAATGAAAACTAAGAACTAACTATGACATTTACTTCCTTTCATTAAAAATCATAATACGGAACCTAGTGCAGAAAAAAGATTTTGGTTCATAAACCTGTTGCACTGGAAAAGAATAACTAGCAAAAGAACAAAATTATCAATAACAATTTTGGCTTTCATATATCAAATGTAAAATGGAGAAATTTCAATAAGAACCAATATCTCTAACAATAGCTTATGACTGTCATACTATAAAGTTTAAAATTGGTCCATAGTCCTCTATGATAGTATGATGGAACTTCAACAATATAACTAAAATAAATTTACCTGTCAGTATTTAATGTTCTGAAAATGACACGTCGAATTCCCTTGGGAATATTCAAGGACTTCATAACTTCAGCTGTGTCAAGTGGACTTCATTAAAACCTACTATACCCAAAACTACAAAATAAATATGTTTTTTCATGGTTTAGAAAATCAATTTGTTACATCACGATATATGTTGAGCACCCCATCTAATTAAACACTGTTCTCCCATTGTACACACATATACATGTGTGCAGTAAGAAACAAGTTATTGAAATGTACGCATGTCTCATAAAACAAAAAACTACAATAATATTTATCTATTTTTGAACCAATATTTGCTGCATATGGCTAGTGTAAACTGACAAGCCAATCAGATCATTCACTGAATTCTTGAGTTGTTACAGTAATTTTTATCTATTTTTGAACCAATATTTGCTGCTTATGGCTAGTGTAAACTGACAAGCCAATCAGATCATTCACTGAATTCTTGTGTTGTTACAGTAATTTTTATCTATTTTTGAACCAATATTTGCTGCTTATGGCTAGTGTAAACTGACAAACCAATCAGATCATTCACTGAATTCTTGAGTTGTTACAGTGATTTTTATCTATTTTTGAACCAATATTTGCTGCTTATGGCTAGTGTAAATTGACAAGCCAATCAGATCATTCACTGAATTCTTGAGTTGTTATTCTATCTAGCACAACTCTAATGTGAGATGCTTACTGAGATGGCTGTTTAGTGCAAAGTAGCAAAACTGAAGATTAAACTTTGAAACATTAGAGAAGCCATGATTACAGGACAGGTTTGAACCCCATTCTATGCATCCCAAATCCCAGGAATAGGTAGTAATTCAGTACATGAAAAAGAGGATTGGAACAGAGGAGGTGACAAATAAGTTATTTATAAATTAATTTTCAGTACATAATTTTTTTTCTTAAATCATTATTGTTCCACTCCACAATCTTCTCAAACTTCACTAAAATTTCAAAATTGATGCACAAGATTAATCGATAAGTAACATGCTATGGCCATTGCTCTGTTTCAATTAAAGAAGAGATAACATACCAGTAATGTTCTTATCCCTTGGAACATCAACTAACAGTGCAGGACCTATCGAAACCAACATAAATAATAATCAATGCAACATAAATTAACAACTTTATTGTAAGCAGGGAGATGAAGTTCTAACAGAGTAAATTTAACAAAAAAACAAGAGAAGAAGACATTAAAAATAGTAGGATTTTTTAGATGCCAAAAAGGATGAACCTTTAAAATTGCTTAAGCTAGAATTTTGTAAGAGAGCAGTTTATTATACACACGAACTTTCATCTTTGAATTGAAATTGTGTCTTGAAGTTATAATTTTAATTCAAAACGTTTCGCACAAAAATTGTAGCTTCAAGACAGGACTTTAGTTCAAAAATGAAATGTCTGTACGTTTACGTGTAACAAGGTGTATGTAAAGAGGATTTACCCATTCTAAAATGTGCAAGGATCTTCCAAGTAATAATTTGCATTGGTTAAAGATGAATTCTGAATTTATCAAGTCCCCCAAATTTTTTTATTTTTATTTTTTATATGGATTAGATAAATAATAATAATAATAATAATAATAATAAAAAGTATAGTTCAGAATCATCTTCACTCCTCCCTAGGCAAGGAGTATGAGATACATCATCTTATAAACTACCGTTTGCTACAAAAAGCATAAGTTAATACAAAACGGTAAATTTAATCACTAAACCACCGATTTTAACAAAATCAGACAACCTGGTCATAACCCATGCCAAAGCTTTCTTCAAGCATCACACCCACTATAACCCCCACCATAAACATTTATTCATCAAAAACTTTTTTATGCAAACCAAGGAGATGTTAAACAACCAGAACAAATTTCTTTGTGGAGTAGATCCACCAATTCTAATCTACCCATATTCCACATTCCTATCCGTCTTATATCAAACTTTAAGAGTATAAATTGCAATTTAGTCAAAAATAATAATAATATCTAACATAGTTTTAATAACGAAATTGTTTTGAATTTAGTTGGTACTTAACAGACACCTCATCATGTGGACTGAAAGACAGCTTTAAATATAACATGACAATAACAAATTTAGTCTAAAAAAAGGTATTAGGATGATTATTTACCGTTGAGCAGTTCCAAGTCAAGCGTGTCAACATCGAAGCCGGCATCAAAGTAGTGATCGAACACGTGGCCTGGCGCGTCGACGTGGGTGCCGGAGTGAACAGAGAAGTACTTGAGCTCGGAAACGTTGGTTAGGGAGCCATTCTTTATGGAGTGGCGGAGGCGCAAGAACTGGCCTAGCCCATCCCCGGAGTCCCAGGACGGCATGTCCTCCCTGAACCTGTGACTTATATCAAATATTCTACCATTTCCGTACACTTCTCTCCTTACAGGGACGAGTTCCTCCATGCCACAGTCGGAGATGGTGGGATAGGCAGAATCACTGGTCGCAACTGTAAGCACCCATGTGCACGATAGCACTAGCAGCAGGACAAGGGGTTTGATTTTGATGATCATCATGGTTTTTCTGAAGTCTTCAGTCTTCAGTGTACAAAAGTTATGGGCAATCAATGTAAATTACTATATATATATATATATTTGCTTTGTTATCTATGGATTGAATTTTTTTTGTGAAAACTGTTCGGTTGTGTTTGAAGTTTTAAGGTTACTTTTAACTTGTTTCAACCTTTTCAGATGCCTGCAAAGACAATTTGCTTATTTCTCATCCACAGCCACAGCAACAACGATAATGACCTTTCATTGTATTCTCAATCGACCAGTGTGTGTGCTCTTTATCAGTATTTAAAAATACAGCCCAAAAAAAATGGTATTCAGAAATTTATTACTATAAAAAGTTATGAAACATACCGGTACCAATGAATAAGAAAAGGGTGGATTCAAGCGGTAGTTTAGCGATAATGATATTATTTGTTGTACATGACATATTTGTAATTGGAACTCCACTAATCCTCCCCACTGGCCGCTATATATAGAAAAAAATAATGAATATAATTAGTATTATGGGTTAATAATTTTAATAGATTAAAATAAGTGGTCTCAACCTAAAAATGTATTTTCCATATATCTAAGCCCACAAAAATAGACCAAATTGGACCTAAGTAGACACAAATGGACTAAATTGGACCAAATGGAACAAAGTGGATCGAATGGACAGAATAGGAACAAGGTGGACCGAATAAGACGGAAGTAGACCGAATAGAACATAATAGACCAATATAGACCGAATAGCCTCAAAGGGGACAAAAGTGGACTGAATAAGACCGAATAGAACATAGTTGACCAATAGTTGACCAATGTTGACTGAAAAGCATCGAAGGGGACGAAAATGGAACGAATAAGAAAGAATGGACTGATTAGGACCAAAGTAGACACAATGGATCGAATAGGAAGAAAGAATGGACTGATTAGGACCAAAGTAGACACAATGGATCGAATAGGAACAAAGTGAACCGAAGTGGACTGAATAGAACCAATGTAAACTAAATAGAACTAAAATAGACAGAATGGACCGAATAAGAACGAAGTGGACCGAATGGCCCGAATAGCTTTGAAGTGGATCAAAATGAACCGAATAGGACCAAAGTGGACCTAATAAAACCAAAGTGGACCGAAAATGATGTAATGGGCCGAATAGAACCATAGTGGGCTGAATAGGACTTTTGAATATACAGTAGATATCATTTTTATTACATTTTTATGACTCATATTTCAAAATTTTAAAAAAAAAATTTTGTGGTATTTTTACACTCAAAACTAAAGAGTTTAGTCCAAATATAATAAAATTTCATACTTTTCAACCCAAAAATTATGAAAAAAAAAAAAAAGAATTTTTGAGCTAAACTTGAAAATGTAATCTATAACAAATCCCATTGCCAAACTTGGTGCTATCAACCACCACCAACCAATGTTTTGAATATGATTCCATAGCCATTTTGATTTGGTCATTGAAACATAATATTTCAATATCAATAATATATGGTTATATACTCACGTGGCATTTTGAGATATATATATATATATATTCAATCATTATTTGAATATTAATATTAATGATAACATCTTTTCAAATCCTTTTTAATCGTGTTTTTATTTTCCCATCAATTTCCTCTCTCACCTGCCAACCATCACGCCATTTCATCAAAATTAACCCAACTTTTTCTTTTTCTATTTCATTCTTATTTTCCTAATACTTTCCTCTTTCTAAAGTTCATTTTCCACCACATCTTTACTTCTTTCATTTATTTACTCCTTTCAATTACCTTCCTCACCATTGCAATTATTTTCCCATTGGGTCAGAGGGTGGCCATGGCCCCCCAAGACATCACATGGCTTATAAAGTCACAGTAATGGTGATACTATATCTCTTACAACAATACAAAAAACATTCATGTAAAATATCATTTGATGAGAATACATCTTGCTGGTGATTCATCAGAAGTGGGCAACCGAAGGGGTAAGCAATGAAGGGAATATATTCCTGCTTGGATGTAGTGATCAAGCTTCACAGCTTCCACAATAATAATTTCCTGAACCATTTTAGCAGTGTTAGTGTTGAGTGTCAACTCTATCACCTATCCTTCTGAACCCGCCCCACACAAAAGACAGAAGAGACTATGCGACTTAAGCTACTCTTTTTTTCTATTCTTTTTTTTTTTTTGGTTTTTTGAGAATCACTTAAACTACTCAATTGATCGTCAAAACATTGCATGGAAATTATGAAACTTATGGCCAGAGACATGACAGCTGAAAAATATAAGAATCTTACTAAAATTCTCTGATATTATATACAAGCCAGATAATCAGAAGTGCACATTTTACAGATACAAAATAATTATTAAAATGAAAGGAGAGTTCTTCTGAAAAATAAGGGGGCTTGAATGAAACTTCACCTATTAGATATGATTTATGTAGGAACAAGAATTAGGAAATATAAAAAAGTATAAGGGAATAAATTGCTGCCAAAACTAAAAGACATTAGAAGCCTATTTCATCATATAATGTTGTTTACCCTGGCTTCAAGAAAAGCATGATGAGCTGGAATTGTATCAAAATAAGCAGCAACATTTAGGTAATCAACTCCTATATTTCATAGCAAAAAGAAGGGTTAGTGCAACTAAGTTTAGCAAAACAATGACATTATAGCACAGAAAAAGTGTACACACATACAGAGAGTGACTTCAATACAATTTTCCCATAGTGCAGATAATTAAACATTAGGTTTAATGGTTCCAAGAATAAATGTAATTGAATGAAAAGATAACATCCCGAAATTAAATTAACGGTTTAGCACATAGCAACCAAGTAATTTAAACTTCATGTTTGGAATAACTTGTCAAGTTAATAGGTGCATGTAGAAGTAATTCCACATATAGAACTAGTAATAAACTTGAAAAACAGATACAGAACATTGCACAAGTGTCGGCCTATCAGCAGTGGTAGATGGTTGTCTGGATAGGTGGTTTTCTAAAAATGCTAAAGTAGTAAAGGAAGGAAGAATGATATCTTTAAAAAAAAAAAAAAAAAAAAAAAATGGTAGTGATCATGCCCATTACATTGGAATCTCCAAACATTTGTTGAAGGGCATGATCACTGTGACTTACCTCACAGTATAATGATCAAAGATCACATACTTGCTGCTTTTTGTGGAATTTAACGGTTTATGATAAGAAACAAATATGCACATCAACTTGCAAGGCACAAGAGGAAACAAACATGCACAAAGTGACACTGATAGACGCTTGGGAGGGGGCGGGGGGTTGGATTCTAGGGTGAGTCTGGTCTTATAGATTTGAAATAAGATATTCTACCTAATCATCTCAAATCCACAATCCGTCCTTAAAATTCATCAATAAAAAGTTTTTTCCATTTTATATTTTATTCAAGTCCCTTAAATGGAAATCTTCTCTTCAAATACTTCCATACAAATATATCATTAATAATTTCCGTCAATGCTAATAGTTTGAAAAACAGCAAAGATATGCTACAAAATCAAGTACATATTAAATATAGTCAAAATGCATGAAATGTACGCGGCGATTGAGCTACCAATTGATATTTGCGGCTATTATACAACTACAAAAGACATGAGCCCTGGTTTCCAACAAAGACACAAGATGCTCAAGGCAACTTGGAGGGACAAAAGAAGGCCACAATCTTAATGTTAAGTAGCTCCAAATTGATAGAAGGTACAACCTGTGTCTTACCAACAAGTTTGATATCTGTGTTCTCTACCAACCATTCTGCCCCATCCTTCGTTAATCCCACATGGTCTGTGGCAAACTCCTTTTTCCACATTAGCTGCCTGTAAATAAAATTAGTTTTAATTCACCAAAAAAAAAAAAAAAAAAAAAAATCTATTTTATTATGACTTCTTAAGATTCTGCATTTTCTTTTGCCCCTAACCTGAAAATAGATCTACACACAAAGGGGCACTACAAACATGAACAGGAAGTGAAAGGAGCAAACATTAATTAATGAAATAATAAAATGACCTGAACCAGACCATATTTCGCCATTATATAAACAAGGCTACTTAATGAATCAAACAAGCCATTCTCGTTTGGGAATATATCGTCATCTTCCCCTAAAACTGTACAGTATGGGATAATTTCAGTTGATTGAGGTTGCTATCAAGCTCAATTGAACGAGATTGGAGTTCAGGTTACAGAAACTTCACTTTCTTAAGCAGTTCTTGAGCAGTCTTTGTGTCTTTAACTAAATCTCCGATTACAACTTTAAGACACAAGAAATCTCACAATTTGACACGGTTTGCCAACACGGATATATATATGGAACTAACTCCAGTGATATCAAATGTCAAATGGAACAATTTCAATAAGAGTCAATATCAATAACAGTATCTTATGAATGTCATAACTTTAGTTTGGAAATCCAGTCCACTATGATGGCACTCTGACAAAAATATAACTTACGTAAATTTACCTGTCAGTATTTAACGTTCTGAAAAGCACACGATGAATTCCCTTGGGAATACTCAAGGACTTCATAACTTCAGCTGTACCAAGTGGACATTGTTAAGGCCTAATGTACCCAAAACCAAAGAATATAAAAAGGCATAAAATGTATAAGCAAAGAAGGCACAAAATGTTCTTATCAAAATAATTATGTTTTCTCACTGTTTAGAAACTCAATTTGTTGCATCGTGATATGTGTTGAGCAACCTGTCTAATTAAACAATGCTCTCTCATTGTGCACACACAGACACATGTTTGCAGTAAATGACAAGTTATTGAAATGTACGCATGTCTCATGCAACAAAAACTAAAGTGAATTTTATCTTTTTTGGAACAATATCTGCTTCATATGGCCAATGCAAACCTACAAGCCAATCAGATCATTGACTCCACTCCTGAGTTGTTTAAATGTAGCATGGCTCCAGTTTAAGATGCTTCCTGAGATGGCTATTTACTGTTTAGAGAAGATTAAACCCGTCATACACTTAAATTATCTTTTTATAGCACTAAACCCAAATCCCACAAACCTCTCTAGCTATGAGAGAGAGAGAGAGATCACAAAGACATGGAAAAGCAAGAGGAAAGAACATAATTTAGAACCAGATACCTGATAAAAAGGAACCCAATAATTAAGAATTTAAGAATAGTTGGCCTTGTATTCTGATGCTACATAGATACATATATTAATTTAGAAAAAAAAAAAAAAAAAAACCTGAGAAAAAAAGAACCCAATTAATAAGAATTTAAGAATGGTTGGCCTTGCATTCTGATGCTTCATGCTAGATAAAATACATATATGAAATTATTGGAATCAGATGAACCTGTAACTGAGGCAGTTCAATTAATCAAATGATCATGCAAAATTTGTATTCATGTGCAAAGCATATTATGTGTATATAACTTACTATTCAACACTAAACTGACGGCCAAAGTGGCCAAATACCACAATTTTCAAAAATAAACAGCAAAAAAAACATTGTTTCGGAACTATATAGGAAAATAACACTTTTATGGAAATCGAGTTTCTTAAACTCGAGTTCCAAATGGTACTCGAGTTTAAGAAACTCAAGTTCCTAGAAGTTTTCCCACCGTGGCACTGCTGAGGTGGAAATTGGGGTGGAAATTGGGCGATTAAAAAAAATAATGTGGTACTCAAGCTTGGTATACTCGAGTACACTAGGCTCGAGTACCTTTTATAAATAAAATAAAATTATGTTTATGTTTATTTCTATGGTCCTCGAGCTTGTGGAGCTTGAGTACCTTGTAAGGAACTCGAGTTTAGTAAACTCGAGTTCCTAATAACCTTTTTTTTTTTTTTTTTTTGGATAATTAACAGATAAACATAAACATAAAAATAAGTAGCTTTTTTATGTTTTTATTTATTTAAATAGAAATATTGTAAAATATAGAGATTTTAATTTCAAAATATGAATTTAATTTTGGGATAATCAACAAATAAAACATAAACATAAAAATAAGTAGCTTTTTTATGTTTTTATTTATTTAAATAGAAGCATTGTAAAATATAGATATTTTAAATCTAGACCAACGAACCACCAAAATAAAAAATTGAGGGGCATTGTTGTTATATTCAAATAAGTTGTCACAAACAACATAAATTGAGCGGCATTGTTACTGTATATTCGAATCTGTTTACTGTATTCATAAAATCTGTTTTCTGCATTAACTAAAACTGTTCATTGTTTTATCATCAAAATTGTTCACTGTTTTCTGCATAAACTACTTTTAGCATTCTGCATAAAATTATTTTCTGCTCAGCATTATTTAAAAAATTGTACACTCTCTTTTCTCCATAAATTATTTTCTATTCACTATTTAAAAAATTATTCACTGCAATTATTAATTTGGTAGTTTCAAAAAAATTCACAATCTTTGAAACATTAGAGAAGACATGATTAAATGACAGGTATCACCCCATACTTAGCATCCCAAATCCCAGGAATAGGCAGTAATTCAGGGCATGAAAAAGAGGAGTGGCACAAACGAGCTTATTTATAAATTGATTTCAGTACATAAGAATGCATTCTTTTATCAAATCATTATGGTCCCACTCCGCAATGTTCTCTATCCATCTCCACTAAAATTTGAAAAATGATGCACGATACTGATTGATTAGGAACATGCTATGGCCATTGAAATAGAAAGCAACAAGCATAGCAGAGTAAAATTGGTCTCACTTAAAGAAGAGAGAACACACCAGTAATGTTCTTATCCCTCAGAACATCAACTAACAGCACAGGACCTGTCAAAACAAACATAAATAATCATCAATGTCACATAAATTAATCAATTTATTGTAAGCAAGAGATGAGTTCCAATGTAAAGGGAAAATATAACCAACAAAAAGTATTGAGAGAAGGAAAATGTTATAAATAGTAGAATTTTTTCAGATGCCAAGAAGGAAAAACCTTTAAAATTTCTTGAACTAGAATTTTGCAATGTACAAGGATCATAATATGATTTCTTTAAGCTTCAAAGCAGGAAATTGCCTTGGTTAAGATGAACTGTGCACTTCTCAGGTCTCCAAATTTACTCTAGCCAACTATAATTATAAGCAAGGAGTATGAGATTCATCTAGCAAAATGGATCAGATAACCCATGCCAAAGCTTTTTTCAAACATCCCCACTAATAACCCTCCATTAATGTTTATGCATCAAAAGATTTTGTGCAAATCTAAGAGATGATAAATAACTAGAACAAATTTTTCTGTAGAGTAGATCTACATTCCACATCCCTCACCATCTTTTTAATATTTTAGTTAAATTGTGGTGAGCACATGCAGTTTTTCAAATTTAAACCATGGGTTACAATTACCAACCAAAAAAAAAAAAAAAAACAATATATGATTATTAAGAATCTACACCTTCTTCCCTTCTTCCCAAGTGTCTAGTATAAGAATTCAATTGAATTACACTTTATTAAACACATAGATTATTAAGCCAAGAAAGTCAAGTATAGCTCATCTTTTGTCTCAATCACCTATGTCCTTAAAAATACTTTTGTTTGGTAGTTCCTCCCGAATGTCTAGTGTGAGAATTTTCAATTGAATTCCACTTTATTAAACACATATAGATTTCGATACTCCCTCTATCCAAAATTAATGTCTTGATCGTCGCAAATTATATGTAATAGATAACTTGGTTTACAGGCTTTAGTAATAGATTTATATAAGTAATAAGCAAAGTGATTTTCTTAAAAGAAAAATCATAAAAGTTAACTGTAAAATAATAAATAAAATATATATTTTTTAGAGATAAAAGATAGAAATTTTATTAATGAGTGATATACAAGTGTACGTCTGAAACATAACACTTCCAGACGATAAAAGGCCAAGCCATAGCACTTACGGAAGCAAAACAAGAACTAACTGCAGACTTGAGAGAAAATTCTGCAGAAACAGAAACCCCTATGATTTGTTGTCCTTAATTGGTCAATCACCTCCTATCCTAATTAAAAATCCAAATTCTCAGAGTGATTGTCACTAGTCATAGTACTTATCTTGATATTCAATTGTACTGGTCAATTATTTCCGTTCATTTGTCATCAAAATTATTATGAAAATTAGTTATATCTTATATGAGAATATTGAATATCACATGACATGAAGTAGCTGTTTGAACTAAAACTTAATGATTTTTAGTTCAAACAGTAGAATTAGAGAGAGATATATGGTTGTAATCAAGTGTGCAGGCATGTCCATCTCACGTGATGTAACCAATTTCAAATAATGATTCTAGTAGAAATGAATAGAAATAATAATTGATCAAATACTTTCTACACATGGAAAAATAACTTTGAATACCACGTTAATGGTCCGTTTGGATTAAGAGAGAGTGAGGAAGGATAGAATAAAGTAAATTTAGCATAAAATTAGCTTATTTAGCATAAAATTAACTTATTTTTAGTTAATTTTATTGTACTCACTTCCACTCTTTCTCCTTTCCCTCTATCCAAACATGCCATAAGTGTAAATAAAAAAATTTAGAAACCTAGGATACTGTCAAATAAAATTATGACTACAAGTTTACTTTAGCCCAAAATATTCGTTTATTTCGAGAAAATAGATACTTTTACTTTAAAACGGTAAAATACCAAAAACATAAATATACCATGACAAAAAATAAAATGTCTATACAGTTATAACAACGAGTTTATAATAAACACTGCTCATTACTATAGTTTTAAAATTCAGACCGAACTGATTAGTTCAACCAGTTTAACTAGGAATCACCAGTTCTTTAACCATATTGGTTTTTAAAACCATGCTACTAAAACGAAGATGACCTACCGTTAAGCACTTCCAAGTCAAGAGAGTCGACGTCGAAGCCAGCGTCATAGTAGTGGTCGAACATATGGCCCGGTGCGTCGACATGGGTGCCGGAGTGAGTAGAGAACTTGAGCTCTGAAACGTTGGCGATGGAGCCGTTCTTCATGGACAAGCGGAGCCACATGAACTGGCCCAGCCCATCGTCCGATGGAAACGACGGCATGTCCTCCCTGTACCTGTGGCTTATGTCAAATATCTTACCTTCTCCGTACACTTCCCTCCGTACTGGAACGACGACCTCGTCTACGACGCCACAGTAGGAGACGCTGGGATAGGCATCGCTGGTAGCAGAAACTGTGAGCACCCACGTGCACGATAGCACTAGCAGGAGATGGAGGACATGGGGTTTGGTTTTGTTCATCATCATCATCATGGGTTCATGGTTTTGCCAAAGTAAATAACTAGATTATATATAGAGGCTGCTTTGTTTTCTTTGTCTTTCTTTCTTGGTTTTTTTATTCTTGGTTTGTTGTGTTGCAAGCATCCTCAGATAACCACGTTGCTAAGGGTGAAGACTTGCATGGCCACGTTGACAAGAAGATTTCCATAGCCAGCCACGTTGCTAAAGAGATATAGATGACGTTTCCTGATATCACTTCTTGTTTAGATTGGTTTGGTTTTAATTGTTTAGGATCGGTGGTTTAGATTGGTATTGTTTAGATTAGTTTGATTTCAAGTTCCAATAAGCTAAGCATTATCTTAGCAAGGGTTTCAAATAAAGGATGAGCTATGATAGCTATCCGATATAGGTTGGTAGTAAGTTTATCATTATCTTGTAATGTGTATTTATATTCAGAAGTATGAAATGGAAGGACAGATCAGTTTATTACAATTAAATTCTAAAGGATGCCCGGTTTCCCTCAAAGAAAACTACTTAAAGTGCACTCAACCACTTTCTAATATCTATTTTTATCAAAATAGGTTAGAGAGGAAGAGGTAGAAATGGAAGGACAGATCAGTTTATTACAATTAAATTCTAAAGGATGCCCGGTTTCCCTCAAAGAAAACTACTTAAAGTGCACTCAACCACTTTCTAATATCTATTTTATCAAAATAGGTTAGAGAGGAAGAGGTAGAAGACGTGAAATCCAAGTTCAACATAACATGTTGACAGATAAATCCATTACTATGTTATATTATCCATGTGGATTGAATTTTGTGAAAGCTATTCCATTGTTTTTGAAAACTTTGTTTCAGTCTGAATTCAGGTGGCGTGCGGCTGCAAATTAAGACAATTTGCTTATTTAAAATCCACTATTAGACCTTTTATTATTTTAAAATAAATTTTAAGAAAAATAAACAAAAAAATTATGTTACTTTAGACTGATGTATCTATATTAATTATTGAAAGACTTTTAAGTGATGTTCGGATATTATAAATTTGACTATAATGACTTTGTAAATTGATGTGTGAAAATTTATTTTATCAAATGCAATAGCTTTTATTAAAACTAGTCGCAAATCTACACAATGCGTAAGAGTATATAAATATTATGTTGTACGGCACTCTAGTACCCAACCCATGTGGGCCTTGGATTCTAACTCGACAGTATGGCCCATTAGCCCAATCTTTTTCTACCTAAGACCCCGACCCGAACCCATAATCGCCATGGACACAAGCCTCATTTTGCTCAAAAGCCTTAGTAGGTAATCTACATTAACACATACCTTATTTCACCACCTAGTTCTTGATCGGTGAACCACCCCGAGTAAGAAGAAGGGTGTTCAGATATGCTACCCCTCGTATGTACGGCAATGCCCTAGGGAATATCGCTGCCAAGCATATTCATTGGAGTGGGAACCAGTTCCAAAGTCACTCCCACCTAAACACCCACCTACGATTAACGACATTAGACCTCCTATTGCACTAATTTTGGAAGCAATCATAATCCCTCCATTCACGCTTGGCTATAAATATGAGAAGCCAAGGAAGGGAAAGGGGTTGGTTGGAGAGAGCTTTGAAGAGAGTTGAGAGCTAAGAGCAATAGAGTCATACGAGTGAGAGGAAAGCAATATAGAGGCTTGAGAGAAATCGTTGGGTTTCTAGGCTGGAATCACCCAAAGTAGGAAATCCAAAGCCCATATTATAAATATATTGTGAACCCAAGAGTGAGCTAGCCCTTTAAGCCCGGTCTGGGTGCGCACAATTGGCACCGTCTGTGGGAATCTTCTACAAAGCCATGGTTCGGCCGAGACTCACACTCAGCAGATGTCCGGGAGACATTTAGAAGGTTTTGCTGAAAGTGGTTCAGTGGAATCATCTCGGGGATCCACATGGTGTGAGTGAAGGCAAAAAAAGTGTGAAGATAGGGAGTGTGAACACAAGGAAGAAAAATTTGGCCTTGGGGAGGGGTCCTACCAAACAAACTGGACAATATCAAGTGCTTTGGGGCACAGGCAGTCGAACGAGAAAGATGAGGAGCTTGAGTGGTTGCATAGACTGGTAAGGGGTTTGGAGTTGGAGGCATGGGGTAGGCACCAAAGAAGGGACCGAGACGACCGAGACGGGAGAACTAACAGTAGGGGAGATCGTTATGGGACGGGGTCCAATCAATCTGGTTCCCGCCAACGCCAGGAACGTTCACATTCATGGGACTCCCGTCAGTGGCAGGATCGCTGACATTCACAGGGGTCTAACTGGAACTGGGATCGATCGCGTGGATATAGTAGCTGATGTGTTCTACCTCGCTGTTTAATTCTTACGAAGGAAAAACAGACTCGGTAGAACATGTCAGACACTATATCCAAATAATGTCTCTGCATACTCACAATGATGCGTTGATGTGCAAGGTATTTCCCTCGAGCCTTGGCCCCATTGCTTTGAGATGGTTTAATGGGTTACGGAAGGGCTCCTCCATCTATAATTTCACTAAGTTGATCCAAGGATTCGGTGTTCAGTTCGTAACTTGTAGTCGGGTGCCACAGCCGATAGATGCTCTACTATTTATGAAGATGGGGGTTGGGGAAACCCTTCGCAGTTATGCCAGTAGGTATTGGAAACTTTACAATGAGATTGGTGGGGGCAACGAGAAGATTGCAGCGAGAACTTTTAGGATGGGGCTGCCCGAGGACTCCAAGCTTCGAGAGTCATTAACGAAAAAGTCACCCGAGGATATGAGGCAACTCATGAGGCGTATTGAGGAGTACAAGCGCCTGGAGGATGATAGGTTGCAGAGCAAGGGTAAGGCCCCGTTGGTGAATCGTCCTCGATAGACCGGTTTTCAGTCGAGGCTTCGAAAGGATTTAAGGATGCAAGAGCCAGAATGGCAGCTGGGGGAGGTAAACGTGACATTTAAGGAACCAGTGCACAGGATTACAAACCGAATTAAGAATTAGCTATACTTTAGGTGGCCGAACAAGATGGGGGGTGATCTTTCTTGAAGAAACCAGAATTTGTACTGCACCTATCACAAAGATAAGAGGCATACCACCGAGCAATGCCGAGTGTTGAAAGACCATCTAGGGCAGTTGGTGAAAGCAGGACATTTGAAGGATTTTGTGGTGAATTCCGGGGATTGGGGCATCGAGCCCAGTGCTCAACAGAAAAGAAACCCTCTCCCACCACCATTAAGAGTAATTGAAGTGATCCACGCCACCCCGAGGAGTACGACTGTGCCCGAAAAGGGGGTATTGACTGTTGTGCCTGTGGAAGACCCCTCGGACAAGCAACCACCAGAAAAGAGAACGAAGATTGCTCAGGAGACTCTTGCTTTCGATAAAGATGACTTAAAAAGAACAATCCAACCGCATGACAATGCGTTGGTAGTCATGGCTAGGGTAAGTAGCTTCTTGGTAAAAAGGGTGATGATAAACTAGGGGAGTGGGGCCAACGTGATGTATCCAGGCCTATTTAAAGGGCTCGGGTTAAAGAACTAGGATCTATCAAAGTATGATACACCGTTGGTCAGATTTGATGGCAGGGTGGTGATTTCCCTTCCTGTGAACATGGAAGGTAAGGAGGTGATGGTGGCATTCATAGTAGTCAATTCATTTTCTCTATACACGGCGATTCTAGGTAGGCCGTGGATTCACGCAATAGAGGCTGTTCCATCCACCTTACATGTGAAGCTTAAATTCCCCACCGAGAAGGGCATAGTCGTAGTCAAGGGAAGCCAGCAGGCTGCTAGGCAATGCCTAGTGGCTGCGATTAGCTGGAAGAGTAAGTAGGGTAAGCAAGAAGAAACCGCCGAAAAAGCCCCTTCATAGCAATTACAAGATCCTCGAGAGGGAATCGGGGCTAATTATGCCAAGGAACTAATTAGAGTAAAGATATTGCCAGATGTTGACCGGTATTTTCAAATAGGGGCGAGTATGGAGGACAAGGACAAGGTAGAAACGTTTCTATTTGTAATACATTTCGTAGAAGTATTCGCATGAAGCCCGTATGAGGTGCTCGGGGTTAATCCCGAGTTCATTGTTCACAAGCTTAACGTGGACCCGTCGTTTCTCCCAAAGAAGTAGAAGCCGAGAAGGTCAGCCAAGGAACACGTGGAGGCAGTAAGGCAGGAGGTCAGGAAGTTGAAGGAGGCCGGGGCGATAAAGGAAATCTTTTTCCTTGAATGGTTGGCGAATAGCATGGTGGTCAAAAAGAAGAGTGGAAAGTGGAGAGTTTGTGTAGATTTCACAGATTTAAACCGAGTATGCCCAAAGGACTCGTTCCCTAGGCCAAAGATAAATTAACTAGTAGATACCACCTATGGGCACCCAAGGATGAGTTTTCTAGATGTCTTTTAGGGTTACCATCAGATCACACTAACTGCCGAGGACCGGGAGAAGACATCATTTATCTCACCGAACGCAAATTATCATTACACCATGATGCCCTTTGGGTTGAAAAACGTTGGGGCGACATATCAACGAATGATAACTAGAATGTTTCGGGACAAGATCGGGCGAACGGTTGAGGTGTACATTGATGACATGGTGGTGAAAAGTAAACATGAGGCACGGCATATAGAAGATCTTCAGGGGGTGTTTGAGGTCCTTCGGTGACATAAGCTACGCTTAAACGCGAACAAGTGTGCCTTCGAGGTGGGGGCTGGCAAGTTCCTAGGCTACCTAATCACTAGTCGAGGGATAGAGGTCAACCCCGATCAAATTGATGTTGTGCAATGCCTTAAGCCACCGAACAATCCAAAGGAGGTACAAATCTTGATCGAAATGCTAGCTGCCCTTAACCAGTTCATTTCTAAGTTTGCAAATCGTTGCTATCCATTCTACCAGCTTTGTAGAAATTGAGGGGGTTTCAATGGGATAAGGATTGTAAAAGGGCTTTCCAGGACCTAAAGGAATATTTGATGCGAGCGCCCACGTTGGCAGCCCCAGAGCGCAATGAGGAGGACTTATTTACGTACCTCTCGGTGTCTGATCATGCTGTAAGCGCCATGCTTTTAAGGGATCAAGGAATGCAGCAGCCTGTGTACTACGTGAGCAAGACTATGGTCGATGTCGAGACAAGGTACTTACCCCTGGAAAAGTTGGTGATAGCATTAGTGCATGCTACGAGGAAACTGCCCCACTATTTTCAAGCTCATACTATCTATGTCCTAACTGAGTACCCCTTGCAGTCGTTACTGAAGAGATCCAACTTCACAGTCCGGATAGCTAAATGGGGGACCCGGCTAAGGTCCTTTGATATAAGGAACAGGCCGAGGAGTTCAGTGAAAGGCCAAGTTCTTGCTAACTTCGTTGTAGAGTTTTCACCAAAGAACATGGGAGAAATGATTTGTCATGTAGAATGTCGCCTGTGGAAGGTGTTCGTGGACAGTGCATCAAGTGCTATGGGGGCTGGTGCCGAGATTGTCATTATCACCCTAAAAGGAGTATGATTGGAACAATCTTTCAGGTTGGGGTTCAGGGCCTCTAACAATGAAGCTGAGTACAAGGCCTTGCTGGTTGGATTGAGGACCGTTTTAGGTATGGGTGCCCGGGATGCAGAGATTTATTTAGATTCCTGTCTAGTCGTTAGCCAGGTGCAAGGCAATTTTGAAGCCTGGGATCCTCAAATGAAAGAGTACCTACAGGTGGTAAAGCAGGTGATGAGTAAGTCTCATACTGCCAGGGTAGCCCAAATTCGCCGGGGACAAAACAGGCATGCAGATTCTCTAGCCACGTTGGCATCATCAATGACAGAGGATGTACCTCGACTAATCAAGGTCGAACTCATAGGAGAGTGGAGCATTAATACCACAATTGGTGTCGGTGTCGCGGTGATTTCATCAACCGAACAATGTTGGATGGACTCAACCATTGACTTCTTAGCCGATGATCGAGTCCCAAGTGATGAGAAAGAAGCTAATAAGGTTCGCCAAGTAGCTGCACGGTACTGGTTGTTGGCAGATCGCAAGTTGTGCCGAAGGTCTTTTGGGGGGCCGTACCTTTTGTGTTTGCATCCCGAGAAGGTAAGTGGACTCTTAACCGAGTTGCATGATGGGGTGTGTGGCAGTCATGTAGAGGGACGTTCGTTGGTGCACCGAGCAATGACTTAGGGATTTTAGTGGCCTCAAATGCAGAAGGACGCCGCCGAGTATGTGCGTAAGTGTGAACAGTGTCAAAATCATGCCCCTTTGATCCATCAATCGGCAAGCCATCTAAATCCGGTCAGCAATCCCTGGCCCTATGCACAATGGGGGCTGGATATTCTCAACCCATTTCCTCGAGCGACGAGCAACTAGAGATTTGTCTTGGTAACTGTTGATTACTTTACCAAGTGAGCGGAGGTAGAGACTTTAGCTAACATTCGGGACGTGGATGTCAAAAAGTTTGTGTGGAGAAACATAGTCATGAGGTTAGGGGTGCCGAGCTCACTGATATCTAATAATGGACTGCAATTTGACAACAAGACTTTTCGTGAGTTTTGCAGTGATCTTGGCATCAGGAACAGGTACTCCACCCCAACATACCCTCAAAGCAATGGCCAAGCTGAAGCCACCAACAAAGTGATCGTGAATGGATTGAAAAGAAGGCTAGATGGTGCAAAAGGGAGGTAGGCCGAGGAGCTGCCCAATGTTTTATGGGCGTACCGGACGACACCAAGAAGATCTACAGGGGAGACTCCATTTTCTCGCACGTACGGGGCAGAAGCTGTAATACCGACCGAGGTGAACTTATGTAATGCGCGAGTTGCGGAATTTACCCCTACCCAGAATGAGAGACTGTTGGTGAAGCATTTAGACTTACTGGAAGAATACCGAGAAGCTACGGTTATATGGCTAGCCAAGTATTAACAAAAACTTGCTCGGCACTACAACAGAGATGTAAGGACCAGGGAATTCAACGCCGGGGATTTGGTGTTACAAAAAGTAATAGGAAATATAAGGGACACCAATGCCGGGAAGTTAGCCCCGTCTTGGGAGGGGCCATATAGAGTAACCACCATTGCAGGAGCAAGAGCATACTACTTGGAAGATTTGGATGAAAGGCCACTACCTCGACTATGGAATATCCACAACTTAAAAAAGTTTTATCATTAATCATTTAAACCCTGGGATGTAAATTTGACGTAATCGTATATACATGTTTTACTAATGAATATGATGGTATTTACTCGTGCAGATGTGTTTAAATCCCATTGTTATTGATTTATCGACACCAGCCAACGACTATGGAAAACGTTAAGGAGACTAAGGCAATGTGTTTTATACTAAGGACAGAAACCTGCCCTCAATTCGATTCCCATCATCGGATAGGTGGAAACCTTAATCTAAGTTACCTAAGGGCAAGGCAGAAACCTTTCCCTGGTTCGATTCCCATCACCGGACAGTTGGAAACCTTAATCTAAATTACCTAAGGGCAAAAACCTGTTCCCAGTTCGAGTCCCATCATCGGACAGGTGGAAACCTTAATCTAAGTTACCTAAGGGCAGAAACCTGTCCCCGGTTCAATTCCCATCACCGAACAGGTGGAAACCTTAATCTAAATTATCTAAGGGCAAAAACTTGTCTCCGGTACAATTCCCATCACCAAACAAGTGGAAACCTTAATCTAAGTTACCTAGGGGCAGAAACCTATCCCTGGTTTGATTCCCATCACCAAATAGGTGGAAACCTTAATCTAAGTTACCGAAGGGCAAAAACCTGTTCCTGATTCGATTTCCATCACCGGACAAGCGGAAACCTTAATCAAAACTTTCTAAGGATAGAAGCCCGTCCTCGGTTCCCATCACTAGAGATGCTAAAACAAAGCCTAACAGTTTTAAAACAACCATTCATAGTGCTCGGTATCCATAGCCAAGAAAAAAAGCAGTTAAAGCAAACACAAGTAAATTAAATCAAACCATTGTTCGATCACCACAGCCCGGTGACCATAGGAAAATAAACCCGAAGTTAAATATAATTGAAGTTAAAGCTATTGCTCGGTTACCATAGCCCGGCGACCCTGGGCAATCCATACAAAGAAATAATAAAGGAAAAGCAAGCATAGAGAAAACAACTAGTTAAACGTGAAGGTTAAACGGTTGGATTGGCAGGTGGGGATTGGGCTACTTCATCAGCTGGCTGTCCGAGAATGTCCTCGGTCCGTGGCTATTGGGCTTGCTCATTTTCTACGGCATGGAGGTTGCTAGAGACCTCGAGATCAACGTGGGCGTTAATCGCTTGGTCCACTCCCTCACGCTGGTGGTTTTTTCCTCGTCCACAGCCTCGGCCTAACTCTGGGAAGGGTAGAGGAGCCGGGTAGGGGATTTGGCCTGGGTCTCTCATAGGGGAATCCTCGGCCACTCCCATCACCTGGAGGGCCGTCAGCCATCCCTCCCCGAACCCATGAAATTACGCTTGGTGAACAAAAGGCTCTGCAGATTTCTCAACATCTGCAAAGCCCTCGTCGTACCATTTGCTTTCGCAGGCTTCAAGGGCAGCTTTGAGGTTAGCTATTTGATTGGCCTAGGCCAAATTAAGACTGGCTACCTCTACTAATTTAAGCTCGGCGCCCTCCAGCCGACCCTCCACCTCAGCTGCTTTCTCCTCAGCCAACAGCCAGGCTTTCTTCGAGGATTGAACTTTCTTCTCTGCGGCCTCGGTAGCCTTACCCTTCTCCTTCGCTGTAGCATTGGCGACGTCCTTCAGCGCCTTTTCCCGATCAGCATCCTCGGCGAGTTCTTTCAATCTCTCGCCAAGTACATATGTTATCTACGCGAACTAGTAACGTGATGACAACAAAAGTTAGAGGATCACTCAAGCATCAAAATAAACAAGTAAAGAGAGGAAAGGAAATTTACCGCCACTGTAGCCGCTGTACTAGTGATTCCTCGTCACCCTCTGTGAAGAACCACACGTCCTCAGGTAAGAGGAGGCTGTGCACTAAACTCTAGGCCACCCTCGCCTTATGGTCCTTGTCCCATGCTATTATGCTTTTAGTGGATAACAGGGGCCCATCACCTAACTTAAGGTCGGGCTACTAGATGGTCTCAGGTTGAGATGAGGATGCCACGTCCTTACGGCCCTTGGCGAGTGGCTAAGAATCACCCGCTGGTTCTCATATCGTGATCCCCCCCGGGGGATCCTCACAAGAACATCACCAAGGACCTTTGAGGGAGGGTCACCAACCTTCTGTTTCTTTCTAGGGCTGTTGGCAGCAAGGGGGGGAGGAGCTTGGGCCCCGCCTTGAGGCTGGGTCGAGGGTTGTACACTAGGTATGAACCGGCCAACAGTCATCTTCCTTCTGGTCACCATATCTTTGTCCTGAACGTGCTCGGCTTCGCTTTGCTCGATTGCTTAGACTTGGGCCTCTTGGGCTTAGCCTTTGTTCCCTTCAACAGGGATGTGTTCCCGCTCCTTGAGAGCTCGGGAAACTTGCTCGACTAACTCGTCCCTGATTGGGGCAAAGTCATCAGCAGTTGTGTAACGAGGACCGATGTCTCAGGCTTCATCTGTGGTCAATGAGGGAGGGAAGAAGTTGGCGTGCCGGACATCGATATAAGACAACAGCGGACTATCTACTATAAGTGCTTGGCCGATGGGATGCCAAGTCTTGTACACGGGGGTGCAACCAAGTATGAGGTGCGAAGCTCGGAGCTGCCCGTCCATATAAACAAATATTTCGGACCTGAGTACAAAATTCAAGTCCCTTACGTGCACTACTCTAATATCCGGGGTAAACATTCTACTATCTGCAATGATGAATACAACGAGTTAGTATCCGAATGAACGAAACAGTTATGACCAAAAAAGGAAAAGTAAGTTAGTGATCAGTACGAACCCACTTTGCGCCATGAGAGGGAGGGAGGGATTTCGCTAGCAAGCCAATTGCCGCGCACCCAGACGAACTCCCTGGCAGAATTTCTATTGGAATCGGGCAGGCAGGAGATCAGCCGTAACCTCGCATCTCTAACTTTTAAGTAATAGTTAGTTCTCTTATTCACACATAAACTGTACATGTGGTTTATTTCGTGATGGTCTAATTGCAAACCGAACTTTTGGTTCAACCTACTGACACAACTAACTACCTGGTAAAAGTTAGGGGGAAGTTGGTTGGGACTCAGCCCATAATACCTAAGGGTATTGAGTAAGAGGCGGTCCACAAGAAATCTAACCCCACCCTCCAGAATTGCCATTAAAGGGAAAAAAGCGGTATTGGCCCCTCTGTGGAGAGCAATTTCACTCTCGTGGCAGTACACCACATCCACATCATTACGGATGTTAAAACTTAGCCTGAAAGTGGTTAGGGACACCTCAGTGTTTAGAAGGAAAGCAAACCCCATCTTAAACGCTAAAAACTAAAGGAAGAGATTGACATAAAGGAGAGAGGAAGAAAACTTACTTTGGGCTCTAGGAAAGAAAGAAATTTTGGGCTGGAGGACAAGTGCGTAGATGAATGCACGGCAGAGAGAAAACTCAGAGAATGGAGAGTGAAAAAGTGGAGGAATGATTTGGGATGGGCTATTTATAGGAGCCAAAGGGCAGTGAGCAACGATTAGTCAGCAATAATGAGGATTAATTAGCAATAAGGAAACAAACCTTATGGATACCAATGCCAACTGACGCACGCGCCACCTCAGTTCACGAATCGTCAGGTAATAATGACGACTGGACCGAATGGCCAGATATAGCGCACCTTTTAAGAGCGCATTTATGAGTTTCTAGAATCGCCCAATTGTACCCATTAAGCTTCTCGGATAGCGAGTGCCTTTTAGGTTCCTTGATTCTTCCCGAGAGCCAGGCATGAATTAAGGGGGGGCTAATGTACGGCACTCTAGTGCCCAACCCATTTGGGCCTTGGATTCTAACTCAACAGTATGGCCTTTGGGCCCAACCTCTTTCTACCCAAGACCCCGGCCTGAACCCACAATCACCACGAACACAAGCCTCATATTGCTCAAAAGACTGAGTAGGTAATCTACATTAGCACGAACCTTATTTCACCACCTGGTCCTTGATCAATAAACCACCCCGAGTAAGAAGAAAGGTGTTCGGATATGCTACCCCTCGTATGTACGGCAATGCCTTGGGAAATATCATTGCCGAGCATATTCATTGGAGTGGGAATCAATTCCAAAGCCATTCCCACCTAAACACCCACCTACGATTAACGACGTTGGACCTCCTATTGCACTAATTTTGGAAGCAACCATAATCCCTCCACTCACGCTTGGCTATAAATATGAAAAACCAAGGAAGGGAAAGGGGTTGGTTGGAGAGAGCTGAAAGCAATAGAGTCATACTAGTGAGAGGAAAGCAATACAAAGGCTTAAGAGAAATCGTTGGGTCTCTAGGCTGGAATCATCCAAAATAGGAAATCCAAAGCCCACATTATAAATATATTGTGAACCCAAGAGTGAGCTAGCCCTTTAAGCCCGTTCTGGGTGCGCACATATGTAATGAGGTGTAATATATAAAAAGTAACAATTACTTCAAATATTAATTTTTTAAAAGATTTCTATAAGTATTTTTTATCTTTTTATCTCTACAAAATACAAATATATCATACCATTATATTTTGTATGTTTGATTAATATTTTTTTTAAGGTGAACTATATTTTTCTAACTTCTATTGTAGTTTATTATATTTGATATACAACTAAACTTTATAAGTTTTAAATTTATTATTCAAAATTCTCATCTCTTAAGGAATAATGAGATTATCATAATAATAAAAATTCATTACAAAATTACAATATTATCTTAACCAAAATTAAAATGAAATAAAAGGAATAAAGGATAGACTTTATATTAATTTATTACTAAAAAAATCAGTAGGCATATTCAAATTCATTACCATGTATATTGTGTTTTGACATTGCGGTGGGTCCTTTTGCTCTTTTGGGCTAGGTTGCCTCCTGTTGCCTTCTGCCACGTTGAGACCTAAGTGTTTCGGGTAGGAGAGTTAGGACCGGTCCAATTGCAACTCACCTTGGTCTGGCTTGTGCACAAACTATGCCCCTTTTTGCTAAGACTTTAATCATATGCCCATGGCAGGTGTAGTTGTTATAAAAGAGTTATGGTAGGCAGATACAATGGGACAATGATAAAAGCAACACACTTGCTGTTAGACAAAATGAAACTATTGCAAAAAAGTTGCGGCAGATAAACATAATAAAACAATAATAAAAGAGATATGCTTACTGCCAGGCAAGACAAATAAGGGATCTTTAATTAAAATAAGGAAAAGAGCAATATAACAACAAGGAACACATTGTAAGTGAAATTGCAAAGACGAAAAAGGAAATAATAATGATATGTAATGAAATCAAAGAAGGAAAAGGTTAGTTTGTCGTGTTCAGTTGTGTTACGGGACTAAGACCAAGGATGGATCCATTCCCTCAATGTGAATAACCTCTCAGAGAGATCCTACTGTAGAAATTATCCACTTTAAGGGAACGGGCCTGAATGGCTTATGCCCAAATGAATCCTTTATCCTCAATAGATGGTAGGCTTTTAGAGGGAGAGAAGAGATTAACCTATTGGTGCATGCCTGCCTTTCTACACTCTCTATTCCTTTTCCTGATTCCTTTTTCTTTTTCTTTTTCGTTTTGTCACTTTTATTCTTTCCCCTCCTTTTCTTTCTTTCTCAATGCTTACTTGTGTAGTGTTATGGTGATGATAGTGATGTAATTCTCTCCTAGTGGTTGCTACTATTGCAATGATGATACTATGCATGGCAAAGGCCCTTTATATACTGCCTGCCGTGATTTTTTTTATACCATTTTACCCTTTAATTACTTTTGTCTAGATTTGGGTGTCCTTTCCAACTACCCACTGGTTTGTCAACTGCCCAGCCACCACCACTTACTTGTGCTGGCTATGCCATTCCCCATTACTAAACAAAGAAAACTGTTTTGTTTGCTTGTTCACCGTGGCATTCTTATCCACCACAGTGTGGGTATTCTCTCTTGTTATTCCTCATGGCATACACCTAATGATTCTAACTCATCATTTTCTCTTTTAGGTGGTATGTCATCCCAGCAAAATATTTCCCTCAAAAAAGTTTCAGCGGGAACCCCAAAATAGGCTTTCCCTTCTCCCCACCGCTAGACCATACCCTCTCATATCTCTGACACATGACCCATCACTCCTATATTGGCTAGGTACAGGTTAGTAGTGCCTAGGTCATGTGTGTGCTCCACTTCCATGTATGTCCAAAGCTTGTCTGCTGCTCATGCATTTGCCATGGACTGGAGGTTCGTTTGTGCGTTCTGCCACTCATTCTTGACCTCTTATGGCGTGAACTGTTTTCTGATCCTCCATTCTTTATGGCTTGCTTCCTCCAAGGGCTAGGTATTCCTTTATTGTGGGCTTTTCTCCCTTTTAGCCCACTGTATGCTCCTTCCGTTGGCTTGCCAGTATTCCTGCCATGCCATTCTGTTATTTCTGCTACGACGTTATTTGATCCATGCTTGTTGGGCCTCTTTCAGGCCTACTTTATATTCTTCTCTCAATTGGTTACAATGTCCCAGTATGGTCAATGACTTTATACTCATGCTACTTTGGGCTTTCTTGACCCATTACATTGCTTGTAGGCTCCTTTGGCCCATTTCTTTCTCCTTGGGCATCCTCGGCCCATATGCTTTCCTTGGGCATCATCGGCCCATTTTCTAATTCTGCATTTCCAAGGGCTTTTACTAACTCGTTTGGACTTCCTTGGCCCAATTACCATATCCTTCATCCTTGGGGTTCATAGGCTTTCCATCAACCCCTTACTTTCTTAATTTATTACTTCGAGCCTGCTGTGGCCCATTTTTACTCTTCTACATCACATAATACCCATGGGTTTACTACTTCTTTCTTTGGGCTCCTTTAGGCCCATTTGCTTTCCTCAAGGCCCATTTGTTTACTTTATGGGCCTATAACCCATTATTCCTGCCACTCAAGCTTAATGGGTTTTCCCTCAATCCTGCTAACTCTTTCCTGCCCATATTGCTAGGTTTCTTCCTACTATCAGGCTTTTCCAAAATGAGCATCAACAGACATAAACTCAAATTCCTATTTCTGAAAAAACTAAGTATTAACCCAAATTAAAATTCAATCAAAGCTATAAAAGGGAGACAGAAGAGTTTGTAATCGGAAATTAAAAAAAACATAATACCAAAACGTATATTTAAAAAAAAAAAATCATCAACCATAATCAAAATTATAAGAAAGAACAAAAATTCACAAGAAAGTAGAGAGAGAGAGAGAGAGAGAGTATTCACAGTTTTTTTTTTTTTTTTTTGGAAAATATGGATTGAATGAGAGAAATGATATCGAATTTATACAAAATAAAATGGGGAGAAGAATAGTCAAAATATAAGAAAGAGAAAATGATAAAGAAAGTGTAACAATATAGTAAAGAGTAGTGGGGAGATAAAGAGGTAAAGTAGAGAGAAGTGGGGAATGGGGAGATAAAACGGTAAAGAGTAAGGAGAAATGTAGAAGGAAGTGTAATAGTTAATGTGGACTAATAGATAAATAGAGAAAATAAGAGTTTTTTTTTTTTTTTTTTTTAAAGAATTGGGAGAATAAAAGTTTAGAAAGAGAAAATAAAAAGTAAAAATTAAGTGGATGATGTGGCTGCTGATGTAGCTTAACAAGAGCGTAACAACCATAAATACTACGCTTCAGCTTTTAGATATATATAGACAAAACTAAAAATCATCATGTACATTCCTTTGTCGTCCAAACAGTAAAATCATCAAATATTTTCAGTACACTTTTTATATATTGGTACGTTACTTTTGTCTTTTGCCTAGGTACATTATCGATGTGAATCAAGAGAAAACTACATTATCACTAGTCGCTAACCCATGCGATGCATTGAAAAGTTCTTAGAGGATAGGGTTAACCTGCACGTTGGAGTCATACCATGGCTGCCAGAGTTTGTTCCTAAGGTTGGACTCAAAATTATCAAAAATGGAATTTTGAGCTTTTCAGGCACTAATATTTTAGAGCATCTTGCTAGCTCTTTCATTGAGGCACTATGTCATTTGAGACAACAAAGTAACTATTATGAGAATTTGATGAAAGAATTCTATATTGCATTGAAAGAAAATGAAAGTACATCAAGTATTTATACAAAGTCTAAGAGTAACTAACTTCTTACTAACTCCACAATATACAGATCTAGCCTCTACAACCAATCTGATTAATACACGTGTATATAAACAATAGCTATGAATTAAACAAATCCTAAAGTATAGTTGTTTTAAATATAAGCACTGTCGTTTATATAGTCATAGCTACAATTCTTCAATTGCTCTATTCTGATACTCTACCTCTTTGCCTGAGTCAATAGCTACAATCCAAACTTGCTCGACCTTCAACATGAGTCCTTGATCTTGTCCTTCTGATAACTATGAAACATCATTGGTTTCTTTGTTTTAATGGAATTGTCCAGGTTGGTGTAAAGATTGACAAAAACACAAAGGCTTAAAAGAAAATTCTGACCTCTTCACATAGATATGGAGATTGCCACCTAATTGAAAAATAAAAAAGTAACGAAACCCAGAAAATGAAAATTCCTAATAACAATTCAGGTAAAATTTGATCTTCTAGGTGTATACTTCTTTAACCCACATGAACTGCACTTGCACATAACTCTAAGATGGGGGGAAAATAAAATAATAAAGAAGCATCTTAATGAATCCTTCAACAAAACAAACAGAAAGTTGTTGTAAGGACTACATAAGAAGAAAATGAATGTGGTGGTGAGAAAGGAGTGCATAAAGGTCCTACAAGAATGTTAAAGAAAAATATGTCAACGTACATGTAATATTTAGAAATGAGCTCAAGGCTTACATATGAAAATTTGGAATATACGTTCCTTCCATGCCATTGCACACCACAACTACCTTCTCAAGTAGAACATTTTGTCCACTATTTTCTAAAGGCCTACTTCAAAAATTGTCACAAAATTAGGCTTAAAACCTGATGATAAACTCCTTAGTCTATAAAGTCAAATATACAATTGCCCCCAAAAATCAACTGGAGGGAAAAGAATTGCACACACACACACACACAAAATAAGATAGACATACTTCACACTTGGCTGGCATTTTTCTGAAGCTGATAACTTATAACTAGACTTTGTTTTACAATATGTGCAATAGTAATCTACATTCTCTAGATTATTTAAACCATACCCAAGTCAATGAGTAAACACATATAAGACAAGAATAGAAATTGGCATCACAATTCGTAAATCAAGTGTATTAAGCACACCTTGAACAACTTGTTGGAAATATTCTCACACTTAGCATGCACCCAAACATTACAACCATCACAACACACTTGATCAACATCTCTGAATTCATTGAATTGTTTTTTAAAAGGAAAAAGAATAGGAAAAATTATAAATCAAATTCAAATTTGCAGGTAATCTCACCCAATTACTGAAAAAGAACGTTCAAATATTGTGGCCAGGAAGGAGAATCTAAAAATTAGAAGAAGAGAGATAGAGATTGAAATTCTAGTGTGTTCCAAAAATTTTATGCTAAAAATTCCATAAATTTTATGATAAAAAATTACAGAAATTTTCAATCAATGCAAACAAATAAAGAAAGGAATAAACTACAAATTTTTTACTAATATATTGTTGTGGCAAAGTTTCTGAGAAATAGTTTGGTATTAATTAGTTGATGAACGAAACGAAATCACTCACTATCTCTAAAAAATCAAAATTTCTCAACCAACACAAACAAACTCACATTGTTCCTTTTACAAAACTTGACATACAAAACAAAAAATTGGTTTACAAAACATTATTTAAAAACAATGCAGAAAGTTATTCAAAATAGTGTGCAATGCAGATTTTTGAGACATTTTATATAGCATCTCAATAGAAGGAAAAACATTTGAGGATGGGATACTTAAGGGTTCTATGGTTGAATTGAGAAGTTTGTTGAATACTTTTATAAGGATGGTACTACTTGGTTTTCGATGAAACGTTGGCTTCTCACTTCAAGAACAGATGGTTGTCTACAAAGAATAATCCCATAATTTTCATTTCCTACTTTTGCAACCCTCAACAAAAGTTAGAGTCATGATTTTATATATATCTTCCATACCATTAGTATTAATCATTCTCAGTATATACACCATTAACATAGATACAAATTACTTCAAAAGCAATCTTGTTTTAAAAACACCATAAAGCGAAAATATCACCAACAAATAATCATAATATTTGAAGAGAGCAAAATGAAGCAACTTTCAAAGTTTTAGCTCAAGCTTTTTTGCATTGTTTTGTACCTCCTGAAGCAGTGATATCAAGGTGTTATTGGATGAGCGGATAACAAACCAAACAATAGATTAGTAAATTTGTGCATAGAGGCACTCTATAATCCATGACTTATTGAATTCTACAATGCCAGCACCACTAATCTTTATATATATATATATATATATAATCATCAAAGAAGTATTCTTCAAACCATAGAAGTATATAAAACATTGAAACCATTAATTGAAATTTTGAAACTAAAGCACACAAAAAAAAACAAACAAACAAACAAACAATGCTTTTAGTAAAAAATTGCAATAATAAGATGAAAAAACTACTTGATGAGGGAATATTGTTGCCACCACCATCATTAGATTATGCAATCCTCTCCAACTATCTTCTGGGTCTGTGCATTTATATTACAAATCCTCTAACTTCCTTTTACGTTCTACTTACAAACCACTCTAAGAAAATTCATTTCAAATCAAGGATTTCATCAACAATTTGCAATTATGATTGAAGATAAAATGACTAAACAACATCAAGATATAATATATACTGATATATACAAATAACAAAGAAACTGAAATTTAGCTCCACAAATAGAACCAAACTTGGTTACCAAATAGAGAAGTAGATGTGCAGGACCAAAGTGATTGCAAAAGTATTTTAAAAACATAGCCAAGTCAAGAATAGAGAGTTACCTTGGTATCATTGTCATTGTTGCTATTGTTGATGCTTGGATAGGTTGTGAGTATGGTTCATGACCTATTGTAGCATCTAGACTCATTTTAATTACAAATACAAACATAAAAACTATTTAAAAATCAAATAGATGAACCACAATACAATGAAAAGTCAAATTCTCAAACTTTGATGGTAATTTTACCAACGCAGATTGAATTCTAACTTTGTAATTCAAGAATAATATCAATAAAAATTAATTGAATTTCAAATTCATATTCACATCTTTGTACTGTTTATTTATAACTGCCAAAAATGTTAAAAGGTTTTCCCAAATTGCTAAAGTTTGTTAGAGTTAACAAATTTTATATATCTGGTGGAAACCCTTACTTGGTTCTTCATGATCACAAAAAAAGTTCATTCTTTACTACCAGCATGAACAAAGAAGATTCGATTAAATGTCATCAATTTGTTATAAGATATGCTCGTTTAGTTATGACAGAGCCAATTTTTACAATTAAGAAAATCAAAACACAAAAGCTTCTTTTAGCCAAATTTTTTTATTTATGTGTTAATATCTTTTTTGGCTTGTGGCAGATCCAAGCTTCTTTTTAATTGAAATCCTCCACACTAATCTCAAAAAGATTTAAATACAAAAGCTGCTGCTCTTGGCTTAATAACTGGAACTTTTAAATTACATTAACACTTATCTTAAAATAAGTAAGTTGTTGAATTAAATAAATTCTACTCAGTTCAAGACACACCAGCAATTTTTATAGTGAGGACTGTCTGCTATACAAAAGCTAATTGGAAATTATGTTTCAAACAAAACATATGTATGCACATTTATGTTACCAATATCAACACGTAATACAAAGTTTAAAGAAAATCAAACCAACCCATCAACAAAAAAGTAAACAATCGCTATGTTTTTTCTAGAACAATTAGGTAAACAGCCATTTCACTATTTCAGTAAAGATGGAAAGTTTTCTATTAGATTATCCTAAATACTTCTGATACAATTTTATGGTCATTTGGAATACAATTATTTAAAAAGAAGAGAGAGATAGAGAGGTTCATTTGGACAATGAACACCTCTCTATCTTGCTGTGATCAAATCAAGCCTGCTTCATTTAGTAAAAGCTGAAATTTCTAATTAGCACAGATGTTTCCACAATCCCACCCCATGACAGTTTATAATCCAAATTAGATTGATTCTGATGTGGGGTTGATTCTAATGCCAAAACCCATATCCCCAAGCCACATAAGCAGCTTGCCCTTCCCCCTTTTACTATTTCAATCCTGTAGTAAAATTTGATATATTAAAAGGAACCAAAATTGTAGCCGTTCCAGCAATCTAATGTTAGGTTGGTTGTGAGGAGAAGCATTTGTGGCTTAGTTGAATTCACTTACCATCGCATGGGAAGAGAGAAAGATCTGCATCTAGCTTTTCTGTTTTTTGGGTTCCTGAGTATGGGTCTTGCAAAGTTTGCTGGGCTAAGTTTGAGTTTGAAAAAGAGACTGAGACTGAGAAATAGGTTTTTGTATTGGGTTTTGTTTAGGGGTTGAAAAGAGTAAATTTTATCAGGTTTATTTTGGGGAGAAATAATTATTAGGTTAGAAATAGTTACGCTGTTTAGGGTTTTATTTATTTTTTAATAGTTTTATTTTTTTTTAAATAATGCTAATGTGGAAAAATGTGCGAGCTTCAAAAGTTATGGTTTTATATATATATATATATATAGATTAGTTATTGACTTGCCCCTCTCTAGTCCAGAACTCTAGATATGATTTTTTTTTTTTTTAAGATTTTTTTTTAAAAACGAAAATGGCTTTCTTTCTTTCTTTTTGACAAACAATGCTATCTAGACATTTTTTAGTATCTAACTATTTCCTTGGACATGTGTTGTCCCTTGTCTTATACACACCAGGTTATTACAAGAATTAATCCCTTCGAGATGGCCCCAAGATGCCAACAAGAGATTTCGAACTTAGAATCTCATGAATACCATGAGACCTTAGGAACCACTAAGTCAATTTCTTGAAGTAGATAATAGATAGCTTAAGAGCATTCATTTAGGATACTTTTTTCCTTCCTTATAAAAAGTAACTTTTTTTTTTACATTTTTTTATATTTCTCATAAAATTGGTATTAAAACTTTCCTAAAATAAGTTCATTAACAAATACTCTAAACAAACCTAATACCCAAAAAAATATATTACTTATGTGCTTAATTGTTTAAAATATAGAGTCTTGAAGTTTTTTTTTTTTTTTTTTTTTTTGAGAAATAATTACAACATGCTGCTAACCCCGCAACTCGAACCCTTTCCCCCCTAGACCCCCAAGCACTTTGTGCATGGAGAGGTACCAATTCAGCTACAAGGCCTTTGGCGAGTCTTGAAGTTCAATTTTTTTTTTTTTTAATGTTTCCAACAAAAGTATCTAGGTTTAAATCCCCCACTTATTGAATTTACACACACATATATATCCCAAAAATATATATTACATACTTATGTGCTTGATTGTTTAAAATATAGAGCAAGTTCAATTGTATTTTTTATTTTTTATTTTTATGTTTCCAACAAAAGCATCTATATTATTAGAGTTGGCCCAAGCATCTATATTTTTATGTTTCCTAATTATTGATGTAATTGAAGAGTTGGCCCACATTAGATCATGTCACTTAAAAATAATATCATGCTCACTTAAAAACAATACTGTAATCAAATAGATGATAACATATATATACAAATTAATGTAATGAAAAGTTGTTGGGTATTTGCGTCACGGTTGCTATTTTATATTTTTGGTTGAATAATAATTGAGAATTTATTACCAAAGTCAAGTTAGAGTTAGTAATCGGCCAAGAGCTATTATAAAGCGCCCCAAGACACTATGCAATGGGCCAATTCATTTCCAAGTCCAAGTACAAAAGAAAAGGAGATCATCTCCAGCCCACAAACCAAAGTCAAAATGTCTCACAAGATTTCCTAGACACCATTTTAGGAAGTGACTATAAACTAAATTTATTTTATATATTTTTTGTGAGTCCCACACCATTTTTTTTTTCAATTTTATTTTAAATAATCTAATTTTTAATTTTTTAAAAATAAGCTAACTTTTAACTTTTTGTCTCATATTATGTAAATAAATTATCGAAAATATGCAATTCTCAAATAGGCACTAAAGAACATGCATGACCATTGTTGAATCGCTTTCAAAGACTACACATTTTAGGTCAACAGCTAAGGCACATCTGATTATGTGATGTGAAATTCAATTATTCTAAACCCACAACCTTTATATAATATACACTTTTCTACAACTATCTTATGTGAAAAAATGTAATCTGCTGTCTATCACTTTTTACATAAACTCACTACTTTTTCTCCACCACTCACTTCACAGCATTAAAGTTACAACACAAAAAGTTGTGCTCCTAGAAATTCCCAACCTACAGATTTTAGAATTAGTCAAATACCATAATTCCCATACTCCCCAATCCCATTCTATAATACTCAAGACTCACCAAATTTTGTAGTTGAAGAGGCCATGTTGACAAGGACCACACTACACTGCTATGGGGCACTTCAAAAACACACATTCCGACGGTTCATATTTAGATTTACATAGAAAAACATTCTGTGGATAAAAGAGGAAACCTTTCCCTCAAAGCTTCATTGGTTGGCAGCAAGCGCCACATTACCTTCCATTGCAGCATCTTTAGCGGCTTAGCCTAGTGAGTATTTTTGGCTTTAAAAAAAAAAAAAAAAAAAAAAAAAAAAAAGATCTTAGCTCAGGGGACCAAAAAGTATGAATCTTTTTTTTTTTTTCTTTTTTTTTTTAAAGTCAAGAATTGAAAATATACTGAGTTAAGAACAAATATACAACGAAAAATAAAGTTAGTAGCCATTCAATAAAATATATTGTTTCTCAATATATTTTATGTAAATCTTTTATCAAAACGAATTTGGCATTCTTTTAAATTCCGAAAATAATCTCTGTGATTCTGTTCTAAATTTGCAATGATTTCCCTTTCAGTCTACAAAACCTGAATAGTAAAATGGTTGTCAATATGGGTTGTTTTGCTGCATATCGCTTGGGCTCATCCTATCATGAATAGTAAACCTGTACTTGGTGGTGCCTTATTGCACTCAACATCTCATAGGATTACTACTGTTTTCTACAACAATTTAAACCACTTTGAACGAGCACACCATCAAACTGATAAAACTAGAACATGTAAATTCTGCAAACACAGAAGTGACAAACACACCAAACACTTTGAATTATTCCACATCAAACACAAGAAGCATCAGATGGCTTACAAAGTCATAGGAATAAGACACGTCACATGGCTAATAAAGTCACAGTAATGGCGATACTACATCACTAAAACAATATGAAACATACATAATATCATTTGATGAGAATACATCTTGCTGGTGATCCATCAGCTTTAGGCAACCTAAGGGTAAACAATGAAGGGAATATATTCCTGGTTGGACGTGATCGAGCTTTACACCTTCCACAAGAACGATTTCCTGAACCATTTTAATAGTGTTAGTGTTGAGTGTCAATCTTATTTTCCCGCATTAAATTTAAATTACCAATGCAACAAAATCCAATCTCCTTAATGTCAAGAGATGACTAGTGAAAAAATTCATAAAATACTAGCAAATTGAATAGAATATGCAACTTCTACTCAATTGTTTTAGGGATGAAAAAAAAAAAAAAAAAGCCTTCTACTCAATTGATCATCAAAATTTTGCATGGAAATTATGAAACTTATGGTTAAAGACATGCCAGCTGAAAATTACAAGAAGCTCTCTCAAATTCTCTGAAATACGTAAGGGAAGATATATATATATATATATATATATGTGTGTGTGTGTGTATATATATATATATATGTAAAGATTATTTTAAGGGCCGTCAAAGATAATGTAAAGTGATGCAACTTGATGTAAAGTCCTTATGCATGCAAATTGTGACAGGAGATAGAATTTGCTTTAGTTCATCATATTCTCTCTAGAAACTATTATATCTTTGCGCCAAGGGTTTTGTGACCAAGAAGCTTCCTAATTTTCATTGTTAGATGAACTAAAGAACTTTGCAGTCAACATCTTCCTCAAGTTTATGTGTTGGTCATGTACTGTGATCCATGCATCATTGTTTAGTCACGTACTGGGATTCGTGCATTGAAAGGAGGGATTACCGCTACATCACAAGTCCAATTGGGTATTGGGGTAAGGGTTCAACTATAGGTTGAAATTAAGTACTGAGATTCCTTTTACTTGTAACCACTTGTTTTGATAATAGTAGATTCTCGGGAGTGGTGACCTAAAATTCCCATGGTAGGGTTTTGCCTCAATGGTTTTCCTCATTCGTAAACAAATCACTTGTGTCAAATTTATTTTCCGCTGCATTTAACTTAGGGTCCGTTTGGATAGAGCTGAAAACTGAAAACTGAAAACTGAAACACTGTAGCAAAATAATTTTTAAATGGGTAAATAGTACCGTGGGACCTATTTTTAATAAAAAAAATTGCTGAAAAGTGAAAATTGTGGGTCCGTGAACAGTAAAAATTGTGGAAAAAGTCAAAAGTTGCGGCTACTGTTCAATGAACAGTAGCCGCAACAGTGACTGAACAGTGCGGTTTGGGCTGAACACGTGAAAAAAAAAAAAAAAAAAAAAAAAAAAAAAAAAAAAAAAAGGCTGAAACGCGAAGTGCGCGTTTCAGCTTCCTTCCAATCCAAACGGAGGCTTAGTTGGTGATTTGTTTGTGCTACCATGCTTATTGCATGAAATTGAATCTAATTAATTTCACTTGGCTAATTAATTGATTAATTTTCCAAAGAAGTCAATACATTTTTGGCCTATCAACTTTCACAAAGCTGTCTATTTATTTTGTAAGTCCTCTTCCCCTCTTCTGTTTTTTCTTTTTATTTCCATCTTTTCTAACTAGTTGTCACCTCTATAGAGACCCATCAAATAGGTTCTTAGAATACCTCCATCGCTAGTAGGTGAATAAATGTCAAGTGATAAAGAAGCGACGAGTGAATAGTCGTCAATCCGTGAAGGTGCGGGTTGCGATGAACTCTACCCATCAGGTCGTGAACTTGAGGAATATTTATCCTTGTCCCTAGAAAGAGAACCATTTGCTCACTCCCTTGCTAAGGAGGAAGAGGAGTATGAAGAAGACGAGGAGGAGGCTATGGGTGAGGAGGATGAAGGAGAGGTAGAAAATGAGGGGATGATGAGGGTGACGTAGAAGAGGTGGAGCATCAAGAGATCGACAACGGTTCTAGGCCCTTCATCCTTCCCCTTATATGGATGGTGAATGACTTTTGCCCAACCTTGTCCCCAAATGTTTTTAACAAGTTTCACGACCGTTTCCAAATCCCAGATAATATTCCCATCCGTCTACCGAGGAAGTATAAGAGGTGTTACTCTAGGAAAACAGCGGACGTTAGCATGTACGACGCCATGTTTGTTGCCAGTCTAAGGTTGCCATTAACAGAGTTACACCATCAGCTAGCCAACTATCTTCGGTTATCCGTCAGCCAGATAGCCCTAAATGCTTGGAGGATATTCCTAGGGGCCGAGGTGATATGGGGTCAGCTAAGTGGTGGCAACTGTCGTCTTACCTTTAACGAGTTTTCCTATTATTACAAGCCTCAACAGATCACCTCGTCAACAGGCATTTATCATTTCGTAACGAGGAAGACGTCGCTTAGATTGGTGTCGGATATGCCTAAATCAAATAGAAACTGGAAGAACAGATATTTTTTTGTTTAGGGGACAAATTGGGTGTGTAGACCCGAGGAGTGGGATAGCCTGCCCGACAGGTTTGATAATACCTGGGGCATTGTTAGAGAGTCAGGTGGGCCGTCCGTCTTTCTTATTTCTACCTCGTCTGCTTCTATTAATACTTATATACTTTCAAAATTGATGCACAAGATTAATCGATTAGTAACATGCTATGGCCATTGCTCTATTTCAATTAAAGAAGAGATAACATACCAGTAATGTTCTTATTCCTTGGAACATCAACTAACAGTGCAGGACCTATCAAAACAAACATAAATAATAATCAATGTAACATAAATTAACAACTTTATTGCAAGCAGGGAGATGAAGTTCTAACGTAAAGAGTAAATTTAACAAAAAACAAGAGAAGGAAGACATTAAAAATTGTAGGATTTTTTAGATGCCAAAAAGGATGAACCTTTAAAATTGCTTAAGCTAGAATTTTGTAAGAGAGCAGTTTATTACACACACAAACTCACACATATTTCATCTTTGAACTGAAATTGTGTCTTGAAATCATAAATTTCAATTCAAAATGTTTCGCACAAAAATTATAGCTTCAAAACACGACTTTAGTTCAAAAATGAAATATGTGTACGTATATGTGTAACAAGGTGTACGAAAAGAGGATTTACCCATTCTACAATGTGCAAGGATATTCCAAGTAAGAATTTGCATTGGTTAAAGATGAATTCTGAATTTATCAAGTCCCTCAAATTTTTTTTTTTTTTTTTTATATGGAATAGATAATAAATAAATAAATAAAAAAGGATAGTTCAGAATCATCTTCACTCCTCTCTAGGCAAGGAGTATGAGATACATCATCTTATAAACTACCGTTTGTTACAAAAAGCACAATTTAATACAAAATGATAACTTTAATCACTAAACCACTGATTTTAACAAAATCAGACAACCTGGTCATAACCCATGCCAAAGCTTTCTTCAAACATCACACCCATTAAAACCCCCTCCATAAACATTTACGCATCAAAAACTTTTTTATGCAAACTAAGGAGATGTTAAAAAACTAGAACAAATTTCTTTGTGGAGTAGACCCACCAATTCTAATCTACCTATATTCCACATTCCTGTCCTTCTTATATCAAACTTTAAGAGTATAAATTGCAATTTAGTCAAAAATAATAATGATATCTAACATAGTTTTAATAATGAAATTGTTTTAAATTTAGTTGGTACTTAACAAACACCTCATCATGTGCGCTTTGACTAAAAGCCGACTTTAAATATAACATGACAATAACAAATTTAGTCTAAAAAAAGGTATTAGGATGATTATTTACCGTTGAGCAGTTCCAAGTCAAGCGTGTCAACATCGAAGCCGGCATCAAAGTAGTGACCGAACACGTGGCCTGACTCGTCGACGTGGTTGCCGAAGTGAACAGAGAAGTACTTGAGCTCGGAAACGTTGGCTAATGAGCCATTCTTATGGAGTCGCGGAGGCGCAAGAACTGGCCTAGCCCATCCCTGGAGTCCCAGGACCGCATGTCCTCCCCGAACCTGTGACTTATATCAAATATTGTACCATTTCCGTACACTTCTCTCCTTACAAGGACGAGTTCCTCGATGCCACAGTCGGAGATGGTGGGATAGGCACCATCACTGGTTGCAACTGTAAGCACCCATGTGCACGATAGCACTAGCAATAGGAAAAGGGGTTTGATTTTGATCATCATTATCATGGTTTTGCTCAGTCTTCAGTGTACAAAAGTTATGGGCAATCAACATAAATTACTAGATATATATTTGCTTTGTTATCTATAGATTGAATTTTTTGTGAAATTGGTTCATTGTGTTTGAAGTTTAAGGCTACTTTAATGGCCTATTTGGAAGTTTAGAGAGGGAGGAAAGTAGAAGGGAGTAGAGGGGAGGAAAGTAGAGGGAAGTAAAGGGGAATGGTTATCATCCACCTTATTTGGATGTTTTTAAAATTAGTAAGGGGGAAGAGAGTAATTAATCATTCCTCTTATTTGGATGTTTTAAAAATTAGGATGGAAAGGAGAGGAAATGATTTAAATAAACAAATTTACCCCTATTTGAAAATGGATTTGCAACATTGGTCTATGATTAATTTGTTGGATTAAAAAATTATTTAATCAACATTCTCATTCCATCAAATACCACTAATAAAAGTATAAAACTACTATTGACTATTACAAAATAATTTTTATTACCTCAAAAAAAATTATAATAAAAATAAAAATAAATTTTCTTTATTTATGGAAAATTTTCAAGAAGCTTCACATAGGAAGCTCCGCGCAATCTTCAGCTCCCTCAGCTCCTCCTTCTTCGACGAGGACGAGCTCCGCCGCATCATGGACGAGCTCGACTCCAACCACGACGGCTTCATTTCCCTGACCGAGTTCGCCGCCTTCTGCCGCTCCTGCTTCGAAAATGGTAGAGCCTCTGAGCTCCGTGATGTGTTCAAGCTCTACGATCAGGACCAAAACGGCCTCATCTTCGCCTCCGAGCTCCACCTTGTCCTCAACCGCTTGGGCAAGAAATGCTTAGTGGAAGATTTCCACTGGATGATCCGATTCGTCGATTCTGATGGCGACGGAAATGTCAACTTTAAGGAGTTCTAGAAGATGATGACCACCGCCAACGCTAATAACAGCAACGCCTCGCCGCTCTAGGTTTTCATTTTCTCTTTTCTGATCCATTTTCCTCTTAATTGCCAAATGTGAATGATGCGGTTGTGATTGTTTTTATGTACTATTAACAACGACTTCATTAATTACTGCTTGTTTCTAGGTAAAATGTTACTTTCTAGGAGAAAATATCCTCTCAAATATTGAAAATTTTCTTTTTAAATAATCAAAGATTATTTATATAATCGATTTGTAATTTTGTTAATTTAGAAAGTATAAATTGGGGAATTCATTTGGTTAATAATTTATCTACTTTACTCTCCCTCCAAATCTCTTCAACTTGGGGGAATTAAAAATAAGGGGTTAGAGGTAGTTGAAACCTCTCTCCCTCCTTCCTTAAAAAACTTCCAAACAAGGTATTGAATTACTCTCCCCCCCTTTACTCTACTCCCCCTCCTTTTTTAAACTTCCAAACAGGCCATAACTTGTTTCAACCTTTTCAAATGGTTGAACAGACAATTTGCTTATTTCTCATCCACAGCCACAACAACAATAATGACCTTTCATTGTAGTCTTAATCAACCAGTGTGTGTGCTCTATTAGTATTTAAAGATAACACCCTAAAAAAATGGTATTCAGAAATTTATTACTATAAAAAGTTGTACCAATGAATAAGAAAGGGATGGATTCAAGTGATACAGTAGTGATAATGATATCATTTGTTGTGCATGACATATTTGTAATTGGAACTCCACTAATCGTCCCTACTAGTCACTATATATAGGAAAAAAACAATGAATATTATTAATATCATGGGTTAATAATTTTAATAGATTTAAAGTAGGTGGTCTTAACTCAAAAATGTCTTTTCCCTAAATCTAAGTCCACAAAAATGGACCAGATTGGACCTAAGTAGACACAAATTGACTAAATTGGACCAAATGGAACAAAGTGATTGAATGGACAGAATATGACTAAATGGGAACAAGGTGGACCGAATAAGACCAAAGTAGACCGAATAAACATAGTGGACCAATGTAGACTGAATAGGATCAAAGAGAATAAAAGTGGACCGAATAGAATATAGTGGACCAATGTAGATCGAATAGGCTCGAAGGGGACTAAAATGGACGAAATAAGAAAGAATAGACTGATTAGGACCAAAATGGATGTAATGGACCGAATAGGAACAAAGTGGACCGAAGTGGACCGAATAAGGTTAATGTGAACCGGATAGAACCAAAATGAACATAATGGACCGAATAAGACCAAAGAGGACCGAATGGCCCGAATAGGTTTGAAGTGGATCAAAATGGACAGAATGGACCAAATAGAACCAATATGGACCGAATAGGACCAAAGTGGACCTAATAAAAGTAAAGTGAACCGAAGAGAACATAATAGACCGAATAGGACTTTTGAATATACAATATATATCATTTTTTATTGCATTTTTTGGACTCATATTTCTTTTCTTTTTTTTAATGTCTATTTTAATGTATTTTTTAACTCAAAACTAAATAGTTTGGCCCAAGGTTTTGTTTGGCATTGGATTAAAAAAAACTAGCTTTTTTTACTATACATCTTCTTTTTTTTCTACTATTTTTTAGTCTCATTGCACTTTTTTGTACTATTTATAGGTCCATTGTACTATTTCAGCTACTTTTTAGCTTTATCTACAGTACTTTCAGCAAAAAGTTTTCAGTTTCAGCTAAATAAGTTGTTCCCAAATGAACTCTCAAATATGATAAAATTTCATACTTTTTAACCCAAAATTATTATTAAAAAAAATGAATATTTCAGCTAAACTTAAAAATGTAATCTATAAAAAGAATCAATTTAAGGCCCAAATCAATCCAAAATGGACTGAAGATGACTAAAATTGAATGAGTGGACCAAATTGGACGGAATGGGACCAAAGTATACCTAATTTGATCAAATAGAAATCGTTTAACTTTTAGAAAGAACAAATTAGCTTCAACAAATTTTAAAGAAAAAAAATTATACATTATATTACAATTATAAAATAATTATTTATTCTCACGTATGGGTCTTCGACTAGTTGTTCTAAAAAAAATCTCATTGGCAAACTTGATGCTATCAATCACCACCAACCAATGTTTTGAATATGATTCCATAGCCATTTCGATTTGATCATTGAAACATGATATTTCAATATCAATAATATATGGTTATACATTCACGTGGCATTTTAAGATATGGACAAAACTTAGGTACAATATCTTAAGTGTTGTTCTTTAGATTCCCTTATTAAGATTCAGCCATATGACTACTTAATTAAAAAATACATTTCCATCCTATGAGAAAAAATTCACATGACTGAATCTTAAAAGGGGAACCTAAAGAACAGCACCTAAGTATTGTACCTAAGTCTTGCCTTTTGAGAGAGAGAGAGAGAGAGAGAGAGATATATATATATATATATATATGTAGGGGCACGATTTGTAGCTCAAGCCCAACATATATGGGATCTTAGGTCAGTGAGCCCAATACAATAAATTTGTAGAGAGTGGGTTAAAGAACTAAACCCTAATGAATTTAACAACGGCTAGTATAGATTTGAAAGACGATCAAGCAAGAACAACACATATAGGACTAAATAAATTCACTGTCCAAGGAGGCAAATCTTTGTATAAATCGATAGAACTAATTACAAGTGCAACTTTGGTTGCCATAGTGTTCTTTCTCTATTTTTTTTTATCTCCCTCCCATGGAGGGTCTCTCACATTATATAGCTCACTTTGGACCATCTTGATCCTACACTTGTTGATCATATAAGCCCTTATTTGAGTGTCTGTCCCATCAGACACCCTCTTTGGCTTTCTGTGAGTTATGGTGGCCAAGACAACACTGTTCAGGGGTCTTCTTCATGTAAATACGGCTAGAAAAGTAGCTGCAGTGTATTTAATGTGGTGGTAGCAGCTTTTCCTTAGATATTTCTAAGTTCCCATCATTTTTGTACGTGTATGACGCACGTCCTTATTGCTGGAGCCTCCTGGAAGGTCACCTTGATCACTTGGAGTACAGATTTAAGCCGCATTCATCATGTCCGAGGAAGAGTTCATCTTCAGACCACCATCCTCCTTACTTATGAGACTTTAAAATTGGAAAACCTCTCATAACTATTTGTCCATTCTCAAACCATTTAATGTCATTGGACCAAACCCAAGACTCAATATATGATTCTGGGCCCTTATTCCTACAATAGCTTCTCAAAACTCTGGTTTTTCCCTCTCATTTAAGGAGAAAAAGTGGGGTTTTAATTTTTAAGAGACAAGGCTATTTATTTCTTTGGCTTACACGCGTGGAAGTGCCATTTTACGCGCTTCATAACTGCTTTTGATGCTTCAGGGTCCGCGAATCGTCATTTATTGCTCCAGGCAGCGCTTTGTTCCCCCGTATCTAACAGTGAGGCACACATCCTACGATGGACATTTCTTCTAGAATTCTGAGCGAGATTATTCCCACTCATTTTCTCCCTCTATATAAAGCCTTAAAAGAACTCGTTTTCTTCTTTACTTCACAAATTTTCAAGTGCTCCAGAAAATCCCAGCACTCCAACTCACAAAACATTCTAAATTCCTAAGCCTCCATCACTCTTTCTTTAAGAAATTTTCTAAAGATATTTTCTAAAGGATCAAGATTAGCACACTTACTTTTGTAAGTTTTCGTCTCTCTAAACTTTCTTTCCCTTCTCGGCCAATCTCCTCGGCCCTTTTAGTTCTTATTTCTGCACTTACAAGTCCCAGTCACTTTTTCTTAAGTTGTCCAAATGGGTAGATTTGCGAGCCTAGTAGACTCCCCTGCCAAAATAAAAGCCTTCAAAGATAAGTACCATATACCTTTAAAGGTTGGCCTATGGTACTGTTCCCCGGAACAAATAGTGACCCATAGAGAAGAGGGGGAAGTTATCATCCCTATGGTAGCTTTCATAGAAGGGGGAATGACCCTCCCCATGGGTAGGATAACGTGAGATTACCTACTTAACCATAGGATATGCCCCCATCAGGGCGCGCCCAACCTATTCGGGGTTTTGGGTAGCGTTGATGCTCTCAACGAGTACCTGGGTTTATGGCTCACCTGGTATGATGTGGTCCACATGTACAAGTGCCACTCCCAGAAAAACGCGGGATATTACCTCAAATCCCGATCTGACGTTATCAGGCTAGTGTCGTGTTTACCCAAATCCAACAAGGGTATGAAAGACGATTACCTTATAGCTTCGGGAGCGTGGCATAATGGCCTCCATTGCCCCGTCCGAAAGGGAGAGCCAAGGGGGGGTACCTTAGAGTTAGGATCCTTAGCAAGAGATTTAGACTTTTTAGCCTTGACCACGCTTTGTTCCTTTTGTTTTGCTTTCTTTTAGTGATGATTTTAATTTTCTAACTATGCCCTGCTTCTCAGCTATTTATGTAGATAAGAGACAAGTAGCTCCTCAGCTTAGCCTGACCAATATTGCTGCACTCAATTACTTGCTGAGATCGAAAATCTTTGTGAGTGAGGATAGACAACTGCATGTCGTCCACCTAGTTCTGGATTTTGAGCCAATATCGAGGATATTCCAAGAGGTCAGATACGCCATTAGAGCAGGTGGACCACAGTTAGCCAAGATCGATGTATCAAGGCCAGATTTCCTTGCCCAAGATGATCTTCCCCCAATCACACTACCAATTCAGTAGGTCCCCCTACCGCTCACAGTACAACCCCCTCAAGTTCCGCCCTAAGCAGCAGTAGTAGAAAAGGAGATAGCGCCTTCTCATTTATCTCTTGAAGAAGAGATAGACAATTTCTGTTTCGAGGAGAAAGCTGTGCCTTGTGGGCTTGTAGAGCTCTCGGATTCTGAAACCGAGTCCGACAAACTTTCCACAGCTCTCTTGCCTAAATTAATTGTTACCCATATCGACACAAGTTCAGAGGAAGAGGAAGGGATGGATCCGAAGAAGAGACAAAGCTTGAAGGGTCTAATAGTAAATGAAAACAAAGGGGGAACTTCGACAGACGTCCCCAAGGTCCAAGTTCCTCCCAGTCTCCCTTTTCCTCCCCCTTCGGCCCCTACCGACCTCGAACCACATGCCAACCCTAATTTGAGGAAAAAGAGGCCGGTTGAAGACTTAGAGGAAGGGGAAATGGCCCCTCAAAAGGGGGCTAAACAGCAAAAAAAGACTATGGGCCCTAAGGACAAGAAGGCCAAGTCAGTAGATAGTAAGGACGATGTTGAGGTGCGCCGAGGGCCGCGCTCTTGTGCCCCTCAGCTAGAGCTGTAGGTGCTCCCATTCCTTGGGATGCCACACTATGGGAGTCCCAAAGGGGGCACGCCACCCACCTTGCCGAGGCCTTACAGCAACCTCGCCTCCTCCCGAGAGATATGGAAGGCCTGAGGCGCACTAGGCAGCCAAACCTTTTCATGTCACTGAAAAGGGACCTCGCAAAGGTAAGCCAGCTAACATCCTTTTCCTGTTAAACACTAAGATGTGCGTTCATTTACATGTACTCATATATATGTCTTTTTTTTATATATATAACCCCTCCATTATTTTCATGCAGCTCACTTAGCAGATCTACGTTGCTGAAGAATGGGTCAGGAATGCCTATGATGAGGCTAGGGCCGAGGCTCATTCCTGTTGGAAGTTGAGAAGGCTCTCGAAGCCCTGAAGGAAGAGCACACACAGCTAAGTAACAAGTTGAAAGAATTGGATAAGGCGCGCCTGAGTGCCCTAGCTGGCCTTAAGAATGCTAAGGCCCAAGCCGAGGACCAGCACAAGCAGCTTTACACCACCGAGTTGAACTTGGACACCCAGAAACAGCTGGTTTCGGACCTTAAGGTCGAGCTATAGAAGGTTAAGGAGGCAACTAAAGAGGCAGCTTGGGTGGCCAAAGAGACCACTGAAGCTGCAGTGAACGCATCCTATGAACGTAGGGTGGAGGAGACGAAAAGAAGGTTGGCTGAGGAGGTAGTCGAGGTGTGTAGGGATTACTGCACTGAGTCCTGGACAGAGGCGCTCAACAATGTAGGGATCCCTACAGACTCCGAGTTGAGGAAAGCTGAAAGCATATTTTTTCCTGAGCACATCCGAGAGGCTCCAGCGGACCTCCCTCCTGTTGTACTTCCCCTCCCACCCGTGGAGTAGGTCTCTAGTGTCCAAGATCCCATTCTTGGTGCTGAAGTTTCCATAAGGGCAGGGAAGGGTGAAGAGGTCCTGCCCTCAGCCAAAGGCACTCGTTCCGAGGACACCCTCATGATCAAGGACATGATCTCCCAAGCCAAAGATGCTGAGTCTAAGTCTAAAGCTGGGGACGACAAGCTCAAATTAGCTGAATCCAAAGACAGCTCCCAACCAATAGCAGAGTAGTCGTAGGATTTTTCCTGTCTTTTTTTTTTTTTTTTTTTTTTTTTTTTTTGTGGCTTCTGCCACCACTTGTAATATACCTTCTGTTAATCAATGGATAGACCTTTCTTCTCATTCTCTTCCATTTTTATTTCAATTTTATTCTATGTGTTTTTATTCTGTATGCCCTTAAAACTGTGATTATTGCCAATAAACCAGACCGGTTATACCTATTTCTTTAATAACATCTAATAACAGCAGCTTGCCATCAGCTTGAATAATTTGATTAAATTCCAACAATAAAGAGATTGGCCCTATATTCACACTGCGCATTACTCTTTCTGCAATAAGGGCTGAATCTGATGAAGACAAATAATAAACTTACACTTGAATAAATTAATAAGGATTTTAACTTACTCAGGGCCACCAATTTGAGGAGCTGGCTACAATTGTAGATCTGTCTTGACACTTAGTGAGAAATAGATAGATATCATGGAGTGTTAATTCCCCCCAAGTGTGTGGTCCGAAGAGGTATACACAATTAAAGTTTGGTTTAAACACTTGTAAAAGATGTCATAGTGTGTTAATTTCCCCATAGCATCTGGTCCGAGGACTTCAGGCATGACTATGGTTCGTTTTAAACACTTATAAAAAATGTCATAATGTGTTAATTTTCCCATAGCATCTGGTCTGAAGATTTCAGGCATAACTATGGTCCGAGGAGGCAAATCTTTGTATAAATCGATAAAACTTATTACAAGTACAACTTTGGTTGCTATAGCATTCTTTCTCTATTTTCCAATCCCCCTCCCATGGAAGGTTTCTCACATTATATAGCTCCCTTTAGAACATCTTGATCTTACACTTGTTGATCATCTAAGCCCTTACTTGAGTGTCTGTCCCATCAGACACCCTCTTTGACTTTCTGTGAGTCGTGGTGGCCAAGACAGCACTGTTCAGTGGTCTTTTCCACATAAATGCGGCTAGAAAAGTAGCTGCAGTGCATTTAATGCAGTGGTAGCAGCTTTTCCTTAAATATTTCCGAGTTCCCATCATTCTTGTACGTGTATGACGCACGTCCTTATCGTTGGAGCCTCTTGGAATGTCACCTTGATCATTTGAAGTACAAATTTGAGCCGCACTCGTCATGTTCGAGGAGGAGTTCCTCTTCAGACCACCATCCTCCTTACTTATCAGACTTTAAAATTGGAAAACTTCTCATAACTATTTGTCCCTTCTCGGACCATTTAATGTCATTGGACCAAGCCCAAGACCCAATATATGATTCTGAGCCCTCATCCCTATAATATATATTCAATCATTATTTGAATATTAATATTAATGATAAACACCTTTTCAAAATCCTTTTTAATCGTGTTTTTATTTTCCCATCAATTTCCTCTCTCACCTGCCAACCATCACGCCATTTCATCAAAATAAACCCAACTTTTTCCTTTTCTTTTTCTTTTTCATCTTTATTTTCCTAACACTTACCTCTTTCTAAAGTTCAATTCCCACCACATCTTTACTTCTTTCATTTATTTACTCCTTTCAATTACCTTCCTCACCATTACAATTATTTTCCCATTGGGTCAGAGGGTGGCCATGGCCCCCCAAGAGACATCACATGGCCTATAAAGTCACAGTAACGGTGATACTATATCTCTTACAACAATATAAAACATACATGTAAAATATCATTTGATGAGAATACATCTTGCTGGTGATCCATCAGAAGTAGGCAACCGAAGGGGTAAGCAATGAAGGGAATATATTCCTGCTTGGATGTAGTGATCAAGCTTCACAGCTTCCACAATAATGATTTCCTGAACCATTTTAGCAGTGTTAGTGTTGATTGTCAATTCTATAACCTATCCTTCTGAACCCGCCCCACACAAAAGAGAAAGAAGAAACCATGCAACTTAAGCTACTCTTTTTCTTTTTCTTTTTCTTTTTCTTTTTTTTTTTTTTGAGAATCACTTAAACTACTCAATGGATCGTCAAAACATTGCATGGAAATTATGAAACTTATGGCCAGAGACATGACAGCTGAAAAATATAAGAATCTTACTAAAATTCTCCGATATACAAGCCAGATAATCAGAAGTGCACATTTTACAGATAAAAAATAATTATTAAAATGAAAGGAGAGTTCTGAAGATAAAAAAAAAAAAAAAAAAAAACGGGGCTTGAATGAAACTTCACCTATTAGATATGATTTATGTAGGAACAAGTATTAGGAAATATCTTATAAAAAAAAAGTATAAGGATATAAATTGCTGCCAAAAGTAAAAGACATTAGAAGCCTATTTCATCATATAATTTTGCTTACCCTGGCTTCAAGAAAAGCATGATGAGCTGGAATTGTATCAAAATAAGCAGCAACATTTAGGTAATCAACTCCTATATTTCATACCAAAAAGATTGGTTAGTGCAACTAGGTTGAGCAAAAACAATGACATTATAGCACAAAAAAAGTGTACACACATACAGAGAGGGACTTCAACCCAATTTCCCCATTAGTGCAGATAATTAAACATTAGGTTTAATGGTTCCAAGAATAAATGTAATTGAATGAAAAGATACCATCCCAAAATTAATTAATGGTTTAGCACATAGCAACCAAGTAAATTAAACTTCATGTTTGGAATAACTTGTCAAGTTAATAGGTGCATGTAGAAGTAATTCCCATATAGAACTAGTAATAACTTGAAAAACAGATACAGAACATTGCACAAGTGTCGGTCTATCTGCAGTGGTAGATGGTTGTCTGGATAGGAGGTTTTCTAAAAATGCTAAGTAGTAAAGGAAGGAAGAATGATATCTTTAAAAAAATATATTTGGTAGTGATCATGCCCATTACATTGGAATCTCCAAACATTTGTGGAAGGGCATGATCACTATGACTTACCTCACTGTATAATGATCAAAGATCACATACTTGCTGCTTTTTGCGGAATTTAACAGTTTATGATAAGAAACAAATATGCACATCAACTTGCAAGGCACAAGAGGAAAACTATCTGCTATATCTCGCGGTGCTTTTGTACACAAAGTGACAATGATAGATGCTTGGGAGGGGGTGGGGGGTTGGATTCTAGGGTGAGTCTAGTCTTATAGATTTGAAATAAGATATTCTACCTAATCATCTCAAATCCACAATCCGTCCTTGAAATTCATCAATAAAAAGTTCTTTCCATTTTATATTTTATTCAAGTCAAACAACTAAAAACTTAAATGTAAATCTTCTCTTCAAATACTTCCATCCAAATAAATCATTAATAATTTCCTTCAATGCTGATAGTTTGAAAAACAGCAAAGATATGCAACAAAATCAAGTACATATTAAATATAGTCAAAATGCATGAAATGTACGTGGCGATTGAGCTACCAATTGATATTTGTGGCTATTATACAACTACAAAAGACATGAACCCTGGTTTCCAACAAAGACACAAGATGCTCAAGGCAACTTGGAGGGACAAAAGCAGGCCACAATCTTATTGTTAAGTAGCTCCAAATTGATAGAAGGTACAATCTGTGTCTTACCAACAAGTTTGATATCTGTGTTCTCTACCAACCATTCTGCCCCATCCTTCGTGAATCCCACATAGTCTGTGGCAAACTCCTTTTTCCACATTAGCTGCCTGTAAATAAAATTAGTTTTAATTCTCAACCAAAATAAAAAATAAAAAAATTTATTATGACTTCTTAAGATTCTGCATTTTCTTTTGCCCCTAACCTGAAAATAGATCTACAGACAAAGGGGCACTACAAACATGAACAGGAAGTGAAAAGAGCAAACAATAATGAATGAAATAATAAAATGACCTGAACCAGACCATACTTTGCCATTATATAAACAAGGCTACTTAATGAATCAAACAAGCCATTCTCATCTGGGAATATATCGTCATCTTCCCCTACAACTATACAGTGAGGGATGATTTCAGTTGATTGAGGTTGCTATCAAGCTCAATAGAACGAGATTGGAGTTAAGGTTACAGAAACTTCACTTTCTTAAGCAGTCTTTGTGTCTTGAACTAAATCTTCAATAACAACTTTAAGACACAAGAAATCTCACAATTTGACACGGTTTGCTAACATGGATATATATGGAACTAACTCTAGTAATATCAAATGTCAAATGGAACAATTTCAATAAGAGTCAACATCAATAACAGTATCTTATGAATGTCATAACTATAGTTTGAAAATCCAGTCCACTATGATGGCACTTTGACAAAAATATAACTTCAGTAAATTTACCTGTCAGTATTTAACGTTCTGAAAAGCACACGACGAATTCCCTTGGGAATACTCAAGGACTTCATAACTTCAGCTGTATCAAGTGGACATTGTTAAGGCCTCATGTACCCAAAACCAAAGAATATAAAAAGGCATAAAATGTATAAACAAAAAAGGCACAAAATGTTCTTATCAAAATAATTATGTTTTTTCAAGGTTCAGAAACTCAATTTGTTGCATCGTGATATGTGTTGAGCAACCTGTCTAATTAAACAATGCTCTCTCATTGTACACACAGACGCATGTCTGCAGTAAATGACAAGTTATTGAAATGCATGCATGTCTCATGCAACAAAAACTAAAGTAAATTTTATCTTTTTTGGAACAATATTTGCTTCATATGGCCAATGCAAACCTACAAGCCAATCAGATCGTTGACTCCACTCCTGAGTTGTTTAAATAATTAAATGTAGCATGGCTCCAGTTTAAGATGCTTCCTGAGATGGCTATTTACTGTTTAGAGAAGATTAAACCTGTCATATACTTAAATTATCTTTTTAAAGCACCAAACCCAAATCCCACAAACCTCTCTAGCTATGTGAGAGAGAGAGAGAGAGAGATCACAAAGACATGGAAAAGCAAGAGGAAAGAACATAATTTAGAACCAGATACCTGAGAAAAAAAGAACCCAATTAATAAGAATTTAAGAATGGTTGGCCTTGCATTCTGATGCTTCATGCTAGATAAAATACATATATGAAATTATTGGAATCAGATGAACCTGTAACTAAGGCAGTTCAATTAATCAAATGGCCATGCAAAATTTGTATTCATGTGCAAAGCATATTATGTGTATATAACTTACTATTCAACACTACAACTATTATTTTGGTAGTTTCAAAAACATTCACAATCTTTGAAACATTAGAGAAGCCATGATTAAATGACAGGTATCACCCCATACTTTGCATCCCAAATCCCAGGAATAGGCAGTAGTTCAGGGCATGAAAAAGAGGAGTGGCACAAACAAGCTTATTTATAAATTGATTTCAGTACATAAAGATGCATTCTTTTATCAAATCATTATGGTCCCACTCCACCATCTTCTCTATCCATCTTCACTAAAATTTGAAAAATGATGCACGATACTGATTGATTAGGAACATGCTATGGCCATTGAAATAGAAAGCAACAAGCATAGCAGAGTAAAATTGGTCTCAAATAAAGAAGAGAGAACATACCAGTAATGTTCTTATCCCTCGGAACATCAACTAACAGCGCAGGACCTGCCAAAACAAACATAAATAATCATCAATGTCACATAAATTAATCAATTTATTGTAAGCAGTAGATAAGTTCCAATGTAAAGGGAAAATATAACCAACAAAAAGTACTGAATGAAGGAAGATGTTATAAATAGTAGAATTTTTTTAGATGCCAAAAAGGAAAAACCTTTAAAATTTCTTGAACTAGAATTTTGCAATGTACAAGGATCATAATATGATTTCTTTAAGCTTCAAAGCAGGAAATTGCCTTGGTTAAGATGAATTATGCACTTCTCAGGTCTCCAAATTTACTCTAGCCAACTATAATTTAAGCAAGGAGTATGAGATTCATCCAGCAAAATGGGTCAGATAACCCGTGCCAATGCTTTTTTCAAACATCCCCACTAATAACCCTCCATTAATGTTTATGCATCAAAAGATTCTGTGCAAATCTAAGAGATGTTAAATAACTAGAACAAATTTCTCTGTAGAGTAGACCCTGCAAAGTGATTTTCTTAAAAGAAAAATCATAAAAGTAACTGTAAAATAATGAATAAAATATATATTTTTTAGAGATAAAAGATAGAAATTGTATTAATGAGTGATGAAAAGTGTATCCAAGTGTACGTCTGAAACATAACACTTCCAGACAATAAAAGGCCAAGCCATAGCATTTAAGGAAGCAAAACAAGAACTAACTACAGACTTGACAGAAAATTCTGCAGAAACATAAAGCCCTATGATTTGTTGTCCTTAATTGATCAATTACCTCTTATGCTATAAATCCAATTTTTCAGAGTAATTGTCACTAGTCATAGTACTTATCTTGATTTTCAATTGTACTGGTCAATTATTTCCATTCATTTATCATTAAAATTATTATGAAAATTAGTTATATCTTATATGAGAATATTGAATATCACATGACATGAAGTAGCTGTTTGAACTAAAACTTAATAATTTTTAGTTCAAACAATAGAATCAGAGAGAGAGAGAGAGATATGGTTGTAATTAAGCGTGCAGGCATGTCCATCTCACGTGATGTAACCAATTTCAAATAATGATTCTAGTAGAAATGAATAGAAATAATAATTGATCAAAACGATTGATCAAATACTTTCTACATAAGGGGAAAATAACTTTGAATACCACACAAAGTGTGATTAGAAAAATTTAGAAACCTAGGATACTGTCAAATAAAATTATGACTACAAGTTTACTTTAGCCCAAAATATTCGTTTATTTTATAGAAAGTAGATACTTTTACTTTAAGACAGTAAAATACCTAAAACATAAAAATACCACTACAAAAAAATAAAATGTCTATACAGTTAAAACAACGAGTTTGTAATAAACACTGCTCATCACTGCTATAGTTTTAAAAACCAGACCAAGCTAACCAGTTCAACCAGTTCAACCAGTTCTTTAACCATATCAGTTTTTAAAACCATGCTACTAATTAATACGATGATGACCTACCGTTAAGCACTTCCAAGTCGAGAGAGTCAACGTCGAAGCCGGCGTCATAGTAGTGGTCGAATATATGGCCCGGCGCGTCGACATGGGTGCCGGAGTGAGTAGAGAACTTGAGCTCTGAAACGTTGGCGTCGGAGCCGTTCTTCATGGACAAGCGGAGCCACAGGAACTGGCCCAGCCCATCGTCCGATAGAAACGACGGCATGTCCTCCCTGTACCTGTGGCTTATGTCAAATATCTTACCTTCTCCGTACACTTCCCTCCGTACTGGAACGACGACCTCGTCTACGACGCCACAGTCGGAGACGCTGGGATGGGCATCGCTGGTAGCAGAAACTGTGAGCACCCAAGTGCACGATAGCACTAGCAGGAGATGGAGGACATGGGGTTTGGTTTTGTTCATCATCATCATCATGATCATGGGTTCATGGTTTTGCCCAAAGTAAATAACTAGATTATATATAGAGGCTGCTTTGTTTTCTGTGTCTTTCTTTCTTGGTTTTTTTTATTCTTGGTTTGTTGACAGATAAATCCATGACTATATTATATTATCCATGTGGATTGAATTTTGTGAAAGCTATTCCATTGTTTTTGAAAACTTTGTTTCAGTTTGAATTCAGGTGCCGTGCGGCTGCAAATTAAGACAATTTGCTTATTTATAATCCACTATTAGACCTTTTATTATTTTAAAATAAACTTTAAGAAAAATAAACAAAAAAAATTATGTTACTTTAGAGTGATGTATCTATATTAATTATTGAAAGACTTTTAAGGGATGTTCAGATATTCTAAATTTGACTATAATGACTTAGTAAATTGATGTGCGAACATTTTTTCTAAAAAAAATTTTATTCAAATGCAAGAGCTTTTATTAAAACTAATCGTAAATTCACGCAATAAGTAAGAATATATAAATATTATGTAATGAGGTGTAATATATAGAAAGTAACAATTACTTCAAAATTTTTTTTTTTTTTTTAAGATTTCTATAAGTATTTTTTTTATTTTTTTATCTCTACAAAGTACAAATATATCATATCATTATATTCTGTATGTTTGATTAATATTTTTTTAAGGTGAATTATATTTTTTTAACTTCTATTGTAATGTATTATATTTGATATACAACTAAACTTTATAAGTTTCCAATTTATTATTCGAAATTTTCATCTCTAAAGGAATAATGAGGTTATCATAATAATAAAAATTCATTACAAATTTACAATATTATCTTAACCAAAATTAAAATGAAATAAAAGGAATAAAAGATAGACTTTATAGTAATTTATTACTCAAAAAATCGGTAGGCACATTCAAATTCATAACTATGTAGATTGTGTTTTGACATAAACTCAAATTCCTATTTCTGAAAAAACTAAGTATTAACCCAAATTAAAATTCAATCAAAGCTATAAAAAGGGAGAGAGAAGAGTTTGTAATAGGAAATTAAAAAAAAAAAAAAAAAAAAAACATAATACCAAAACGCATATTTTAAAATAAAAAAAATCGTCAACCTTAATCAAAATTATAAGAAAGAACAAAAATTCACAAGAAAGTAGAGAGAGAGAGAGAAAGAGAGAGAACTCACGTTTTTTTTTTTTTTTTTTTTTTGGAATTATGAATTGAATGAGAGAAATGATATCGAATTTATACAAAATAAAATGAGGAGAAGAATAGTCAAAATATAAGAAAGAGAAAATGATGAAGGAAGTGTAACAATATAGTAAAAAATAGTGGGGAGATAAAGAGGTAAAGTAGAGAGCAGTGGGGAATGGGGAGATAAAAAGGAAAAGAGTAAGGAGAAATGTAGAAGGAAGTGTAATTGTTAATGTGGACTAATAGATAAATAGAGAAAATAAGAGTTTTTTTTTTTTTTTTTTTTTTTTAAGAATTGGGAGAATAAAAATTTAGAAAGAGAAAATAAAAAGTAAAAATTAAGTGGATGATGTGGCCATTGATATGGTTTAATGAGAGCATAGCAATCATAAATACTACACTTCAGCTTTTAAATATATATAGACAAAACTAAAAATCATCATGTACATTCCTGTCATCTAAATAGTAAAATCATCAAACATTTTCAGTACACTTTTTATATATTGGTACTTTACTTTTGTCTTTTGCCTAGGTACATTATCAATGTGAATCGGAGAGAAAACTATATTATAATTAGTTATTGACTTGCCCCTCTCTAGTCTAGAACTCTAGATATGATTTTTTGTTTTTTTTAAGATTTTTTATAAAAAACAAAAATGGCTTTCTTTCTTTCTTTTTGACAAACAATGCTATTTAGACATTTTTCAGTATTTAACTATTTCCTTGGACATGTTTTGTCCCTCGTCTTATACACACCAGGTTATTACAGGGAATAATCCCTTGAGATGGCCCCAAGATGCTGACAAGAGATTTCGAACTTAGAATTTCATGAATACCATGAGACCTTAGGAACCACTAAGTCAATTTCTTAAAGTAGATAATAGATAGCTTAAGAGCATTCATTTAAGATACTTTTTTCCTTCCTCATAAAAAGTAATTTCTTTTACTTTGTTTTACATTTTTTTTTTATTTCTCATAAAATTGGTATCTAAACTTTCCTAAAATAAGTTCATTAACAAATACTCTAAAGAAACCTAATACCCAAAAAAATATATTACTTATGTGCTTGATTGTTTAAAATATAGAGTCTTGAAGTTCAATTGTATTTTTTTTATGTTTCCAACAAAAGCATCTAGGTTTAAATCCCCCACTTATTGAATTTACACACACACACACATATATATATATATATATATCCCAAAAATATATATTACGTACTTATGTGCTTGATTGTTTAAAATATAGAGTAAGTTAAATTGTATTTTTTATTTTTATGTTTCCAACAAAAGCATCTAGATCTAAATCTCCTAATTATTGATGTAATTGAAGAGTTGACCCACATTAAATCATGCTCACTTAAAAATAATATCATGCTCACTTAAAAATAATACTGTAATCAAATAGATGATAACATATATATACAAATTAATGTAATGAAAAGTTGTTGGGTATTTGCGTCACGGTTGCTATTTTATATTTTTGGTTGAATAATAATTGAGAATTTATTACCAAAGTCAAGTTAGAGTTAGTAATCGGCCCAGAGCTATTATGAAAGCGCCCCAAGACACTAAGCAATGGGCCAATTCATTTCCAAGTCCAAGTGCAAAAGAAAAGGAGATCATCTCTAGCCCACAAACCAAAGTCAAAATGTCTCACAAGATTTCCTAGACACCATTTTAGGAAGTGACTATAAACTAAATTTATTTTATATATTTTTTGTGAGTCCAACACCATTTTTTTTTTTTAACTTTATTTTAAATAATCTAATTTTAGTTTTTTAAAAATAAGTTAACTTTTAACTTTTTGTCTCATATTATGCAAATAAATTACCGAAAATATACAATTCTCAAACAGACACTAAAGAACATGCATAACTATTGTTGAATCACTTTCAAAGGTTACACATTTTAGGTCAAAAGCTAAGGCACATCTGACTATGTGGTGTGGAATTCAATTATTCTAAACTCACAACCTTTATATATAAAACACTTTCCTATAACTATCCTATGTGATAAAATGTAATATACTGTCTATCACTTTTCACATAAACTCACTACTTTTTCTCTACCACTCACTTTACAACATTAAAGTTATGTGACAAATTATAATCTGATGTCTATTGCCTTTTACATAAATTCACTACTTTTTTTCCACTACTCACTTTACAACATTAAAGTTATGACTCAAAAAGTTGTGTTTCTAAATTTTCTAGGTAAAATTTCCAACCTACAGATTTTAGAATTAGTCAAATACCATAATTCCCATACTCCCCAATCCCATTCTGTAACACTCAAGACTCCCCAAATTTTGTAGTTGAAGAGGCCATGTTGACAAGGACCACACTACAGTGCTATGGGGCACTTCAAAAACACACATTCCGAAGGTTCATATTTAGATTTACATAGAAAAACATTCTGTAGAAAAAAGAGGAAACCTTTCCCTCAAAGCTTCATTGGTTGGCAGCAAGCGCCACATTACCTTCCATTGCAGCATCTTTAGCGGCTTAGCCTAGTGTGTATTTTTGGCTGTAAAAAAAAGATCTCAGCTCAGGGGACCAAAAAGTCTGAATCTTTTTCCTTTTTTTTTTTTTTTTTTTTAAGTCAAGAATTGAAAATATACTGAGTCAAGAACAAATATACCATGAAAAATAAAGTAGCCATTCAATAAAATATATTGTTTCTCAATATATTTTATGTCAATCTTTTATCAAAACGAATTTGGCATTCTTTTAAATTCCGAAAATAATCTCTGTGATTCTGTTCTAAATTTGCAATGATTTCCCTTTCAGTCTACAAAACCTGAATAGTAAAATTGTTGTCAATATGGGTTGTTTTGCTGCATATCGCTTGGGCTCATCCTATCATGAATAGTAAACCTGTACTTAGTGGTGCCTTAAACCACTTTGAACGAGCACACCATCAAACTGATAAAACTAGAACATGTAAATTCTGCAAACACAGAAGTGACAAACACACCAAACACTTTGAATTATTCCACATCAAACACAAGACGCATCAAATGGCTTACAAAGTCATAGGAATAAGACACATCACATGGCTAATAAAGTCACAGTAATGGCGATACAACATCACTAAAACAATAAGAAACATACATAATATCATTTGATGAGAATACATCTTGCTGGTGATCCATCAGCCTTAGGCAACCTAAGGGGTAAACAATGAAGGGAATATATTCCTGGTTGGACTTGATCGAGCTTTACACCTTCCACAAGAACGATTTCCTGAACCATTTTAGTAGTGTTAGTGTTGAGTGTCAATCTTATTTTCCCGCATTAAGTTTAAATACCAATGCAGCAAAATCCAATCTCCTTAATGTCAAGAGATGACTAGTGAAAAAAATTCAGGAAATGCTAGCAAATTGAATAGAATATGCAACTTCTACTCGATTGTTTTAGGCATAGGAAAAAAAAGCCCTCTACTCAATTGATCATCAAAATGTTGCATGGAAATTATGAAACTTATGGTTAGAGACATGCCAGCTGAAAATTACAAGAAGCTCTCTCAAATTCTCTGATATACATAAGGGAATATATATGTGTGTGTGTGTGTGTGTAGTTGCAAAAAGTATCGATCAGATATAAGAAGCCTAATTTATTATACAGTTTTAACTTCTTACCCTGGCATCTAGAAAAACAAGATGAGCCGGAATTGCATCATCATAAGCAGTAACCGCTAGGTAATCAAGACCTATATTTCATAGCAGAAAGATGAGTTAGTGTAACAGAATGACATTTTAACTGAGAATGCTAATGGGGTATGAAATGGAATGGGAAGATTGAAAGAAACATAATTGAGAGCCAATGACTGGGAATTAGAGCATATAAGTATCCATCCATGCCCCAAAAGGTGAAAGTAATGGATGTGTAATATGATTCATGTGTTTTTTGCTGCGGCCCCAAGAATCCTTAAATCACTAGGAAATAAGTGATGAATCTACTAGTCATTACCATTCAGAACCAAATCATTGCTTGCTGGATCTGCGTACAGTTACCTCTAAATAAGCTTTGAAATATATTAAAAACAAAACGTTAAAGAGCATCATGATAGGTTGCAGGTTCACAAAGGTAGGGCTTATATAAATATATGAAGTTAAAGTGTTGCAAGCAGTAAGCACACTAGAAACTTTTAGCTTGAATTTGGATTTAACAATAAAAAAAAAATTAAAAAAAATAATTTTGAGTTTAGAGGATTTTGCTCTAACAAAAACACTTGGGATACTATAGATTTAATATAACATCTTTTACTTGACCATTTTAAGTCTATAAATTAATAAAGCTTAAATCCATCCATAGTGCTTTCCATTTTATATTTTATAGTTTTTATTCAAGTCATTTAAACTTAAAAACTAAATCTAAGTCCTTCTCTTCAAATACTTCTATCCAAATAAAAAAAATTAATAATTTCCTCCAATACGGGAAAAATATTAGATATGCTAAAAAATCATGTACATATTAAATATCGTCAAAATGCATAAAATAAGTGAAAAATGTAAATGGTTGGCCTTCAATATTAGATATTGGTCATGTTTAGAAAGTCTAACTTTTTAAGGAAACATAATTTTAATATGTTGGCTTTCAATTAAACCTTGTGGAAACATAATTTATACTCTTGAAAATAGCATTAAATTTTTAAATAAAATTTTCCAAAACTGCTCTCATTAATTTAAATTCTTGAAAAAGTATAGTATTGAATTTTTAAATAAAGTAGAGGGTAAGTTAAGAATTTTATTTATTAAATTTTCAAAGAGGACTACATTTTGAGACATCCTAAAATGAATTGCAAGATTAACAATTTGGAAAAAGAGAGTATAATACAAACAAAGAAGAAATGAGCTCTAGTGTCCAACAAAGCTACATGGTGCTGAAGGCAGCTTTGAGGGGCAAAAGAAGGCCACATTAATCTTATTATCAAGTAGCTCCAAATTGATAGAAAGGACAATCTATCTCTTACCAATAAGTTTGATATCTGTGTTCTTTACCAACCATTCAGCACCATCAGTCGTGAAGCCCGCATAGCTTGAGTCGAACTCCTTCTTCCACATTAGCCGCCTGAAAATAAAATTAGTTTTAGTTCACAAAAAAAAAAAAAACTAATATTAAAGGGTTAAAAGGTTGTATAATTAAACAAAACAAACCATTAATTCCAGCCTGTCCAGGAATATCATCATTTATTACTACATTATTTGATTAGTTTCTCCATCTCTCACTTTTTATATTCATTGGTAACTACCACTGCACACCCTTAGTGTGGTGGTCACTTCACAAATATAAGTGTTTATAAGATGTAAGAAAAAAAAGGTTGGGGTTTAAGTCTCCAGAATGAAACTTCACATACATATACATATAGATTAAACTATAGTAGAATTTCTATTTTGTATCATATATATATATATATATATTCACTCGTAGCTAGCTAGATATATGCCAACCATATGCCACTTTCCATATTACATTTCTCGGATTATAGTAACCAAAAGCAGTAGCACAGTCTAATTTAAAATGAAAATTTGAAGTATACATAGCTTAATCTACAGTGAAAATGTGTTTAGGTGCAGGCATGCATGCCAAAAGAATTACCATGTCAAATTGTAAAAATGAAAACTAATTTTTCAATAACAAGAAGAAGACGACTACTATGGTACTACATTGTTAAAATTATGTTGTTAAATAATTAAATTTACTATTTCACAACAACTTTAACTTTTGAAAAAATTAGTAATTTAACATAATATCAAGCATGAAGTTTTCATATAAATTTTGTAATCAGAGAACTAACTCTAATAGCTGCTTAGCACTCACAACAGTGGAAGCATATTGCTATATTACTAAAATTTAGCTCCATAAACACAAAAATCTTGCTACAACAGTGGAGCTAAATCTAAAACATTTAGCTCCATTACTACAGTGCACATCTATAAATAGATGTGCACTGTTCATGAGAGCTAAAAAAAAAAATACATTATTTTATTCCGATTTTGATTAAAAAAATGCCACTTGCTCTCTCATTCACTCTTACCGTGCCTCTCTCTCTCTCTCTCATTCACTCTCATCTCATCTCTCTCAATTTCACTCTCTCAACTCCGGTATCTCTCTCAACTCACTCCAGTATCTCTCTCAACTCCGATATCTCTCTCAATCTCACTCTCTCTCTCTCTCTCCTCACTGCCTTTCCATCTCTTTTTCTTCTTCCATAGACCCACAGACCCTTCTTTCTTCCTTAGAAACCCATCGCCGATCTGCACGAGCCCAGCTGCCACAGACCCGTCACCTCCGACCCATGTTTGGCCACCGACTTGACCCATTTTGACCTCTCTTCTCTATTTTTGGCGTTTCGGTTTTGTGTTTTGGGTTGTGCTTGTGTTTTGGCTTTGTGTTTCAGGTTGTGCTTATGTTTCGGCTTTATGTTTTGGGCTGTGCTTGTGTTTCAGATTTGTGTTTCAGGCAGGGTTTTTGTTTCGGGCATAGGTTTCAGTTTTTGTTTTGGGCTGTGATTTTTCTGCTTTCTTTTTTTTTTTCTTCTTCACTGGTTTTGATAGGCACGGCGGAATTGTGGTTGTGCAGTGATTTTTATGGGTTTGATGGTGGTTGTGGTTGTGTGTTGGTGGTTGAATGAAATATTATTTTATTGTAGTGTTTATATTATTTTATCGTGTTAAAAGCTAAAATAGCTCCACTGCTATAGTATGTGTGAAAGTAAAATATATATAAAGTGATATTTTTTATGTAGCTAAAAAGTTAAAAATTTAACTCTACTGTTGTGGATACTCTTATTTTCATTAAAAGTTAATAGTACAAACCTATGAGAGAGAGAGAGAGAGAGAGAGAGAGAGAAATTGGCTTTTTTTTTTATCCTGAGAGAAAAGAATTTGGTTCATAAACCTTTAATTTGCACCGGAAAGATTAATAACTAGCAAAAGAACAAGAATATCAATAACGATTTTGGATCTCATGATATCAAAATCAAATGCCAAACGGATAAATATCAATAACAATAGCTTATTAATGACAAAACTATAGTCTTCGTACATAGCTGACTGTGATGGAACTTCAAAAAAAAAAAAATATAACTTCAATAAATTTACCTGTCAGTGTTTAATGTTCTAAAAATGACACGACGAGTTCCCTTGGGAATATTCAAGGATTTCATAACTTCGGCTGTGCCAAGTGGACTTTGTTGAAACCAACCCAGAACAAGAAAAGGCAAATGAGATAGGGGTCATGCTAACAAGTAACATCACGATATATGCTGAGCACCTTGTCTAATTAAATACTATTTTTCTCCCATTGTACACACGTGTGTGCCGTAAGCGACAATTTATTGAAATGTGTGCATGTCTCATGCAACAAAAAACTAGATTAATTTTTATCTATTTTTTAACCAATACCTGTCATTCCCGAGTTCTTATTTTATTCAGTATGACTCCAATTTGAGATGATTAGATTATCTTTCTATAGCACTAAACCCAAAACCCAAAACCCACTAACCTCTCTAATTAGGGGAGAGAGAGAGAGAGAGATATGTCATAGTCTCATAGACATATGGAAAAGGAAAAATATATATATATATATATTTTTTTTTTTTTTTTTTTTTGGTTTGGAGAAAAAATAAATTAAAGGACCATAAATTAGAGCAAGATAACTGAGAAAAGTTGGCCTTGCATGCTAATGCTAGACAAGTACATATATGAAATTCCTGGAATCCTGAAACTTTTTTTTTTTTTTGATTTGGGAATCCTGAAACTGAGGCAGTTTAAATGATCAAATAACCATGCAAGTTTTGAATACAATGCTTAATCTATTTTTTATATAGAAAATGCTAACGAGTGCTCTTAGAATATTGGTTAAGAATCTATTTATAGAAAGTTTTTATGGGATAAAAAAAAATAATTAATGTTTTGACAGCTTTTTTCATTTCCCATAAAAGTGATATCAAAATTTTATTAAAATAGATTTTTAACCAATACCCTAAAGGCACTCGTTAGCATGACTTAATATAGCCTAATATTGAACACTACAACTATTGTTTTGGAGGTTTAAGAAACATTCATAATCTCTTAAAAATTAGAGTTGTGATGAATGACAGGTATCACCCCATACTATATATGCATCCTAAATCCAAGGAATAGGTAGTATTTCAGGCAAACCAAAAGAAAATTGGCACAGTGGGGGCACAAATGAGCTTGTTTATAAATTGATTTTCAGTACCTGAGGGTGAATTTTTTTTTCTTAAATCATTATAGTCCAACTCTACAATCTTCTCTATTTTAATTAAAATTTCAAAATTTATGAATGATATTAATCGATTACTAATTAACTTCCCTTATATACCAAGAGGAAAGTCAAGAAAAACATCACTAACTCTAACTAATTGTAACTAACTACAAAATCACATGTGGAAAACACAAAATTAAGAGCATATGAAAAATGCGTAATACAAAATGGCTAATTAATTCAAAATACAATTTTTAATACATAGTAGAATAAATTTTTTTTCAAATTTTCAATTAAAGAAATGATAACATACCAGTGATGTTCTTATCCCTTGGAACATCAACTAACAGTGCAACACCTGTCAAAACAAATATAAATAATCGTCAATATCACATAACTATTTAAATAAAAATTATTGTAAGAGAGAAAATGCTGATGCAATTCCAATGTAAAGAGTATACATAACAAAAATAAATAAATAAGAGCTAGAAGGTCCCATAAAAAATAAATAATAAATAGATAAAGAGAGAGAAGGAAGCCACTATATATCCCTTATAAATTTATCATTTGTTACACAAAGGATAAATTACAAATTACCAATTCTCTAAAAAACTTAAGTAATTAAGAGATAGTGAATTTATTCATTTAATCTAATAGTCGAAAAAGAGTGTTCACTTCGTATAACATGGACCTAGGCCATCCTTGGCCTCCCACCAATTCCAATCCACCATGTCTATATTCTAGTTGAATTGAGGAGAGCTTTTGCAGCTTTCAAAATCTAAAACCACGGCTAGCTAATTAACTAAGAATTACAAGAAATAAAAATAAAAGAAAAAAGAGAGATGATTATTAAGCCAAGAACGTTAAACATAGTTTATCTTTCTTCCCAATCACCTATATGATAGGTCCTTAAAATACTTTTGTTGTAGCTGATAAATAACAACAGTCTCCTTCATTTAACCATTTGGGTTCAATTTATGTACAGTTTTTTAAATTTTTTTTTTTCTTCACTTTTTTAAAATATAAGTATACTTTAGTACACTTTCAACAAAAAACTTAATAAAATAATATTAAACGCATGGTTAGTGTGAAAATTCGATTCACTTCCACTTTATGAAACACATATAATACGACACTCCCTCTATCCAAAATTATTGTCTCGATTGTCCCAAATTATGTTTAATAAATTAAATGACTTGGTTGAGAGGTTTATTAATGAAAAGGAATAAATAAAGTGGTTATTTTATTTTTATTTTTTTAAATCGTCATAGTATTTTGTAAAATGATAGGTAAAATAGATGTATGCCATTTGATGTCCTAGTTATTTCAATTTTTATTTTATAAACTACCACTCATCCTAGAAATGTAAGTTTACACTATTATTCTAACACTAATCAATAATAACACTTGCCGTGATACTAAAATATTGTTCTAGTAAATTATTTACATCATTAATCATTAAAATTATTAAATTGAAATATGGTGCAATAACTAGCTATTGCACCTAGGGTTGTCCATTTACTCGAGCAACCCGACCCATTTAAAGGATCCAATCAAACCCAAACCAAAAATCAATCAAACTAATTATTGCAACAGTCAACGGTGGTTCTTTACCAAGAAAATCCGACAACCACTGGTGGAGTGGCATGTCTTTTTTGCAAGAAAATCTGACTCCAAATGATCTGACCAATTGCCAACATTAGACTCTGCCATTTTTTGCCAATATGTTGGTTTCTCTACCAAATGTGACGAGAATTCGATCAAGCCTAGTGAGGTCTCAACCAAATTAAATTTGACAAGATCTTGACAGAGCTAGAGCAAATATGTCAAGATCTTGGCCAGATCTGGTGAGATCTTGGCCAAAATGTAATGAGATCCATCAAATCTCCACTAGAAATTATAGCTCCACCATAATTGACGGTATCTCAACTAGACCTAGTGATTTCAACCAATTTGACTGTAGGAATAGTGAAGTCATGGCGGTCCTAGACCCATATACCCACAATTGGCGACAAGTGGTGTTATTCCAAACCCTAATTGATTGGACCGAGTGGTAATCTAACCTCAAACCCAACCCTGACTACCCCATATATAGACACCCCTAATTGTACCAGATCCAAATCCAAAAGTATCAATGAAAATTAGTTACAGGAGAATAATTGAATAATATCACATGGGGTAGCATTATATATTAGTAGTATTTTTTTGAGAAAATGATAGAATGATGTAGCATCAATTAGAAAGAGATATATGGTTGTATGACAGGTCTTTGAATACCACGCAGAGCGTGACTAGAAAATTTTAGAAATGTAGGGTGTCAAATAAAATTACTAGTATAAAATATCCCTTAGTTTAAAACGGTAACACAAAAATTAAATAAATAAAGCCATTTAACCTGGGAAGTAGGAAGGACAAGTAAATATAAAAAAATAAAAATAAAAATAAAAAAACCAAATTAATCAGATCTTTCACTATTATATAACCCATCTGAGCACATATAGGTGGTTTTCTTTTTTAATAAATAAGTTTCTTTAAAAAAATAAATTAATTAAAATCATTTTTTAAAAAAAAAACTTTAAAAACTAGGCCAAAATATACAATTAGGCTCTAAAGTTTAAATATTTATTTATTTATTTGGGAGAAGTTTTGTTTGTCCTAAGATTCCCTATTGATTTCTCTATTAACTTCTTATCTAGATAATATTTTTAAGAAATTTGATAATATTTTTTAAGAAATTTTTTAGTTTATATTGTGTTAGCAACATAAGATTTTGCATTGTAGACTAAACAAACGTATATAATATTGCACACATGCATTCGCAAAATTTATAAATTTATAAATTTTGCAAATGCAGGTGTACAACATTCATACATTTGTTTAGCCTACATTTGCTTACCCTATCTTTAAATACATTAATTGTACTTATAACGAGCAATGACAACTTATTTTTATTAAAAAAATAAGGGTAATATTAAAGAGACAAACTATTTTACAATATTTTTACAAACTGTTGATGTGGCAAATTTTTACTAGTTCTAATATAGGCTCATCACTAACATCACAATTTTATTTACAATAATTTTGTCACATCAGCAATTTGTAAAAATGTGATAAAATAGTTTTTATCTATAATATTACTCAAAAAATAAAGCATACAAAGTAAGAAACCAACAATTCTACAAGTTTCTCACCCAAAAAAAAAAAACAATTCTACAAAACTCATGAAAATAAAAAGAATTCATCAATAACACTCATTTATGAAAAAAAAAAAAAAAAAATCGTAACATTCTTTTTATTGGCACTGAAAGGGTTGAGTATGTATTTTCTATTTTGGCCTAAAAACTAGTACGTTGGTTTATTACCGTTAAGAAAATCCAAGTCAAGCGCGTCGGCGTCGAAGCCAGCATCGAAGTAGTTGTCGAACACATGGGCTGGCGTGTCGACATGGGTGCCAGAGTGAACAATGAATTTGAGCTCGGAAACGTTGACAAGCGAGCCGTTCTTCATGGACATGCGGAGCCACAGGAACTGGCCGAGCCCTTCGTCGGAGCCCCAGACCGGCATGTCCTCGCTGTACCTGAAACTTCTATCAATTATCTTACCATCTCCGTACACTTCCCTCCGTAATGGGACGATGTCGCTGGCGCACTCGGAGAGAGTGGGATAGGCGTCGCTGCTGCTGGTTGTTGCAACTGTGAGCACCCAGCTGGTGCTGCAAGATAGTGCTATCAGGAGTTGGAGGACATGGACAAGGGGTTTGATATTCATCATTTTCATGGCTTTGCCGAAGTGTTCAAAGTCTAAAAGTTTTGGGTAATCAACATAAGTATAATTAGATAGTATATATAGACTAGCTTCTTCGAGATTGCTTTCTTTTTTTAGTCTCACACTTTCAACACTTGGATTTACTAAATAATAAGATATATAAGAGATTATTTACCAAAAAAATAAAAAAGATATATAAGAGATTAAACACAAACTGTTTTACACGTGATTTCAGTTGGTTTTGAAATTGTGTAAATTTTACCCAGAATTTTTTATATTTGTTGAAGAGGCAGATTGTTAGTGGTAGATAAAATAATAATGTTAATGTGAGCTTAAATTGTTGTCAAAATTGTTATATACTTGTTCATATAATAATAAGGCCAAGTTGATGAGTGTTTAGGAGATTAATTAACTATTTTAAGAGAGTTTTTAAATTACTTTCGTGATTAATATATAAAGTTATAAATAAATAAAAATTCATTAGAAAGTTATAAATTAATATCCTTAAAGTATTTATTAACTTTTTCACTTAATAATATAATAATAATAATAATACTTCAAAATACTTCGAGTTACATGATATTGGTGTGGGCACCAAGATTATGGCTAACTTAAATTTTTTTTATGAAAATGTAGTGGACATATTATTTCTTTTTTAGAAAAATTTTATTACAACTTTTATAGAAAATATAAAAAAAAAATTCAAAAAATCAGTTTTTTTTTTTTTCTAATAAAAAATCCTTAGTACATCCGTTAACAATTTTTATAAAAAAATAATAATAACATCCTTTTACTACCCGCTTTTTCTTTTTTGGAAAGAACATCCTTTTACTACCCTTACTCATATTCCTCAACCTTTTTTTTATCCTTAGTCCTTAGATTTAAAAGGGTAGTTGAACCTTCCTCTTTTATGTAAAATATCAAGAGGTAGAAGAACCTTTTTTTTTTTTTTTGATGGTATAAGGTAGTTGAACCTACGTACTACATATGTAGTGAACTGGTGGATCCTCTTACGCATGTGACATCCTTTTTTGTCTACTCGCGGCTAGGAATATGCGATAGTCTTTGACTGGACTAACAAATTCGTCTTCTAGTGACGATCTCAATGATACAAATAAGGACATATTTGGACGAGCAAAACCAATACTCACGTCACTGACGAGGGTAAGCAGGCCATTCAATACAGCCAACTATACATGGAGTGGTTACAGAACCAGCTGTATGAGCCGCTAGAGTATATTGAAGCCACATTATAAGACGCGAAACGTTACCAAGACGAGCATTAAGACCATCATAACTACTCTAACGGCTAGAAGCTGTAACATATATAAAACCCTCACATTGCCAAGAACAAGGTACATACATCCACACTTAGACACTGAGAGATCTCTTTTTCCACTTCATTATATTGTTCATTCCCAAAAAGTTTCTTATACTGACTTTGGCATTGGAAGCGTTGTGGCAGGCACCACACTGGTGACCATCCTTGAGGATATATTCATACGGGCTAGAGATTGATTCTATTTGGCCACTCTAACTAACGAATTTACGCTTCATCAATTTGGCGCCATCTGTGGGAAACGACATTTTCGTATTCACATTCGAAAAAGTAGTTTCCGATCAACTATTACTTCCAAATGGAGTCCAATCAAGATTCCGCAGCCTTAACTCAGCAGGTCCAGGCTCTCGCAGCTACCGTTGAAGAGCTCACCAAGCAAAATCAAGAAATGAAGCTACGGCTCCAGTAGGAGGAGAATCAGTCTAGAGGGAATCAGGATGACGAAGAAGACAGCCACAGAAGAAGTGACCATCGAAGACCTACTACTCTAAGTGAGCAGAACTCGAATCTTCTCCAAGAGATGAAAAAGGAGACGGATGAGTTGAGGAATGCCATCAAGGAGAAAACGGACTGGAGCGTGGATAGAATGGTAAGGGCCACGGATTCGCCTTTCACTGCAACAGTCCTCGAATGTCCAGTCCCCTTGAAATTTCGTATGCCTCAACTTGAGCCGTTTGATGGGCTTAAGGACCCTCAGGATCACCTTAATACCTTCAAAACGATACTAGGGCTTTAGCAGCCCCCTGACGAGATATTGTGTCGTTCATTCCCTACCACTCTCAGAGGAGCTGCAAGGGAATGGTTCACAAAGTTGCTAACGTCGTCCATTAACAACTTCGAGCAATTAAGCAACGCCTTCTTGCGACACTTCATTGGAGGACAACGTCCTAAGAGGCCGGCAGACCATTTACTCACCATCAGGCAAGGAGAAAAGGAAACCCTAAGGTCGTACGTGAAACATTTCACTCAAGAGACGCTGGAAGTAGACGAAGCTAACGATAAGGTATAACTGACGACCTTCAAAGCGGGACTGAGGTCCAGAGAGTTCGTTGCATCACTTACGAAAAATCCCCCAAAGACGATGACTGAGATGCTCCTGAAAGCTCAGAAATACATGAATACTGAAGACGCATTAGCAGCCATCAAGGACATAGATAAACCAGGAGACAAAGGAAGGAAGGAAGACAAGCGTAGAGGGTAAAAGCAAAAGCGTCAGGATTGTCGGATCAGTGAAGAAAACAGAAGGAAAGACGATAAAACTCCTCAGACAGTAAAATTCACCCCCCTAGTTATGCCTATTGATAAAATATTGACACAGATAAAGGACGAGCATTACCTCAAATGGCTGAGACCATTACATTCATCCCCTCACGTCCGAGACAAGAGTAAGTACTATCGTTTTCACAAGAACCATGGCCATTATACAATAGATTGTCGAGACCTAAAGGAGCAGATAGAAGAGCTGATACGAAAAGGGAAGCTGCAGAAGTATGTAAAGAAAGGGGAGTTCAGCAGATTCAGAGACAATAAAAAGAGTCAAGACGAGTCCCCATCTAGAGGCGAAGACAACACATCCCTGCCTCCACAAAATGTGATAGGGGAGATAAAAACAATCGCAGGAGGACCATTCACAGGTGGGTCATTCAAATCTCTCAAAAAAGCATACCAGCGGAAGGTAAACAGCGTCCACATGACGTCACCATTTAAACAAAGATTGATTGATCACGACATGACTTTCAACGAAGGAGGTGCTAGAGGAGTGAAGCAACCTCACAACAACCCCTTGGTCATAACGCTCACCATAGAAAGATTCAACACTAAAAGGATCCTCGTGGACAATGGTAGCTCCCTTGATATCATCTATCTTCCTGCATTCCAGCAACTGAAACTAGATTCAAAAAGGCTGCATCCATTTGATTCCCCCCTCGTCAGTTTCAGCAGAGACAGGATATACCCCAAGGGCATAGTGACATTGACGGTAACGGTGGGGTCCTACCCGTGTCAATTGACCTGTCAGTTAGACTTTTGGTAGTAGACTGCTCATCATCCTACAATGTGATTATTGGAAGGCTAACACTCAATAAGTGGAAAGCATCCACATCCACCTACTGCCTCAAAGTAAAGTTCCCAACAGAGAATGGTGTTGGCAAAGTTAAAGGAGATCAAGTTTTAGCTCGAGAGTGCTACCAAGTCGTCTTGGCCGCAAAAGAGAACCACACTTGGATGATCGAAGAGAAGGAGGAGGAAAAGGTGGAAGCTCTAGAAACAGTAGAGCTGGCCGAAGGAGAAGCAAGTAAGATGACAAGAATAGGGACGACTCAAAGTCCTGAGATGAGAACAAAGCTCGTCCAATTTCTTAAAGAAAACCTAGACGTCTTTGCCTGGAACCACGAGGATATGCCAGGCATATCTCCAGAAGTTATTCAGCACAAGTTGAATGTAGACCCGGAGAGAAAACCAGTCAAGCAAAGATGAAAAGTCTTCGCACCGGAAAGAGACCGAGCGATTACTGACAAGGTTAACAAACTGCTGTCTGCAGGCTTCATCTGGGAAGTATACTACCCAGACTGGCTTGTGAATGTCGTCTTAGTGAAGAAAGCAAATGGGAAATGGAGAATGTGCATGGACTTCACAGACCTGAACAAGGCCTGCCCAAAGGACAGTTTCCTTTTACCAAGAATAAACTAGCTTGTAGATTCTACGGTTGGACACAAGCTACTGACGTTTATGGACACCTTCTCAGGATATAACCAGATAAAAATGGCTGACAAAGATCAGGAGAAAACTGTCTTCATCACCAATCAGAGGTTTTATTGCTATAAGGTAATGCCCTTTGGACTAAAGAATGCAGGTGCTACTTATTAGAGGTTGGTGAACAAAATGTTCAACAAGCAAATAGGCAGGAATATGGAGGTATATGTGGATGATATGCTCGTCAAGAGTAAAAAAGAACTTGCCCATTTGGACGACCTAAAGGAGACATTTGCCACCCTCAAGCAGTACAAAATGAAGCTGAATCCTAGTAAGTGTGTTTTTGGTGTAGCCTCAGGGAAATTCCTAGGATTCATGGTGTCCCAAAGAGGAATAAAGGCAAATTCGGAGAAGGTACAAGCCATAATTAATATGGCATCACCCAAGACCGTCAAGGAAGTTCAAAAGCTCACAGAAAGGGTTGCAGCCCTTAATAGGTTAGTCTCTAGAGCGACGGACAAATGCTTACCCTTCTTCAAGACCTTGAAACAGGCTTTTGCCTGGACTGACGAATGTAAAGCAGCTTTCCAGGAACTCAAACGCTACTTGAGTAATCCACCCCTTTTAAGCCCATCCAAAGAAGGTGAGAATCTATATTTGTACTTGGCAATTTCAGCTACAGCCGTAAGTGCAACCTTAATTCGAGAAGAAGACAAGAAAAAGCTTCCAGTTTACTATGTCAGCCAAGCCTTCCAAGGTGCTAAGTCCAAATATCCAAAGATTGAAAAGATTACATTTGCGTTAATAGTAGCCACACGCAAGCTCAAACAGTATTTTCAGGCGAATCCTATCCTGGTAATGATGGACCAACCTATCAAGAAATCCATGAGCAAACCTGAGGCAGCTGGGAGAATGGTCTAGTGGACAATTGAACTCAGCCAATTTGATATTGAGTACCATCCCAGGATAGCCATTAAAGCACAAGTTTTGGCAGATTTCATCACCGAGTTCACCTTTCTAGACAAAGACGACCTCATTAACAAAGCCAAACAATGGATAATACAGACCGACGATTCGTTAGCCCAAAAGAAGGTGGGGGGAGTAGGGGGAGTCATAATCACCCCTGATGGAGAAGTATTAAAGTATGGAGTTCAGTTAAAATTTCCAGCCACCAACAACGAGGCCAAGTACGAACAAATTCTGATGGGTTTGAGACTCAGAAAAGCATTTGGAGTTAAGAACCTGTTAGTCCAAAATGACTCGAAGCTGGTAATTGGGCAAATCAAGGGAGAATATGAAATGAATGAAGAGAGAATGCAAAAATACCTCAGGCTGACGAAGCATCTGACTCAAGAGTTTGAAGAAATAGAGTTTGTGCAAATCCCTAGAACCCAGAATATGGCAGCAGACGAAGTCTCCAAGATAGCGTTGTCAGAAGAAGGGACAACGAACGTGGGCTTGATGATGGAAGTCCAGAAAAATCCGAGCATTGAAGAAGTTCCAACATTTGCAATCCATAGCACAAACAGTTGGATGGCACCCATTATATCTTTCCTCTAGGACGAGCACCTCCTTCAAAATGCAGACAAGGCCAGAAAGATCAAGAAGAGGGCGGCCAGATTTACAATCCTCAATGACACTCTATACAAGAGAGGCATCTCCATGCCTTACTTGAAATATGTTGACGAAGGGGAGGCCAAGTACATCCTGGAAGAGATCCATGAAGGAGTTTGCGGGGACCATGCTGGTCCTAGATCCCTGGTAAGCAAGATCATTCGAACAGGTTATTTCTGGCCTACTATGCAAGTGGACAGAGCAGAATTCGTCAAGAAGTGTGACAAATGTCAACGGTTCAGAAATGTCCAGCAACTTCCGGCAGAGAAACTGACGAAGATAACATCCCCGTAGCCGTTTATGCAATGGAGAATCGACATTGTCGACCCACTGCCCCAAGGCAAAAGTCAAGTAAAGTTCTTATTAGTTGCTATTTACTACTTTACGAAATGGGTCGAAGCAAAGGCGCTGGCAACCATCACCGAAGCAAGAATCCAGAGCTTCGTGTAGAAAAACATAATTTGCAGGTTCGGGGTTCCAAGGACGATCATATCAGATAATGGACGATAGTTCGACGACCAAGGCTTCAAGAACTTTTGTTCAAGCCTAGGCATCAAGAATCAGTTCTCATCCCCAGGGCATCCACAAGCGAATGGACAGACGGAGGTGACAAATTGAACACTGCTCAAAATTATCAAAACAAAGCTGGATGTCACGAAAGGCACCTGGCCAGAAGAATTGCCCAATGTCTTATGGGCCTACAGAACCACTGCAAGAACCCCAACAGGAGAAACCCCCTTCAGACTCACCTATGGTACTGAAGCAATGATCCCCGTCGAGATAATAGTAACCAACACCAGACGAGAAATATTCAATGAGGATTACAACAACGATCATCTACGAATTAACCTGGATTGTCTAGATGAAGTAAGAGACAAAGCCTACAGCAGAATGGCGGAGTAACAGCAAAAGATGGCTGACTATTACAACAAGAGGATGAAACTCAGACGACTAAGCGTAAGCGATCTCGTCCTGCGCAAGGTCACCACAGCGACTAGAGATTCCACCCAAGGAAAGCTCAATGCCACATGGGAAGGACCTTACCGAGTCGTCCACTACTCCAGGCAAGGCAGCTATTACTTAGAGACTCTAGACAGGCAGAGACTCCCGAGGCCATGGAACATAGAGCACTTGAAGAAATACCATCAACAAATGTAGCAGATAAATGTATTCATTATTGAAATTAATGAATGAATCATTCAATTAATGTCTCCGTGCAAAACAGGTCTGGTCAACTATAAATCAAAAGGACGACAAGATCCCTTAAATGAGTGTAAGTCATAAAATGGCTAAATAACAAGATTTTGCCTTGACGGATGTAAGTTACTGACGAATCCAAACAAACACGACAAGATCCCTTAAAAGGGTGTAAGTCACAAAATGGCTAAGTAATAAGATTCTGCCTTGACGGATGTAAGTTACTGACGAACCAAAACAAACACGACAAGATCCCTTAAAAGGGTGTAAGTCACGAAATGGCTAACTAACAAGATTCCGCCTTGACGGATGTAAGTTACTGATGAAGCCAAACAAACATGACAAGATCCCTTAAAAGGGTGTAAGTCATAAAATAGCCAAGTAACAAGATTCTGCCTTGGTGGATGTAAAATACTGATTAGACCCCCTAAAAAGGGTTCGAGTTACAAGAAAACAATTAAATTATAGAACCTGTGCAGACAAGAAGCAAAACCATTGGTGAAAAAGAAAGGCACAACTAGAAATTTTTGCTAAGTACAAGGAATGGACAGACATAAAATTGCACAAGCACATCATGAACCAACAAGTATGCAACCACAGATACAAGTAAGTATGTAACAAATTTAATTAAAGCCCAAAAACTAAGGGCAATTACCATTGTTTTTACATCCAAAAGACCCATAAACGCTGGGATAAAAATATTGTTCTCAAGATAGATCAAAAGAAAATTGTTCTAAAATTAGATTTACAAAACAACCCAGAGCATAATGGATATCTAAATAGACACAAAAAAAAAAAAAAAAAAAATTCATAAGTGCCAGGTTCAGACATTGGTAGCAGCGTCATCAACGGCAAGAGCATCACTGGCAAGAGTGTCTCAAGAGCGTCAGGCTCTGTTGCAGAAGATTGGGCAGCCTCATCAGCAACCATTTCCTGGTCCACCTCTTCTAGATCCAACTTCTCCATGTCCACTCCAGAAGGATGCTTGACGAGATATCTCCTCAGGAGCTCAAACCTTTGAAATACCAGCTGAGCAGGACGGTATTGTATTCGTCAGTTGTCTGGAAGGCTTCAACAGACCTAGCAGCGATAGTCTTGAGCTTCTCCTTAGCGCCTAGAAGCTGCTCGTCCTTCTCCAGAATCAACTGACGCTCAGTTTTGAGGTCGTCATTCAAGGTCTTCATTGTTTCTTTTAAAAAGGTAGCTTCGCCCATGGAGTCAATAAGTTTTTTCTTTAGTGAGGAATTCTCCCTCTCCAGAGCCTCCATTCTGGACGTAAGAGACGTCACCTTAGCCTCTTGAGTGAAATACTCAGAGGTAATATGGAGACTTTCTCCTAGTACTTGGAAAAGAAGTTCAAAGTCGTCAGCAAAATGATAAAGGAAAAGAGACGAAAAGTTGCGCAAACAACTTACCTGTACAAGCTTATGAACGTGGCGAGCTGCCACGTTATTAAATGGGACGCCGAATAGGACCTTCAAATCCGCAGCAGTCACGACCCTGTGGGCCCTATCCACTGCCAACTTCTCGTCATTCCAGAGCGTGGATGAACGAGAGTCAACTGTCTCCTTCTCCTTCTCAAACAATCGTGGCCTCTTGGAGACAGAAGTACCTCCAATCTCTTCCACAGAAGTCGTGGGAGAGGCAATCCTCGTCATCTCAGCTCCTGAAACGATTGGAGTGACGAAGGAAGTTGGAGGGACGGAGCCAGATTTCCCAATAACGCGCACCGCCTTCTTCCCTAAGTTTGATAAAGGTTCGTCCTTCTTCAACCTCATTTTCGCGTACATGTCCTTGTTAAACTTGGTCTTCATTTCTGCCAAAAGGAAACACTTGTTAAAAAAAGAAAAAGGGGATAAGTAATACCGACGAGATCAACACTTACTTTTCTTTCCTTCAATCTCAATACTGCGCAAGATGTAGGAAGACGGATCAGGACCCAGGTTATAAAATGCAAGGGTCCTCGGATCTACCAAATCATCCCAACTTTCAATCGTCTTGGCGTATTCAATTGCCTACTCGACACACTCTTTATGCCTGCTCTTAAATTTAGGCCGTCTCTTTACAACAAAAGACAAGGGATGAACAAGTTAATGACGATTACAAAGAATATGGCAGAACTAAAGCAACCAAAAGAAATACTGACGCACCTAAAGTCGGGGTTCCCCATCGACAAAGCAATCTCGGGATATCACCCCAATCCTTGCTAGAGGGAGTCTCAAAATCATCCCCAAACACAAATAAAAATTTCGACTTCCAATACCTGAAGGAAGAAGGCAACCCCCTAACAATCTTGGTCCTCCTCTCCCAGGGTACCAACTCATAATATCCATACTCCTTGGACTCTTTCAAACGATATAGGTAAATGAGCTCACCTACCTTAATCATGTCCCCGTTAGCAGCCAACCATATTTCCATACAATTGACCACTATCCTCCACAAATTGGGCATTAGTTGTCTAGGAGCAATCCCAAAATGGCCTAACAGCTCCATTAGGAATGGATGGACGGGGAATCTAAGGCCACAAATGAAGGCAGCCTCATAGAAGCATACCTCGCTAGGAAAGAAATGGCAAGCCCTATCTTCATCAGTGGGCAGACGGACGCGAACCCTCTCTGGAAACTGAAACCTATCCTTGAATCTACCCACAGTTTCAACATCCAGCCCACACGCCTCCTCGAGGGCATGAAAAGCCCTAACCACTCGAGGATTAGAAATAGTTGTATCCCCTTCCACTAGATCACCGTTAGACGATAACCCAGTCTCAAGTTCACTAGACCTAATTTCAGACATCGTCCCTCTCTCTCGCACTAGACCCTCAAACCAGTTAACTGATTGACAAAGTAAAGGCAACAAGTCGACCAATGCGACGCTCAAACAATTACCCTAAAAAATGAAATCCTCTAAATGTGGGAAAACACCTAAAGATCCCCCTAAGCACGTAAAAAGGAAGGAAATTAATGGGCAAACTATCCAAACCTCAGAGCTGCTAACCATGGAAATACATAAAAAGCAAAAAGGAAAACAACACAAGCTGAATCCCCAAGAAATCAAAGACAAACAAAAGGAAAAAGAAGAAGAGAGGAAGAAAATCAAAAGCTATGTCGCAATAAGACGAAAAGGAAAGGTAAAGCATGAAAGAGAAGAAAAATGTACCTCAACAATGGTGAGTAGAGGAAGCACCAATACACAACCCTTCAGTTTGAAGAAGTATCTCAGAGTGGAGTTCGCAAAAAATCGCTCAGAACAATGATTGGAAGTTTTTTTAGAAAAATGAAAAGGAAAAAGTGAGAAAGGGAAAAGTTTTAAAACCAAGATTTAGGAAACTGAAAAACCAGCGGGAAACCTAATAATCCCACTAGTTGGAGTATTAACTCCACCAATCAGAATATGCCACGTAGGCCACAACCTAAGGAGCACCGCCACTACGTATTTAATGCGGAACGAAATCCCAAGAGCCATTTACGGTTCGTAACCTTTTCACATTCTATGGTCGTCAGGACACGTCCTGACGACCACAAAACCAGGGGGCAGCTGACAGGACTAACGAATTCGACTTCTAGTGACGATCTCAATGATACAAATGAGGACATACTTGGACGAGCAAAACCAATACCCACGTCACTGACGAAGGTAAGCAGGTCATTCAATACAGCCAATTATACATGGAGCAGTTACAGAACCAGCTGTATGAGCCGTTAGAGCATATTAAAGCCACATTATAAGGTGCGAAACGTTACCAAGACGAGCATTAAGACCACCATAACTACTCCAACGGCTAGAAGCTGTAACAACATATATAAAGCCCTCACATTGCCAAGGACAAGGTACATACATCCACACTTAGACACTGAGAGATCTCTTTTTCTGTTTCATTATATTGTTCATTCCCAAAAAGTTTCTTATACTGACTTTGGCATTGGAGGCGTTGTGGCAGGCACCACATCAGTGACCATCCCTGAGGATATATTCATACGGGCTAGAGATTGATTCCATTTGGCCACTCTGACTGACGAATTTACGCTTCATCAGTCTTTATGATCATACTATTCCCAAGGAGTTTTTTTATTTTATTTTTATTTTTTTAATTAGTGATACTTCCATGGCAGCATCTTCAGCCTAAAGTGTATTGGATATTCCTGAATCTTGGGTTGGTTTTATGCTCTTCGTCCTTTAGTCCTTTAGGTCTGCATGAAGCCTTGAGATTGACTAGCTAGCTAGGCTGATTGTCCTAACCGGCTAACTCTTGACATTCCATTTACGGTTTTTATGTTTTCTTAGGCCCTAACCTGATCTTAAGGGGTGCCAAGAAACAACCTACAGTGTCTCATTCGAGCTGTGTTGAATTTGAATATTGCTGGCTAGCTCACATGTGCCAATTGCCAAAACCATCTAAAATATAACTTGTTTCGATCTCCAAGCTGGTTAAACTTTACTATGGCAATAAGCCCCATATACCTACATTGCTTCCAACCTAGTTTTTCCATGCTAGCACCAAGCACATTGAGCTTGATTATTGTTTCATCCATGAACTTTCCCTATAAACTGTTGCTGTGTATAGTTTAATCCTTATACCGATCAATCTGTTTATCTCTTCATCAAGGAGCTCCATAAACATCGCAACAGGCTTCTATGTCAAAACTTGTCCTCAGATCATCGAGTTTAAAAGGGGAGTGTTAGGCTACGTACCCTGTGAGTATTGCTCTACCACATCTGTATATTATGCTGTATATTATACACAATCAAAGAGCAATGCAAGCATATAGTTTTTAAGCATTTCTACATGGTTCATAATAACCTATGCTAAATATTAGGAATAAATATCCAAGATATCTTGTTAGAAAAATACATATTTGTATCACATACAAAACATATGCAGCGGAAAATTAACAGATCTACTTCATTCGCAATTGATAACATGTACTATGTAAATTTCAGAATTCAAGATTAAGAATGTGTACTTTGGTATGGTAAATTTCAAAACCAAAGATCAGAAATTCTTGAGAACACTTTCAATCTTCAATCCAATTCCACTTGTGCCCAAGAAGTGTGGTCTCTCAATCAGTTTCTATGAATTTGTTCAAGGTAGAATAATAGAGAGTCCAACCCTCACATACAAACTATTTCATGTACTTTTTAATTCTGTATGTTTCTCTCCTTATAACTGATTATCTAATTGGATTAGCCTTTTGGATCTTTCCAATTGGGCTTTAGTATGTGGCTTGGAATGAGACCAAAAGGAAACAAATAAGACACTAGCTCCAATCAGCCTTGACTTTTCTGTCAACTCTTAACAAGTTCAAAGTTACCATTAATTATATTTAATACCACTATATTATAATTGCACTCTAAACCTTATTAATAAATTATATCACAAAACTTTTTTGTACATACAACCCCTTCATAAAATATTCGTAGTAATACAAAGTCATGAATATAAACTGCCACTTTGTAAATTACTACATCTTTATCTTTGAGTACCAATTTAATCCTTTAAGTTATTCATCATATATTTATGAAATCTAATTTCATAAATATATATATTTTAGTAATTATTTACTAAAGTAGTTAGGCTTAACATTCTGAATAACAAACCCATTAAATTTATCTCAATGGAATATTATGTATCTCCGTTAAGAGACTATGAATTTCATATTGAGAATATATGTTCCGTCAACACTAAATGTGACTGTCCAACATACTGAGGTTTTAACCGTGACTTTATATCTCACTCCTAATATATTAAAACAACCTACACTTCATAATCAGGTCTATTATTCTCTCAGAATTAAGAGTTCATGTAAATATAAGTCATGAAATTTATTATTCAATTGACAGTCATTAGGAGAATAATAAATCTCATAACGGTCCAGTTCAATATATTTTAACTCTTAAAACATATCAACTAAAAATCTCTACTTCCATGATCAAGACAAATCATCTTAGTTGATATGTTATAATCTTCGCACATGAAATTAAAGCTCAATTTCATCATCGACTACGAACTTAAATTCTGAGTTTATAAAGAACCTGTGATTTATATCTTCTATGATTTTTCACATAAATCACATACTATGCATCTCATGGACTATATGATAATGTTTAAATATTTATGTTACCATCATTTTAGATAATAATAAAATAACTTTATTAATCACAACAGTAAGTCATACATAATGTCATACATAATAATGTACATAGCATCATACAATAGGATTTAAGGGCACTAATCCTAACATATATTTCAGAGTTTCTTTATTGCATATTCTTTCTACTTCAGTGAGGCACAATAAATCCTATCTTCACGGCATTTCTCCTCAACACCTCCCTAGGCTTTCATTGTTTCCTGTAACATTTAATCATTGTGCATGAGTATACCATATACGTGCTGATTAAGAGAGAGAGAGAGAGAGAGAGATCACTATGCCACCAGCAAGTAAACTTACTTGAAAACTATTATTTAATAAGAACGCATCTTATGGGTGATCCCTCGGCACCAACCAACCTAAGGGGTAAGCAATGCACAGAATATATTCCGGGTTGGATGTCATCAAGCTTTAGGCCTTCCACGAGTATGACTTCCTGAAATATTTGAGCAATCTTAGCATCTTGTGTTGACCCTTCTAATTTTACATGAATCCATGCATTGTTGCACCTTTACAACAAAACTCAGTTTTTATTTATCCTGTAAAAGAAGCCAGAGACATATAATGGTATTTCAACTTCAATCTGGAACACCTATAGACTAGTCAAATCATATTTTCCAACTATGATGTTGCACTCTTGATTGTAAGGGACAAACTTGCTGGGAAAAAAATGTCAATTACTCCACTGTTCAAGATGAAATCATCCTTCACCTAGTAGATAGTTACTGCTCAACAGCTGTACCATATAAAAACGGCAAAACACGTAGAAAGTTAACTAGAATGAGTCACTAAACTATCAGACATATTTTCTTACCCTGCCTTCATGAAAGACAAGATGAGTTGGGACCAAATGATCATAAGCAGCAGCAGATAAGTAATCAACTCCTACACTTCGTAACAGGAAAATGCGTTAGTGCAACCATTAGATTTGCAATAGAGAGCACATAAATGAGAATATCATAAACAGAAAGGAATTTCACCAATGGCCCCTCCCTGTGGATTAGTAGAACATTCCTCTCAATAGTTTTCATTGAATTTTAAAGGGGTACTAGCATATTGCAACAAAGAAATTATACATAGAATGCTTTTTGCAGTATCTGAAGTATTGAAGAACCAATGACAAAGAGATGATTGAACCTTGGCATGTTGCTGAAATGCTACAGTAATGGCATATGAAAAGGAGGAGCAGAAAGGAATTTGATCCTTAGTTCCCACATTTTCTCAAAGATGAGTAAGTAGAGTATGAACAGGGAAAGAAAATTTATGTGTCAGTCAAAGCATTTAATTTGTGATGCTCAAAACATTTTTAGGAGAAGCTGATTCCCAGACTTAAACTTGCAACCTATTGCTTTTAGTGGAAGGAACATGCCATAGCACCAAGGCATGACCTCTCCCAGACCACACAAAAGTGAGAGCTTTGTGCACTGGGTATTATCTTTTTAGTAAAGGCTATTACCCGTCTTACTTCTTCCCAACAACAACAAAGCCTTAGTCCCCAAAGTTTTTGGGGTCGGCTATGGATCCTCAACAATTTAATAAAGATCAGGGTGAGTAGAACCAAAATATCCATCAATTAACAACCCACAAAAATACTGTATCTTTTCCATCATCACAAACTTAGGCTGAAAAAAGGATGCTGCCTATAGAATTAGAACAGCAATATCAAATCAATTAACACCCAGATTATTGCATAATCAATGTTTAATATCACCTTAAGGAGGGCATTTAAAACACCATCAGATAGCCCCCTTAACATAAAGAATAATGGACTCCAAGTCTCCAACAATCAACAAGTTCATATGAGCATAACTGAAATGGGGATGTGATATAGATAAGAGGCAAGATAAAAGGAGATGAATCACAAATGACAGTCATCTGGGTACAAATTGAGAGATTCTGCTAAGATGGCTACACCTTCTACAATGAAGATTACTGACTCCTCCAGTTACAAGTGCCAAAAAGGACGAAGGTTGAGGTGAACAAAATAAGGAACAATGGTGTCTTATTAAATGGAAAGTATGATCTAGATACGGTGGAATAGTGAATCACAACTAATGTAATTGTACCTCAAAAATTAGAAAGACACTGTTTAGTTTATTACACAGAGACAGACAAAATAAAGATAGAGAACCTAGGAATCAATGGCTCAGCTTGCTTGGAGTCACCACCAAGCGAGAGACAACTTAACACCTAGGGTTGGCTAGAGTCAGCACTAGGCCATTGGGACAATTTCAAGAGAAATTTTGTTCATAATCAAAATAATCCCCCTCCGTATGAATACATTATTTTGTAGATAGTGTGTTATTTTAGTTCAGTATCTAAATTGTCTCACACATTACTCTTTCAAATTGAATCCAAGGCAACATGGAATCATAATTTTGTCTTGGTATCAAAATAATACATCAATATTATATGGCAAAATTCTAATTTTTACTTATACTAAATATTTACTCTAAACTTACTAGATACTGTCCATATCATATAGCCTACTTTGCACTTGTTTTTTATAGTCATGTTCAGCATTGAAAAACATAATAATTATACATGCATAAATTAAGTGAAAATTTGTCTGTGATTATTACTTGAAAGATCTTGGACATCCTATGTAGTGATTGAGGTTCCATATCATAAACAGCTTACATTAGTAACTACATTTTGAAAATTAAGTGCTGTCATCCAACATTGATGCAAGATTCCACATAGCAAAAAGGCTTAAAGTGGCTCTGAAATGTATCAAAGTCAATCTACATCTTACCAACAAGTTTGATGTCAGTGTTGTCCACCAACCATTTTGCCCCATCCTTCATAAATCCTACAAAGCTTGTGTCAAACTCCTTTTTGTACATAAGCTTCCTGAAATTGGATAAGTTTTATTTCCAATCAAATTTTCTAATTATTACTATTGCAAAGGTTCAGCATTTTTAACTCAAACAATCATTTTCAGGAAGGGGAAGTACTTGGAAGCAAGCTGAAAGGGAGGCTATAGTCATCACAACAAGACCCTTTCTCACTTTTCCAATAATACAGCAACTTGCTGAATCCAACAAGCCAGTTTTGCCTAGGAGAATTATTATGTATCCAGAAGAAGAAAGTTGAAGGAGTACAGAGTACTTAAAATCCAAGGATAAAGGCTTTCTCATATATTATAATATTATATCTTACCTTTTCTTAATAACTTCAACTTTCATCTTCACATGGTCATTTTTCCCACTTCATCATCATTAATTATCTGCCTCTCCTATGATGTACACCATCACATTTTTCATAACATTATAATGGTCTTTGATAGTTAACCCTTAATGACATTCTACTGTCTACAGGTTTACCTCTTTTAGGGCTAGTGTAACCAACAGCGATGATTATGATATTCTGCAGTCAATATGTTTACGTCTTTTAGGGCCACTGTAACCAGTGGCAGAATTTTAACAAAAATATGATATAATGAATTGTGTTATCTAGAGTCATCTAACCACCTGCAAACCATGAATTTTGAACATGAAGCAACTTATAATGGGAAAATGAAATGAGAAGAGGGGGGGGGGGGGGGGGGGGTGGGGGAATTCATCTGATAAGGATTCGTAAATAATAGAAACTCATTTTGCATCACAAGAGAGAAATCTATATTTGTTAGCTAATATATGAACCCACAAGAACCAAATAAAAGGGAAAACTGATTTTCATTAATATGATTCTAACATCATATATACCTAATAATTTTACCATTAATAAGCTCAAGAGACAATTGGATAGAGAATAAAAGGTAAAGAAAAAATCATTATGATATGTTGACCTTATGCAAGTACAAAAAATTGTGGCAACTTTTTTTTTTTATGGGAAACCTGGAAATTTCAATAACCAACAACAGAAGACAAATGGATTACATCCTGAGCACACGCATGCTCAATAAGGCTAGGAGTTTCCTCCAGCCAACCCACAAAGTCTTCAACATTGTTTAGCATGCTGAGCAAGTACATGGGCAGGCATGCTAAAATTCTACTTCCTGACCTCCTTTGATGGCATTCTTAAAAGATTGCATGTAGTAAGTACAACCACAAAACAAAAATGACTCTGATCTGAAGATAAACTTTAGTTCACAAATAAAAATGTCTTCCATAAACCTTTGATTGTGAGGGGAAAAAAATATAGCAATGAATATTTTCAGTTAAAAAGAATCTTAAAAATTACAGTTTTCTGATATCATGTAAGATGTAAAATTTTCAATCAAACCAATTACCAATATCATGAATATCATCAAACCTATTAATGCAGATTTATTATTTGTTAGCCAAAATTGTGAACAGAAACTGAAATACTATGGTGAAAATCTTCAAAAAAAAAAATTGATCTAGAATTACCTGTCAGTATTTAATGTTCTGAAAAGCACACGGCTTACTCCCTTGGGGATATTTAAAGACTGCATAACTTCAGCTGTCAGGAGAAGACTTCATTAGGCCTACTGCCCAAAACTTAAGAACATCAGACACAACATGTTCTCATCACTTGTACATTTTCATTTAGCTTTCAAAAAACTTGTTACATAGCAGGGCATAAGAAGTGCCAAATTTAACATGGTTTATCCTGGGCGCGTGCGCACACACAATCATACACTCAATTAAAACTATGCCAAAATACATGATTGGTCCCTAAACTTTATTCCACGAGTTAATTTAGTCCCTAACACACTTTATGCGATCGCTTTTAGTCCATAAAATACTTAAAGTGATCACTTTTAGCTTCTAAATACTTAAAAGTGATCAATTATAGTCCCTAAAACACTTAAAATGATCGAATTTAGTCTAATGGAGTGACGACATGTCGATTTTTAGTTTAAAAGCGATCACTTTTAACTCCATGAACTAAGATCGCTCGTGTACTAATCCTTAGAAACCAACAGAGTATTTAAACCAGAAAACTTGACTAAAAATATACATACCAGTAATGTTCTTATCCCTTGGAACATCAACTAACAACGCCGGACCTATCAAAACAAACAAACACATACATATAATCATCTATCACATCACATTTGCACAATATATAACAAAAAAAATAAAAAATAAAATAAAAAAACCCAAATTAGTATATCAGAAATAGCATCAAACACAAAAAGCGGAGCAGAGCAAGAGCGAGTAGACGAGGCTCGACTCGAGAGAGTGAGATTAAGTAGTACCATTAAGAACTCCCAAGTCAAGCGTGTCGACATCGAAGCCGGCATCGAAGTAGTGATCGAACATGTGACCCGGCGCGTCGACGTGGGTGCCGGCGTGAACGAAGAGCTTCCTGAGCTCGGAGCCATTGTAGAGCGAGCCGTTCTTCATGGAGTCGCGGAGCCTGAGAAACTGTCCAACCCCATTTTCAGAATCACCACCTGAGGGAGTTTCAGGAGTGTACTTGTGAGTGATATCTATGATTCGACCGTTATCGTACACTTCTCTGCGTTCAGGTACGAGGTTGTCGTTGGTGGCGGCGATCGGGTGCAGTAGTGAGCAGAGTAGTAGGAAGAGAAGGGGCTTGACCATCATCATCATCATCATGGTGATCATGGCTTTGTGATGACTGATGAGAGAGTGCAAAAGTGTGGAATCGGTGGAAAACTCCCGAAGCAGATACAGAGAGAGAATTTTTTTTTTTTTTTTTTTTTTTTGAGAGAGATATATATATTATATTAAATTAATTTGTTACAAATGTATGGCTGTACGTGTTCCGCGTGTTAAGTAGATAGGATTAGGAAGAGACTTATTATAGTTTGAGTGATGTTTTTTTAAAGATCAAATTGACTTACAAGTGCATAGCTGATATAAGAAGACAATATCCCGAGCATGGCGCGGAGCACGTTATCAAAACTAAATTCTATCCACACACAAAAAAAAAAATAATAATAATAATAATAATAATTTCTATAATTAAATATTTACATAAAGATAAAGAAAAACGAAAAGACCGATTTCAGAGCAGTATACTATAGGAACGACAATAAGACAGGGCAAAGGCAAAGGACAATATAAAGATAAATAAAAAAGGAAAAGACCGATTTCAAAGCACTATACTAGTATACCACGCGTGATTGGCATTTGTTGTCTAGTATTAGATGATAAGATTAGATTATATATAATTCACCATACCTAATACCCCTCTATCTAGTATGAAATTATGAATTGTGGACATGGTTTTAAAAACTAGACCGTGGTAAAACTGTATTTGGTTTCAGTTCCCAATTCAACCCAGTTTTATGGGGTTTTTAAAGACCGAATTTGTGGTTAATTCTCGGTTCAATAAGTCAGATAGGCTGGTCCAGTCTAGTTTTTAAAACCATGATTGTGGATTCTATCAATATTTTGGTGAAACCTCATTGCCACATAAAAAAGATGAAGGGTATTGAATTTATTCTCTCTCTTTTTTTTCAATAATTCAAAAGTTGTGAAGGAGATTTGAACTCTAAATAATTCCATTGAAAATATCATGAATAATCAACTAGTTAAACTTACTTCTGACGTCTAGATTACTAGAAATGTGATGTCTTCCAATCTGGATGCCTAATAATGTAACTATTTCTATGTTTAGTTTAACTGAGAATCTAATAAGATTCCTAAAAATGTGAGATTATAATGTTTGGTTTATTTATAAGAATCTTAAATGAATTATTTATTTTTGCCATACTATCCTTAGATTTGTAAATTCAATATCAAGTTGTTTTTTTTTTTTTTTTTAAATCTTCCTCCAAATAAAATAATGACAAAGAAAATGTAAACTATAAATTATGACAAATTTATTAAAACTATAGTCTAAGATTTCAAAATGACAAGTACAATACAAAAATAATCATTTAAAGTTCTTATTCTTTACAAAAATCTTGTTAATAAAAATAAATAATTTATTTTACTTTAGCATCTAACCAATCCCAAATAGGGGATATAAAAAGGAAAAATTAATTTTTAACCATAATTTTAAAAATAGCTTAACCTATAACAAAACAACCTGGCAGAGTTTAGGTCTATAAGATATTGAGGATTTGTTTTATGTTTTATCTTCATTGCTTAAATGATAAGGAAAAAGAGTTAAAATTGTCAATTTATAAAAAATATAATTTCTTTTAAGTTTGGGAATCTGCATACCCACATATTTTAAAAGGAATTCACATTCCTAAAAAAATGAAGTTAAGGGTGAATCCAGATACCTCTAGCATCTGATTCCCTGGTGTGATTTGCAACCAAACATGAAAATATTAAACATTCCTAGGAATTCTAAATATTATCCCATACCAAACACCAAGACTCTTAGGGTACATTTGATACACTGAATGGGAATTACGACAGGAATTGTAATCTTTATTACTAGAAATAAAATGTGTTGTAATGTAATAACTAAACATATTCATTAGTTTGATTGAGTTATAACATTAAAATGAAACTTTAACATTTATTTTTGGAAATTTCTTACTCATACAATTATATTTCCTTAAAAATTGTTATTTTTAAATTTAAGAGAGATATATGTTATTTTTTATGATGTTTTATTTTTATAATTGTTAGATGTATATGGAAAATTTGTTTACTTGTAAATATATTAAGTTTTGAAATTATTGCACTTACTAAGGAATAGCTAATATAACCTTTTAAAAGAAATAGTTATTCCTTATTTTGAAGAATAGCTATTCATAAGGAATGATTATTCCTTGTAATTAAAACATAACCAAACTAAAGAATAACTAAACCATAGAAATAACTATTACATTACAGCGCCTATTATAGTCTACCAAACATGCCCTTAACAAATTAATTCAATTGACGAAACCTAACTATGACAACATATTAAAATTATTATTAAGAGAATGAGAAGAGGAGAAGAATTAACATAGTTTAGCTTGATAACCGACATCCACAACAAATGGCTACATTTTTACCATATAGAACAGTGTATTAGACAATAAGTCTAACATCATACACCTTACAAGAGTTACCGGCTTTTGTAAGGGGTAAGTTGTGTGATATTATGCCTTTGTCCTCATTCCCTGTGTGTGTGTTGTAAAAATTTACATTCTTTCTCTTAAAAAGAAACGTGGGTAGTCCCACATCGCCTAAGAGCAGTGGCGGAGCCAGAGGGGGGCGAGGGGGGGCACCTGCCCCCCCTGACTCCACCTAAATTTTCCTTGTATATGTAATCTTAAGGGATTCTGATACAGGAAAAGGAATGGAAAAAATGACTCCCAACGGGTTAAAACTTGAAAGTGACTCTCACACAGGAAAAAGAAAGTAAAAAAAAAGTTTTCTCAAACGTCAAATCATATCCCATTTTCACATATTTTACTGTTTTTGTAAGCCTTTGTCTTGTCCCACGTTTGACGCCTATTTCACAATTTTTTTTCTTTTTTAATTTCTATCATTATTTTCACTATTAATGATATTTTTGGCAGTATTTTATTGTTAAGTGATGCTGGAGATGTTACAAATTTTACTATTGATATCTTACAAATTGATATGTTACCAATCATAAAAATATAATTATAAACATCTATTCATTATATTGTTTAAATAACGCTAATCAAATTTTTACCACATCAGTTTGTAAACTTTTTATTATAAATTTTGTAGTAACTATGAATTGGTTATTTTTGTTTATTTATTTTAATGATATGAACTATATTTATTTTCTTATAATTGTTTATTTATTTTGTTATTATTATCAATTAATATTTTTTAGAATTTCACTTTAAATGTTGTCTTTTAATTTTGCCCCCTCTGAACTAAAATCCTGGCTTCGCCACTGCCTAAGAGTGAGTTCAAAATCGGGTATAAAGCCTTCATACACCTTACAAGAGTTACCGGCTTTTGTAAGAGGTAAGTTGTGTGATATTATGCCTTTGTCCCCATTCCCTGTGTGTGTTGTAAAAATTTACATTCCTTCTCAAAAAAAAAAAAAAAAAAAAAAATGACAATCTGTAATGTTTGTAGCGGCCTGACACAAGACTTAGAGGGCTAAATGTTTGCCTATTTGGTGACATATTTTTTACAATTTGCATGGCCTAATCTCATTGGGTATTATTTGCCCAATAAGCAAAAGACCAAAAATAAGAAAATAGGAAATGGCTCAATAAATCTATTCCTTACACTTCATGGGTTGGACTTTGCCCAAGACGTCTTTCTCATCTTTTATTTGGTCCCATATCCATATGCACCACTGCACGAAATGGGATAGAAAACCCACCAAACCAAAAGTTAAAAAATTCCCCTTAGAGAGATCGAGCCGAGGAAAGCCAATTAGGCCCGATATTTTCTCCACTAACAAGACTACATGGCATGGGCCAAACTTTGTCTGTAAAAACCCAAGATTCATCACCTCACTACTCACAAGCTAGGTAGCGCAAAGGGAAAGCAGAAACCCACACAAGGAAAAGGCCACTTGGACCGTATCAATATCATTAACTATTGCTTTGATTTTGAAATTATATAGTGATAACAAAAAGTGAGAGAAGAGATTGGTGATTAAAAAAGCTTTGTTTGCTTCTTTACATCTGTTTAGAGATTGAGAAAATTAAAGCACATGTTAATGGTAAGAAAGTTTTTGACACAATCTTAAAATTATAATAACTAAAATGAAACATTTCAAAAGATGAGAACCATATGCGTAATTAAAACATTCTCCCATTCTTTTCTTTTCTTTCCATTATGGTGCAAGAGCTAGTACATGATTGGTTTCCTCATTCCTTTTTCATTAATTAAGATTTGTGTTTTTGTTTTGGATAATTTATTATACTTTATAAGCTGTTCTGTATGCTAACTGCCTGATCTTTCATTGTTCAAACTTCAAAGACATTCAATTCAATGTTACGTACCATTATGCTTGAAATCAATGAGGGATATAGCCATATGATTCTAGCTACAGCCTACTGAAACTATTTATTTTTCTGGTTCACATTTATCTCCGATTTATTGATCTAGGTAAGGCACAATGAAATTCAAAAGTAAGAATACTGCCCCTATTAGCTCCATAGATGTACATGACCTTGTCCTAGACTCTGCTTCATGAATAGCCGCTGTTATTGCTATAAAGTATAAACTGATTGCGATAAATAAGGGATTATCATCTTCTCCTACCAATAATAGGGCAGAAATTCCTAGCATGCAACATTTTAAAGGTTTGACCTCTCTATTCACCACTCAGTCCAAATGATTATTCTAAGTGATGGATATGTTTTGATAGGCATGTTTAACAACGTAGGTGTGTGTCTGGGTTTTTTTTTTTTTTTTTTTTTTTTGTGGGTCATTTTTTTTTAGTATACAAAAGCTAGGAATAATAGTTTTATTACCTGTACAAAAAGTCCAAAGGCCCAACCAATTTATAACATTTGCTGAGTTTTTACCATATGTTATTACATATCTCTCTTGCTCTAATTTAGCACAAGAAAACCCATCTCTACATTCTGATTCCACTCGCCTTCTTAGGCTAACATTGTTTCCCTGTAACAATTTAACCAATATGCATGAGTATACCACTAAAACCAATAAGAAAACAGGTTTCAGATTAAATGAGGAAAATTATTGCATAAGATAGATCATTTTCAGTAATATACACTTACAAGGAAACTATTATTTATTTGATGAGAATGCATCTTATTGGTGATCCCTCAGCACCAAGCAACCTAAGAGGTAAGCAATGGACAGAGTATATTCCTGGCTGGACATTATCGAGCTTTAGGCCTTCCACAAGGATGATTTCCTGAATTTTAAAGCATTATTAGCATCGTGTGTTGACCCTACTACTTCTATATGAATCCAAACACAACAAAATTCAATTGTTACTTTATATTTTAAAGCCATGGCATAGACATATAATAGAATTTTAATCCCAATCTGGATCACCTATAGACTAATCAATGATGCTTTGCAAATGGGACTTTGCACTCATTAATGTAAAAGAAGATAAATGTGGGAAAACAAACATGTCTGAGATTAAACCAGAACCAGCTGCTCTGCAATTCAAGATCCCAGGCATCAACCTTCTGGTAGATGCTTATTAGCCAAATACAGTAAGGGGGAAGAAGACATTGATTGAGAGCTTGACTAAATTAACAATCTCTACAATGGCCAACAAGGGAATATGACTCTTGACCAAGTTATATAAAAAGTCAATGCTGGAAAGATAATGGCAGTTTTTTTACTGTAAATAACTAAATACCACCACAATAGCCAGTCATCCACAACTTTTGCTTGAACAAATTGTTAACAGAATTTTTTAATGATATTTTAGATTATTTTTTTAATTTAAATACAATATACTTAGAAAAGAACCTAAAAGCGGTTTAAAGAAAAGGCAGTCAAAATACTGTACATAAAGAGGTGAAACCCCCACTGGTGAGTTTGTAACTTACTAGTCAAAAACTTTTCCATCCAAAATATGAGGTTGAGGTTAAACCAATTAATGACGGTGTTTGTGGGGTCTGGGACAATGATGATTTTCATGATTGGAGAAGGGTAGTAGGGAAGTAGTCTGATGCATTTGGCTCGTGTTAACATCACTGCACTAACAGCTGAGAAACACACAGCAAACGGAGGTAGCTATGACCAATCCTGATATACACTAATGATTCACAATTGAATGACAACATTACTTGAGACCAGATCTTATGTCATATTGGCCCCAATCACCAGGACAACATTATTTCAGATTCATAGATAGAGAATCAACCTCAGAAATCTCACAAGAATCTCTAATATAAACCCAAACAATGAAATACCAAACTATATATACAGTTGGACAAAAGAATCTCAATTTTTGAAGCTGGAAAAATGAATCCTCACCATATATATTATGCTCAATTAAAATACTAGGTAAAATCAGCAAAACATTTCTAAAAGCCAAACATGGAAGATCAAATAAAGATTTTCTTACCCTGGCTTCCAGTAAGACAAGATGAGATGGGATCAAATCATCATAGGCAGCAACAGATAAGTAATCAATTCCTACATTCCATAGCAGCAAAAGGTGTCAGTGCAAACACTAGATTGGCAAGAAAAAGCACAGAAATGCAAATATCATGAACAGAAAGGAAATTGAAATTTACTAATGCCTTCTTGATTTGCAATAGCTAAACACACAACTCTATTTGCAGAGTCAGTTTTCAATGAATTTTATAAGGGTTAGCACATTGCAAGAAATAAATTTTTTGTAGAATTTTTTGCATTATCTGTTGAATTAGCAGGAAATGTTTAGGTAATTCACAACTGGAAGACCCAGTAACAAAAAGAGGATAGAGAGCGTTGGCCTATCTTACCAACAAGTTTGATGTCTGTGTTGTCTACCAACCATTGTGCCCCATCTTTCATAAATCCCACATAACTTGTGTCAAACTCCTTTTTAAACATAAGCCTCCTGAAATTGCAACAAGTGTTAGCACAAACCAAAATGCGTAATTATTACTTTCATAGTTAAATACAAAATAACCATTAACAACTTCTTTTTAAAATATGAGAAATGTAATAGTTCATCTTCTTCTTTTAATTAAACATCAAATGCATTAGTACCAGTATCACCAATAACAACTTATAAATGCGAAAACAACATAATATAAGATAAAGTCATCAGTACAAAAAGTTCCACTACAGTAGGAATTCTGAACTTACCTGTCAGTATTTAAAGTTCTGAAAAGGACACGACGTACTCCCCTGGGGATATTTAAGGATTTCATAACTTCAGCTGTAAGGAATAGACTTTGTTATCTACAAATATATCCAAAACTTAGGAAAATATAACGCACAAAATGTTCTCATCACTTAGAAAATATAACAACATTCCATTTAGCTGAAAAAAAAATCATGTAGTGGTGGGCCTTGTGGCTAATAAGCACCTGCCTTAGATCTCATGGTAAGTCTATTTATAAATGGACACATGTTTTTTAAATTATAATATTCAAGAGGTTCCAATCTTTAAGAAATCAAAAGTGATCTTTTAAATAAAAAAGTGTAATTTTCATACAATTTTTAAATATAAAGTTTAATCTTTAAAATTCTCAATTTTGTATGACAAATTACTATTGAACTTTATACAAAGTTTTATGAAAGAAAGATATCTAATTAAAACTCATAATGTTAAGAAGTTATTTATCAAAAATAGAACATGGAAATAAGAAACTCGAGAAATTAAATCAATAATCTTCAAATGGTGTTGGTTTACACCTTTCTCAGAAAACATGATATTTTTCACTAACACTTACGCAAACACACACATACATAGATATATATAATTCTATTAAAAACACCTTCCCACCCCACCCTCAGCAACAAATCTGGGCTCTGCCCCTGCAGGCGACACCAACTGACGCAGCATCTAATTTCATCATAGACACATAAAGTAGAATTTCAATGTTGCTGCCCAACAAAAATGAAGTAGCATGTTGAAAATTTTGTAGCAGCATCCCCCACCCCCCTCCCAAAAAAAATTTCCTTTTAACATAGGGAGAAGCTAATCACAGGTTACAAAAAGAGGGTTCTTTAGAAATACATACCAGTTATGTTCTTGTCTCTTGGAACATCAACTAACAATGCTTGACCTATTGCAATAAACAAATATAATCCGATCATCACCAATAATATCTCATCAAAACAATAAAACGTAATTACTATATATCTAAAATTGATCTTACATTTCATCACAGAAAAAGATGGGAGAAATTCCCATTTAGATGCACAAGGTATGAAGAGCAAAAACATACAAAAAATAAAAGAAAGCATGACAGATAGTATAATAAGCATTTCTCGAGAAATCAGGAAGGACACTTTTCCAAAACAGTCTCATAGGAACAATGAACTAAACATATCCTTCTGTTTCAAATCAAGCTAAAAAAAATCTAACATTCACATTTCAGATGCACCAATCCATAGAAAGAGAATTTGCTCTCCAAAGAAGGAGGCAAATATCTTCTTTGCAATTACGAGACAGTCGGAGAGAAACCAGTAGAAGATTTAACATTTGTTTAAATGAATTTAACAGTTTTCATAAACCATAAAATAGAACATGTAACTCGAATTTTATCTTCAACTATATTAGAATGCCCCATCCAACATACATTTTGCCCATTTAAGCTTAACTCATCCCATGAAGAAGTCAACACATAATACCTTACCTTCCTTTTAGTGGAACAGGCACTCTCCAATCCACCATGCATTCAAAATTATTGCACACAAGCCATAGTATCCAACAAGAAGGCGGTAAAGTACAGAGAAATCACACAGAAGAGCTTTGACCACCAAAATACACTCTAATACAAAAAGGTTAAACTGCATATTTACTTTTAAAAAGTGTCATCATTTTTCAGCCATTAGACGATTTATGAAACAATTTTGACATTATAGGAATCAAATCCAAACACTTTTTAAAAGTAAAAAAGACGATTTTAAAACAAATGTCAACGGTAGAGGACCAAAAATGCAATTTAAGCAAACAAAAATTATCTAATAACAATAAGATCAATACCCTGGTTAAATATCAATCAACCAAAAAATAAAGGCAGAACAAAAAGAAACCCTTTTTCAACCTAACAACTGAAGGTAACTTCCACCACCTTCACCCCCCCACCCCCCCCCCCCCCCACACAAACTCCAACACTAAAAAAAACCATGATTAGTCAAAACATCCACTGATTCAATCTACCATTACACTACCAAAAAAAAAAAAAAGAACTGAATATGAACATCATAAATTCATAACTGTGTAAATTAGACATAACATTGACAACTTAGAACACACCAAATTTCTTATTAACGTTTTTTTCCAAAACAAACTGCTGAAATGGACCCCATTGCAATTGACTCATCATAAAAGTCAGGCTTAAAAGTGATTTTTTTTTTTTGTTTTTAAATATAAGAAAGTGGTCAAACACAATGGGCAAAACAAGAACATGATTCAACATCGAACACAAAGCCAAGAAAACAAAACAGAACAAGAACAGTGAATAGAATACACGAACCATTGAGCACATCCAAGTCGAGCGTGTCAACATCGAAGCCAGCGTCGAAGTAGTGATCGAACACGTGTCCCGGGGCATCAACATGGGTACCCGTATGAGTGGGAAGCTTCATCTCCGAGTTGTTAGCGAGCGAGCCATTCTTCATGCTCTTCGGAAGCCACAGAAACTGACCCACCCCATCATCCGAGTCCCACGACGGCATGTCCGGCGTGTACCGGTGGCTAATATCGATGATTCGGCCGCCGCCGTAGACTTCCCGGCGAACCGGTGCAAGATCAAGCTCGCCATTGTTTGAAAAGTCCGTGGTTGTTTGGGTTCCTGGGATTGAAGGATAGGCTTCTATGTTGGCAGAGGATAGGGTGGGGATCGTGTGCGACGCGGTGCAGAGTAGGAGGATGAGGAGGACCAGTGAGGCAGAAGAGGAAGAAGAAGAAGTAGCCATGTTTTGTTTGTTTGATGATGATTACGATGATGTGGTGTGGTGGAGCTTTTAAATGGCGTGTGAGAGGGCGAGTGACCAACACGCAATGTTCGGGAGCGTGGGGATAGAATCTGGTTCTAATTTATGGATATAGTTTAAGGGATATTTGGGGACTAGCATACAGCAAGGAGATAGAATATAATAACTTAATACACGTTTGAAAGATAATTGCAAACTAGTATTTCGAGTCTTAGAAACTCAAGTTTAATATAAAATTTGGGGAAAAATAGTAAATTAATTTTTTTTTCTAACTATTTAGTTAGTAATTCCGGTTTTCAAACTATATTATTTAGTAGCATCTCGAGTCTAAGAGGCTCGAATTTGGCCTATAAATCGAGTCTCAAAGACTCGATTTTTATGGTCTGATGTGGCATCTTTTTCCACATGGAGACCACCTGGAAATCGAGTCTTAGAGACTCGATTTACAAACCAAAAAAATTTGAAAAAATTTCAAGTCTCCAAGTCTCTCATTTACAAGCCAAAATACCAAAAAAAAAAAAAAAAAATCACAGAGAAAGAATCGAAAAAAAGATCAAGCTCAAATACCCATATGTGTTCATCAGAGAAAAAAAAAAAACCCAGAAACAAAAGGTCACGCGCCGGCCTGAGTCGCGCTGCGACCTGGGTCGCACACGGCCCTGGGGCTCGCGTCGGCCTGGGCTGTTTCTGAGTTTTTTTTTTTTTTTTCTTCTGGCTTTTGGCTTCTTTCCTTTTTCTTCAGGTTTTTTTTTTTTTTTTTTTTTTTTTTTTTTTTTTTTTTTTCTTCTGGCTCTAGTTTCTTTCTTTTTCGCTAGAGCTGCTGCAATATATATATGGGCTTAGAAATCGAGTCTCAGATACTCGATTTCCACATGGATGCCACGTGGAAAAAGTGCCAACTCAGACCCATAAAAACATCAAAATCAACCCTCAAAGACTCGATATATAGCCCCTAAATCGAGCCTTTTAGACTTGAGATGCTAGTAAAAAATGTAGTTTCAAACTATTGACAACTAACTATATAGTTGAGATTTTAGGGTTATTTACCCATTTCGTCCTAAAACTTGAGGCTTAAAGACTCGCTTCCTACTTGCGATCTCGAGTTTTAAAGACTAGAGTTCTACAAAGCAAAACCGAGTCTTTAAAACTCAATTTTCTTCAGGATATGCCATTAATCTCAAGTCTGCAAGACTTGATTTCTACCAAAATAAAACCTAAGTGTTTTATGTATCTAGTTTGGGGTTATATGGAAATGAGGGAAAAACAAAATTCCCAGTGGATTGATGTGATTTGATAATGAATAAATGGGAGTAGTGATAAAAGATAGGAGAACTGCCAAATGTTTGTGAGTAAATATAGAAGGAGAGGGGTCGTGTTTTACTACTGACCTCAGTGCGAGACAGTGAGAGAACTAAGTGAGGTTTTGAGTGAGAGGTCGTCGATAAGAGGAGACGAGAGTTTTCTGCCGCCAATGAGTTTTCTACCACCGATGAGATGCGCTTGTCTTCGATAGAGTGAGGGTTTGAGGTTTGTATGTTTAGGTGTGAAGGAGAGTGAGAGTGTTCTGGACACTTAAGTGAGAGTGAGAAGTGAAATAAAAGTTGAGTCTGTGTTTTGTGTTTGAAATATGATCACAAATCGAGTATTAGAAACTCAATTTCAACGTGGCTCCATGTGGAAAAAAGTCCATGTCAGATGTTTGGTAGCTCAGGATCTCGAGTATTAGAAACTCGATTTCTACCTGGAACTCAAGTTTCAAAAACTCGAGATGTTACTTTTCGACTTTGTTTTGAAACTGGGCAACTAACGAAATCCTTAGCAATCTAATGTTAAATGAAAAAAAAAAAATCAAATAGTTCATGTTGAAACTTGGGACTTGGGAGTGTTGTGTTTGTTGTAAAATTAAGGAAAAAAAGAAAAAAAAAAATCAAGTTGGGATTTTAATTTTACACTTTCGTTCCTTTGATTGCATTTGGAAGTACCATGAGATTCTAAGAGTTTTAGTTCAGGAGTGTCTTTGGGTCATTTATTAATGGATTATTTTAGAAAAGTTTCAATAGAACTTTTAAAAAAATATATAAGTTACTAAAAATTTAGTTACATTTTTCTTTTTCTATAAAAAATTTTTTGAAATATTTCATAAATCAATACTTTTAGAGGATTCGTTAACTTTTCACTAAAATATAAAAAATAAAAAAATAACATAAAATTTTGGATGCTTTTCAACCTCCCGGCCTCTGAGTTTCGAAACCTACTCAGATTAGAAATCTACTCTAAAAGTAACTCTAAAAATTCTTAAATAACTCAAAAGATCTTAATCCAAGATATGTATATTGTCTTAACAATATTTTTAGAGACTTTCCTTTTATTATCCGATGATGAGAAGGACTAGTGAGGAAGAGGAAGTCACGTTTTGTTTGACCATGGAGGAGTGGTGTGGTGGAGCTTTTAAATGGTGTGAGAGGTCAAGTGATAAACACATGATGTTTGGGCGTGTGGGAATGGAATTTGTTTCTCTGTACTTCTTGTTGATAAATTCTTAGAGATTGACCACAAATTATTCTGCAACTTTTTGCCATAATTCTGACATTACATATTGTGAATAATTGTTTATCACTTACATATGGATCTACAATTTTTTTCTTCACCTTTCACACTCTACCACTTAATTCAAAATGAAATGAATGCGTCATATCTTGACACGTTACCTAATGTTATTAGAAAATCAACTTATGTTCTTTCTTCCCAGTAAGTTATTTATAAAGAATGAGGTTCCTACCAAACAATATAACATTATTCATCTTACTTGAAGTTTTTTTATTTTGAAAATTATAATCACTAGTCACTAACTCATGCGATGCACAGAAAAACTATTGACTTTGAAAAAAAAATCCAACAATGAGTAAATAGACATTTTACTAGTTAGTATTTTTTTTTTTTTTAATTGATGAAATATTTAACTTCTATATTTTTCCGTAGTTTAGAAGTATTGTCTAACATTGAACATTATTGAGTTGCAAGTGCATAGTTACCAAAATTTACAAAGTAATTTACAATTCTTAAATTAATAAAACAAAACCCCCAATAATTATATATATACACACACACTCAAAACTAATATAAACTGCAAATATATAAACAAAGACCATGATATGAGGAAGACACACCAAGTTTCAAATTTGAGTAGCAATATGACTTTCTCTTAGTAATAACAATATAGACAATTCAAAACATGGAACAATATCAAAATTATAATACCTAATTCCATTATCTTTTATGTTGAATCCAAACAAATAATTAATCAACCAAAAATCATTGCTTTTAATATGAAAACAAAAAATCACATGAACCTAAATAAAAAGCATTTAAGGTGAAGAATTAAGATCAACCTATTGAGACGCAAATACCAAAAATCTCAAGACTTAAAACTTCAAAATTTATAGAATCCCCAAATTCTACTTCAAAACCAAACCAAATTCAATAAATTTATATATAACATACCAAATAAAAATTTATCATTCCCTAGGTTGAAAGACATAGGTTGCAGTTTTTATTTTTCTCCAAAAAAATAGAGATGTTTTATCTGCCATATACAATATAAAAATAATTAGTAGAAATTTCAAACCAAAACCAAACCCACGAAAACAATGTCAATACAAATATGGAGATTAACCCAAATACTCAAAAGAAAATCAATTCTAAACGTAACAAAAGAATAAGATAGAAAAAAAAAATCTCAGGCACATATGAAAGCAAATAAAACATTCGACATAAAATATAAAAATCATTAATAACAATATAAACAAATATCCACATATGTTGAATTGAAATTTTATTAATAATAACGATATAAAAAAATTCTTCATAAAATTCATTAATCATAGAATAAAGTTGAATCAGATTGCTTGCCTTTAAAAAAAAATAAATAAATAAAATAAAATTCCTAAAGTGAAGTTAAGTTTAGGGTTTTGAAATGGTAATTGCTAAGGTTTTGAGGAGGGAAAAGAGACTCCTAATAGGAGTCCTTCTCTTTCTTTCTTTTTTTTCTTAATCCTAACTTTTTTTTGTTGTTACGTGAGTCTTTTTTTTTTTTCTTTTTCTTTTTTGAGTCCTATCAAAATTTTTATTTTTATTTATTTAAATAATGCTGACATGTAAAATTGTGGAGAGGTCAATATATATATATATATATATATGAAACTCTATCTCTCTAACAAGTCCAACTTAAACTTAAACTAAAACGTTGATAATATATATATATATATATTATCAACGTTTTAGTTTAAGTTTAAGTTAGACTTGTTAGAAAGACAGAGTTTTATTCCTTATTAAGTTTGGATTAAACAAAAATAATTTTGTTTAATATTAAGTTTTTGCAAGATATTTTATATTTCTAGCTAAATGATTCATAGTTGTCAACTAAAGAAGGATTTAGAGTCCTAGTGAACTTGAACTGCCAACATAGAGGCTGTGTTTCAACATAAAATAATGGTCACCAAAAACTATGTTGAACATGAAGTTTTGTGTGTTTAGAGTTTAGATTATGAGTAAAAACTAAAAATCTTGAAAACTTCAATAGAAGAAAATGCGGACTACAAGTAATAACTAAAAAAATATTATTGTTGTATTTTTTTTTTTTTTTTTTTTTTTTGCTAATAATATTATTGTTGTATTTAAGTTGGACTTGTTAGAGAGATAGAGTTTTCACTCCTTGTTAAGTTTGGATTAAACAAAAACAATTTTGTTTAAAAAAAAATGATAATGATGAGTTTGAATATAAGTTGGACTTGTTAAAGAGATAGACTTCCACTCCTTGTTAAGTTTGGACTAAAATTATCATTTTATTTAAATAAAATGATAATATTATAAAATGATAATTTTATTTAAATATTGTGCTGACGTGGAAAATTGTGAGAGTTTCAAAGGTTTCGATTATATATATATATATATAATATAGATGAATCAATTGTTGATAATTCAATCCATAATATTGAGCATTCACTTGGTCTGGTGCAACCACTGGTGCAAAGGTCACTCCACAAATATAAATGTTTATATTTGTGGGGTGTGGGGGGCAAGAGCCGATGTTCAAGTTTCTAGGCATGAGTTTTACACAGATATACACTTAGATTATGATAGAGTAGAATTTCTATTTTGTATTATAAAAAAAAATGGTTTGGTGCATAAAAAATGTCTTCCATTCCCAAAAACTATATATAATGCAAAGAACTGCGAGCCAATACATTGTGCCACAAAGCTTTAGGAGGCTATCAACTATTATTATAAAATCAGCTTATGTTCTTTGTTCTTAGCAAGTTGTTTACAATGAATGAGATTCTTACCCAACAATATAGAATTATTCATCTTGCCCTAAAGTCCCTTGGTTATGAAAATTATATCAATGAATCAATTGTTGATAATTCAATTTATAATATTGAGCATCTACTTGGTCTGATGCATAAAAATGTGTCCTTCATTCCCAAGAACTATACATAAACAAAGAAGTGTGAGTCAATGCAATGTGCGGCAAAACATTAGGAGGCTAGAGTAAAGCTCAAGAAGTCATTGGAAAACTTGTTTGATATAAACTTCAACAATGGGAAAATGGAAATCCCACCGTGGAGAATAGATAATCACTCAAAGTCCTACTTTAGAAATACAATTACATTAGAGCAATATGGTCTAGATAATGATCTTTATTTTTTCATTGACTATGTGATCTTACTAGATTATCTCAATTAACTCTCCAATAGATGTTTAATTATTGTGTCACAAAGAAATTCTTGAACACCATCTATTTGATGATGTATCAAAATAAACATGAATTATTGGATATATGTATAAATATGTTCATTTTGTATGTATAAACATTTTACTTTAATATTTATAACAATTATTACGTAATATGTCTAAAAATGCATTGTTTGAAAATTTTGTAATTGCTTTAGCTATAGAATTCGATGATAAAATTGCAAATTGCACCTTTAAAATTGACAATAAATTTAACCTTGTCCCCTAAAAATGTTTAAAAAAAAAAAATTTCCCTTAATGTTAAGTATCGTTTGGATTTGCTTCCTTTAGTGTATGTAATTATTTGTTAAGTGTCACTTCAAATAAAAAAAGACATACTTTTAATGTGGCTAAAACAACATCATTTTGTACATGCCAGTAAAAAAATTTGTGTTATTTTCATTTTCTAATAAAATTTCCTTCACTTTTTCATTTTGGAAGGGAAAAAAAAACCCTCAAACTAATAGAAATTGCCAGTTTTATATGTAAAAAATACTTTAATTATTAACATCATCATTGGTAACATAATATTTACCACTACAACACCCCAAGAATTGACTAGTTTGATAAAAATAAATTTAAATTCAACAGTGCCTGGACTAGTCATGCGGCTGGGTTCTTGATATTAACTATTAGGACATTTCTTTTCTTTATATACTCTAATGATAGATAAAGCTTTAGATTCGAACAATTCATTGTTAAACACCCTCCTGTAAGATAGCTTACTTAAAAGTTGTTGCATTGCCAACGGCTACTACTAACAGACTTAATCAACTTGTTAATTATAAGATGACACTTGTACAAATCATAGATCCTACGCTACAAGAAAAATTTGAGTTTGTACTCATGTGTCACCATTGTGGTGTTGTTGGTCACACCAAATCAAATTTTCATTCTCAGATTAACTATTAGGACATTTCTTTTCTTTATATACTCCAATAATAGACAAAGCTGTAGATTCGAACAATTCATTGTTAACACCCTCTTGTAAGAGAGCTTACTAGAAAGTTGTTACACTGCCAACGGCTACTACTAACAAACTAACTTAATCTACTTGTTAATTATAACATGACACTTGTGCAAGTCATAGACAAGTAAAATCTGAGTTTGTACCCATGTGTCACCATTGTGGTGTTGTTGGTCACACCAAATCAAATTTTCATTCTCAAATAAGGGTATAAGCCTGCATTTAGACTTTCTTTAAAGAAGAAATGTAGTCCTAAGACTACTCATTTTTGCCCTCATTGTGGTTCTGCTTGGCACACTCATCCAAACTATTTTAAGTATGGACATGTTTATACATATAGCATACTCATGTTTATACATGCAACATGGACATGTTTATTCAAACCACAAAAATATAATACAATTCCTCTAACATAGAAAGAACATAAGGAGAAAAATTAATTTATTGCCAACAACTTTACTAAGGTTTCATTTAGGAACAACTTATTTAGTTAAAACTGAAAACTTTTTACTAAAAGTGTAGGAAAAAAGAAAAAGTTAATAGCTAGCTAAATAGTACAATGGGATTTATGAATAGTACCAAAAAGTGCAATGAGACTCATAAATAGTACTAAAAAGAAGCTAAAAACTTAAATAAGTTAAGATTTTCGTCACATTCCAAACAAACTCTAAGTTGCTATAACCATAAGCTACTGTATGTAAAGAGTAATGTGGCCTTAAGGAAAAAAAAATTCAAGAATTCATCTTTAGATGGGCCAAAGTATGATAGTTTGATTAATAAGAAGTGAATATGAAGCATCTTCGATAAAAGCCCAAGCTCAAAGTTGTCAAAGTTGATAATTGATGGAGAATCTTATAGGTAACTATGACTTAATTTTTAAAATGAAATGGATGAGCCATACCTTGGCACATAATATTATGCTATTAGAAAATCAACTATTGTTCTTTATTTTCTTTAAATTGTTCACAATGAACGAGCTTCTTACCTAACAACAAAACATTATTCATCTTGCTCTGAAGTTCTAGTTTTGAAAATTATATCCATGAATCAATTGTTGATAATTCAATTGATAATACTGAGAATCTACTTGGTGTGTTTCATAAAAAAATGTGTCATTCATTCTCGAAAACTGTATAAAATACAAAGAACTGCGACTTAATGTGGTGTGCCACACAACTTGAGAAGACTATCTATTGTGTTAAGGATATATTTTATGTAATTGGCTAATCCTTTGACAAAACGCACTTTACTTATATTTGGGTAGATCTAAGTTGTGTTTAATACTTGAAGAAACATGTTGTTCAAGTCTAGTATTAAAGCCATGAAGATTGAACCAAGAAACAAGTGAAGAAAAGGTGTTCAATAAAGCTGGACAGATATCTCGACACCTGCAGATAGATAGCTCGATAGCTGCTCGACACCTCCTCGACACCTGGCTATCTGTCAAGCTCTTCAGCTGATTCTTATCGCAATCTCGATAGCTTCTCGATAGCTGATCGATCGATCGAGAAAGTTTTTGTCCCTTCGACACCTTCTCGACACCTCCTCGATAGCTGTATCTGTTGAGATTCATTAAACCTCGACACCTGCTCGACACCTCCTCGATAGCTGCTATCTGTCGAGGTTACGGAAATTCAGCTTTTTGATTTTTGGGCCAGGCTTATGTATTTATGTAAGGTTTCTTTTCTCACAACCCTAGACCTATATAAGGCTTATTTTAGAGACCGTCACATGAGAGAATACAAGGAGAACATATGAAAAAGGGTTATTTTCTCTGAAAGAAGCTACTGCGTTTTTGCGCCTTAGGGTTTTGTAACCAAGTGCTTCTTGATCTTCATTCTTGATGAAGTGAAGAACTTTGCAGCCAACATCTTCTTCTAGTTGGTGATTGAAGTCACGTACTGGGATCTACGCAATTGGTTAGTCACGTAGTTGGGATTCGTGCATCAAAGGGTGGCGTTCATATATTGAAGAGTTCAGAGATTCTGAAGCGGTAGAAGGTTTCTGCTGTGAGTTCATCTACGGGGATTGTAGAGTCTAGGGACAAAGGTTTTGTACTAGATTTGAAATTTCTCTTTTCTATAGTGAATTGCTTTTAGGGAAGGTTTCCCCCCAGGTTTTTTACTGTGAAACTGGTTGGTTTCATTGGTTTTCCTAGGTCATCATATCTTGTCTTATTTACTTTTCCACTGCATTCATTATTGACATGATATTGATGTTTATTTGTTTTAACAAGTTTTATTGATAATAAATCTAATTAACAACTTGGATTTAAAACTTGTTAATTCTATCAACCAGGGTCTAAATTTCCCAACATATTGTATTAAAAAATCAACTTCTATTTGTTGTTCTAATTAAGTTGTTTACAATGAATGAGGTTCCTACTCTGCAATATAACAGTATTCATCTTGCCTAGAAGTTCTTTGGTTTTGAAAACTATATGCATGAATTAATTGTAGATAATTAAATCCATAATATTGAGCAACTTCTTGGTGGGTTTGGCTTACCTCTAGTACTTTTTTAACTGGAATCTCCTTTTGTTTTAATAAAAAAATTGCCGCATTACCAACTAACTAATTAAAACGTGGAGATTAAAACTAATTATCACTTGCTATTATATATTAAAAATAAAATGAGATGTCTAGTTGAAAAAATACTGGAAGCTAGACCCCTACTTGATATGGTGCATAAAAAAAATGTCCTTCATTCCCAAGAATTGCAAATAATACGGAAAACTGTGAGTTATTGCATTGTGCCACATAATTTTTGGAGGCTGAAGTCAAGTTCAAGAAGTCATTAGAAAACTTATTTGATATAAAATTCAACAATAGGCAAATACAAATCCTATTATTGATAATAGACAATCACTCAAATTTCAACTTCAAAAATATAATTACATTAGAGCAATATGGTGATAATTATCTCTATTATTTCATTGACTATGTAAACTTCTTGGATTATCTCATTAACTCTTCAAAAGATATTGAATTATTGTGTCACAAAGGAATTCTTGAACATTATTTGTTTGACGATGGATCAAACTAAACATGAATTATTGTGTGTGTATATATATATATATATATATGTTTTTTTTACACATTATTGTGTGTGTGTATATATGTATATATATGTATAAATATGTTCATTTCATATGGATAAACACGTCCATAAAATATATATTAGCCTTTTTTTTTCATTAATCACAATTGGGTATTAACACATTCTCCTATTGATATTAAGCATCGACTCATGACCTTATTTTTCATAGGGATTTCATCCTACTTTATCTCTCCTATTTCCATGTCCATTCACTCTAGAAGCTATAATCATGGACAAACCAATTGCAATAAAATAAAGTAAATAATTAGACTTTTTTACCCGAAATTCTATAGTTCAACAATTACAAAATTACAAAAAAAAAAAAAGAATGAAAAAAAAAATTCTATTTACATGGTAAAAAGAAAATAAAAGAAAAGAAAAGAAAAAAACAAAACAAATACGTTAAGAAAATGGTGCCATCCCTTGAAGCTTTGTCATTGACTTCAACCTCATTTGGTCCTTAGTTCCTTACTTTTGCCCTCAAAAAACCAGATATACAACAACTGTAATTGCTCCAATAACCCTAAAAATAGTTATACCGACTGTAGCAGTTGCGACCTACTTTGATTCAAAATAAAGGCAAAAGGTGTGGCAACAATACAATGTTTATTATTTCAAATCTTTTTCTTACAATTTCTTTAGCAAATAAATCAAAATCATATAGTAATAAAACAATTAAAAAAAAAAAAAAAAAAAAAAAAAACAACAACAACAACAACAACAACAACAACAACACTAAGAGAATTACCTTTTAGGAAAAGACAACTCCTTCCTTTGAGAGAGAAAGAGAGAGTTTTTATTTATTTATTTTTTTTATAGATTAAACAGTAGGAAGAGAGACATTTATTTATATTTGATTTTGGCAACTGACTTGCCATTTAGAAGAAATAAGGAGAAATTGAAGTGCCTAATTTTAAGAGATATGAATAAAAGGTTATCTTTGAATTAAAATAAATAGTTAGCTAAAAAAAATAGTTTATTCAAAATAGTATATTATTTGTTTTGGAGAAAGTAATGTATTTTGGTAGGATTTCTTTTTTATGATAATAATTAAGGAGAAATAATTTCTTAATTAAGGGGAAGGGTAAGTATCCCATGAGAAGTAGTAACATTTTGAACTTGACTAACGTGAGAGAGACTAACATGAGAGAAGGGGAAAAATAACCATTTGAAATTATCTAAAAAAAACTTGTTCTTCAAATAAAAAATTGTTAAAGAAACGTGGAGAGGGAGAAGCCTCAATGGTAAATGTAAGGGCGGGTTTTGGTTCCTAAGCCCAAAAGATGAATGGATTAAGGCCTAAAGAGCCCAATATAATGAATTTGTAGAGAGTGTGCTTAAAAGTTTGGCCTCAATGGATCAAACAAGACGCATAGTGAATCAAAGATAGTAAGAAAGTAAAGAAAGACAAGCACTATGCAAAAAAAACCTTCCTCGGCAAAATCCGAAGAGAGTGGTCCTTATGTATATTTATTTTAAACTTGGATACAATTTCAGTTCTTGTTGCTACAGTTTTTTCTCCACAAATTTTTCGATCCCCTCTCCCTGGAGGGTCTCTTACATTATATAGCTCCCTTTAGATGATCTTGGCCCTAGGGATGGCAATTTCAGCCCAACCTGTGGATACTCGACCCGACCTAACCCTAATGGGTCGGGTTTTACCCAACCCAATAAAGAAAGGGTTGGGTTTGGGTTTTTTTTTTTAAAAAAACCCGAAGCGAGTTCGGGTTGGGTCCAAGTTTTTGGCAAAACCCGGCCCAAACCCGAACCCGACCAGACCCGATTACAAGATATTACAATTACAAAAAAACCCTTATATATATGTGTGTGTGTGTGTGTGTGTGCGCGCGCGCGCTTATAAACCCTAGTCTAATCCTCTTTCTCATTTCACAACAACTCACAAGCCGCCTCTCTCCTCTCCTACTCTCACTCACTCTCAATCTCACCGCCGGCCCAAGTTGTCACAACCAATCCAATCTTTGTCACCGCTCTCCCTCAAGCGACCTTGCTGACAAGCACCTCAAGCAATCAAGCACCTCTCCTCACCTCGCCGGACCCTCCTCCACCTCACAAGGTCACAACTCTCTCATCTTTCTCACCTCGTTATGAACTCAAGCTTCTACACTGAAAATCGTTCTTTTTGTTCAAAGAATCAAATTTGTATTTTCTAGTTTAAGTGTTATTTTTGTTGAATAGGATCAGCTTGTTGATTTGATTTTGTAGGGTCTTTTTGTTAGGACCTAGGGATTATATGTTAATTCTTGTTTTTACTTTTGATGTGGGAAAATTTTGTAATGAAAATCAGTTTCCCCTACTGTTTGGTTGCTGAGAAAATCAGTATCAGGCAAACAATTTATTTATTTTTTATTGGGCAACGGATCTATTGAGATTTGGATTTTCTTGATTTGACAAAGGGATCTGTTTAGACCTAGGGATTTTCTTGATTGGACAAAGGGTTTCGGATCTGTTCAGATCTGGATTTTCTTGAGTTTCCCCTACTGTTTGGTTACTGAGAAAATCAGTATCAGGCAAACAAATTTTTTTTTTTTTTTTTTTGATTGGGCAACAGAATGGGCCCTGAAGTGGCATTGGGCCAGACGAGGCGGGTCTGGGCCTCGAAAAAAAAAATCCGATTAATAATCGGGTCGAGTTTGGGTCGCTGGTCCTGGCCTGCAGGTCGGGTCCGGGTATAAGGAAACTCGACCCAAACCCGACCCGTTGCCATTCCTACTTAGCCCTCCATTTGTTGATCATCCAGGCCACTACTTGAGTGCTTGTCCCATCAGACACCTTCCCAAACCCCTTGTGAGTTGCGGTAGCCAAGGCAGCACCGTTCAAGGATCTTCTCCACATAAATGTAGTCAGGAGGTTTGGTGAAATGCATTAAATGTGGTGGCAGTCACTATCCCTTCAGTCATATTAGGGTTAACCCCTTCTCCGAAAAAAAAAAATACTCAAGTAAAATACTAATGTTCAAATGCTAAAATTTTGAATAAAACTACCACTCTCCCACAATCACAGATTATCTATATATATTAAAAGGATTCCCTAAAAATACTCAATAGCTTAAAAAACACCCCACGTATTTACCTTCCCCGTGTTTTCTGAATAGAACTTCTCACAAACAAAAACATTTGCCATTACTCAATTATGTGTACAATAAAAGTTCTCAATAGAACTTTTCCCATTACTCTGTTACGTGTACAATAAAAGTTCTCAATATAACTTCTCACAAACAAAAACTATTCCTATTCCTATTATTCCTAATTAAAATAGAATTTTTGTCATTTGCACATTTACAAAAACTCTTCTCAATCGTTTATCAAAAATTACTATTCCTATTCCTAATTGAAATACAAATTCTGTCAGGCAGCTAATTCTTTGTATAAAAGTAGTGCACGTGTGGTTTAATTGAATAGAAGAGAGAAATACACCAGAAACTAGAAGAGAAAAACACGTTCTTTGAGTGCTACATCCGTTGAAGTGTGCTACAGCTGAAGTAAAAAATTTGTTCTACATACTTTGCTTTATTTCATTAAAAGGTATGTAACTTTTCTTCAAGGTATCATTATTATTATTATTATTATTATTATTATTATTTGAGAATTTGTTTATGGTTGCTAAATCCACTAACCATTACAAATTTACACATACTATAATTAAGAAATGGTGTATCATTTTTACTTTTAATATTTTTATTTATTGTGTTATTTTGGTGTTTGAACTATTTTTTTTTACCTCACATCTCTCTACATTGTATTTTTTTCCTTTTAATTATAGACTTTTTTCTGCAATAATTTCTAACGTGATCAAAAAAATAAAAATAAAAAACACAACAACCATGTATTTGTTTTTTTTTTTTTTTTTTTAATGCAGGATGACTTTTTTAGTGGATTGCATAAAGGCCAAAGCATCGCCAGTTTGGTGTTAGTTGAGTTTGGGTGAGAGAAGAAGTTAAAACTTGCATTCAATCATACACAACTCCTTAGTAATTCTTTGTTTTGTAAAATAAATAATTGCTTTATTATGCCTAAGTTTATTGATATGTGTAACACTTACATTCTTTAATTAGCTTATTTTTAGGGATTAGTGTTATAATTTTTCACTTATTTCAATGTGAGGTTTACACTTTTTGATAGATCAATAATTACATTTTTTTTTTAATAAACAGTAATACTTATTAGAACACATATAAAAATAATAATATTAGTGTTTTAAACCGAGTTTATAATATATTACTAATCAGAGTACAACTACAAAAAGGCCTAACCTTTGTATTTGTAGATTAGGGTTATAAACAGCGAACACTAGACACACACAACTAATATGGGATAAACATCCCTATTTTTAGAACCACTAATACGACCAAAACAAATTCACACCCAAATATATGATTTCAATGCTATTTTGGTGTCATGTCCCTACCCGTTGATAGCAAAATTTTATCCTGAAAAATATAAAACAGCCTTATTTAGGAGAAAGAAGGGGAGAGATTAGGAAAAAATTAGTAGAGAATTTTATTTTATTTTATTTAAAAAAAAAAGTGATAATTGATTATCCTATCCAATTTTTATTAAGACTTAAGTTTGTACTTTTAAGTGGATACTATAACGTCAGTGTAGAAGTGTGGGTGTAAGATTTTTTTTTTTTTTTTTTTTTTTTAGAAAGAAAGAAATTTTAGATAAGTTAAAACTTAAGATTTTTAAATTTTAACTTATCTAAAATTTTTGAGTTTAGTTAAGGAGTAACCAAGTAAGAGAGATTTCTAAGAGTACAGCTTGAATTGCACAATTCAAATGGGAGAACGTGTGCGTGGTGGTGGAAGTTTGTATTTGTGTAGAAGTTGAGTATTTCAAATTTTAAATAGTTAATGGATGTCTTTCCTATGTGCAAAATAAAAAACTAACTAACTTCCAGTTCCATGTTTATCTTAACCTATAAAAAAGATTAGTGTTTGCTGTTTAGTCATAGAATATTTAAAGTCCATCTATTGCTTTTTTTTTTTTTTTTTACTTGTTGCAAATCTGTAAATATTTTGTTATCTACCTTCAGATTTTTATAAACTACTACAAAAGCGTATATTATAAACTAGCCTCTGAGCATGCGCGTTCTCAGAGGCTCTTTTAGTTTTTAGGTAAATTTTAATAATTTGCATAAATTATAATTTGGGATTACTACATTTTTTAATCACAAAAAAACTTAGGGGTGTGATAAGTATTATACATTTGATTAAAGAGTTTATAAACGTGTAGTTATCCATAAATTTGAAAAAAAAAAAAAAAGTGGCTTTGGTAGGCTTTTTTGGATAGAACGTGGGATAGTTGTTTTTTTTTTTTTTTTTTTTTCAAGTTAAGAATGTGGAGTCTTTTGGCTAAATATTGTTAAAATTAAAACATATTTGCGTTATAGGTACTGTTTGAAGTTATTTGTGGAAATGAGGAGAGAGATTGAATTTCGGCAACAGTGTTGCCGAAATTCAACAAAAAGTAGGAGAGAGAATGAGAAAAAGGAGGAAAGAGAAAAGCAATTGTCAGGAACAGTAAATCTTGAATTTCGGCAACAGTGTTGCCGAAATTTATCTGCCCAAATTTCTTGTGCTGCCCGGATGTGTGAGAAGTGCAATAATGCGTGAGCGCCCAAACAAAAAAAAAAGTAATTGTGGCAATGGTATTGCCGAAAATGGTAGGAAAAAAAAAAAAAAAGTGAATGCGGAAGAATTAAAGAAAAATATAATGTGCTACGTACACAATATTTTTACAATATTTTCACAATAAATCACAAGTAACTAGTTATTATTAGTTCAAATTTAAATTTGACATTGACATTACTATTTTAATTTAACAATAACAACAAGTAACAACCTGATATTTAGCATTTTTGTAAAAATATTGTAAAAATTGTGTGCACTTATTATTTCTTAAAAAAAAAAAAGAAGTGTAATGGATTTGCCGAAAATTTTGTGGCACAATGCTTGCCGAAAATGGGAGGAAAAAATAAAGTTTCAATAGGTTTGTGGCAATTTTTTTTGGCAATTGTGGCAATGTCATTGCCAAAAATGGGAAAAAAAATAAAAACTTTTTTTTTCCTAATTGTGGCAAAGGTATTGTCGAAATTGTGGGGGAAAAATTTTTCCAACAATTTTGGCAATGGGAAAAAATAAAATAAAAACTTTTTTTCCCCAATTGTGGCAATGGTATTGCTGAAATTTTTTTTTTTTTTTTCCAAATGGTATTGCCGAAATTCGGCAATGCCATTGCCACAATGAGTAAAAAAAAAAAAAAAAAAACTTCCCAATTGTAGCAATAGCATTGCCGAAATTGTGGGGAAAATTTTTTTTTCCCAATTGTGGCCATAGCATTGTCAAAATTGGAGGGAAAAAAATTTCCCATAATTTGCAATGCCATTGCCACAATTGAGAAAAAATAAAAAAATAAAAACTTTTTTCCCAATTGTGGCCTTGGTATTGCCGAAAATGGGGGGAAAAAAATGTTTCAATGGGTTTGTGGCAATGCATTGCCAAAATTGTGAGTAGAATCTTTTTTGGCAATTGTGGCCATGCTGTTGTCGAAAATGGAGAAAAAAAAAATGATTGACGTGCACATTGTAAATCAAAAAAAGTAAACAAAGTACATAGATTTTTATAATATAAAAGAAAAAAATGATTGATGTGCACGCTATAAACAAAAAGAAACTAAAGAAAGTATATAGATTCTTATGCGCACGCTGTAAACAAAAAAACAAAATTTCAATTAACCAATCACCTCAACTTCTCATCTCATCTAATTCTTATTCTCTGCATTAAATATATTTTACCTATTCATAACTCTCAGAGGGATTTTTTTTTGTCATCTCATCTGATTCGTATTCTCTGCATCGAATATATTTTACCTATTCATAACTCTCAGAGGGAATCGTTTTTGTCTTCTTCACTGTTGTAATCTCTCTGAGAGATTTTTTTTGTTTTCTTCACTTTTGTAATCCCTCATAATCTCTTCTTTTTTGTTTTCTTCTTAATTGTAATCTTTCTCAGAGATAGTTTTTTTTTGTCCTTTTCTTGTGTAATAAAAGACGTCTTCTTCAATTGTGGCAATGGTATTGCCGAAAATGGCAGGAAAAAAAAAAAGTGAATGCGGAAGAATTAAAGAAAAATATAATGTGCTACGTACACAATATTTTCACAACAAAACACAGGTAACTGGTTATTATTAATTCAAATTTAAATTTAACATTGAGATTACTATTTTAATCTAACAATAACAATAAGTAACAACCTGACACTTAGAATTTGTTATAAAAATATTGTAAAAATTGTGTGCATTTCATTTCTAAAAAAACAAAAAAAAAATTCCCAATACAATACCATTGCCACAATTGGATTTTTTTTTTCTTTTTTCTGGCAATGATATTTCGGCAATACCATTGCCACAATTGGATTTTTTTTTTTTCCCGACAATGGTATTTCGACAATACCATTGCCACAATTGGATTTTTTTTTTTTTTTCTGGCAATGGTGTTTCGGCAATACCATTGCCACAATTGGATTTTTTTTTTTTTTTTCTGGCAATGGTATTTCGGCAATACCATTGCCACAATTGGATTTTTTTTTTTTTTTCAATTGTGGCAATGGAATTTCGGCAATACCATTCCATAATTGGATTTTCTTTTTTTCTTTTTTTTCTTTTTTTTTTTTTTTCTGGCAATGGTATTTCGGCAATACCATTGCCACAATTGGATTTTTCTTTTCTTTTTCTTCTTTTTTTTTTTTCAATTGTGGCAATGGTATTTCGGCAATACCATTGCCACAATTGGATTTTCTTTTTTTTTTTCCTGGCAATGGTATTTTGGCAATACCATTGCCACAATTGGATTTTTTGTTTTTTTCAATTGTGGCAATACCATTTTTTTCAATACCATTGACACAATTGAAAAAAAAAAATTCCAATTGTGGCAATGGTATTGCCGAAATACCATTGCCAGAAAAAAAAGAAAAAATCCAATTGTGGCAATGGTACTGCCGAAATACTATTACCAGGAAAAAAAAAAGAAAATCCAATTGTGGCAATGGTATTGCCAAAATACCATTGCCATAATTGAAAAAAAAAAGAAAAAAAAATCCAGTTGTGGCAATGGTATTGCCGAGAAAAAAAAAAAAATCCAATTGTGGCAATGGTATTGCCGAAATGCTATTGTAAGGGAAAAAAAAATCCAAATACCATTGCCAAAAAAAAAAAGAAAAAAAAATCCAATTGTGGCAATGGTATTGCCGAAATACCATTGCCAGAATTGAAAAAAAAAAAATTCCCAATTGTGGTAATGGTATTGTCGAAATACCATTGCCACAATTGAAAAAAAAAAAAGGAAAAAAAGAAAAAAGAAAAATCCAATTGTGGCAATGGTATTGCCGAAATACCATTACCAAAATTGGAATTTTTTTTTTTTTGTTTTTTTAGAAATGAAATGCGCACAATTTTTACAATATTTTTATAACAAATTCTAAGTGTCAGATTGTTACTTATTGTTATTGTTAGATTAAAATAGTAATCTCAATGTTAAATTTAAATTTGAATTAATAATAACCAGTTACCTGTGTTTTGTTGTAAAAATATTGTGTATGTAGCACATTATATTTTTCTTTAATTCTTCTGCATTCACTTTTTTTTTTTTTCCTACCATTTTTGGCAATACCATTGCCACAATTGAAGAAGACGTCTTTTATTACACAAGAAGAGGACAAAAAAAATATCTCTGAGAGAGATTACAATTAAGAAGAAAACAAAAAAGAATAGATTATGAGGGATTACAAAAGTGAAGAAAACAAAACAAATCTCTCAGAGAGATTACAACAATAAAGAAGACAAAAACGATTCCCTCTGAGAGTTATGAATAGGTAAAATATATTCGATGCAGAGAATACGAATCAGATGAGATGACAAAAGCGAATCCCTCTGAGAGTTATGAATAGGTAAAATATATTCGATGCAGAGAATAAGAATCAGATGAGATGAGAAGTTGAGGTGATTGGTTAATTGAAACTTTGTTTTTTTGTTTACAACGTGCACATAAGAATTTATATACTTTCTTTAGTTTCTTTTTGTTTATAGCGTGCACATCAATCATTTTTTTCTTTTATATTATAAAAATCTATGTACTTTGTTTTGATTTACAATGTGCACGTCAATCATTTTTTTTTCCTCCATTTTTGACAACAGCATGGCCATAATTGCCAAAAAAGATTCTACTCACAATTTCAGCAATGCATTGTCACAAACCCATTGAAACATTTTTTTTTCCCATTTTCGGCAATACCAAGGCCACAATTGGGAAAAAAGTTTTTATTTTTTTTATTTTTTCTCAATTGTGGCAATGGCATTGCAAATTATGGGAAAAATTTTTCCCCCCAATTTCGGCAATGCCATGGCCACAATTGGGAAAAAAAAGTTTTTTTTTTTATATATTTTTTTTCTAATTGTGACAATGGCATTGCCGAAATTGGGAGAAAAAATTTTCCCCACAATTTCGGCAATACCATTGCCAATGGGAAAAAAGTTTTTTTATTTTTTTCCCAATTGTGGCAATGGCATTGCTGAAATTGAGGGAAAATTATTTTCCCTCAATTTCGGCAATGCCATTGCCACAATTGGGAATTTTTTTTTTTTTTTTTTTACTCATTGTGGCAATGGCATTGCCGAATTTCGGCAATACCATTTGGAAAAAAAAAAAAAAAAAATCGGCAATACTATTGCCACAATTGGGGAAAAAAAGTTTTTATTTTATTTTTTCCCATTGCCGAAATTGTGGGAAAAATTTTTCCCCCACAATTTCGACAATACCATTGTCACAATTAGGAAAAAAAAAGTTTTTATTTTTCTTCCCATTTTCGGCAATGACATTGCCACAATTGCCAAAAAAAATTGCCACAAACCTATTGAAACTTTATTTTTTCCTCCCATTTTCGGCAAGCATTGTGCCACAAAATTTTCGGCAAATCCATTACACTTTTTTTTTTAAAGAAATAATAAGTGTACATAATTTTTACAATATTTTTATAACAAATGCTAAGTATCAGGTTGTTACTTGTTGTTATTGTTAAATTAAAATAGTAATGTCAATGTCAAATTTAAATTTGAACTAATAATAACTAGTTACTTGTGATTTATTGTGAAAATATTGTAAAAATATTGTGTACGTAGCACATTATATTTTTCTTTAATTCTTCCGCATTCACTTTTTTTTTTTTTTCCTACCATTTTCGGCAATACCATTGCCACAATTACTTTTTTTTTTTGTTTGGGCGCTCACGCATTATTGCACTTCTCACACATCCGGGCAGCACAGGAAATTTGGGTAGATGAATTTCGGCAACACTGTTGTCGAAATTCAATATTTACTGTTCCTGACAATTGCTTTTCTCTTTCCTCCTTTTTCTCATTCTCTCTCCTACTTTTTGTTGAATTTCGGCAACAGTGTTGCCAAAATTCAATCTCTCTCTTTATTTTCACAAATAACTTCAAACAGTACCTATAACGCAAATATGTTTTAATTTTAACAATATTTAGCCAAAAGACTTTAACTTATTTGATAGAACGTGGGGGGTTTTTTTTTTTCATTAGGTTTCTTCTTCTTCTTTTTTTTTTTTTTTTATGAGATGGTTTCTTGTTTTTAATTTTTAAAAAGAAGTTAAAAGCAGTTTAAATTGTAATCAAACTTGTATATATCTATTTAGTTTTTTTTTTTTTTTTGGGATAAACTTGAGGATGTTTTAAAATATTTTTTTTCTTTGAAGATAAACATGGGGTTGATTTTTTTTTTTTAAGGAAAAAAAAAAAAAAAAAAAAAAAAAAAAAAAAAAACAACAACAACAATAACAACAACAACAACAACAACAACAACAACAGCAAATGTATAGTATCATTGAAGAAGTGGGTTAGTGGGAGAGTGATCCTATTTTATAAGAAATGTTTTAGGTAAGAGTTAGAGATATATTTTTTCTGTGTTATCCTCAAGTTTGCCATACTTAAACGTAGGCTGTAAGGGTATTTTAGAACAAAAAAATCCGGTCCAAACAGTGGAAGCCCCTTAAATAGTAGTACAGATTAGGGAATAAAAGAAGTGGGTTAGTGGGAGAGTGATCCTATTTTGTAGAAAATGTTTTTGGTGAGAGTTAGAGATATATTTTTTCAGTGTTATCCTCAAGTTTTGGTCATATTTAAACGTAGACTGTATGTGTATTTTAGAACAAAAAAATCTGGTCCAAATAGGAAAAGCCTTAAATAGTAGTATAGATAAGTGAATAGAAGAAGTGGGTTAATGGGAGAGTGATCCTATTTTGTAAGAAATGTTTTAGGTGAGAGTTAGAGATATATTTTTTAAGTGTTATCCTCAAATTTTGGCCATACTTAAACGTAGGTTGTAGGGGTATTTTAGAAATAAAAAATCCGGTCCAAACATGGGAAGCCCCTTAAATAGTAGTATAGATAAGGGAATAGAAGAAGTGGGTTAGTGAGAGAGTGATCATATTTTATAGGAAATGTTTTAGGTGAGAGTTAGAGATATATTTTTTCAATGTTATCCTCAAGTTTTGGTCATACTTAAACGTAGGCTGTAGGGGTATTTTAGAACAAAAAAATTTGGTCCATGTTAAATATACTATTAGATTAGCAACGTGATGTGTTATACCATGTTGTGTATATGCTAGAATGGATGCGGAAGAGGAAGCATAGAATAGGAACACTGAGAACACGAGGGTTACGTGGTTCAGCCTTGACGGCCTACATCCACGGAGGAATCCCTTAAGGGCTACATCTTTATTATATGAGAGTGTAGTACAATAACCTGTGTTACAATGAACTATAACATGAGTATATATAGGCGACTAAACCCTAAACTACTAGTACAAGTAGGACTGGGCTTGGGCTTATTACATTGGGCTAATATCTGTCTAATATATATCTCTAACACCCTCCCTCAAACTCAAGGCGGAAGCTCGATGAAGGCTTGAGGTTGGATAAGCATGAGAAGATCACTTAGAGATGCCTTGAAGAATGCCTTTGAAGAAACCACAATGAAGAATGTGCCAATTGACCAAATTTGGAGTTTCAAATGAAGAAACGGAGTCCAAAATTGGAATCTATGCGAAAAACTGAGCAAGATAGGCCCTTCCAGAAATTTTGACTTTTAGTCAAAAGTCAACGCAAAAGTCAAAGTCAACTATAGTCAAAGTCAACAGATCAGGGTCAAAGTCAACGGCTACAAGGAGCGGGTCGGTTCTGGGTTTTCCAGGTCGGTCACGGATCGGCTGCAGAGCCGTTGACTCATCCTGATGACGTGGTGCTGACCTGGACTAGGGCTGACGTGGCAAAAGCTTGCGTGTGCTGACGTGGCAAGATGACGTCAGCAGCAGACTTCAGGCGCGTGTAGCTTGTGAGGGTATTCCACCGGCGCGTGGAGAAATCCGGAAGGCGCGTGCGAGTGCGTGCGACTGAGATTGATGCTCGGACTTCGGGGTTTAGCAGAGCGGCGAGCTACAAGGCCGTCATGGTGGCACGTGTTGCCGAAGGAGGATCTGCTCCTGAGGAATTCGAGGCGGCGTGTGAGCTACAACGGAAGGGCATGGTGGCGCGTGAGGCTGCCGTTGGTGGCCGTGTTTCTGGGTTTTTGTCGCGGGAGGTCGTGGAGCACGTCTGTGGTATTGGTTTCATGATAAATATATTATTAGCAAACGCAATGTGTTATACCATGTTGTGTATATGCTAGAATGGATGCGGAAGAGGAAGCATAGAATAGGAACACTGAGAACACGAGGGTTACGTGGTTCAGCCTTGACGGCCTACATCCACGGAGGAATCCCTTAAGGGCTACATCTTTATTATATGAGAGTGTAGTACAATAACCTGTATTACAATGAACTATAACATGAGTATATATAGGCGACTAAACCCTAGACTACTAGTACAAGTAGGACTGGGCTTGGGCTTATTACATTGGGCTAATATCTGTCTAATATATATCTCTAACAGTCCAAATAGGGGAAGCCCCTTAAATAGTAGTATGAATATGGGAATAAAAGAAGTGGGTTATTGGGAGAGTGATCATATTTTGTAGGGAATGTTTTAGGTAAGAGTTAGAGATATATTTTTTCAGTGTTATCCTCAAGTTTTGGCCATGCTTAAACGTAGGATGTAGGGGTATTTTAGAACAAAAAATCTAGTCCAAACAGGGGAAGCCCCTTAAATAGTAGTATAGATAAGTGTATAGAGCTCATCATTTTTTTTTAATGATAAGTTTCAAATTTGAAGTGTGAGAATTCTTTTTGTCATAAAAATCATCTCCATAATTTAAAAGACAAAAGAGTTTGGACAAATATGCGGAATCCACCGTTTTCAAGTTATTTACAATTATGTCATTAAAAACAATTTCTGTATCCTGAAAACACCTCCTTAACTGTTTTCAAAATCTTGTTTTAAATAAGAAAAATAAGATACAGTTTTTTGAAAACTGTATTTAGAAAATATTAGCTAAATAATAAATTCAAATATGAGACCTATCATTTTATGGATATATTATAAAATAAAAAATTATATTTAAATACTCTTACCAAACTATCCCCATTTCTTCTTTATAAAAAAAAAAAAAATGAAAAAGAAAAAGAAAGAAGCAAGCTTAGTTAAGCATAAACGTGCGTGAAGTATCATTGCCTCAAATTAGTGCTTTCCAACTAGACGAGAATCAGATTACCCTTCGAATTCCACAAACAACACGGTAGCGTGTGACAGTACACACACTACCCCACTTCCATTACACAGTTTCAAACCTATACACAGTACATAACATAAGTTTACACTACATTTACCCTCTCAATTTTCACAATCTCTGTATATAAAACTCTCTCTCTCTCAAAAGTCTCTGCAACCCCAAGGAAAAACCCAAACTTCCAAAAATGTCAGCACCAACTATCCCAGACTTCCTACTCTTCCTCCTTCTCCACCTCTGTCTCTTCCACCCCAAAACTCTCCAAGTCCAAGCCCTCACTTCACCCACAGATATCTCAGCCCTCAAATCCTTCAAAGCCTCAATCAAACCCTCCTCTATTCCCCCTTGGTCTTGCTTAGCCTCTTGGAACTTCACCACCGACCCATGTACCGTCCCTCACCGCACCTCCTTCACTTGCGGCCTCACCTGCAACCCTGACTCGACCCGAGTCACCCACCTCGTTCTAGACCCAGCAGGTTACTCAGGTACACTCACCCCACTCATTTCTCAACTCTCCCAACTCACTTACCTTGACCTCTCTGATAACTCTTTCTTTGGCCCTATACCTTCTTCCATTTCCTCTCTTTCAAACCTCCAAACCCTTAGTCTCCGATCCAACTCATTCTCTGGCTCAGTCCCTGTATCCATTACCAACCTTAAATCTCTTGACTCGTTGGACCTTTCTCACAATTCTCTAACTGGGTTTCTTCCAAATTCAATCAACTCGCTCTCAAACTTGAGAAGACTCGATCTGAGTTACAACAAACTCACCGGGTCACTCCCTAAACTCCCACCAAACTTGCTTGAACTCGCTCTAAAGCACAATTCTTTATCTGGGTATCTCTCAAACTCGTCTTTTGACGGGTTGACTCAGTTGGAAGTGGTGGAACTCAGCGAAAACTCTTTCACGGGGACACTACAACCTTGGTTTTTTCTCTTGCCGTCACTTCAACAAGTTGACTTGGCTAATAACAGCTTGACACGTGTCGAGGTTTGGAAGCCCGCCGGTGGCAACAGCAACCTCGTGGCCGTTGATTTGGGATTTAACGGCATTTATGGGTACTTGCCTGTGAATTTCGCTAGTTATCCTCTGTTAGCGTCTCTAACGCTTCGTTACAACCGAATACGTGGCAAAATCCCATTGGAGTACAGCAAGAACAAGTTTTTAAGGAGGTTGTATTTGGACGGAAATTTCTTGATCGGAAAGCCTCCGGCTGAGTTCTTCGCCGGTGGCACGTCAGTTTCCGGTAGCTTGGGGTACAATTGTCTACAGGGCTGCCCTGCTTCTTCACTACTGTGTGCGCCTTCTCAGAAACCCAATGCTATGTGCAAACATGCCTATGGTCATGGTGATGAAAAACCAAGGTCCTAAATGGTCAGATAATTGTCAGTCATATATTTTTATTTTTATTTTTGTTCCTTCTTAGAGTTAGAGAATGAATAATAAAATGTATCAATTTGAAATGCTTAACATAGAAGCAAGTTGTACCAAAAAATTGGATAAGATAAATATTGGTATAGGCAGGTACACATATTATTAAAATCATAGGGATGCTTGTATATAGAATATAGTAGTTTTTTACATATATTTTCTGATCAAGTTTGTATCTTTGGTTAGCTTTACCTTACCTCTAGCCCCTTTGATTTGTAATTCATGAATGGGTTAAAAAATAAAAACTAAAACATTCTATTAGTCCTTGAATTTTAATTCAAAAACAATTTTAACCATTAAAATTCAAAACAAGTTTTTTTAGTCTAACAGTTTGAAGCGGCCATTTTTAGTCCACTTTAAAAGTAATTTGACCAAAGGATATGCAATAATAAGAAGAGGTTGTTCTCAATCACAGGAAATTCTTAAGTAATATGGACTCTCGAAAAAAGAGATAAGTCCCACCATGGACGCACAAGTCACGTTCTTTGTAAAAGCTCAAAGCACTGCTCCAAAATTACTTAAATTTTTTCCCTCAGAAAGCATCAAATTAAATTTCTAGAAACATCTCATTAATGATTTCTTAAAAAAAAAAATTATAATGCAAGAGAAATTGTGAAAAAAGTGTGAGCAGGCTGTCCAGTACAAAAAAATGTGTCTTGGATCTTTCGTTACAGTTTGGCAGAAATGTACACTGACTGTGACAGAAATGTTTGCCATTTTTTTCACTTTGAGTTCGGAGAAATTTCCACGTGTTAACTTATAGTGAAAGCATTTCTCTCTCTCTCTCTCTCTCTCTCTCTCTCTCTCTCTGTGCATAAATGTGGATAACCTGAATGTAAAATTTGCCTTTCGATTTTGATTTTTACTGCTACTGAGTACTGACTGTGTGAGTCTTTGTATGGAAAACCACAATAAACTCATAAAGCAAAGTCGTTAAATGCAGTTGATTTTGACATGTATCGTTGATGATGATGCACTTTCTTATTATTTGGCGTATGCTGTGGCTGTACTGTGTCGGTCGTGGAAGTTGGTACCGACGACTATCTTTCAAAAATGTCATATTTATCACTGATTTTTATGACATTGCTTGTGCATAAATGTCCAATCTTGAATTGAACCTTCAAAACAAAGCTACCATTAAATACCGTCAATTATTATAGCAAAATTACACCCGTGTTTCTAGTTATGCTAAGTTATTAATGGAGCCTAAGATGATGAGTAATATTGCATATATAAATTATTTTATAATATTTTTATAAATTGTTAATGTGATTATAATATTTTTCAAATAGTTATTACAAGTAAAAATATGATATTTATGATGAGATCGTATTAGAATTGATAATAATTTGTCACATCAACGGTTTGTAAAAATATTGTAAAATAATTTATGTCTGTAGCATTACTTTTAAGATGAATTATTGAGAGGATCTAACTAATAAAAAATTGTAATAAACTTATGAGGGAGATTGAAAATACAGCTGAAAATAATAAGCGAGTCTTAAAAATTTAACTCTAATGACTCCCCACCTTCTAAAGTCAATCAAAATGACATTACTTTGTACATATGTCCAATCTTGAATTGAACCCTCAAAACAAAGCAACCATTAAAGATCATCAATTATTATAGCAAAGTTACACCCGTGTTTCTAGTTATGTTTTAAGTTATTAATTACTACTTATTATAAAGTTTGCTTTTCCCTTAATTACCTTGCAATGAAGGAAAGTGTTTGACAGTTAAATTGGAGTCAAAACAGAAAAGGAAAAGGAGAATTTTCAATTTTGATTGCATAAAGTAAAGACCAAATACTGTAGCCCTTCTATAATGAGTCCAAGGCTACTATGAATACTAGCTTTCATGACCAAAGTTCTATAGTCTACCTGTTTTCCTGACCCTTTTGTAGTAACACAGTTTATTTTGGGCATGAATTAAAATTTGCTTGCGAAAGGCTTAAATGTCTAAAATGCTGGCATGAGGTAGGATATTAATTACAAAGAATAAGTATGGGGACCCACATTTGTGCTTGCCACTTGCCTTATCCTGTTATATAGTTCTAAATAAGTAAGTATGATACAACAATCATTTTTATTATTTTTCTGCAACTTGTCTGTAAAATTGTAAATTTATCATTTTTTTTTACCACTTACAACTTATCATTAAGTAAATTGTGGCCAAAATTGTAGGAATGATTGCCACAATAAATTTGCTCAATTTTGAATACTCAAGCTTCAGAAAATTGACTAACTAGCTCCGTAGGATTTCACTTATATTTTAAGATTCATAATCAAGGTTCATAATTACCCACTAGTATGCAAAAGTAGATTGGATACTACTTTCAGCTTTACATGGTTCCCTGTTCCCCACCCACAATAATTACATTTTGCTTTATGCCAAATTGAACATCTTTCAAGTCTTCTTTTTCTTTTATGATCTTTTTTCTCCTTCACGTAACAAAGTATCCGTATAAGTTTTCCTTATTCTTTAGAGAAATGAATCAAATGATTGATGCGTACAAGATAGGTGAGTGTGGTTATTGTCTTTCAACCAGCTGTGTGTCATGACAAAAGCTCAAGGACCCATGATATGGCCGTGGGGGACCAGGCAAAGCTCAATCCACCACCATATACCTAACCTAAGTAATATCAACTGTTCTTCTCAAAAAAAAAAAAAAAAAAAAAGTGATATCAACTGTTAAATTTTTCTTAGGTGTATAGTGATGGACCAGAAGCCAAAGAAATATTTTGGGGTTATCACATGCTACTCATCGTTATTTAAAAACTTGTTACTTGTTAGGGTGATATTTTTAGATTAGCATATCCGAGTTAAAATGTACTTTTTGTATACTTGAGTCTTAGGCTGGGTGTCTCTAATTGTATTTAAGTGGTACCGATTCAGTGAAGACACAATAAATCAATTTAAGAAACTGCTAAAGAAAAACTGTTGTACATGTCCCTAGATACTTGTGACTTTATCGAGATTTACTAAAGCTTGATATCTGGTTCAGCCTCTCGATTTATTAAGCTATAGAAATTTAGAACAATAAATTCCGGCCCAGGATGACTTGACTTGTACTGGGATTTGTGCACTAGAGTTGTTGCAACATTTGTGCATCTAGTGTTCCATACTGAGTTGCTATTGGTTCATAGAAGAACTTTGCACCCAAACTACAAGAATCACTAATTGTTGTGGAGTTAGACATAGATGGAGATTTCTGCACAAAAGAAATCTTCTGCAAGGAGTCCAATTGGATTGGAGATAAGTTGTCTTATTAATCAATAAGTTCTACTGTAGCTAGGTGCAGGGTAAGATTCTTATTTTTGTAGCCTCAATTCTTATTAGTAAATTTTTTAAGAGTGGTGACCTAAATAATCACCCGATGGAGTTTTCCCTGCAAAATTTTTTTCAATCGTAACTATATCGCCATGTCAAAATTTATTTTTTGTCGCACTTAACTCTTGATTGGCGATTTGGTTGTATCTTAATTGAATCTTGTATATAGTTGGACTAATTAATCAATTTGGATAATTGGTTAATTTAATTGGGGTCAATTTATAACCCAACAAAACTTAGTCAAACAGTAAGATTTTCAAGTTTTATTCATTTGGATTATTGGAGAGTTTAGGCCAAAGTTGAACTTAAGATTAAGCTTTACATAATGTTCAAAGTTTGATTAGTTCAAAACGAATTTAAACATATTTATGAACTTAAATAAGTTGAATGAAGTTTTTTACTAACTAGTTTTGGGGGATTTCCTCCATTAATTTATTACATAATGATTTAAATAACTACTTTTATATATATATATATATATATATATATTTTTTTTTTTGTAATCACATGATTTATTAAATCATCTAATAAGTCATATGCCTATCAAATAGATCATATAATTAAAAAAAAATACATGTAAATGACTATTTTAATTAGTGGGTTATAGAAATTTTTCTTGAATAAGGAAATTAATGTCATCAATATGCCCTAGAGATACTTATGAAATGATTGTTGGTCAAAGGCAAGGGCAGCTCCACATTAAAGCCAGGGTGGTCACAGACCACCCTAACCTAAAAAAAAAAAAAAAAAAAATTATTATCTATAAATTTGAAAAAATTTATGATTTTTTAACCCTCAGCCCACCCAAAAATATTAAGGTCGTTGGTTTCTTAATCAATTTTGACACTCCCATTGTTCCCATTTTAAAATTTGAATTTTTTAAATTATTTTCTCTTTTTATATTCATGGATTTGTTTTATGTGCTTCATTTTTTTTTTTTTTTTCATTTATATAATAACTAATAGACTATTAAAATATCATTAAGTATACAAATGAATGGGCTCTTATCATGCAAAGCTAAAACATTGTTTCCATCCGTAAAGTTTGGATGAATTTCATTTTTTATCTCTAAAATTAAAAAAAGTCAGTTTTGTGTTCCTAAATTATTGAAAATGCTACACTTTTTGTTCCTAAACTTTTTAATTTTTTTTTACACCATCCCTAAAATACTGAAAAAAAAAAAAAAAAAAAAAAAAAAAAAACTCTTTAAAAAGTATAGGAACAAAAATAAAGTTTTTAATGTTTAGAGACCAAAACTAAATTCATGCAAAATTTAAAAACGAAAACAATATTCTACCTATTATTCAAATTAATTGGTCTTAAGTACCCGCATGCACATGTGTGCATGTATGTGTCACTTTTGCGAATAAAACCATGACAGTCTCTACCACCAGTGAAGCACGGGATGTTCCAAGAAGAAAGATAAGTGTAAATGAATTTTTGTTGTGAAAATAATATTTTCATTATTGCTTCTACTTTCCCACTTTGTTTTATTTCAAAAAACCGTCAAAAAAATAAAATAATACTTTGAATCCCGGATTCAGCTCGAGCTACTACTGCAAAGTTTCATTTCTTAATTATAATAGAGCAAGCTGGCAAAATTTTCTACTACAATTATATAACTTAGATTCTTGAAAAAAAAAAAAAAAAACAGAAACAAAAACTAAAAAGGGACTGCAGAATCACAATTTGGATATTTTAAAATACTTCGACAATTTATTTTTGACACGTATTATTATAATGATTAATTTCCCTAAGAATCAACTGCTTTCCAATTCTTTACAGTACACACAGGAATCGTCAATGTAGTTGCAGCAGATAGAACTTATTTTATGTTAAGAACAGGAGGCAAAGATATCCATAAAGGGTTTGTTTTATATATACTTCAAAGTATAGCACACGTCGTTCAATCAATTCTTTATATGAAAAATACCAGTTGGCAAGATGCTTTGTCTTTAACATTCCCCAATAATTAATCTACTCTAATTTCTAATATGGATATAGAAAAATATCAACAAAGGGGCCAAGAGATTTGTCTTGTGCTTAGAAGTATTACGAGGATAACAACTAATAATATATCAATCACCCACTTGATGTAAGCAAAAATAAAATATAAAAATATATCAACCATAGAGTGCCACTTGTCAATGCTCCAAACTAATGAACTTTTCGCAGACTTGTAACCTAATTGACACCTATCATGTTCACAATTCTCATGACACATGCTTATATATTGCATAGGAACTTGGTTTTAAATTTATAAACTTGCAAATTGATTTTGAAATTGTGATTTGTTGGCTAACAACAAATGAGACTATGGCTCCAGCTTTGGCACTCTTAATTTATGATTACAGGGCCCTCCTGAGCAAAACATAGACCGTCCTACCACATCACGTATTCCGTGAAGCAAATAATGTTGCAGATTGGCCAAGAGATGAGCTAAGCAAATAAGTAGCATTGTAGAATATGAACAATGTCCAACTTTTGTAACTAATCCTTATATATGCATGGGATCTTTTGGAAATAGGCACTCCTAGAGAGTGCTCTTTAACATCTTTGAAAACTAGACATTCTCAAAGGATGTCATATGGATCATCTTATGTAACTGCTAGTTAATAAAATAAGACCTCCTCTCTTCTTTTTTTTTTTTTATTTTTAAAAAAAGCAATGGAATTTTGGCTGTCTAATAAAATCTATTTTATTTTTCCATCAATTTAAGGATTAAACCATTGAGGCCGAGGGTGAGTAGTCTAGTTAAGGATGTCATATGGACCATCTCAAAGGGGTGGTGCTGGTTTACTCAGGACACCCATCAATTGTTACTAGGACCTCAATGGGACTAATGTTAAGCTAAGGTTGAACCTAGATGAGAAAAAAAAAATGCTTAAAGCCCCTCATCTCCATATAGGGTTTTAAGGCAATGAGTCTTCAAGGGATAGGCATTGCTATGTTCAGGTCTATATAAGACCTTAGACCACATAAGCAACCAGTTAGGTACTAATTCCATTATATCTTCTAAAGTATTCGTTGAAGGATAGGTTAGGTGTGGATTAGGTTTTTTAAAGTATTATTGCAACCCACCTCAAATTAGTATCAAAGTCTTAAGTATTGGTTGCTAAATAGTAGTTAAATTTATCTAGCTTGTCAATTCCTCCTCTCTCTTTAAAGTCGTGCAAGAGACATTGTTTAACGAATTAAAAAATGCAAACATAACTAATTAATTATGCCCAAAGAAAAAGTTTCAAATATGCTGTTGCTAACAGATTAATTGATGTTTGACAATGATGTTTTCCATTTGGTTAGATAAGTACCAAATAATTGGTAGGATGAGCACCAAATCATTAGTTTGTTTGGTGAGGAACTTGAAATACCAAGAGAAGGCCCTCTCTCTCTCTCTCTCTCTCTCTCTCTCTCTCTCTCTCTCTCTCTATATATATATATATATATTTTTTTTTTTTCTGTTCTACTCTATATTTCGTCAACCCCAACCTGTCATATATTCTTTTTACTTTTCTTATGAAATAATCAAAGTTTAAAATTAAAAAAAAAAAAAAAAACAAATATATGATATATCACAATTATGCCGGATAACATGGCATTTGGTTCTGTCAACTTAGCCATGGCTGATTGGTTTTAAATTGTGAATTTGTGATAGAGGGCTCACAAGAAGAATAAAGTATATATCTTATGCATCAAATATATTTATATTGTGCAGCGCCACCCACACAATATGAGAGGAAGGCATAAGAAAATTATTTTCACTAGGAGAAAGGGGATTTGGTTTTTCAAACTCTCTCTCTCATTAAAAAAAAAAAATGAAATGTACATATATTCAAAATTTCGCTAATGGCTTGCTCAATATTTTTAATCTTTTATTAAGTAAATGGTTTTAGTACTTGTTAGATTCATCCAATTTCGTTAAAGTAAACACTGATACCTCAGGAAACTACCTACAAAAGAAGTAATTAACACAAAAGTGACAAAATTAGCCACACGATGAGCCGTCTTTTAAGAGTATGCCACAGGGGTGATACCTTAGTAAGAGATATGAAAGTAAATACAATAAATTGTGGACTGGAAAAAAAATTGTGGATTCTATTTTCTGGTTCGATCAAGATTGGAACGTTGGTTGAACAAGTGATGTCATAAAAAATTTGATTAATAATGATTTAAAAATATAAATAAATACAATAATAAATTTATAATAATTAATAATAGTTACAAAAAAAATCCAAAAATAACTTTTTTTTTTGTTGAGAAGTATAACATTAAATTGATTTACGTTCTTACTCTTTGAAACATGCATACAATAAATGGTAAGGTTTAAAGTTCTTTTTTTTATTTTTATTTTTTTTTGTTATGAGATTCATTTATGTATCTTTTCTATTTTCTGGTTCGATCAAGATTGGACTGTTGGTTGAACAAGTGATGTCATAAAAAATTTGATTAATAATGATTTAAAAATATAAATAAATATCCGTTCAAAAAAAAATATATAAATAAATACAATAAATTTATAATAATTAATAATAGTTACAAAAAATATCTAAAAATAACATTTTTTTTTTTTGAGAAGTATAACATTAAATTGGTTTACGTTCTTACTTTTTGAAACATGCATACAATAAATGGTAAGGTTTAAAGTTCTTTTTTTTTTCTTTTTTTCTTTTTTTTGTTATGAGATTCATTTATGTATCTTCTCAAAAAAAAAGAAAAAAAAAAGATTCATTTATGTAAATATTACACACGCTTCGTCAAATTTTTTTTTTTTTTTTTTTTTGATAAGAGCTTCATCAATTATTTTAAACATGAAATGGAATGCATGATCTGACTTTTATGTGGCACTTATATTCTTTAGTTCAATATTGGTTTGCTATGAGATTCATTTACTCCCCTAATTAAAAATAATAATGTATGTAACTTACTTTTTATTGGATAATTCAAATTTTGTTGGAAAAACTATACAAATTTCATGTGATTTCTCTGTAAAATACGGAACTTGTAATACTTAACCTTTTTTGGTATTGTTTTTTAATATATATCACAAAATTTCCATGTGATTTTTTTTAAAAGTAAAAACTGTCCAATTCTTTTTTGAGAATGAAAAACTGTCCAATTCTTGATCCTAGTAGTACAACCAATGGTAGATTGATTTTGACTAGTTTTCAACAATTTACAGTGGACTGGACCAATATAAATCCCTGTTCAAGATTGATAGCTGTTGTCGGCAGGGACAGAACTACTCAAGGGCAGAGGGGGGCCATGCCCCCCCCCAACCAACCTTTGAAAAAAAAAATATATACTAGAATGTGTATTAACAAAAAGAATTTTAATTCTGGCTGCTCTTAAATTTATATATTTGGCCCCTTTCTTCAAAAAATTTACAAATTGACCCAAAAAATCCAACAAATAGATAACAAGCAAAATCTATATATATTAAAAAATAAAAAAAAATGCACATATCCAGATAATAAGAAATTATTTTGGATAAATCATAAATCTGATCTAAGCAAAAACAATAACAACAAATTAATTACATATCCTAGCAAAAAAAAAAATCACAAAAACCTAATAACATTTATCCAATTTCTCCCTTTCACTTGAAAGCTCTATGCCCCTCTCAAATGACTTCACCCTCATAGCCATAGAAACAACTCCTATGCCACATTTTGATCGCTTCGTCCACACATCAGTTAGACTTTGAAAATATTAAGACGTGTCAATTGACTTGTAAAACTCTTGATTATAAAATCCTATTATTAATTTTTTTTTCAAAAGAAAAAATACAAATAATAATTAATAAATTAATGCTAATAATGCAACTTTGTCAATGTCTAGTATTGATATTCCAATTTTTTTAGATCTAAGAACAAAGAACTTTGGCCTCCCCTAAGTTTGAATCCTGATTTCGTCCCTGGTTGTCGGCTTTCTAATGCTAGGGTGGATTAGTTTTACAAACAATTTAACTATTTAACCTTTGTATTTTGCATCTTATTCAACATGTCAATTCATATCAAGTCATATTAGTATATAATTTATTTTAAAATAAAACTTTAGATGTTATTTTATGCATTATCTTAGCATATTCTAATATGAGGTTAATAGTGGGACAAACCATATTCTTCATCATTCAAGTCTTGAAAAATTACTCTAAAACAAAAAGTACTCAAACAGACTGCCAAAAATATCGTAAATAGTTATTGCATTTTAGCCAACTAAGTTCAAAATTCACTCATATCAGATCATGTAAAATTATGTAAAAATATATAGGTGTTACGTTAACCATATAAATTTACATTGACATTATTCATTTTGCATTTAGTTTTTTTTTTTTTTTTTTAATTCTTTCTTTACATATCTCGATGATAAAGGAAAAGAGTAAATGGTGGTTGTTGTGTGTGAAAAAATATAAACAATTAAAAAAATCAAGAAAATTTTATATTTTAATGAATATAGTGTAAAATAGATAATCTAATGTAGAGCGTTTTGAAAAGTGAGTATTTAAAATAAATTATAAAAAAAAGATAGATTCTTATACTAAAATAAATATAAATTGTTGCATGAGTTGATGCGAATGCTCTTATCACTTTTAAAAGTTAAAAAAAAAAAATTCAAAATTAATATTTTAGTCAGTTCAAGGCAACATGATCATATTCATCCCCACAAACAAATGACAACTCAACAAAATAATTTCATAAATATTTTTTTGAAATGAAGATAAAAACAAAATAATTTCATGGTTTGGCCCATTAAAAGAATCAATCTGTGCTGCATTAAACGAAGCCACCAAAAACAAATCCAATATGTGAAATTGGGCTAGCTTTTTCAGCTCCAGTTAGCTATGAATTTAGGCCTAAAAAATAAGGCCCAAAATCCGATATTCAATCTTCAACTTTCAACTCACATTTTCTTTTCTTTCAAACACACCCGTGACCCAACCCACCGTATCTATATCTATATTTAATTTAATCTAAAAGTTGAATCGTAGCATTTAATATTGCTACGCTCACGTTAAGCCACATCAGTAACCCTGTCATTTTTTTTTTTTTGGTAAATGACGCTTGGAATTTAACTAACGAACAACAAATCTATTACAACAAACAAGGTCTGCTTTATCTCTAGCCAGCATCTCAACCACCACATCCGGTGGGTCAAACAAAAAAAGAAAATCATTTACATCAAGTTCAGCTCCCATCCTTGCAAGTTAGTCAGCGCAGCCATTAGCTTCGCTGAACACATGCGCCACTGATGAGTTAGGGAAAGTCTGAATCAGGTCCCTACATTCAGATAAGAGAGGTTTAAGCATTAGATTGACCATAGAAAGCCTTGAAACAAGCTGAACAATAAACTCAGCATCCATTTCAATACAAATGTTCTCAATCCCCATTTGATTTGCCATGGGGAGCTCATCCTTCAGAGCCCAAAGTTCTACCACCGTGCTTGAAGTGCTGCCCATCTTCCTTGCAAACCCGCCTATCCAGTCTCCACTACTGCTTCTTAAAACACCACCCCCACCAACCTTACTCGGGTTTCCATGCATAGTCCCATCTGTATTTAGCTTCACCCAACCCATAGGAGGCTTGTTCCACTTCACTTCTACGTGCACTCTACTCAGCTTTTTTGGTTCATTTGGAACAATTGCAAAGTACTCCACTCCTTTTTTTAGACATATAGAACTCGTACCCTCTGCCACTCTACCTGTCTGAAATATGGTTTTATTTCTCTGCAGCCAAATAGTCCATATTGCTTGAGGAAATAGAATTTTCCATGGTACATGGGGTCTTGGGTAGTTGGTGGAAGTTCCACAAAACTTCTTCAGCCAATCTTCCAAATTCAATCCAAAAAAATCTTGGTTATTTTCCTCAAAACCCAGATCTTTCCACACCACTTTAGCAACCCTACAGTCCCTAAGTGTATGAATGATGGATTCAGCCCCTTAACTGCATAACTCACATGTCGGGTCCAAGTTTAACCCTCTTGAACCAAGAACTTCCTTAGTAGGCACGTTGCAATGAGTGCATAACCAAATAAAAAATTTTATTCTTGGGGATGTATGCACTTTTCACACCCATTGATGAGAGTTATTGTTTGGTTCAAAAGATTAAACCCTTTAGCTATGAGATATGTAGAATTTAAGGAGAATAAGCCATCTTTAGAGAGAGCCCAAATAACCATGTCATTACCACCAACTTTCCTGAATTTCTTCGACAAATTTAAAATAATTTTTCTAAATTTTAAAATGCTAACAAAAAGAAAATAATTCCTAACCCTATCCACACCACAAAGCCCAAATTTTATTGCTTTAATTCCCCGCCCAAACCCAAACCCAAGCCTGCGTTTCTGCCTCCCAACCTTTTAGTTTACTAATTACTATATATATATGTTTCACGGTTTCAGAAAACAACCCTTCAGCTTGCTAATGCCAGCCTCTCTCCCTTCCAAAGACAGTTTCAAATCTTCATATTTGGGCTTTCTCTTCCCTCCTTTGGCTCTTTCTCTCCTCACAGAAGCTAGATGATTCAGTTCAGTTATCTCTAAATCCCAGTTTCTCTTGAGCTCTATTCTTCTGTCTGCCCCGCATATATAATAATTTAATGTAAGTTTCTTTTGATTGATTTTTTTTTAATCCTTTTTCAATTTTGTTAGTACCTCTTTCATACTGTGGTGTGGTGTTGTGTGGGGGGTTTTTATGTTGATTTTTCTTTCTACTTGATTTTTTTTTTAGGATGTTGAATTTTTGATTGCTAGGTTTTTTAATTGGAGCTGGGTCTGTTCATTTTAAGTATTTGGGTTGGGTCTTAATGGTGACTCTAATTTCTTCGTGTAGTGAATGTGAATCCATTAATTCAATCCATATTTTCGTGTAATGAGAGAGGCTGAACAGTTCATGTAGAGTATCCTTGACATTGGAAAAGAAGTATTCTGGTTGGGTTGATATATTTTGAACTTATGGTCTTACAAAAATGGCATTAATTAAATATGATTAGTTTTGGGTATTCTTGTCGGAATGATTTTATATCTTTGATTTTTGTTACTAGGTTAGATTTTGTTTTGATAACGGTATTTGGTTAGAATCTGCTTTCTTTGGGATATTTGTGTCACATTTGGTTGGCTTTTGTTTAGAGTATTTGGGTTAATTGGCTTTGGGTATTTGTCAGTGAGGTTTTTAAAATAGAGAAAAAGAAACACAATCATAATCAGGCCTTTCTTTTCCTTTTTCTCTTAAGTTTGGAAGACTCTGGATTTTTTTTTTCCCACAGTGATGGTTACCAATTCCTATAGATAACCATAAGTCCCATTAAACATCCTCTGGGTTTGAGTTTAATGGCAGAGTGCATTACGTCCATGGAAATAATAGTGATTTTAATGATTCAGTGTGAGTGTGTTTTGACTTCCAAAGAATGGCCAAGTGCTACCTGTCGATTATAAATTTGAAGGTATTGTTTAATGATGAAATGATATAACCATTTATAAATTACATATATCAGAGTGTGAAGATTAAAAAGGTGCAGTGATATCTAGGCTTCCAAAATTTGCTTAAAATTTTGCAAGTCAAGGATTCTGTTATAAAGAAAACAAACTTTTCCCTATCCTTGCCACCTTGACTTAGTTCAGCAAGAAATATCATATTATTTTTGTCTTCTTCTTGGATTTGTTCAAGGAGAATGAACACGTTCTAGCCATTTTGGATGTAGAGTGTCTATTTTTCAATATGAAATTTTACTGAATTACATTCCCACAGTATGAAAGAATATAGAACCCAAACAAGTTTCTCAAAATTTGAACCCTAAGTGAAGAACAATCCATTCAAGCCTTCAAGATGAAAAAATGGGGAAAGTTTATACAAAAAATTAATCCAAATGCTTTAGAACCACATGATCAATTGTAAATAGCAAAAGCAGAGGGAGATTAAAAAAAATATAAATAAAAAACCGAGGTTGGTCTATATCCAATCTTCTAGCACTGGTACACTCTTGCTCCATCCATATCCCTTCCAAAGTGAACAGTAACAAATTCTAACTTTGATTGTAGAATGACATAAGATTTATTATTAAGCAAGACTTGTGAATAAATTTTTGGTCATAAGATTTATTGACGAGCTGAAGCTGGTATTAAGTTAAAACCCTTCAAAACCTAGAAAATAACGTAACAAATAAACTAAATATGTTAAACTCTATTGATGAACAGACTGAGAAACAAAAATGTAAAGGTTTTTTTTTTTTTTACCCCTGTATGTTGCTACAACTTTGTTTTCTCTTCCCAAGAATGATACGAGTAAACCGTTATGCATATGACATATATAGGTAGAATTACTATAATATGAAAAAAATTCTGGCAGTTCGGTCCACATATATAAGCAACTTTCTGTTTATTTGAGAGAGCAAGTTTATTATCTTTTTGTTAGGAGTAATTCAATCAAGCTTTTTCCCACATCTATGAAATGGGATAAGATAGTGTCTATATTGTAGAAATCTTCTTCTCTCTTTTCTTTTTTTTTTTTTTTTTTTTTAATAAATAGACCATACTTAAAGTATTTGTTACTTTTTTTTCATTACATATTATTTATATATTCTCACATATCGCGTGGGTTTACGGCTAGTAGCTATAAAGCCCAAATCCTCTGTTTTCTTTGCTCCGCCTCTCTTTCCTCTCCTACTCACTCAGTTTCATCAGCCAAACCCAAAACCTCTAATCTGTGGGTTTCAACTTTTGATTTGCTGGAAGCTCAAACCTTCAGTGATGGGCAAGTCACGCTCACTGTAAGACTATCATTATCATATTGGCAAATTTTTTTATTATTCAATTCATGCCTGGTTCATCATTAGAACCAAAAAAATAAAATTTGATTTTCTACTTATGAATAATTATGCAGATCGGAATTGACATCTAAAGCAGACCTTAAATTCGAGAAGAAACGCCAGTTTTATACACGTAAGTTTCTATGTTTTTTTTATTTATTTATTTTATGAATTGGTCCAAGTATAACAATTTTTACAGTTGCTCCTACAAAAGAATCAGACGCATTTAGATTATTAATGCAAATTCTGAATACCCATTTCAGTGTTTGGAAATTTATGGGGTTTTAATGCTCTTTTAGATATGCATCACCAGCATGGAGTAATAATATTTCTAGAACATTTGATGTTTCCCCACGTTGTTAGTTCCTGTTTAGTGTTCATTTGTTACATCTTTTGGTCATGTGGAATCTTTTTTGTCCTCTATAGTTTGATAATTTTTGGTCCCATAAGGATTTATTGTAAATAGTTTTTTATTTTATTTTATTTTATGAAGGATAAAAAGAAATCATCATTATAGATTTTCATTCGTGCTTTAATAATATGCAGAGGTTAAAGATACTGTTGCTGCCCTGAGTGCCCAGAAGGCTATTGGCAAGGTGAGATTCTTAAATTAACATTTGCGTTGTTTATTATACACTTGCCAGAGTTAATTTTTGGTGCTGTTGGTGGGTAGTTTGAACTGTGTTTACTTGCTTATTGGCAGTTTGGTTATTGCATTGGTTAGTATGTTGTTAAGATTTATATCATTTTTTTTTTCGTCACTAGCAAGAAAGTTCCAGTCAGGATTTGCATTGCCAAGTTGTAAAGTTTGTCTTCCTTTTGATGGACTGAATTTCAGTTCCTTTACACATGTTGTTTGCCTATCTATTTCAAGATAGATTTTTTTTTTTTTTGATAGATAATAAGAGTTTTATTGATGAAAAGGAACAATGTGTTTACGATTGTAAACTCATTGCCCTTGAAACAAATACAAACAAATCATAAGGAAAGTCTAATAGAAATAAGAAAATCAGACAAGGAACTACATTGCGTAAGACCCCAAATACGAGACCACTCAAACAAAGTCTTAGCAAGCAAGTTCTTCAACATATCTATAGGTCTCTCAATGTCCTCAAAAGTTCGGCCATTGCGTTCCTTCCATACTAGCCACATAAGGCATGCTGGTACCATATTCCAAACCTTTGAAGAGTAAGTTCCCAACCAATTCCTCCAAGCAAAAAGAAGAGAAACAACAGTATCCGGCATCACCCACTGAACCCCAAACATAACAAGGACCTCACTCCACAAAGCAGATGCAAACTTACAATGAAGCAAAAGGTGATCTACAGTTTCCTCATCATACCTACAAAGACAACACCAGTTAACAAGGGGCAAGTTCTTCTTAACAAGGTTATCTATTGTAAGAATCCCACCCCTAGCAGCAGTCCATAAAAAGAAAGATACCCTTTTAGGTACCTTTACACACCAAATGCTCTGCCAAGGGAAAGAAACAGAAGGGGCTTTCAATAGAGCAATATAAAAGGATTGCACATCAAAAACACCACTGCGATTCAACTGCCAAATCAAGATATCCTCACCCTCCCCACTAGAAATCCTGGCAGAGACATACTCATAGAAAGAATAAAATCTCCGCAACTCCCATTCATTAAAATAGCGACGGAAAATGAAGTTCCAACTCCTATCTCCCCCGTCTGGTGCAGAAATAACCATGTCAGAAATTAGAGCTTCCTGGACCATAGCACATGCGAACAATTCTGGGTATAATTCTTTCAAAGGAGTAGGACCGCTCCAAGGATCGTGCCAAAACCGAATATGATTGCCCTCTCCCACTGCATACACCACATGACCAAAAAATTTGTCTGCACCTTTCCTAATATTCTTCCATAACCCACAACCATGAGTCCCTCTCGCAACTCTAGTGCACCAACCTTCACTATCCTCTCCATATTTGGTGGCTATTACTTGACGCCATAAATTGGTAGCTTCCTTCCCAAACCGCCAAAGCTACTTCCCAAGTAGAGCTTGATTAAAAAGTCCGATCTTCCTAATCCCCAAACCCCCTATCTCCATTGGTCAAACAACCTTATCCCAAGCAACCAGCGGATATTTGAAAACTTCATTAGAACTCCCCCAAAGGAAATTCCTCTGAATCCTCTCTAGTCTATCTGCTATGTGTTGCGGAATAGTAAACAACGATAGATAATAAGTAGGAAGACTCAACAGAGTACTCTTCAATAAAGTAAGCCTACCTCCTTTTGACAAATACAACTGCTTCCAACCAGAAAGCTTTTTCTCCACCCTTTCTAAAATAGGATTCCAAATCGAAGCATCCTTAAAATGAGCCCCAAGAGGCATTCCCAAATAAGACATAGGCAAACAGCCAACCTTACAACATAAAATACGAGCCAAAGCATCCACATTTCCTACCTCACCAACTGGCACAATTTCACTCTTGCTAACATTTACTTTTAAGCCTGTAATAGCTTCAAAAAAGATCAACACCATCTGTATATATAATAATTGTTCCCTAGATGCATCACAGAAAAGAATAGTATCATCAGCAAACAGAAGATGTGAAATATGCAAACCTCCTCGCCCATTGGGGTTTGCCTGGAACCCCTTAAGAAATTTACCCTCTTCTATCCTCCTTAATAACCTACTCAGCACCTCCATCACCAACAAGAACAAAAGTGGAGATAATGGATCTCCTTAATGAAGACCACGCGTGCTACCAAAAAAGCCCGCTGTGGACCCATTAATAAGCATTGAGAAACGAACTGTAGTGATACAGGCCTTCATCCACCTTCCCCACTTCTCCCCAAAACCCATCCTCTTCATAAGGTAAAACAAAGCATTCCAATTTACATGATCATAAGCCTTCTCTATATCCAACTTAATAATCACACCCGGAACACCACTCTTCAATCTACTATCCAAACATTCATTTGCTATGAGAATAGAGTCAAGAATCTGTCTTCCCCCAACAAAGGCATTGTGGGAGTTGGATATAAGTTTGTCCAATACACTTCGAAGCCTATAGGCCAACACTTTTGACAAAAGTTTGTACAAACTTCCCACAAGGCTAATGGGCCGAAAATCTTTAATATTAACAGCATTAATCTTCTTAGGTATCAAACAAAGAAAAGTAGCATTCAGCGATTTCTCAAAGAGGCATTGGCTATGAAAGTCTGCAAAAAAAGCCATAACATCCTCTTCAATCACACACCAACACTTTTGGAAGAAAGCAATGGTAAAGCCATCAGGACCAGGAGCCTTATCACCCTCGGCCTCCCGAAGAGCCGCAATGATCTCCTCCCTATCAAAATCCCTTTCAAGAGAAAGCCTATCAGACTCATCCAAACTAGCAAAATCTAACCCATCAACAGTGGGCCTCCAATTCTCAGGTTCCTAATAAAGACTCTTATAAAACCCCACCACCTGAGTCTGAATATCTGATTCAACTTAATTTAAGTAAATCTAACCCATCAACAGTGGGCCTCCAATCCTCAAGATAGATTTAATTTAAGTAAATCTTGCACTTGCAAGAAAATATAGCATTGATTTTGGGTCAATCTTTTAGAGTTGAGACATTACCTCCAAAAGGGAATTTTGTACATAAAAGTTAAGAGTGTTGGAGTTTCCATACTTTTTTAAGTGATTTAGAAAATGAATTGGCATAAATTTTGGTACTTGTAAAATAAATTATACAATATTTAGCAAAATGCAACCTTTTCCAAAATCTCAAAGATGTAGACAAATTTTAATCAAGTGATATGCAGGATCCACAAATACATTTTGTGGCTGCTAGTGTGGTGCAGCTCTGTTCTATAATGTGTATGGCAAGTTAAGGGAGTAGCATTGAAAAATGATACATGATGCCGTGTGTAGATAGAACCAGATTGTTCAACTTACATGTAAAGGTGAGTACCTTCAATCAACCTCTAGGATGCAAGATACAAAATTGAGTAGTTTATTCACTACTTAATTTGGGTTAGTGACAAAGGTTTACGGAATGTGGTTCGATTGGGATCAACGTTTTGAGTTTGAGGGAGTGATGTAGGTTCAAGCAGGATACCCACTGGATGATGCTACTTGATCCCATGAATTGAGGTCAGGCTTTGACCTTTATGAGGGTGTCTATGGCCCCTTTATTGTTTAGGCCCTTAAAGCATTGGTTCCTCTGTAGATAGGTGCTACTATGGTCAGGCTCATGTAGTGTCTTCCATAGAGCAGTCAATCCTTCCCTTTTTATCCTAGCTAAAATTAAGTGAGAAATGTGAAAGGTGGACAATTGAACAGAATCTTGAACCTTCATCTCTTAAATGTCAAAAAGATAAGTTAATATGAGCTTGGATCAAAGATTTTTGGAGTGAAAACTGTATTGCAGCAAAATTATGACCTGGGGATTTCAGATATGATAAATTGTTAATTTGCCCAAATTCTCATGATTCTTTTTTAATTAAAAAGGACCCATTGGAGTCCATAAATCTTACCAAAGCCTTGTAAACCTCAGTATTTTCTCATTCCATTCTTCTTGAGTTTGTTGTCTGTCCTAAGGACTTTGCATGGGGACATGGTTCTAAATTCTAATCTCCAAAACAAGGAATGTCTAAGCCTTAAAAAGAACTTTTATTCAAATTGTTTTAAGGATGATGTTAGGACTCTATTATGTTCCACAAGTACCAGATTGTTTGTTACAATTGTGTGTTAAATTGTATACCTCTATTTACCAATATATGAAGAAAAAAAAAGTATACCTTTATTTACTATCTGAATCTAAGGTGATGCCTTTCTTTTGTTTCGTTTAAACCTTTTGAACCAATATGTTGTGGCAAATGTTTGATAACATTTGTAAGACTTATTTTTGAGTAATATTCATAATCTTTATTATGTTAAATATCTATTTATGTTCTGCCAGAAGAAGAAACTTAGAAGCCGACAGAAGAAATTGAAAGTATATGATCTCTCGACCCTCTCAGATTTCCTTCCTGATTTGAAGACCCCGCAGCAACCAACTCCTCCTACAGATGAGTTGAAGCCAAATTGTAAATCTATGAAAAAGTTAATGTGAGCATATGAATTCCATGATTCACTTCCTGTTGCAAGCTTTTTCGTTGTAATATCTGTCTTAATGTAATATCGGGTTCATTTTCATCAGCTTGAAGGAAGGAAAACAGCTGAGTACAGTTCTTAATCATCCTGCTTTCCAGTTGGATCCTTTGGCTGCCATTCATCAACACCTGCAGAGCACACAACCTGTTATAGATGAGAAACCTAAGAAAAAGAAGAATAAAAATGGAGGGAGGAAGAAAAAATCTAAGAAATCTAAGGCTTCAGATGGACCTCAATCTATGGTTATGTGAAATAAGCTTTTGTCAATCTACTTCTATGAGCCATATTTGTTCAGATCTGATCCTGAATCATTCCAATACTTACATTTTGAATACGAAATATGTTTACCTGGTTAACAACCCTATCTGGGTTTATTTTGTTTCAATTTCGGAGAGATGCTCTTAGTCCGATCAATGTAATTTTATCCCCCTTTGATAATTAGCTTTATCAATCTGCTTCTATTATCCATATTTGTTCGTATCTGATCCTGAAACATTCCTATGCTTACATTTTGAATACGAAATATGTTCACCTGGTTAACAAGTCTATGTTGATTAGTTGCTTTTCTATTTTCTAGAACTTGGTCTCAAAAAGGATTTTCTTTCAATTATAGATTTCCGTGATTATTCATTTTTTGGAAGGATGAAGTATAAAGCTGTATATTCACTTAATCTATATTTGAGTCCTACAAGCTATAAATGAAGCTGACTTGCTTGGAGTGCAGAATTACGGTTATTTAAGCACACATATTTAGTTCTTTTACCATGTAACTTTTTAAAGGTATGTTTGGATACTGTTTATTGCTTAAAATTAAAAATACTGTAGTAAAATAATTTTTAAAGGTGTGAATAGTGCTGTAAAACCCAATTTTAAAGTTAAATTTGCATTTTTCCATAGTTGTGGGTTCTGTGAACAGTGTTCATGGACCCACTAAAAAAAACACAGCCACATTGAAACGCGCTTTCCAAACTCACATTAGGTGAAGAAAGGTTCATTTTATACGTGTCTTTAAGCTCAGTTCTCTTCCCATTGTTATTCTATATATTGGTATTTGGATTGATTATATATTGGTACTTGGATTAATAATCAATGATATACTTGTGATATTTTGTCAGTCCTTCCAAGAAAAAGAATCTGCATGCGCATGTTCTTTTTATGAGCGCAACCATCTGCTTTTCAAGTGTGAAACAACCAGCTAAAGCTAAACGCCTCCTAAGCCGGAAAATGGTTTGCAATGGATGTTATCTTCTTCTACGCCAATACTAGCACGTCTAGCAGTTCATTCATAACTTTAACATTGGAATAATGTGCATGCAGCTGATCTTAATAAATACTCCTTAAGATAGATCAATTTCCAACTGATTACAGCAACTATCTCGATCGGGCAAAAAAAAAAAAGAAAAGATTGTACTTAACATTCTCAATTGGATAATGATCCAACCAGTGGTTATAATTTATCATATAATATTTGCATATAAGAGTTGTTTCGCTACCAAGTACCAACTGCTGCTTGAGATATCAGAATTTAAATTTGAAGTACATGTTTGCCGGCCTGCTTAGGAGAATTATCCACTAATGCTCCAATTAGGTTGGGTTTTCACAAAAACTCTTCTCTTTTTAGTACTCACCAAATTTGGTTCTACTGATTAAACCCAGGTCAAACTTAATTGGTATAATTTTTCACGTCTTAGTTGTTGTAAGAGGCATTGGGGAAGAGATCATATCATGTAGTTTTGTTAGAAATGTTGTTGGATAACCAATCAAGACCTTCATATAGTCCTTGGCTAGAGGTGGCAGAAGCACTCTGGACGTATCTGAAGAATGAATTAAGTCAATCAACCAATACCACGATTCAGACTACATGTATTTTGGGCAATCCCATTTGTGTGTTTGGATTGTCTTATTAGTTGATTTGCTTATATCTTGAATGTGGATAAAAAGTATTTTTGTACATAGGAAAAGTGGGATTTTAAAAAACTGTACATAAGCAAATAAGCTTAAAAGGCTAAACCAAATGCACACTGATTTGCGATAATAAGACTTTTAACTTAGATTATATGCATAAATCACAATAGACCATGTTAGCAGTTATGCAAAAAAGTGATAAAAAAAACATAACTTAATTTATATTTAGATAATTTTTTCTAGAGAAAACTATATCAAGAGTGGTTTCTTCTTCTATTTGTATTTCTGCCAACTAAAAGGTTTGCCTTGTAGAGTGAAAATTTACGCTACAGAAAGGAGAGCTAAAGGGAAGAAACAAATAAAATAGTACAAATCATTGAATGAAAACATGACTGATAAATCAGCCAAACAAATAAACGGGAAGAACATGACTGATAAGACGTTCTTTTTCGTTTTGATGGGGTATAGGGAAAGCAAATGCTTACCAGGGACGCTGATTGAGTGAGTATAGGCCAAGTTTATCAGCAACCTCAGAAGCATTCGTAGAATTTGGAAGGTCTTGCTTATTGGCGAAGACAAGAAGCATGGCATTGCATAGTTCAAACTGCGCACACAAAAAAAAAATAAAACAAAAAAATGATAAAAAGTGAATCTTTATTTATATGATTATAGTTACTCATCAATGCAATACTTCTATAAGCACAGATTTTTTTTCTTCTTTCTATATTGGGATGAAGAATTCTCTAAGCATAGGTTTAATTGCACTAAAAGAAATTCAAGATATAATCCTAATGGAGATTTTCAATACTGAAACATTGATTTGGAATCTGTTTAACAATGAAATTCTAAGTTAAGAAGGTAAAATCTAATTCCAAGTTCCTAAGTTCTAACACGTTGTCCTTACCAACCTCAACAAGAATACGATGTAGCTCATTCCTGGCTTCTGCAACTCTTTCTCTATCATTGCTGTCCACGACAAAGATTAGTCCTTGAGTATTTTGAAAGTAATGTCTTCATAAAGGTCGAATCTGTTTAATAATGAAATTCAAAGCATATGCAGCATTATTAAATTTCATAGAACATAAAGACAAAACCGTTGTTATTTTAATATTTTTCAAGAATAAAGATGAATTCTTTTATTAATTACAAATGGGGTACCCTTCAACCTTTCTTTTCTACTTTAAAGAAAATAAAATGTCTTTCACTATATTATAACCATAGGTAGAGCCAGAGTTCGAATCCCTGTTGTAAGCAAAAACAAAAACAAAAACAAAAATTTCCATGGTTCAAAATTGAAATGGCAATTACTAATTATATAGCAGTATTAGAGACAATGGAAGGTACATGAGATTAATTCTATGAAATGTGTCTCATCAATGTATGAAATATTTGAGAGATATAACCTTGGAAAATTATAAGGTACTTATGATTAGGTTAATGGATTGGGATACTTTGATCTTTGTTGAAAGATGAGCTAGATCAACTAACTCATCTTTCTTCATAATCAAACTTAACCCTTACATAACTCAGTTGAGTTACTGCAACCACTTGATTTTATTATGGATAAATATTTGTTATTTTCACTTTCTCATCATGCAGAAATCCATTTTTCATTTTTGAGGCCAGAAGAGAGGAGGCAGAAATTTATGTGCAAATCACTAACAAAAGAGTCATGCCATAGAATGATATCAAGCTGGTACCTTATCTTGTCCTCCTACATCCCAGACAGTGAAGCTAATATTCTTGTACTCTACAGTCTCCACATTAAAACCTGTTCCATTAAAAATGAAGGCAATAGATCATTATGTATGAAACAGTAAATCAAACAACAAGGAATTATCACAGATAAAAGATCTGAAAAAGTTTCTAGCTCAATCTATAAAACCATCACATATATACAATGAAAAAACTATAAAAAGAAATAAATTCTACCTAAACTTTGAAATATCTTGTGCTTAAGAAACAGAAAAGGAGGTAGTTCCATAGTGACATTAAGCATTAAATATAATCATCTTATTTAAATTGTAAGAGTTTCTAATGTAGTAGTTACCAATTGTGGGTATGGATGTAACAATCTCTCCCAGTTTGAGCTTGTACAAGATGGTGGTCTTCCCAGAAGCATCAAGGCCCACCATCAGAATCCTCATCTCACATTTTGTAAGAAACCTTTTTGCTAGTCTAGATGTGATAGCACCCATCTCACAACAGTAATCCTACTCCACTTTTATTGAAAGCTAAAGATTCTTCAAAAATGATGCCTGCATATTCTATTCCAAATATCAATGCCATCGCAACATCCTATATCACAAGGCACGATCAAAACAACCAAGGTTATACTAGTTTCTCAAAAAAAAAAAAAAAAAAAAAAACAAAACAAAAAACAAAAAACAATTTAGTAACTAAAGTAATTTAATAATAATTTAGCACAAGAAATTTAGTGTTGAATTTCCACCTACAGAAAAAATCAATTAATGTATTAATTTGATAATGAAGAACAATCATCACAAGCAGACAGCATAAATTGAAACTATCTCTCAACAAATTGGAAACTATGTCTCAACAAATTGTAATGATTCTCATGAAATAATTCTCAAAAACTTACATACATGTATCGATATTAGAGAGTTATTACACTTGGATAGATGAAAAAAAGTGGCATATGAAGCTATTACAAATGAAAAGAGTTACAACTTACAATTGAAAAAATTCGGAATATTGGATAGTTTAGTTACAAAAGGAATTTTTTCATATAGAGAATTGGATGCTAGGAAACACCACATCTTGTATTATGGGAAAGACTCCTTTAAATAAGCTTAGAAAGAAGCCTCTTGAGTCTTGAAGGATGAAGTTTCTTCTTTGCGTTTGGATCACGTTTCAGCCCAATTATTCAGCCATAGGTTCTCCACTCTATAAGCATTCTAAGTGAGCGTTTAGATTCAGATTATTCTCATGCGTTTGCATTTTTTTTTTTTTTTTAACCAGCGCCTCTTGCACTGTTCATGGGACATGAACAGTGCATTTAGGACAATGAACAGTAACCTGTGCGTGAACAGTAACTTTTTTATTATTATTATTTTTTATTGTTTTTAGTTTTCAGCAAAAAGCGGTATCCAAATAGACCCTAGTTATGTTTTCTATACTTCTTGTTTGTTTCTTGTAGAAACTGCTACACAAATATGCAACCTAAAATGGGGCTGAAAGTTTTTTTTTTTTTTAAATAAAGTAGAATGAATGCTACGATTTCCCATTATTCACAAAATTGTATGCTACCAAGGCTGTGCTGTGTCTGTGTGTGCGAGTTGTTGTTGTTGGTACAATCTAGAAAGCATGGACATTTCATTTGAGAAGTCATACCCATGTCATACTGGTGTCGTTCCCACTTTGTTATGTTATAAATTTTCAGAAATTGCTCATGTCACTGTGTCATACTCTTATCTGTGTCCGTGGTTCCTAGAGTACAATTAGTTATTTGAAAAGAAGATTTTTTATTGCAATTTTTGTTACTACGAATTATGTAGTGAGCAGGTAACTGATTTACCTGTTCTTGAAAAGAAGTTGTAGTTAATGTTGGTGGTCTAGTAAGTAAACCATGGGAAGAAAGAAAACTTATAAGAGCGTAATCAATAGTTCTCCTTGGATTAGGAGAAGAAATTCTGCTTTATTATAAAAAGCAGAATTTCTTAAATGGTTTGAAGAAGGCTTACGTCTCGGAAAAAAAATGAAAGAGAAGAGAAGAGTGCTGCAAGCCGGAGAGGAAAAGAAAAAAAGTTGCAGTGCGTGTGTTTGTGAGAGAGAGCAAAGAAAAGTAATGTGTTTTTTCTTTGGTCGTTGAGACACGTGAAGAAGAAAAATTTGGGGCTTTCTCTATGGCCAGATTTTGAAATGTGGGGTTTTAGTGCTACGAAGAGTTGTTTTATCCAGGGTGAGTGAAGGTCTTAAGGTTCTTATCATATCTTAGAGAGTGATATTATTGTATTTGATACGAAAGCAACAAGGAGCTCTATTGCAAAAAAAACGCTGAAGTGTGTTTCATATTACTATTGAAATTTGCGAAAATTTTCCAAATTACCCACTAGTTACTCTTAAAAACCCAATTTTATCCATTTGCTTATAACACAATTTTACACGGTGAGAGTGAGCACCACAATTCAAAGATTGCAGCAGCAACCCCAGAGAACCAGAGCAGATCACAAATTCACAAACAAGCTTGATCAACGGTGCAGGCCCAGGTTCCTCTCCTCTGTGAAAATTGATAAACTGAGGAGGTGAATGAAACAAACGATGAAGAAGATCTGAAGATGACAAGGGAGAAACAAGAACTTGAGAGCTCTAGTAGCACGGCAGGGGAAAAGATTAAAAAAAAAAGAAAAAAGAAAAGAAAAAAGAGGAAGACGAAGATGAAGAGAAAAGACAACGATGAGAGGAAATAGAAAAAAGAGAATGTTGTTGGATATATGTGGTAGGGGGGGGGGGGGGGGTTAAAGAGTGAAAAAGAAAACTTCCTTGAAGCTTCCTTGCAAAATAATATTATTAAAATAATATCAATAATATTTTTTTATTATTATTGTTATTATTAATTTATTATTAAGTAGGTTTTTTTTTTTTTTTTTTGAGTAAGTATTATTAAATAGTTGATTTAAGTATGAAATAAACTCCTTTATATATAAATATATATATAGATTGTTCTTTTTGGTAATTTACCACTAAAACCGTCATTTTTATAAGTGCTAGTCAAATATTCAGCTTTCTCAAAAAACACTTTTTAATTGCTTTCACCAAACAGTCAACTTTTTCAAAAAGCCTAGTTTCATACCGCACTTTTTAAAACTCCTACATTTTCAAAAAGCACAATATCAAAAAGTTGAACCAAACTCGTCCGAAGCCTATAGCAGTAGTGGGTTTATGGGTTTATGTTGGGATTGAAGAAGCCTGCAACAATAGAAGAAGAATCATGTTTTTTTTTTTTTTTTTTTTTAGAGATCTTGGTAAAATTGGGATTTCAAAATAAAAATAAGGGTAGTTTAGGGATAATGCTGAAAATGACCAAAGGTAACATTTCAAACTTGTTTGCGTTTTCGGTAAAGCAGCTGCAAGGTCCGTTTTCAAAACGTGATACTCCTTCGTTTTTGGAAAAGCTACTTTTTGATAACGCGCGGTGGCAATAATTTACCAAACTCGCATTTTAGATTTTGGGCTTAGAAACATGTGTTTTGGGCTAGAGGTCTGTTTGAATACCGCTTATTTGCTGAAAACTAAAAACTTATTACTGAAAACACTGTAGCAAAATAATTTTTAAATGTATGAATAGTGCCCTGGGACCCAAAAAATGCATTAATATGCGCGTTTTTGTGTTTTTGGCTGGGTCATGAACAGTGCTGTGGGACCTAGCCAAAAATGCAAACGCTGAATAATTGGGCTGAAACGTGATCCAAACGCAAAGAAGAAACTTCATCCTTCGAGACCTAAGAGGCTTCTTTCTAAGCTTATTTAAAGGAGTCTTTCCTAGAATACAAGATGTGGTGTTTCCTAGCATCCAATTCTCTATATGAAAAAAATCCTTTTGTAACTAAACTATCCAATATTCCGAATTCCTTCAATTGTAAGTTGTAACTCTTTTCATTTGTAATAGCTTCATATGCCACTTTTTTTCATCTATCCAAGTGTAATAACTCTCTAATATCGATATATGTTTGTAAGTTTTTTGAGAATTATTTCATGAGAATCATTACAATTTACGATTTGTTGAGACATATTTTCCAATTTGTTGAGAGATAGTTTCAATTTATACTATTCGCTTTTGATGATTTTTTTTTTCATTATCAAATTAAAACATTAATTGATTTTTGATGTAATTAGAGATTGAGCACTAAATTTATTGTGCTAAATTATTATTAAATTACTTTAGTTACTAAATTGTTAACTTACTATAGGCGTAAATGCACTTTTAGTCACTACATTTGCATTTTTTTCATTTTGGTCCCTACATTTTCATTTCGCTACTTTTAGTCCCTAAATCAATTAACGTGTTTCATTTTGGTCCCTACCGTTACTCACTTAACAGAAATTGCTCATGTGACAAACGAAATACACAGTCAGCACTCATAATGCTTACATGGCTATTAAAATAATAATAAAATTTTTTAATTTTGCATTTAAATAATGCCACATCAGCATTTTAATATTTAAAAAGCCACATCATTAAAAAAAGTAATTTTAACTAAATAAAAAAAATGTAAAAACAGATTATTTAAAAAGAAATTAAATTAATTAAATTAAAACTCTGATTTAAACATGAACAAAACATCCAAATCTTTTCATCAAAAAAACAAAAAAAATCCAGATCTTTCTCTCTCGGTTTCTAAAAAAAACCCAGATAAAATCTAAAATATGAATTTTGAAAAGAAAAATTTTAATATCAAGATCACGATTTCTTTACTTTTCTATGAACCAAACACATCAACAATGTTTACGGAGAAATCTGTAACAATGTGTAAGCAACCAAAGTACCATACACATCTCTAGAAGCAATTTGCCCGCCCTCTACACAGAATAAATCACATTTTCAGGCCAAATCTCTCGGTTTCTCAGAAAAACCACAACAAGAACACTGCTTCAACCATACCAACAAGAACACAAAAACAAACCCACTCCAACAACAACCCCACCCTTCAACCCACCACCAGATCCAACTGCTTCACAACCACCAATTGAACCCAACAGACTAAGGCAAAACCACTGATCTGAATTTTGTTAAGCTAGATTGGACCCACCAAGGGAGCATCGATTTGAGCTAGAGAGAAAGAAAAGCACCGTATTGAGCCAAAGAGAAAGATCCATTGATTTAAGAGAGGAGCTTGAGGCATATGGGGTTGGGTTTGAGCAAAATCAAGAGATAAAGAGAGTTCAAGAAGGCTAAGCACCAAGATAGAGGGAGAAAGAAGAAAAAGAAGAAGAAAGAAAGAAGAAAAGGAAAGAATGGAGGCGGAGAAATTGAGAAATCTCTGGGGAAGAAAAAGAAAATGAAAGAAGAAAATAAAAAAAGAAAAGGAAACAAGTACAAACAAAATCACACACAAATCTAAATTCTACTATTTTTTTTAATTATTTTCTTTTTGTTTTTTTATAATTTTGTAATTTTTAAAATTGATAAATTTATTTTTTTTAAGTTAGAGGTTGACGTGGATGCTAATGTGGGATTTTTTTAATATTATTTTAAAAGAAATGATATGTCCACAACATTTTCACAATATTTTTACAACAAATCGTAAGTGACAATTTGTTATTAGTTGTTATTGTTGGGACAAAAAAGTAATCTTAGTGTTAAGTTCAAATTTAAACCAATAACAACTAACCATTTATGATTTGTTGTGAAAATGTTGTGAACGTAGCACCTCTTTTTTTTTAATGGACATGTCAGCATTTATTGTGCCAACAGTACATTTCGTTTGTCACATAGGATATTTCCATTAAGTGACGGTAATGACCAAAAAGGAATGCGTTTTTTATTTTAGGGACTAAAAATAGTAAAATAGAAATGTAAGGACCAAAATAGAAATGACCTTAAAATATAAGGACTAAAAGTGCATTTACGCCTTACAATTATGGACAAAATTTGAATTTTTTTTTCCAAATAACATTAAATATAAAAAAAAATTAGTTAGTTTGTCACGTTTCAAAACAACGTTGTAAATTAGCATCTCAAGTGTCTAAAACTTGAGTTCCAAGATAAAACTCAAGTCTTTAAGTCTTGATTTGTAAGCGGTGGGAGTCGATGTGGAAGAAAATCCATGTAGAACTTGAGTTTTTAAGACTTGAGTTTCACTTTTAAGACTCAAGTTTTACTTCTTCTTCCTCGCGTTCTTCTTTGTGCAGATTTGACCCAGAGTTTTTCTTCTTCTTCGCATCCAATTGGAGCTCCAGCGTTCTTCCTCTGTTCTTCGTCTCTTCGTCAAATCATTCCTCTATTCGTCAGCGTTCTTCGTCTCTTCGTCAAATCGTTCCTCTATTCGTCAGTGTTCTTCGTCTCTTCGTTAGATTGTTCCTCTGTTTGTCAGCGTTCTTCGTCTCTTCCTCACGTCTGTTCGTTCTTCCTCGTTGCTGAAGACCAAATTGTCCACCCAGTTGCTGAAGATAAGATCGTCCACCAGCATTCTTCTCCAACCAAATCGCCCACCCAGCACCAGATCGTCTTCTTCGGCGCTACAAATCTCCAACCAGATCGTCTTCTTCAGCGCTGCGTTCTTCTTCAGGTTTGCTTTTCTTCAAGTTTGACAAAAATCGAGTTTCGAAGACTCGATTTTGCTCTCGAGTCTTATAGACTCGAGATCTATGTGGCGAAATTGGTCCACGGCAACAATAAAACTCAAGTTTGCAAGGCTCGATTTTTGTCATTGATCTCAAGTTTTTAAAACTCGAGATGCTAGTTTCCAGCATTCTTTCCAACGTATGTTAACTTATCATATTTTTTCCTCTCACTGTGCTAATCTGCAAAATCCCTCTACAAAATTTAGTTAAACGTATCATAAAATAACTAAATGGAAGAAGAAACTTCATCCTTCAAGTCTTAAGAGGCTTCTTTCTAAGCTTATTTAAAGGAGTCTTTCCCAGAATACAAGACGTGGTGTTTCCTAGCATCCAATTCTCTATATGAAAAAAATCCTTTTGTAACTAAACTATCCAATGTTTCGAATTCCTTCAATTGTAAGTTGTAACTCTTTTCATTTGAAATAGCTTCATATGCCACTTTTTTTCATCTATCCAAGTGTAATAACTCTCTAATATTGATACATGTTTGTAAGTTTTTGAGAATTATTTCATGAGAATCATTACAATTTATGATTTGTTGAGACTTAGTTTCCAATTTGTTAAGAGATAGTTTCAATTTATGTTGTCTGCTTTTGATGATGGTTTTTCATTATCAAATTAAAACATTAATTGATTTTTAGTGTAGGTGGAAATTCAACACTAAATTTCTTGTGCTAAATTATTATTAAATTACTTTAGTTACTAAATTTTTTTTTTTTTTTTTTTTTTTTTTTTTGAGAAACTAGTATAAGCTTGGTTGTTTTGATCGTGTCTTGTGACATAAGCTGTTGCGATGGCATTGCTATATGGAATAGGATACGCAGGCATCATTTTTGAAGAAGCTTTAGCTTTCAATAAAAGTGGAGTAGGATTACTGATGGCCGTGAGCTTATGGGCAGTGCGCAGCATTGGGGTAAGATTCTTTCTCACTACTTGAAATTAATGACATATTACCTAGCCAAGGCCCGTTGATGATTCCTTCTATGATATAAGTTTTGCAGGCAAGGAAGGCTTCCTATATCCAAGTAGGCATTTATGGGCTGTTTTCAGTTGATATATCCTTTTCTAATGCTGAGTTCCTCCGCATAGTAATGTAAATTCAACAATGCTATAGACATAACAATATTACAAATTTCACTACTTGTGGAGGTGACAAATTGTGATTAGTGCAACATCACTTTCACTAGAACCACCATTAACATCGGTTTAATTGATGAGTTTGTTACTTCGTTTGGTGTTGAGATTAAGACATCAAAGTTGCTTATGGGGATGTATGACCTCACCTCCTTCCCCCAGGATTCTCAGTTTTGGCAGCTGATTGCATATTGTGCTAGCACTGGTGGATCCATGTTAGTTATTGGCTCAGCAGCTGGAGTAACATTCATGGGAATGGAAAAGGTGGACTTCTTTTGGTACTTACGGAAGGTATGGACTGCTGTGTAGTGACATTTTATTGACTAAACTTTTATTTTTCTTTTTAGTAAAAGAAGTCATTCTTCTTTGTGCAGGTGAAGGGTTTTGCTTTTGCAGGTTATGTTGCTGGTATTGCCGCCTATCTAGTGATACATAATCTCCCCATCTCCCTACCTACAACTGCAGCTCAGGTTCCTTTCCTTTCTGGTTCATAAACTATAGAGAGCTTTTGCTTGGATGTTTCCCTGGCTTCAAACAAGGCAGTAAAGAAATGTTGCAATTCACATTAGTCTAGTGAAGATTGAGAGCACCTGGTTGTTCGGAATGTGGACATGGTTTTTTGAGATATAGAAAGTCAAAGGAAGACCAGTGGAAAAGATAGGTTGAGATTATTTTGACCACAGGTCAGTCAGATTCACAATATGATGAATTCAGTGAGAAATGTAACAATATGCTTTATATCCAACGAGTCTTACTTTCAAGGTTAGAATGATTGGGGTAATATCAATGTTTCAGTTTCCACTCCTTTATAACAATAGACAATTGCGAAGTACACATCTTTGAATATAGTGATGTATTTGCAAGGAGTTTAACTTGACCTTCTTTTAAGATGTATTTTTGAAGAAGTAGGGAAAATTAAATATAGTTAGATAGCTTGCATTTCAAATGATTAAATTTATCATATTCTAATAGCTTAAACTTTTGAAACAATCGGTAATTTAACATGGTATCAGAGCATAAGATCTTGAGTTTGATCCTCATTTCCTCCACTCTACCTCTTATTTAAAATCTCACATGTTGAGCCTCGCCTATTAAAAAGAAAAAACTCATCAATTAGTCATCATGGTTGAATACTTAAATCTCTCAATGTGAAAACAAATGTAAAATTTTCCTGGAAAATGACTGCAACAAATGTAAAATTTTCATGGAAAACGACTGCAACACTACACCAAGATAGAACCAAACGTGCATCCATTAAGTAATACAATTACAACTGGGCAGATTAAAATAGAAAATTGAATTTGGGAACATGGCAACTCAATGCAGTACAAACTTTTCATCGCAAAGCTAATTTATTGTTCTTCCTTTCCATCAAGCTACAACAACACTCATAGAAACTATCAAAATCGGCGCTAGGATGCGGTTATGGCTAATACCAACCATCCAAAAAGGAAAAAGAAAGATGTAGTAATTGTGATCCACACTACAACTTGAGAAAAACAAACTCTTCAATGGCCAAAACTTCACCAATCTTCTTCAAAGCTTCCTTGCTTGGTTGGTCATCCACACCAATTGCCATTACAGCTTGCTTTTTGGGGGCAATCCTTCCTACTCATAAAGCTGACATTCACATTCTCCTCACCCAAAATGCTCCCAAGTGTTCCAATCATAAATGGCTGATCGATCTGTCTGCAGAGTATAATACAACCTTCCAAGCTGACATCAACTTCGAAAGATCCTACCCTTGTCAGATGGGGATCCCATCCTTCACCCGTCCCTCGACCTTAATCTCCCCAGACTCTAATATTGCGGAGGCAAATTTGGATTCCACATTCGCAATCTGGACTTGGATGAAATCAAGTGGGCTCTCAGGTGAACCATCTAGAACAATTCTCTCCCCTGATATCCTCAGACCTCTCTGCTTAGCAGTAAAATCAGCATTAACCAAATTCACAAACACACTGGAAATGGACTCAATGATACCCTTGGTGATCGTGGCACGAGGAAGCCTGGTGTCAAGATCATCAGGAGCTCTAGCAGAAGCATACGTCTCTTTTTTTTCCCCAAAAAACTTTGTTTCTCCATTTGTATCTGTGATTCTTCTATCTTTAATAAAGCTATTTACAACTTATCACAAAAAGCAAAGCAGAAAGGAATTTAGATTCATACTAAAAGTCTAAAATACAATGATACCTCTGCAGGAACCATTATATACTAAAAGTCTAAAATACAATTAATTTAAAATACTAGATCCTGACACCGTAAGCAAAATAAAGATTCATACAATGATACCTCTGCAGGAACCATTGGTGCATTGACTGCAGTAGCAGCAAGCTCCCCTCTAAGGGCTCCCACAACAGCTTCAGCTATTTCAATAGCTTCCCCTTCCTGAGCATCAAACTCAAATATTATCAGTTTACTTGGTAAGAGAAAAAATAGAGCTAGTAAAACTGTAAATCCTGTTCATTAGACACACCTGAGCTTCCATTGTACTGGCACCAAGATGAGGTGTTGCAGTAACATTCTCATGCAGAACCAACTTATTGTCTGCTGCTGGTGGCTCCTCTGTGAAAACATCAAGTGCAGCCTATAACAAAGAGACCATGTTATTGAGTTTCCTCAACCGTAAGATATATGTGCTGGGGAAAAATCATAATCCCTTCAATGTCTATGTGTGAATTAAAATATGCAACTACCAAGCAATAACAATATTATGGAAACAAAAAAAAATTCCAGCAAGCACCACATAAACACAACCATACAAGAACACCAAATCTTACATGGAAAACCCTTCGGTATAAAGGGAAAAACTGTGAAAACTGATTTGGAAAAATGATTTCATTGATTATTAGAATTCCAAGACTAAACTATATATATATATATATATATACAAGCCACAGAGTAACTAACTAGCGTAAAAGGTGCTAACGGAATATCACTAATCATTGTATCTAAACTACTAGTCGTTTACATGCTCAAAACTATAGATCGTTCTATTTGTTCATTTACTTCTTGACTTCCCCTGTTTCTTTTGTCTTCACTGTCAGCTTCTTCAATAGCAGCTTTAGGTACCTTCTTTATTTGATACTCCCCCACAAGATGGACTGAGGGTAAATGAATATTTATCAGTCCCATCTTGGAAATAAGCTCTGAGAATTTATTAAAACTCAAAGCTTTAGTTAATAGGTCAGCTAATTGACATTGAGTCCTTACATGAATCAACTTTATCACCTTAGCCAACACCTTATCCCTTACCACGCAACAGTCTATCTCTATGTGTTTGGTTCTTTCATGAAACACAGGATTAGAACCAATATGGAGGGCTACTTGACTATCACAAAAAAGTAAGGCTTTTCTGTCATGTCTTACCTGCATATCCTTTAGAAGATAAAGAATCCACACCACTTCACATGTAGCTACTGCCATTGCTCTATATTCAGCTTCTGATCGTGAGACAATGGATTGTTTCTTGGGCTTCCAAGAAATCAAAGAGTCTCCAATGAAAATGCAATATCCACTGATCTTTTTGTGTCTGGATAGGCAGCCCAATTAGAATCTGTAAAACCCTTCACATGCAACTCTAATGCAGCTGAAAAGAATACTCCCTTCCCCGGTTCATTCTTCAAATATTGCAAGACTTTGTAGGCTGCTTCATGGTGTGGTTTTCTTGGTTTTGACATAAACTGACTCAACTTATGCATAGCATAAGTGATGTCAGGTCTAGTACTTGTCAAATACAACAACCTCCCCACCAATCTTCTATACTAGCTTGGATCATTGAGCAAATCACCATCATACTTGCTCATCTTAAGATTCTGCTCCATTGGGACCTTAGAAGGTTTACAACCAAGCATACCAACATCACGTAGCACTTCTAAAGCATGCTTTCTTTGACAAAGTGCTATACCCTTGTCAGTCCTTGCAACTTTCAGACCAAGGAAAAACTTTAAATCTCCCAAGTCCTTGAGCTTGAACTTCTGATCCAGTAGAACCTTGAACTCATCAACCTTGTTCTTGTCATTGCTAGCAATCAATACATCATCCACATACACTAGTAAAGTAATAAAAGACTCACCCTGCTGTCTAGTAAACAATGAGTAGTCTGCTTTGGACTGCAAAAAGCCTAATTGAATCAAAGCTTCAAAAAACTTAGAGAACCATTGCTGAGGTGCTTGCTTCAAGCCATAAAGAGATTTGTTTAGTTTACAAACTACCTCCCCCTTGCTATGAAAGCCAGGTGGAAGAGCCATATAAACATCCTCAATTAAATCCCCATGGAGGAATGCATTGTTCATATCAAGTTGGCTTAAAAACCAGCCTTTCACAGCAGCCACAGCCAATAAGCATTTCGCAAAAACCATCTTAGTAACAAGGCTAAAGGTTTCAATATAATCCAAGCCCTCTTTTTGTGTGAACCCTTTAACAACCAGCCTGGCTTTATACCTCTCTACAGACCTATCATACCTATACTTAACTCGATAAACCCACTTACAACCAATTGCCTTCTTGTGAGGTGGAAGAGGGGTAAGGGTCCAGGTATGATTTGCCTTCAATGTTGCAATTTTAGCATCCATGGCAACTTGCCATTTAGGGTCAGACATAGCTTAAGAATAGTATTGTTGTTCAACAATGGCAAATATGGAACAACAAAAGGACTTATAAGATGGAGACAAGTGTTCATAAGAAAGAAAAGAAGAAAGAGGGTGAGATGTACCTGACTGAGGTAGATTAGGAGTAGGAACTGAGATTACCTGACTGCAATGAGAAGCTTGAAGGTCAGAAAGGGGCTTAGAAGTCCTAGTAGACCTTCTAAGATGAGGATTAGGAACCAAAGGCTCATCTGGAGCCTCAAGCAGATCTTGAGGAATATCCTCATCAATGTCATGAAGAATATCAATAATAGTGTCATCAAAAATGGTATGGGAAGAATGTGAAGGAATGGAAGAAGTCTGTGGGGAAATATCATAAAAGGAAGATGGTAAAGGTGACATGGAAGGAAGTGGAATGAGGGAAGAAGAAGAGGAAATAGCTTCAACCACAGAAAAAGGAAAAACCCTTTCATGAAAAACTACATCTCTAGAGACAAGGACAGTGTGAAACAAAAGATCAAAAAGTTTATAACCCTTGACATTGTAAGGGTAACCAATAGAAACATACTTCCTTGCTCTAGGAGAAAACTTAGAGGACTTAGGACCAGTGACAGTAGCAAAACATAAGCAACCAAAAACCCTAAAATCGGAATAAGAAGGAACTTTGCAAAATAGAAGTTCATAGGGAGTTTTATGTTGTAAAAGAGGAGATGGTAGCCTATTAATGAGATGGATAGCAGGGAGTACACAATCACCCCAAAAAGAAAGAGGCAGATTGGACTGAATTGCAAAGCCCTAGCAGTAGATAGAATATGTTGATGTTTTCTCTCCACAACAGAATTTTGTTTTGGAGTATAAACACAACTAGTTTGGTGAATGATGCCGTTAGCAGAATAAAAATTAGAAAGTTTGAACTAAAGGGCATTATCAGACCTAAAACATTTGATTTTGACATTGAATTGAGTGAGAACTATGTTGTAAAAAGAAACAATCAAGGCTTTAACTTCAGATTTGGCCTTCATAAGAAAAAGCCAAGTTGCCCTAGTTGCATCATCAACCAAAGTAAGGAAATATCTATGACCATCTGAGGTAGGAACAGAAAATGGACCCAAACATCCATATGCACCAAATCAAAAGGAAAATCACACATTTTATTATTGAAAGGAAAGGGCAATCGTTTCTGTTTTGCTAGAGGACAAACAGTACATTGTTTAGTACAACAGTTTTGCAAGAAAGGGAAAACATTACTCAAAGATTGAAGTTTAACATCAGAAGGATGTCCTAGTCTAGAATGCCACAAGGAATACAGATTTGTGTGGTGATTATTGAAAGAAAAAGCAGTAAATGAACCTATCTTGTGCTTGGACAGAAAATCAACAAGACAAGTAAAAGCTGATGACAAGCTTGATTGTTGCAGCAAGTACAGACCATCAAACACCTGGCCCACTCCAATCGTGCTCCAATTTGTAAGGTCCTGTATAAAGCAATAAGTAGAAAGAAAAATAAGACAAAGAGGTTGTGTTTTAGTTATGGAATTGATAGACAAAAGATTGAAGGAGAAAGAGGGTACACAAAGAACATTGGTTAGGGTTATGTGTGAAGAAAGTTGAACTGGTCCTACATGTGTAACAATAACTGCTTCCCCATTAGGCAATTGCACCATAGTATGTGAAATGGCAGCAATTGAGGTTAGTAAATCCACAGAACAAACTATATGATCTGTTGCCCCAGTATCAATGACCCAAGTCTTCATATTATAAGCCTTTCTATTTACAATTTGAGCAGAAAAGACAGAATGTTTGAGATTCAAAAACATACCTGCTACTGTGTTGTTAGGAAAACCTACAATATTGGCCATGTGATGCTCCTGCCCTGTAGAATTCTGTTGAAAAGAACTTGGTAGTGTGCCAATCAAGGCTAGCAGTTGTTGATACTGATCTAGTGTGAAAGAAGGAGCATGAGTAGTGACAACATTATGACCAGGCACACCTTCTTGAAGAGGCATTATCATATGATTGTGAGGTTGATCTGGAGTAGCAGAAGAGACCAAATGGGACATGCACTTGTTCTTAAATTTGTAACCTGGTGGAAAGCTATGTAATTTGTAACACTTGTCAATGTTATGACCTAATTTGCCACAATGAGTGCACAATGGTCTTTCTTTTCCTTTACCATTGGAAACCCCATTGAAAGTAGTGAGGTTTTGACTCTTGGTGGCTAAAGCAGTGGATTCAACCCTTGTACCCAAATTAGTACTCCTTTGCATCTCTTCTTGTATCAACAGAGAATGCACCTTGTTAACAGAAGGCAGAGGATCCATGAGCAAAATCTGAGTCCTGACTTGGGAAAAAGAGTCATTTAGTCCCATAAGGAACTTCATCACTGATTCTTTGGCTTAAAGATTAGTAAGCCTTTGATTCACATTACATTAACACTTTCCACAAGGGCATAAAGGAAAAGGACTGAAGCTTTGTAATTGATCCCACAAAACCTTCAATTGTGTAAAGTAATTAGTGATTGAAACTTCACCTTAATGAAGCTCTAGGATTTGCTTTTGCAAATTGAAGGTCTTTGGTCCATTCTTGTGGCAAAAAGTAGTTTCTCTATAGATAATGCTAGCTTGAAGCTTCAGAGATATTGAGTTGATTATCCAAGTCCCTACCATATTGTTTGCACGAATCCAGGCTTGAATTGTAGATGGAGAATCCATAAATGGAGATGACAAGGTGAGAGAACCATTTATGAAACCAAGCTTGTTCTTGGCAATGAGAGATTTCCTAACGGATTGAGCCCAAGTAGGATAGTTTTCTCCACTAACTAGAGGTTGAGAAACAAGAACAACACCAGGATTCTCTCCATGGTGTAAGAACAAAGGATCATTCACATTTGATGAATCTTGTGTTGAAGATGTCGAAGAATGAGTTTCAGAGGACGAAGCAATAGCTGTGATAGTGGCAGCCATGGAAGGAGCTTTGAAGCTTTGAAGAGAGGAAAAAAAAAAATGAAAAGAAAGTTCTAGAAGAAAACCCTAGGTTTTGTGCTCTGATATCATATGAAAACTAATTTGGAAAAATGATTTCATTGATTATTAGAATTACAAGACTAAACTATATATATATACAAGCCATAGAGTAACTAACTAGCAGAAAAGGTGCGAACAGAATATCATTAATCATTATATATAAAGTACAAGTCGTTTACATGCTCAAAACTACAAGTCGTTCTATTTGTTCATTTACTTCTTGACTTCCCCTGTTTCTCTTGTTTGCACTGTCAGCTTCTTCAATAGCAGCTTTAGGTGCCTTCTTTATTTGATAAAAATCATGGGGCAGCTCTAAAAAATATCTACTATAAAATAGAGATTACAATTATCAAGTTTATGCTAAACTTGAGTCCACAATAAATTGGATATACAACAAATAAATCTCATGGAGTAAATACAATCTCACCACAAAGCCAATAGCAAAATCTTCCTTTGAATACTCCAACTCTCTATGGTTATAGCATTCAAAAACTCCATGAAAACTCCACCAATTTTTCTTCCTTGTGTGTAGCTTGAGCAAAGAAAAATGTCTCATTTTTTCTTTTTCACTCTCTCACACTCTCACTGTGTTTCTCTCTATCTCTTCACACAGACTGCACCTCAAATGACTGAATATCTCTTTGTATTTTTGCTCACTCTATGGAACTCACACACACTGCTTCAGCCCTTACTCTGTGTGTTTCTCTCTCAATCAAACAGCATGGCTGAATGGCCTTTCTTTTCTTTTCCTTCTTTTCTCCTCAGCGTGTCTCACACGCTTGCTTAGCTTTGCATTAAACCAAAAAGCTGACTTTGGAAACTTGAGGAAGCAAGCTCATTAATTGAGCTTTGACTAATGTGACAAGCAAGTGGGCTGGACCCCCTAGGTGCCACGCACCCAACAATATCCCCCTCCAAGCCACTACGGAGGAGATCTTCAACCCAACTCTTCAATTAGAATTCATGCCGGCCAACCCAACGCAAAGCTTTAGCTTTTCTCTAGACACAACCTTGGCCAACATGTTAGCTGAATTTTCATCTATGTGAATCTTCTCTAATTCAAATGATTGTTGTTCACCAACTAGTCTTTACCAATGATATCTCACCTTAATGTGCTTCAAGCATGAATGGTACATAGAATTCTTGCTCAAGTCTATAGCACTCTGACTATTACAATTAACCACATACTCATCTTGCTTCAAACTCAATTCTTAGAGAAACTGTTTCAACCAAAGCATTTCTTTACCTTCTTCATTAACTGCAATATACTCGGCCTCAGTTGTAGATAAGGCAACACACTTCTGCAATCTTGTCTGCCATGATACAGCTCCCCCTGCAAAAGCAAATAAATACCTGGATGTAGATTTCTTACCATCAAGGTCACCTGCCCAATCTGCATCTACATAACCCTCCAAAACTAGTTTAGAATCACCAAAAGTCAAGCACAATTTAAAGCTACCCCTCAAATACCTGAAAATCCACTTCATTGCTTTCCAATGATCTTTACCAGGATTAACCGTGAACTTACTAACAACACCAACTGCGTGAGCAATATCTAGTCGTGTGCAAACCATAGCATATATCAATCTTCCAACTGCTAAGGAATAAATGGTTGATGTTATATCTTTTTTCTCTTTCTTGGATGAAGAACAAGATTTTTTTCTTAGCTTGAAATGAGCACCAAGAGGTGTACTGACTGGCTTGGCATGCTTCATATTGAACCTTTCAAGAACCCTCTCAATATATTTCTCTTGTGATAACATAGCTTCTTAGTTTTCCTGTCACGTAGAATTTGCATACCCAAAATTTGTCTTGCTGGACCCAAGTCTTTCATATCAAATGACTTGAACAAGTCCTTCTTCAAATTTCCAATCAAACCTGCATCTTATCCTACTATCAACATATCATCTACATATAGCAGAAGAATAACAAATTTACCATTGGAAAATTTTCTAACATACACACAATGATTTGCATTTGTCCTTGTGTACCCGTGACCCACCATGAATGAGTCAAACTTCTTGTACCACTGTCTTGGAGCTTGCTTCAAGCCATACAAACTCTTTTTTAACTTGCAAACCATGTGTTCTTTCCCTTTCACTTTGAATCCCTCTAGCTGAATCATGTAGATTTCTTCTTTTAAATCACCATGAAGAAAAGTTGTCTTCACATCAAGTTGCTCAAGCTCAAGATCCAAGCTAGCTACTAATCCTAGAACTACAATGGAACTCATCTTGACTATTGGAGAAAATATATCATCAAAGTCAATCCCTTGTTTCTGACTGAAACCCTTGACCACCAATTGAGCTTTATACTTCACTAACTTGTCACCATCTTTCTTTAGCTTGAGCACCCATTTGTTTTTCAATACCTTCTTGCCTTTAGGAAGTTCCACCAAGTCATAAGTCTTATTCTTGTTCAAAGAATTCATCTCTTCATGCATAGCCTTCAACCTGCTTTGCTTATCCTTATGAGACTGTACTTCCTGAAAACTTTCTGGCTCCCCCTTTTCAATAATTATAGTATACTCATAAGTGGGGTATCTAGCCGATGGACGACACTCTCTAGTAGACCTTCTCACCTAAGGTTCTACCATCTCTAGTGGAGGAGGCTGCTTCCTCTATTCAACACCATATGTATCTGTCACATCATCACCATCAACACTTGCTGGCTTATCAGCATCAAATTCAGTTGGTTCATCACCATAATTCTCATCTTGTACCTCTTCCTTATTTGTGGCATTATCTAAGGAAGAAGAGGTAGGTATAAGATCAGGAACACCTCCAACTGTAGCTTTAGGCTTCTCAGTTTTCTAAAAGTCTTCCAAGTTTTCATTCTCATGAAAAACTACATCCCGACTTCTAATCATTTTCTTTTCTTTTGGATCTCATAGCTTGTAGCCAAATTCTGCATCTCCATATCCAACAAATATACAAGGAGTGGATTTGCTATCAAACTTTAAACTTTATTCCTTAAGCACATCTTTCCCTGTCTATACTCTTTCTAGAATATAAAAATCCAAAGGAACTGATGGAGATCTATTAATTAGGTAGCATGTAGTCACAACAGCTTCACCCCAGAATGACTTAGGCAGACTAGCCATTCTCAACATACATCTGATCTTCTTAACAATAGTGTAGTTTATCCTTTTTGCCACACAATTTTGCTGTGGGGTATTAGGAACTGTCTTCTCATGTCTAATGCCTTTCTCGGAGCAGTAACTCTTGAATTCATTAGATATGTATTCACCTCCGTTATCACTACGAAGTCACTTCAAAGGCTTTCATTTGTCTCTTTCCACCATGGCATGAAATTTCTTGAAGTGCTAAAAAACCTGGTTTTTAGTTTTCAAAACATAAACCCACACCTTTCGTGAAGTATCATCAATAAATGTAACAAAATATTTATTGCCACTTAAAGTCTTAACATCAATGGGACCACATACATCAGAATAAACAAGATCTAATACATGGGGTTTTCTAGTAGAGGGTATATTAAATGAAACTCTATATTGTTTACCAAATAAACAAAAGTCACAAGGATTTAGTGACGTACCTTTGGCAAAGGGAATGAGAGACTTCTTTGCCAAAATTTGCAACCATTTTTCACTTATGTGAGCCAGCTGCCATGCCACAAGTTAGGCAAAGAATCCTCTTAAGCTACACTAACAACATCCTTGCACAACTTTACTTGTGTCTTGTAAAGTGTACAACAAATTTTCCCTCTAGCAAACACCAATGATCCTTTGCTAAGCCTCCATTTTCCATCACGAAAATAATTGTCATAACCTTCTTTATCAAGAATATGAGTGGAAATCAAATTTAGGTGAATATTCGGAACATGTCTCACATCCTTCAAAATCAAGGTGTATCCAGTGTTAGCCTTAACACATATGTCACCAATTCCCACAATGTCCACATAACTATCATTGCCCATCTTCACTCTCCCAAAGTTTTCGGCTTTTGTATGAAGTGAATAACTCCTTTCTTAGAGTGATATGGCAGGAAGTAGCTAAATCAATCACCCATTCAATATAAGGATCTGAAATTGTACAACAATCATCTTGTCCTATGATTAGGACTTCATCTTCCAACACTATAACAGCAGCAGTATTCTCATCATCTGCCTTTTTATGATTTTTATCCTCTTTCCAGTGTAGTCAAAGGTGTTCTGGGCACTCGCCTAGGCGCCAGGCGAGGCGGGGCGCCAGAAAAGTGCCTCAGAGGCACTGAGGCGAGGTGCCTTTAGTGAGGCGCTCACCTCTAGATCCTAGGTGCTCACCCAGATGTATTTTGTAAGGCGAGAGGCGAAAGGCAAGTGCCTGAGGCAAATTTGTATTTTTAAGGGCTCTAATGGCATGTTTTATAAATTTAAAGAAGTGTATGGTTGGTTTAAAACTGTTACCTCAGTGGGGATGAGCTGTCACCCACTATATCAAATAAATTAATATATATAAAAAAAAAAAAAAAAGCATAAAGCAAAAGATAAAACAAAGAAGTTTCGGGAACCACTCAACTTTCAGAGTAAAGCAGGCAGTCAACCAACATCAGAGCAAAGGTATTTCGTCTTCTTATAGGGTTTGGAAAAGAGTGGGCCAATGGCTGTCGGCAGTCAACCAACATTAGGTAATATTTTCCTATTCTTTTAGGTTTTTTTTTACACTTTTTCTTTTCCTGAGTTCTCTCTCACTATGACACTGCTTTGATAAGTTTGTCATTGTCCACACTTTCAAAGCATATAAAACTCTTTCCTCTCTATTTCTTCTCTACTTTTTAAGTTTTTTTTCCCCCTTTTCTCTTCTCTGTTGGACTCTCTGTTTTTTTCCCCCTTTTCAGAGCATATAAAACTCTCTCTTCTCTGTTTTTTCTCTGTTTTTTCCCCCTTTTCTCTTCTTTGTTGGACTCTCTATTTTTCCCCCCTTTTCAGAGCATATAAAACTCTCTCCTCTTTGTTTTTCTCTGTTTTTTCCCCCTTTTCTCTTCTCTATTGGACTCTCTCTCTCCAGCAACTTTCTCCTCTCTGTCTCCAACAACTTTCCCTTTTCTCGAACTCATTACTTTACTCAATTTTTAGAGCTTAAACCATAGTAAATGATACATAGCTAGCTTAATATAGAATCCTATTAAATGTATTGTATTGGGTTTTATTTTTTTATATGTAGAATGGCTTCAGATAATGGGAGGAGAAATGATCCGAGATGGAAATATAATTATCTAGCTAATGTAGAAGACAAAAATGCAGTGACTTGCCTCTTTTGTAATAAAGTCACAAAGGAAGAGATACATAGAGCAAAGCAGCATCAAGTAGGGAATTTTAAAAACAGTACAAAGTGTTTAAAATGTTCTAATCATGTTAGAGAAGAGCTTGCGTAGTATATGGCAGAGAAGAAGAGTGACAAGGAGAACTATGACAAGATGCCTGATTTTGATGATATAGATAATATGATTAAAATTGAGAATGTAGATGATGATGAGGTAGAGGAAGTAGAAGTTATCCAAAAAGGGAAAAAATCATGCTCTAGTAAGAGAGGGGTTGGCAGTAGCACCCAAGTGAAAATTGTGAAATTAATGCCAAAGTCTAAGAAGTTGAAAGGTCCCATGGATTCTTTTGTAACATTAAAGTCAGAAAAAGTGGTTGCACTTAGGAAACAGGGTAAGATGAAGCAAACTAACATCAATGATAAACTTGACAAAGAGAAAAGAGCACAAGCTTCTCAGTATATTGGCCGGCTATTTTATCTAGCCGGTATACCATTCAATGTTGCTCGCTTAGATGAATTTAAATGGGCAGTTGAAGCTATTGGGCAGTATGGTCCAAATATGAAGCCTCCTAGTTACCATGAGTTAAGAGTTCCAATTCTCAAAAAGGAGGTGGCTTACACAAATGAGTTATTGAGTGATCACAAGCAAGATTGGAAGAAATATGGCTATTCTATTATGTCTAATGGGTGGACTAGTAGAACCAATAGGACATTGATTAACTTTTTGGTTAATTGCCCATCTGGAACCATGTTTGTGAAGTCAATTGATGCACCATCTTTTATGAAAACTGGGGAAAAACTTTCGAATTACTTGATGCATTTGTAGAATAGATTGGGGAGGCTAATGTAGTCCAAGTAGTATCGGATAATGGATCTAATTATGTGTTGGTTGGGAAGTTGTTGGAAGCAAAAAGGCCAAATTTGTATTGGACACCATGTGCTACACACTGCATTGACCTTATATTGGAAGACATTGGGAAAATTCCTAGAATTGCAAAAACTTTGGAAAGGGCCATTCAATTGACTGGATATATCTACAACCATGGGGGTGTTTTAAATATGATGAGAGAATACACAAAACAAAGAGAGCTGGTTAGGGCTAGGAAAACTAGGTTTTGCACTTCATATCTTACAATAAAATCCATTTATAAGCAAAAGTATAACCTAAGGGCTATGTTTACTTTTGAGGAGTGGGTTCGTAGTAGATGGGCAAACGAAGCAAATGCTAAACGAGTAGTAGAAACGATTTTGATGCCTTCTTTTTGGAATACTATAGTTTACATTCTTAAAGTTATAGGCCCTCTTGTTCGGGTTCTTCGCCTTGTTGATAATGAGAGAAAACCAAGTATAGGTTACATATATGAGGCAATGGATAAGGCCAAAGAAGCTATTATAAAAGCTTTTAATGAGAATGAAGAAAGGTATTCAAATATTTTTAAAATCATTGATGAGAGATGGGAATGTCTATTACATCGGCCTTTGCATGCAGCGGGTCATTTCTTGAATCCTAAGTACTTCTATTTTGATGATAACATGGCAACAGATCATGAAACTACAGCAGCATTGTATGCTTGTATACAAAGACTAGTTCCTAGTGCTGAAATTCAAGACAAGATCATGGTTGAGCTACCCATCTATAAGAAAGCTGAAGGACTCTTTGGCATTGAATTGGCTAAAAGATCAAGAAAGACAAGGGTTCGAGGTAAGAAAGCATTTATATCTAACTTATAATGACTAGAACAGTGGCACTTTTTACCCAAAAAAAAAAAAAAATCTGACTTCTATAATATATCATATCTCATTACTCATACTTATTTTTTTAACATAGCTGAATGGTGGAGTTTGTATGGGAGCTCAACTCCGAATTGCAACAATTAGCTATAAAAATCTTGAGCTTGACTTGTAGTGCATGTGGTTGTGAGCGCAATTGGAGTGTTTGAGCAGGTGAGTTTTGAAGTATAATAAGTAGATTTTATCCTTTGATGAGCTACTTTATTTCATAGAAAATTCCAATGGTTTAATTATTCACCATAGTCTAATACTTAGTTTTCATAAAGGTTGTAGATTCACACAAAAAGAAGGAATAGACTTGCACAAAGAATGACTAAATGATCTAGTCTTAGTGAAGTATAATCAAAAGATGAAGGCACGATATGATAAGTGTGATGTTATTGATCCCATCTCCTTAGATGATATAGATGAAAGTAATGAATGGTTGTTGGGGGAAATGGGTGTTGAACCATCTATGAATGTTGAAGATGAGTTGGTTTTTGATGATGATGATGATGGTTTGACATGGGGTGTAGTGGCAAGAGCTGCTGGTGTTGGAGAACCAAGGAAGAATACTAGATTCCAAACAAAATCAAAGGCAAGCTCAAAGGCCTCAACATCACAACCAAATATTGAAGAGGAAGATGCTGATTTCGATAAGACCGAGGAAGAGAATGTTGATGGTTATAAATCTGATTCAAGTGGCTTTGAAAGTGATGGAAACTTGAGTGAAGACTCTGATGATGACCTTTAGATTAAAAATAACAACCACATTTAGGCTATTAAATAGGCTAATAGGCAGAATGTTCAATCTTCAAATGCTTTTGTTTTGTCATGGATAGTCATGAAGTTCAATCTTCAATGTTTTGTTAGGAGTTTTCTTCTTTCTAATATGAAGTTATGAACAATATTTTGGTTTAATAATCAAATTTAGTTGATATTTGGATGGAGACTAATTTTTAAATGGTGATTTATGTTTATATTCAGACTTAGTTGATATTTGATAATTATCTAGACTTAGTTGACTGTAGATATTTGGATGGAGACTAATTTTTTTGATTTTGGTGCCTCGCTTCACTTGGGCTAGCGCCTTTTTGGCGCCTCGTCGCCTCGGGCGATACAAGGCCTTGGCGCCTTTCGCCTTTGACTACCTTGCCTCTTTCTGTTTGTTCTTCCAAGCCTTGCAGTTCCTTTTTATGTGACCTTTTTTATCACAATAAAAGCACTTGAATTTTCCTTTTGACTCTGACCGACTTCTGGATTTACCTCGCCTTTTAGAACTTCTACTCTTACTTCTCCCCCTATTCTCTGTGACAAGAGCCTGTGCAATATCCTTGCCCATATCCTTTCTTCTAGTTTCTTCATTAAGCAAACTATCTTTAACCATGGCAAGTTGTAACACACCATTTAGAACAAAATTACTAAGTGACACTACCAAAGTTTCCCAACTATCAGGTAAGGAACTCAGAAGTAATAAAGCTTGTAACTCGTCATCTATTACTAGCTTCATTGTAACCATCTGATTAACTAAGTCTTGAATCACTAAGCTGCTCGGTAATGGACTTACTCTCCTTAAGCTTCAAATTCACAAGCTTTCTAGCAATAAAAGCTTTATTTTGAGCTGTCTTTCTTTCATAAAGACTCCTTAATTTTTCCCAAAGGACCTCTACATTTGTTTCTTGAGACACATGGTGAAAAACAAACACTAACATCGATGCATTGTCTAATACACCCGATAGTTTTTCTATTTAATTTCTCCCAGTCTCTATTTGACATATCACTAGGCTTAGCACTATCACCCTCAATAGGGTCATGTAAATCCTTGCAATAAAGGACATCCTCCATCATCGGGTTCTATATCGAATAATTCGATGCCGAGAGTTTAACCATAGTATTCATAGTCATATTCTCCATTTAATCCAACACAAGACAATCAAACCCTAGCAACCAAAAGCTCTGATACCACTTGTTGGGGAAAAATCCTAATCCCCTCAATGTCTATGTGTGAATTAAAATATATAACAACCAAGCAATAGCAATATTATGGAAACAAAAAAAAAATTCCAACAAGCACCACATAAACACAACCACACAAGAACAGCAAATCTTACATGGAAAACCCTCTAGTATAGAGGGAAAAACCACAGGGTAGTTCCGAAAAATATCCATTATGAAATAAAGATTACAACTATCAAGTTTATGCTAAACTTGAGTCCACAATAAGTTGGATATACAACAAATAAATCTCAAGGAGTAAATACAATCTCACCACAAAGCCAGTAATAAAATCTTCCTCTGAATACTCCAACTCTCCATAGTTATAGCATTCAAAAACTCCATAAGAACTCTACCAAAAAAATGCTTGTGTGTAGCTTGAGCAAAGAAAAATGTCTCCTTTTTCTTTTTCACTCTCTTACACTCTCACTGTGTTTCTCTCTATCTCTTCACACGGACTGCACCTCAAATGGCTAAATATCTCTTTGTGTTTTTGCTCACTCTATGGAACTCACACACACTGCTTCAGCCCTTACTCTGTGTGTTTCTCTCTTAATCACACACCATGGCTGAATGACCTTTCTTTTCTTTTCCTTCTTTTCTCCTCATCGTGTCTCACGCGCTTGCTCAGCTTTGCATTAAACCAAAAGTTGACTTTGGAAGCTTGAGGAAGCAATCTCATTAATTGAGCTTTGACTAATGTGACAAGCAAGTGGGTTGGACCCCCTAGGTGCCACACACCCAACAATATATGAATCAACTATGAGAATGACCTTTCTTTTCTTTTCCTTCTTTTCTCCTCATCGTGTCTCACGCGCTTGCTCAGCTTTGCATTTAACCAAAAGCTGACTTTGGAAGCTTGAGGAAGCAAGCTCATTAATTGAGCTTTGACTAATGTGACAAGCAAGTGGGTTGGACCCCCTAGGTGCCACACACCCAACAATATATATATCAACTATGAGAATGTAAGAACCTGAGCAACAATTCCAGCATCTAGTGCCCTCACTAGTGCATCTTCATCAATTACTCCTCCATAAGCAACATTAACAATTCTAACTCCTTTCTTCATCTTTGCAAAAGTATCATCATTGAGAATTTTTGATGTAGTAGGTGTAAGAGGCATGTGTAGAGAGATGAAATCTACAGTTGTTATAGCTTGATCGAAACTCACAAGCTCCACACCTATAGCACGAGCACGATTTGTCGGGGCATATGGATCATGTGCAATCACATGCATTCCAAGCCCTTTGGCACGCCTGGCAACTTCTGGCAACTTATATTAATTGTATTGTTTCTTTTGATTGATTTTTTTTTTTTTTAAATCCTTTTTCAATTTTGTTAGAACCTCTTTCATGCTATGGTGAGGGGGATTGTTATGTTGATTTTTCTTTCTACTTGATTGTTTTAGGATGTTGAATTTTTTATTGCTAGGTTTTTTAATTGGAGCTCTACCTCTTTTGTGCTGTGGGTCATATATGGGTCTGTTCATTTTAAGTATTTGGGTTGGGTTTTAGTGGTGACTCTGATTTCTTCATGTAGTGAATCCATTAATTCAATCCATATTTTCGTGTAATGAGAGAGGCTGAATAGTTTATGTAGAGTATCCTTGACATTGGAAAAGAAGTATTTTGGTCAGGTTGATTTTGAACTTATGGTCTTACAAAAATGGCATTAAATATGATTAGTTTTGGGTATTCTTGTCGGATTGATTTTAAATCTTTGATTTTTGTTTCTAGGTTAGATTTTGTTTTGATAACGGTATTTGGTTAGAATTTGCTTTCTTTAAGATATTTGTGTCACATTTGGTTTGCTTTTGTTTAGAGTATTTGGGTTAATTGGTTTTGGGTATTTATCAATGAGGTTTTTAAAATAGAGAAAAAGAAACTCAATCATGCCTTTCTTTTCCTTTTTCTCTTAAGTTTGGAAGACTGGATTTTTTTTTTTTTTTTTTTTTTCCACAGTGATGGTTACCAATTCCTATAGATAACCATAAGTCCATAAGGCCCATTAAAAATCCTCTGGGTTTGAGTTTAATGGCAGAGTGCATTACATCCATGGAAATAATAGTGATTTTAATGATTCAGTGTGAGTGTGTTTGTGTATATATATTTTATGCTCACTGTGTTTGTTTAATCCATATAATCATTGTTAAAATTAGAGATATGATGATGTTTTGATCCTACCCACTTTGAGATTACATATAAATTCTTGATTGATGTTTTGATCTATAGCTGATATTTCTGCCATAATTGTTAAAATTATGCTGTAAACTCTGTCAAGTATAAATTTCTGCTTGAGCATACTCTTACCAGTTTTGACTTCCAAAGAATGGCCAAGTGCTACTTGTTGATTATAAATTTGAAGATATTGGAGGGAATGTGCAGAATAACTGTGCAAAATAGTTGTATATAGTTAGTTAGGCATCGTTTGAAACTATAAGGTAAAGTAGACATCTCGAGTTTTAGAAACTCGAGATTTATATTAAAACTCGAGTCTCAAAGACTCGCTTTGCAAGTGTTTTTGGACTGAAAATGCCACATGAATCTCGAGTTTTAGAAACTCGAGTTCTATGCAAAAAAAAATTTAGTTTGATCACCCCTATAGTGGCGTTTTTAAGTCCTATGGTGATGTTTTAAAGCCCTATAGCGGCGTTTTTCTGTAAAAATTTTTTATAAGTGTTCAAAACCAAGTTCATGGAGCCCTATAGTGGCGTTTTTAAGACCTATAGTGACCTTTTAAAGCCCTATAGCGGCGTTTTCTTGCAAAAAAATTTTATAACTTGATTTTTAAGCCCTATAGTGACGTTTTTAAGCGTTATAGTGGCGTTTTTGGAACTCGAGTTTTTAAAACTCGATTTCCACGTGGATTTTTTTCCACATCACACCCATCCGCTTACAAATCGAGACTTAAAAACTTGATTTTTATCTTGGAACTCGAGTTTCAGACACTCGAGATGCTAGTTTTTAGCATTGTTTTGAAACATGACAACTAACTAAATTTTTTCATATTTATTGTTAAATGGAAAAAAAATTCGAAGGTATTGTTTAATGATGAAATGATATAACCATTTATAAATTACATATATCAGAGTGTGAAGATTAAAAAGGTGCAGTGATATCTAGGCTTCCAAAATTTGCTTAAAATTTTGCAGGTCAAGGATTCTCTTATAAATAAAACAAACTTTTCCCTATCCTAGCTACCTTGACTAAGTTCAGCAAGAAGTATCATTTTTTTTTTTTTTTGTCTTGGATTTGTTCAAGGAGAACGAACACGTTCTGGCCATTTTGGATGTAGAGTGTCTATATTTCAATATGAAATTTTACTAAATTACATCCCCACAGTATGAAAGAATATAGAACCCAGACAAGTTTCTCAAAATTTGAACCCTAAGTGAAGAACAGTCCATTCAAGCCTTCAAGATGAAAAAATGGGGAAATTTTATACAAAAAATAAATCCAAATGCTTTAGAACCACATGATCAATTGTAAATAGCAAAAAGAGATAGGTAGAATTACTATAATATGAAAAAAATTCTGGCAGTTCGGTCCATATATATGAGCAACTTTCTGTTTATTTGAGAGACCAAGTTTATTATCTTTTTGTTAGCAGTAATTCAATCAAGCTTTTTCCAACATCTATGACATGGGATAAGATAGTGTCTATATTGTAGAAATCTTTTTTTCTTTTCCCTTTTTTTAAATAGACAATACTTAAAGAATTTGTTACTTTTTATATGTTCCTCCACGTTACATATTATTTATTATTACACCTCATCGCGGGGTTTACGGCTAGTCTATATATTACTAAAAGCTGAAGCGTAGCATTTAATGTTGCTACGCTCACGTTGAGCCACATCAACAGCCATGTCATTTCCATCATCTTTTCTAAATTTTTCCTACAATTTTAAAATAGTTTTTATCAATTTTAAAATACTGATAAATATAAAATATTTTACAACCCTATCTCTACCATAAAGCCCACTTCTTATACATTTAATTTCACCATAAAGCCTAAACCCAAAGCCTTTTCAACTGAAACCTTTTAAAACCCTCTGTTTTCACGGTTTCAACTTTTTGTTTTCCTGCATGGTTTCAATTTCCTCTCTCTACATTTTAGTTCTTTCCCCTTCCCCACTTTGTTCTACGGTTTCACATTTAATTCATGCCAGCCTCTCTCCCTTCTAACGGTGGCCTCTTTGTCTTCCTTCCTTCCTGTCTTCCTCTCCTCACACTACTATATAAATACTGACAGAGGCTGGATGATTGGGTTGAGGTATCTCTAATCTATATATTACTAAAAGCTGAAGCGTAGCATTTAATGTTGCTACGCTCACATTGAGCCACATCAACAACCATGTCATTTCCATCATCTTTTCTAAATTTTTCCTACAATTTTAAAATAGTTTTTATCAATTTTAAAATACTGATAAATATAAAATATTTTACAACCCTATCTCTACCATAAAGCCCACTTCTTATACATTTAATTTCAACATAAAGCCTAAACCCAAAGCCTTTTCAACTGAAACCTTTTAAAACCCTCTGTTTTCACGGTTTCAACTTTTTGTTTTCCTGCATGGTTTCAATTTCCTCTCTCTACATTTTAGTTCTTTCCCCTTCCCCACTTTGTTCTACGGTTTCACATTTAATTCATGCCAGCCTCTCTCCCTTCTAACGGTGGCCTCTCTATCTTCCTTCCTTCCTGTCTTCCTCTTCTCACACTACTATATAAATACTGACAGAGGCTGGATGATTCGGTTGAGGTATCTCTAAATCCCAGTTTCTTTTGTGGTCCATTCTTTTGCTTGATTTTTTTTTCTTCTCTTTTTATTTCCTTTTTCGTGCTGTGGTGTGGATGATTGTTTACTGTCTCTTTCATAGGGTGTTGAATTTTTGATTGCTACGTTTTTAAATTGGAGTTTTACCTCTTTGGGTCTATTCATTTTGAGTTTTTTTTTATTGTTGAGTTTTTTTAATTCTATGTGATTCCAATGACTTAGTATGACTCTGATTTCTTAGCGTAGTGTTGTGGTGTTTGCTTCTGCTGTTTTCCAACAATTGGTATCAGTGCCTACTTCAATATCATGATTGTATAATATGTTGATTGGGTTTTAGAATCAAAGCAAATGTTTTCCTGGTGTTTCAATTTTTTGTAGTAATTTTTCTGCATAATTGTGTTTAACATGGTCTTTGGTTTAGACATGGTTTGATATTCATGGTTTTGATTTTAAGTCATTGTGCAAGCGTTTTTATTTTGTGCTAAGATTGTGTTTTTTAATTGAGATTTATAAGGCTGCTATGGTGTGGCTGATTGTTTACCGCCTCTTTGTTAGGGTGTTGAATTTTTGATTGCTGGGCTTTTTAATTGGAGCTCTACCTCTTTTGGGTCCGTTCATTTTGAGTTTTTTGAAAATTGCTGGGTTTTTAATTCTATGTGATTCCAACGACTTAGCGTGACTTTGATTTCTTAGTATAGTGTTGTGGTGTTTGCTTCCGCTCTTTTCCAACAATTGGTATCATAGCATACTTCAATATCATGATTGTATAACATGTTGATTGGGTTTTAGAATCAAAGCAAATTGTTTTCTTGGTGTTTCAATTTTCTGCAGTAATTTTTCTGCATAATTGTGTTTATCATGGTCTTTGGTTTAGACATGATTTGACATTCATGGTTTCAATTTGAAGTCACTGTGCAAGTGTTTTTATTTTGTGCTAAGATTATTTTTTTTAATCGAGATTTATAAGGCTTAAATCTCTCTTCCCACCTAAGATGTATCGGGATGGGATTATAACAACATGCCATCTTTTATTCATCCTAGAAATATGGGTAGGTCTGATTTACTAACCGTTATTATAGTAAAAAGTCTGGTTGGGTCTATAAAATATGTCGTTGCAAGTTTCAACTTCCCATTAAATATGTAATTAACTTAAAATACGTCTGGGAAGTTGATGCATCCTATTAAGATATGTCTTTCAAGAAGAGCAAAATATTATAGTAAACATTTTATGCATCCTATCAATCTAGGTAGTTCTTACTTGCAAGTTTCAACTTCCCATTAAATATGTAATTAACTTGAAGGACGTATTGTAAAATGTTTTGCTCCTTTAGTTAATTACATACTTCAAAAAATTAGTTCTTTAGTTCAAATTGGTTATTAAAAAAAAAAGAAAAAAAAAAGGAGCAAATTAGTTCTTTAGTTCAAACATTTTATAAATTACGTCTTTAGTTCTTTTTTGAGCAATACATCTTTCACATATTTTCAATACGTCTTTCCCATTTAATATATGAAGTTGAAAGTATGTAATTAACTAATGAAAAAATATTTTTAATTAATTTTATAGATCATTTTCATGTGAGAATGGTATATTTTTAATGGCAATTTTTTAATGAAATTGGAGGGAAGACCTAAATTGTAGTCAATTTTTTATTGGTAGTATCTCAATAGGGAATATGTAAATTTAGATTTTGATAGCTTTTAGACTACTATTGCATACTGTTCAATCAGAGGCATTTGTAAAAATGTTCATGCCCAAGCCAGTGATAATTTAATGATTATTCTTTACGTACTCATATCATAAAGGCAGCTATGGAAAACTCTGATCAGATAAGCTGCATTTACTCAAGAACTTCTCCACTATTAGATTTGGTTACATGTATTTGGAAGTATACTAAAAATATGTTAAATGATTTAAATTCTTATATCATTTTTATTCATTCTTGCATTACATTTTTTTTTTCTTATTTATTTATTGGTGATTCACAAGTGTCATAGATAGATTCAGAGCTATTACCACTATGGAGGCAGAAGTGGCAGTATTTTAGATAAAAAAAAAAAAACATATATATGAGTGATTTGGGCTTGATACAGTTGCACCTACTAAAAACATATTACTTCTCCTTTTTTGCAGTGTATTGTTTAATGAGTTGCTTTGCTAGGAAATTCCATTGTCAACCGAACAGTTTATGTAACCAAAGGAATTATCCAAAAGAAATAGGACATTGTTGAATGAGTTACTTTGCTGGGAAATTCCATTGTAAATAAAGTTGGAGTTGTTTCTTCAAGTATGTCCAACTCTCAATTATAAATAAAATGAAAAGGTTATGCTAACATATTTTTATATTATTTTTCGGTATGCTAAAATAATTTTTATGTTATCTTTGGGTTGTGTAGGATGTTCAAATTTTCTACCAATTTATCATAGATTATCTATTAAATTGCAAGTTCAAAAGCTAGAATATTTCTTTAGGTATCACTAAATGTCGGTTGTAAATAAAATGAAACGTTTTACTAAAATAGTTCTCATATTATTTTTGGTGGTATAAGCTGTTCATATTATCCACCACTTATTTGAAATGATTTTTAGGTGGGTGTAATCAAATGGCTTTCTACAATTAAGACAAAACATTTAATGAAGAGATACCGCTACTTCTAGAATTGTTTCAAAGACACAAATCAGAGCTTAAATCTCTATGAGATTGAATATATGTCATTGATCAATGAAATGGGCAGCTTAGGAGAGTATAAAAGTTAATGGGGATAAAATATTGCAAATGATAGGGGTCCTCAAGTTGTCTTTCTTGGGTTCATAAATTTTGAATTGTAGAAGGAAAAAAAAAAAAACAAAAGAAAAAGTATGGCCTATAGAGCATGTAGGTGAGAATTCGGGGCAGTGGAAGCTTTTAACACAAAGTGAAAGAGTAAAAACAGAGGGAGATTAAAACCAAAAACAGAGAGAGATTAAAAAAAAAAAAAAACGATGTTGATCTAAAAATGAGGTTGGTTTAAGTATTTGGGTTGGGTCTTATCTTGTGATAGTTTCATTTATAATGGAACTGAATAAGGCAGGAATCTCCAAATAGTCTTAGAAAAATGCTCTTCATGTTTCTTGTATGAACTTACTTAACAACCAAGAAGACACTATAAATAGATGACAGCAAAATCAATGCACCTCAAAACATAAAATATTAGATCTTTTGATTGTGTGTATTTGCACGCGAGTGTTTGTGTTCATTCATTAAAAAAAAAAGTTCTTGGTGTTCAATGATGTGGACACCTGTCATCGTTTTAATTACTATTTTACCCACCCATTGCTCACAGGTTACCTGTTAATTTGCATGTTTTTAAGTTGGGTTGCTTATTCAAGAATGTCTAACTCTCAATTATAAATAAAATGAAAAGGCTATGCTAAAATATATTTTATATTATCTTTTGGTTGTGTAGGTTGTTCATATTTTCTACCAATTGATTATGAATTATCTATTAAATTGCAAGTTCAAAAGCTAGATTGTTTCTTCAAGTATGTCCAACGAATAAAATTTCCACATTCTATTCCAAATACTAATCTCTAATAATACACAATTAATTCCATCACCAAAATCTCCAATCACCATGAATCCTGCAATATATTGATCATACATGTATAATGCAGCTTGAGTAGTAATGCATAGAAAAATATTAGTAATATATAATAATAACACTATCATAAACAAATTTATCACGCGCAATGCGCGGGTCTGCGACTAGTAGCTATAAAACCCAAATTCTCTGTTTTCCTTGCTCCGCCTCTCTTTCCTCTCCTTCTCACTCAGTTTCATCAGCCAAACCCAAAACCTCTAATCTGTGGGTTTCAACTTTTGATTCGCTGGAAGCTCCAAACCTTCAGTGATGGGCAAGTCACACTCATTATCATATTGGCAAACTTCTTCTTTTTTTTTTTAATTCAATTCATGCCTGGTTCATCATCAGAACCAAAAAAAAAAAATTTGATTTTCTACTTATGAATAATTATGCAGACCGGAATCGACGTCTAAAGCAGACCTTAAATTCGAGAAGAAACGCCAGTTTTATACGAGTAAGTTTCTATGTTTTTTTATTTTATTTTATGAATTGGTCCAAGTATGACAATTTTTACAGTTGTTCCTACAAAAGAATCTGCGCATTTAGATTATTTATGCAAATTCTGAATACCCATTTCAGTATTTGGAAATTATGGGGTTTTAATGCTCTTTTAGATATGCATCACCAGCATGGAGTAATGGTATTTCTAGAACATTTGATGTTTTCCCACGTTGTTAGTTCCTGTTTAGTGTTCATTTGTTACATCTTTTGGTCATGAGGAATCTTTTTTATCGTCTATGGTTTGATAATTTTTGGTCCCATAAGGATTGATTGTAAATAGTTTTTTATTTTTTTATTTTATGAAGGATAAAAAGAAATCATCATTATAGATTTTCATTCGAGCTTTAATAATATGCAGAGGTTAAAGATACTGTTGCTGCCCTGAGTGCCCAGAAGGCTTTTGGCAAGGTGAGATTGTTAAATTAACATTCGCGTTGTTTATTGTTATACACTTGCCAGAGTTAATTTTTGGTGCTGTTGGTGGGTAGTTTGAACTGTGTTTACTTGCTTATTGGCAGTTTGGTTATTGCATTGGTTAGTATGTTGTTAAGATTTACATCATTTTTGTTTTTTTTTTTTTTTGTCACTAGCAAGAAAGTTCCAGTCAGGACTTGCATTGCCAAGTTGTAAAGTTTGTCTTCCTTTTGATGGACTGAATTTCAGCTCCTTTACACATGTTGTGTGCCTATCTATTTCAAGATAGATTTAATTTAAGTAAATCTTGCACTTTCAAGAAAATATAACATTGATTTTGGGTCAATCTTTTAGAGTTGAGACATTACCTCCAAAAGGGAATTTTGTACATAAAAGTTAAAAGAGTGTCGGAGTTTCCATACTTTTTTAAGTGATTTAGAAAATGAATTGGCATAAATTTTTGGTACTTGTAAAATAAATTATGCAATATTTAGCAAAATGCAACCTTTTCCAAATCCACAAGGATGTAGACAAATTTTAATCAAGTGGTATGCAGGATCCACAAATACATTTTGTGGCTGCTAGTGTGATGCTACTCTGTTCTATAATGGTTATGGCAAGTTAAGGGAGTAGCATTGAAAAAGACACATGATGCCCTGTATAGATAGAGCCAGATTGTTCAACTTACATGTAAAGGTGAGTACCTTCAATCAACCTCTAGTATGCAAGATACAAAATTGAGTAGTTTATTCACTACTTAATTTGGGTTAGTGACAAAGGTTTACGGAATGTGGTTCAATTGGGATCAACGTTTTGAATTGGAGGGAGTGATGTAGGTTCAAGCAGGATACCCACTGGATTATGCTACTTGAACCCCATGAGTTGAGGTCAGGATTTGACCTTTATGAGGGTGTGTCTACGGCCCCTTTATTGTTTAGGCCCTTAAAGCATTGGTTCCTCTGTAGATAGGTGCTACTATGGTCAGGCTCATGTGGGGTCTTCCATAGAGCAGTCAATCCTTCCCTTTTTAACCCAGCTAAAATTAAGTGAGAAATGTGAAAGGTGGACAATTGAACAGAATCTTGAACCTTCATCTCTTAAATGTCAAAAAGACAAGTTAATATGAGCCTGGATCAAAGATTTTTGGGGTGAAAACTGTATTGCAGCAAACTTATGACCTGGGGATTTCAGATATGATAAATTGTTAATTTGCCCAAATTCTCATGATTCTTTTTTAATTAAAAAGGACCCGTTGGAGTCCATAAATCTTACCAAAGCCTTGTAAACCTCAGTATTTTCTCATTCCATTCTTCTGGAGTTTGTTGTCCATCCTAAGGACTTTGCATGGGGACACGGTTCTAAATTCTAATCTCCAAACAAGGAATGTCTAAGCCTTAAAAAAGAACTTTTAGTCAATACGGACCAATTGTTTTAATGATGATGTTAGGACTCTATTGTGTTCCACAAGTACTAGATTGTTTGTTACAATTGTGTATTAAAATTGTATACCTCTATTTACCAATATATGAAGGAAAAAAATGTATACCTTTATTTGATATCTGAATCTAAGGTGATGCCTTTCTTTTGTTTCGTTTAAACCTTTTGAACTAATATGTTGTGGCAAATGTTTGATAACACTTGTAAAACTTATTTTTGAGTAATATTCATAATCTTTATTATGTTAAATATCTATTTATGTTCTGCCGGAAGAAGAAACTTAGAAGCCGACAGAAGAAATGTAAGTATATGATCTCTCGACCCTCTCAGATTTCCTTCCTGACTTGAAGACCCCGCGGCAACCAACTCCTCCTACAGATGAGTTGAAGCCAAATTGTAAATCTATGAAAAAGTTAATGTGAGCATATGAATTCCATGATTTACTTCCTGTTGCAAGCTTTTTCATTGTGATATCTGTCTTAATGTAATATCGGGTTCATTTTCATCAGATTGAAGGAAGGAAAACAGCTGAGTACAGTTCTTAATCATCCTGCTTTCCAGTTGGATCCTTTGGCTGATATTCATCAACACCTGCAGAGCACACAACCTGTTATAGATGAGAAACCAAAGAAAAAGAAGAATAAAAATGGAGGGAGGAAGAAAAAAGCTAAGAAATCTGAGGCTTCAGATGGACCTCAATCTATGGTTATGTGAAATAAACTTTTGTCAATCTACTTCTATAAGCCATATTTGTTCAGATCTGATCCTGTATCATTCCAATACTTATAAATATAGTCCGATCAATGTAATTTTTTCCCCCTTTGATAATAAGCTTTATCAATCTGCTTCTATAATCCATATTTGTTCGTATCTTATCCTGAAACATTCCTATGCTTACATTTTGAATTCGAAATATGTTCACCTGGTTAACAAGTCTATGTGGATTTGTTTCTTTTCTATTTTCTAAAACTTGGTCTCAAAAAGGATTTTCTTTCAATTATAGATTTCCGTGATTTTCCGTGAGTCCTACAAGCTATAAATGAAGCTGACTTGCTTGGAGTGCAGAATTACGGTTATTAAGCACACATATTTAGTTCTTTTACCATGTAACCTTCTAGGTGAAGAAAGGTTCATTTTATACATGTCTTTTAGTTCAGTTCTCTATATTGGTATTTGGATTAATAATCAATGATATACTTGTGATATTTTGTCAGTCCTTTCAAGAAAAAGAATCTGCATGCGCATGTTCTTTTTATGAGCGCAACCATCTGCTTTTCAAGTGTGAAACAACCAGCTAAAGCTAAACGCCTCCTAAGCCGGAAAATGGTTTGCAATGGATGTCATCTTCTTGTACACCAATATTCATAACTTTAACATTGGAATAATGTGCATGCAGCTGATCTTAATAAATACTCCTTAAGATAGATCAATTCCCAACTGATTACAGCAACTATCTCGATCAGGCAAAAAAAAAAAGATTGTACTAAACATTCTCAATTGGATAATGATCCAACCAGTGGTTATAATTTATCATATAATATTTGCATATAAGAGTTGTTTCACTACCAAGTACCAACTGCTGCTTGAGATATCAGAATTTAAATTTGAAATACATGTTTGCCGGCCTGCTTAGGAGAGTTCTCCACTAATGCTCCAATTAGGTTGGGGTTTCACAAAAACTATTCTCTTTTTAGTACTTATCACATTTGGTTCTACTGATTAAACCTAGGTCAAACTTAATTGGTATAATTTTCCACGTCTTAGTTGTTGTAAGAAGCATTGGAGAAGAGATCATATCATGTAGTCTTGTTAGAAATGTTGTTGGATAACCAATCGAGACCTTCATATAGTCCTTGGCCAGAGGTGGCAGAAGCACTCTGGACGTACCTGCGCAATGAATTAAGTCAATCAACCAATACCATGATTCAGAATACATGTATTTTGGGCAATCCCATTTGTGTGTTTGGATTGTCTTATTAGTTGATTTGCTTATATCTTGAACGTGGATAAAAAGTACTTTTGTACATAGGAAAAGTGGGATTTGAAAATACTGTACATAAGCAAATAAGCTTAAAAGGCTAAATCAAATGTACACTGATTTGAGATAATAAGACTTTTAATTCAGATCATATGCATAAATCACAATAGACCATGTTAGCAGTTATGCAAAAAAGTGATAAAAAAAATATAACTTAATTTATATTTAGACAATTTTTTTCAAGAGAAAACTATATCAAGAGTGGTTTCTTCTTCTGTTTGTATTTCTGTCAACTAAAGGGTTTGCCTTGTAGAGTGAAAATGTACACTACAGAAAGGAGAGCTAAAGGGAAGAAACAAATAAAATAGTACAGATCATTGAATGAAAACATGACTGATAAATCAGCCAAACAAATAAACGGGAAGAATATGACTGATAAGACATTCTTTTTCTTTTTGATGGAGTATAGGGAAAGCAAATGCTTACCAAGGACGTTGATTGAGTGAGTATAGGCCAAGTTTATCAGCAACCTCAGAAGCACTCATAGAATGTGGAAGGTCCTGCTTATTGGCAAAGACAAGAAGCACGGCATTGCATAGTTCAAACTGCGCAAAAAAAAAAAAACAAAAAAAAAAAAAATGATAAAAAGTGAATCTTTATTTTTATCATTATAGTTACTCATCAATGCAATACTTCTATAAGCACAGATTTTTTTTGTCCTTTCTATATTGGGATGAAGAATTCTCTAAGCATAGGTTTAATTGCACTAAAAGAAATTCAAGATATAATCATAATGGAGATTTTCAATACTGAAACATTGATTTGGAATCTGTTTAACAATGAAATTCTAAGTTAAGAAGGTAAAATATAATTCCAAGTTCCTTAGTTCTAACACGTTGTCCTTACTAACCTCCACAAGAATTCTATGTAGCTCATTCCTGGCTTCTGCAACTCTTTCTCTATCATTGCTGTCCACGACAAAGATTAGTCCTTGAGTATTTTGAAAGTAATGTCTCCATAAAGGTCGAATCTGTTCAATAATGAAATTCAAAGTATATGCAGCATTATTAAATTTCATAGAACATAATGACAAAACCGTTATTATTTTATTATTTTTCAAGAATAAAGATGAATTCTTTTATTAATTGCAAATGGGGTACCCTTCAACCTTTCTTTTCTACTTTAAAGAAAATAAAATAAAATGTCTTTCACTATATTATAACCATAGGTAGAGCCAGAGTTCGAATCCCTGTTGTAAGCAAAAACAAAACAAAAACAAAAATTTCCATGGTTCAAAATTGAAATGGCAATTACTAATTATATAGCAGTATTAGAGACAATGGAAGGTACATGAGATTAATTCTATGAAATGTGTCTCATCAATGTATGAAATATTTGAGAGAAATAACCTTGGAAAATTATAAGGTACTTATGATTAGGTTAATGGATTGGGATACTTTGATCTTTGTTGAAAGATGAGCTAGATTAACTAATTCACCTTTCTTCATAATCAAACTTAACCCTTACATAACTCAGTTGAGTTACTGCAACCACTTGATTTTATTATGGATAAATATTTGTTATTTTCACTTTCTCATCATGCAGAAATCCATTTTTCATTTTTGAGGCCAGAAGAGAGGAGGCAGAAATTTATGCGCAAATCACTAACAAAAGAGTCATGCCATAGAATGATATCAAGCTGGTACCTTATCTTGTCCTCCTACATCCCAGACAGTGAAGCTAATATTCTTGTACTCTACAGTCTCCACATTAAAACCTGTTCCATTAAAAATGAAGGCAATAGATCATTATGTATGAAACAGTAAATCAAACAACAAGGAATTATCACAGATAAAAGATCTGAAAAAGTTTCTAGCTCAATCTATAAAACCATCACATATATACAATGAAAAAACTATAAAAAGAAATAAATTCTACCTAAACTTTGAAATATCTTGTGCTTAAGCAACAGAAAAGGAGGTAGTTCCATAGCGACATTAAGCATTAAACATAATCATCTTATTTAAATTGTAAGTGTTTCTAATGTAGCAGTTACCAATTGTGGGTATGGATGTAACAATCTCTCCCAGTTTGAGCTTGTACAAGATGGTGGTCTTCCCAGAAGCATCAAGACCCACCATCAGAATCCTCATCTCACATTTTGTAAGAAACCTCTTTGCTAGTCTAGATATGATAGCACCCATGCCACTTTACCAACAAAAAAATATCAACTAGGATTAAAATTTTCAAACAAAACCTCAGCAACAGAGAAATATTGGAAGAGAAAGAAAACGAATTGTTTCATCAATATGAGAACTTATGTAAGAGACAAACTTAAGGAGAAACATAGGAAAAAGGATATCTCTTGTATTTAAAGCAAGCACCAAATGGGACATTGTTGGGTGGAAAGGGAAAGGAGAATAAATTCTGATTTTAGAGGAGAGGCGCAAATTATATACTTATATTGTATTATTCAACTTCATTAGTACTTGCCACCATATGGGAACCCTCACAAAAAATGTTGGTGTACTAGATAGCCAAAATTCTTTTGGTTGCTTTGAAGTTAAACAGTGGTGTGTAATGTGTATTGGACTTTTTATAAAGCCTACACACGTCTTTGTGCCTAACAAAGCTGAAACAATAGATCCTTCTCAATAAGCACTTAGAATGATGCCCCAAAAAGATTTAATTGATTCCAGATGGTCCAGGTTATTGTTCTTTCCTGGAATCCAATCTATTTCAAATAATCATAACTCTTAATAATACAATCTTTTTCTTCACACTGCTTATCATAAGCTTTTTTTTCATGCAAGCCTGTCCAAAAGCGTAGAAGCAAATATTCCCAGTATCATCATTGAGCTAAATAAACTGTTATGCACTTATTGTCCTTAAAATAATACTACTATTTGGAAAAATATTTCTTAAGATAGTGCCATATTTTATTTTATTTTGTTGAAATATACTAAATTCAAGTATCATTGTGATGCTTTCAGTTAAGGCAAACGTTTGAATATCATGTTTATATGAAATATGCTTTCCAATAAGATGTTGATAAAGTAGATAAATCACATTTGGTCAATTTGATGTCATGTACATATCAAATTTTAAATGAGTCAGGGTTAAAACAGCTATGTTCTGCCAAGCATAAGGATTTCATAACAATATATTTCAAAATATATATAATTATGAAGGCATCAAGAGCTTTGTAGTTTAATTGGTGTTTCTAACGGAAATGTCCATCCCCCTAGACTGTTACAACCTAGAATTACCTAAATTACCACTGACATATAAAAATTGTCAAAAATCAAATTGTGAAAAGCAAGAAAACTATTAATTTGGAAAGCTGTTAAAGAGACACAGGTTGCTCTTAAAACATAAGTTCAGCTCGATAAATTATTTTTGTAGTGTTTTCCTTGCAGCTTCTTTCAGAGATGGCATGTAGGGACAATCTCTCGCCTTTAAATTCTCAAGTCGCCTCAACAACTGCTTTTCAGTGATATGGGGATTCCCTTTTGCGCCATAACCCACAAACACAATTCCATTTCCATCCCACTCCAAGACACTAATAGCTGATGCACTTTCACTTCCATTTCCTAAGTGCAAACTATATGTCAACTTTCAAGTGTCAACAGACTCAACACCCTTCAAACCTATGGCCAAGGAAAATGCATCCCTCCTTTCAAACCTAACATAGTATATTTGTAGTTGTCACTCAAACCTTAAGAAAATAATAAATGCAAACTAGGCTTTTATAACATCAACAGTATTATATTTGGAAAAAAAAATCACAACCGCATTATTTTTTGAGAATATTTTTTACAAATAGCATTAAGATAAGGAAAAGCTCCAGTGTAGCACTGAAGAATAAGTGAAAGTAACACCACAAAGAAAAGCCTTTACATATATTGAAGTTTCCATATCTGGTACATTCTCAAATCTTAATGTCAATATTTTTTGGTTACAACAAGTGGGGGAGGGGGATTTGAACCAATGATTGGGGTAAATATTTGGTTTATTTGTTACGTTATTTTCTAGGTTTTGAAGGGTTTTAACTTAATGCCAGCTTTAGCTCGTCAATAAATCTTATGACCAAAAATTTATTCACAAGTCTTGCTTAATAATAAATTTTATGTCATTCTACAATCAAAGTTAGAATTTGTTACTGTTCACTTTGGAAGGGATATGGATGGAGCAAGAGTGTACCAGTGCTAGAAGATTGGATATAGACCAACCTTGGTTTTTTATTTCTATTTTTTTTTTTATCTCCCTCTGTTTTTGCTATTTACAATTGATCATGTGGTTCTAAAGCATTTGGATTTATTTTTTGCATAAAATTTCCCCATTTTTTCATCTTGAAGGCTTGAATGGACTGTTCTTCACTTAGTGTTCAAATTTTGAGAAAATTGTCTGGGTTCTATATTCTTTCATATTGTGGGGATGTAATTTAGTAAAATTTCATATTGAAAAATAGACACTCTACATCCAAAATGGCCAGAACGTGTTCGTTCTCCTTGAACAAATCCAAGACGAAGAAAAAAATAATATAATACTTCTTGCTGAACTTAGTCAAGGTAGCGAGGATAGGGAAAAGTTTGTTTTCTTTATAACAGAATCCTTGACCTGCAAAATTTTAAGCAAATTTTGGAAGCCTAGATATCACTGCACCTTCTTAATCTTCACACTCTGATATATGTAATTTATAAATGGTTATATCATTTCATCATTAAACAATATCTTCAAATTTATAATCGACAGGTAGCACTTGGCCATTCTTTGGAAGTCAAAACTGTTAAGAGTATGCTCAAGCAAAAATTTATAATCGACAGAGTTTACAGCATAATTTTAACAATTATGACAGAAATATTAGCTATAGATCAAAACGTCAATCAAGAATATATATGTACATCTTAAAGTGGGTAGGATCAAAACATCAGCATATCTCTAATTTTAACAATGATTATATGGATTAAACAAACACAGTGAGGATAAAATATATATATATATATACACACAAACACACTCACACTGAATCATTAAAATCACTATTATTTCCATGGACGTAATGCCCTCTGTCATTAAACTCAAACCCAGAGGATGTTTAATGGGCCTTATGGACTTATGGTTATCTATAGGAATTGGTAACAATCACTATGGAAAAAATAAAATCCAGAGTCTTCCAAACTTAAGAGAAAAAGGAAAAGAAAGGCATGATTGTGTTTCTTTTTCTCTATTTTAAAAGCCTCATTGACAAATACCTAAAACCAATTAACCCAAATACTCTAAACAAAAGCAAACCAAATGTGACACAAATATCCTAAAGTATATTTGTAAGGCCATAAGTTCAAAATCAACCCGACCAGAATACTTCTTTTCCAATGTCAAGGATACTCTACATAAACTGTTCAGCCTCTCTCATTACACGAAAATATATCTTACATTCTCATACTTAATTCACATATATCTTACGGTTGAGGAAAGTCGATAACATGGTCTCTTTGTTATAGGCGGCACTTGATGATTTAACAAAGGAGCCAGCAGCAGCAGACAATAAGTTGGTTCTGCACGAGAATGTTACTGCAACTCCTCATCTTGGTGCCAGTACAATGGAAGCTCAGGTGTGTCTAATGAACAGGATTTACAGTTTTACTAGCTCTATGTTTTCTCTTACCAAGTAAACTGATAATATTTAGGTTTGATGCTCAGGAAGGGGTGGCCATTGAAATAGCTGAAGCTGTTGTGGGAGCCCTAAGAGGGGAGCTTGCTGCTACTGCAGTCAATGCACTAATGGTTCCTGCAGTCAGGATCTAGTATTTTAAATTAATTTTATTTTAGACTTTTAGTATATAATGTGGTCCCACCATCATTTATTTGTTAGTTTATGTAGCACAATCTAAATTCCTTTCTGCTTTTTGTGATAAGTTGTAAATAGCTTTATTAAAGATAGAAGAATCACTGATACAAATGGAGAAACAAAAGAGTTTTTTGGGGAAAAAAAAAGAACACAAAAAATGGATATTCTCTCTCCCCACCCAAAAAAGCTTTGACTTTTCATCTCATTAAATAGTTATTTTGATTTTGAAGTAGTTTCTCTCTTCCTATGTTTTCTCTCTTATCTCAAAATATGGTTAGGAAATGATTGCCTTTTTGTACTAGATTGGGAATTCATGGAAACAAGATTGACATGCTAGTACAGGCAGTATCAGGAACATACCCATTGTCGTGCATGCAAATTATATGCCTAACTTCTAGATTTATTGTTAATGGTAACTACAAGAATAAAAAACTAGCCATATGCCATGTCTGCCACATAATGGCTGATGGCTATTAATTATGCATCATGTTTGTACTATTAAGAAAGTGGCATCTCGGTTGTTTTCTTTCAACTTTGAAGTGAATTTTAGCTATAAGGAGCACAAAAACCTCATGTTTTGTCGTTCCTTTTCTACGTTCAGGTGTTATCGGAGCTGAAGCCATATGTTGTACTTGCTGAGAAGCTCGGGAGACTTGCTGTGCAATTAGTAGCAGGAGGAAGTGGTGTGAAAACTGTTAAAGTGACATATGCTTCTGCTAGGCTCCTGATGATCTTGACACCAGGCTTCTTCGTGCCATGATCACCAAGGGTATCATTGAGCCCATTTCCAGTGTGTTTGTGAATTTGGTTAATGCTGATTTTACTGCTAAGCAGAGAGGTCTGAGGATATCAGAGGAGAGAATTGTTCTAGATGGTTCACCCGAGAGCCCACTTGATTTCATCCAAGTCCAGATTGCGAATGTGGAATCCAAATTTGCCTCTGCAATATCAGAGTCTGGGGAGATTAAGGACGAGGGAACAGTGAAGGATGGGATTCCCCATCTGATAAGGGCAGGATCTTTCGAAGTTGATGTCAGCTTGGAAGGTAGTATTATACTCTGCAGACAGGCCGATCAGCCAGGTATGATTGGAACAGTTGGGAGCATTTTGGGTGAGGAGAATGTGAATGTCAGCTTTATGAGTGTGGGAAGGATTGCCCCCAGAAAGCAAGCTGTAATGGCAATTGGTGTGGATGACCAACCAAGCAAGGAAGCTTTGAAGAAGATTGGTGAAGTTTCGACCATTGAAGAGTTTGTTTTTCTCAAGTTGTAGTGTGGATCACAATTACTGCATCTTTCTTTTTCCTTTTTGGATGGTTGGTATTAGTCATAACCGCATCATAGCGCCGATTTTGATAGTTTCTATGAGTGTTGTTGTAGCTTGATGGAAAGGAAGAACAATAAATTAGCTTTGCGATGAAAAGTTTGTACTGCATTGAGTTGCCATGTTCCCAAATTCAAATTTCTATTTTAATCTGCCCAGTTGTAATTGTATTACTTAATGGATGCATGTTTGGTTCTGTCTTGGTGTAGTGTTGCAGTTGTTTTCCATGAAAATTTTACATTTGTTGCAGTCATTTTCCAGGAAAATTTTACATTTGTTTTCGCATTGAGAGATTTAAGTATTCAACCATGATGACTGATTGATGAGTTTTTTCTTTTTAATAGGCGAGGCCCAACATGTGAGATTTTAAATAAGGTAGAGTGGAGGAAATAAGGATCAAACTCAGGATCTCATACTCTGATACCATGTTAAATTACAAATTGTTTCAAAAGCTTAAGCTATTGGAATATGATAAATTTAATCATTTGAAATGCAAGCTATCTAACTATATTTAATTTTCTCTACTTCTTCAAAAATACATCTTAAAATAAAGTCAAGTTAAACTCCTTGCAAATACATCACTATATTCAAAGATGTGTACTTCGCAATTGTCTAATTGTTATAAAGGAGTGGAAACTGAAACATTGATATTAGCCCAATCATTCTAACCTTGAAAGTAAGACTCGTTGGATATAAAGCATATTATAACATTTCTCACTGAATTCATCATATTGTGAATCTGACTGACCTGTGGTCAAAATAATCTCAACCTATCTTTTCCACTGGTCTTCCTTTGACTTTCTATATCTCAAAAAACCATGCGCAGATTCCGAACAACCAGGTGCTCTCAATCTTCACTAGACTAATGTGAATTGCAACATTTCTTTACTGCCTTGTTTGAAGCCAGGGAAACATCCAAACAAAAGCTCTCTATAGTTTATGAACCAGAAAGGAAAGGAACCTGAGCTACAGTTGTAGGTAGGGAGATGGGGAGATTATGTATCGCTAGATAGGCAGCAATACCAGCAACATAACCTGCAAAAGCAAAACCACTCACCTGCACAAAGAAGAATGACTTCTTTTACTAAAAAGAAAAATAAAAATTCAGTCAATAAAATGTCACTACACAGCAGTCCATACCTTCCGTAAGTACCAAAAGAAGTCCACCTTTTCCATTCCCATGAATGCTACTCCAGCTGCTGAGCCAATAACTAACATGGATCCACCAGTGCTAGCACAATATGCAATCAACTGCCAAAACTGAGAATCCTGGGGGAAGGAGGTGAGGTCATACATCCCCATCGTTGCTGCAACCAGTGGAACATTATCTATAATTGCTGATACGACTCCTATTACGATGGCAATCACTTCACTACTAGGAATGTGAGCGTCAAGGTAATTCGCCAATTCCCGAAGAATCCCTGCAGCCTCAAGGCTAGGGGAAGAAAAAAAAAAAAAAACAAGTTTGTTATAATGCAGAAGTAATAACTTAGCATATCTCACGTGTATATGTATCCAAGTATGTTTTTTAGGAAATCAGATTAATATATCATAAATATCTTGATTATAATTCTTCCACTTCCAGAGACACATAAATACAACAACTATATCTAAAAATATACTATGTAGCATAAAGAGTACATGAAACACAGAAGTTCAAAATGTGTTCCGTATTCACCTGCTAACGGACAAAAGTATTCCAAGGAAGAAAAGAACTCCTTGAGTGTCAATCCGTGATAAAGCTTGTGGCACTTTTAACTTCTGCTTTTCAGATTCACCATAGTGGATAGCATCAGTTAGAATCCAAAGAACTCCAAGTCCAAGCAGGATACCCATAAAAGGAGGCAAACCGGTTAGGGCCTTGAACACTGGAACAAAAATCAAAGCTCCAATACCTACAAAAAAAACAAGCAGTCCTTGGGGAGCCATCTGTTCGGATGCCATAACATTGGAAGAGTCCAGTTCGTATCCATTAACTTCACTGGACGGAAGAAGAGAAACTCATATCACATCATCCATAATCCAAAAACTTAAACCTAGCCTTTCTAAACTAAAATTCACTGGCTTTGCTTTGACAATACAAGAAGCAAGACTGTTTAAACCTAGATCCTAAGATCACTGAATGGTCTACAAGATTGGATTGTAAAATTGGATTGGGGAATTGTAACATTTGACACACTATGTTTAATAACTATAAAAAATTATCATCTTATATTAATAAATTCAAGAAGTAGAATAGTTTGGAATGTAGCTCAAAAGGTAAAACTTTTTGTTTACAAGTTATAGATAATTTGTTAAGGTTCAAATCCTTGCATCCCTGCAATTAAAATTTGATACAATGCATGTAGAGTAATATGTAAGCATGTTCTCATTAACAATATCAATATTTTAGATAAGCACATAAATCACAGCTCACAAGATGAAAAAAGTTTTCTATTAAATTGAAAAATACATAAGATCTTAATTAAAATATAGATTTTTTACAATTTAAATCTAGATTCCGCCATGGTTTGGGACTAAGGCATGGTTATTATTCCACCAGATTCTACAACATGGTGCTTTTTAAAGCGTTTTGGATTGTTTGATGGAGTTGGGATTATAAAATCATAAGGTTTTAGAATTTAAATCTAGATTTTAACAACCATAGCGAGAAGGTACCTAGTCAGGGACATAAGAGCCAGTGGGACAGCTAGAGACACAGCTGAAGGTACAAATAAGTCCTGTAACAAAAGAAAATGCTATAATGGGAACTCTTTATTTAATTTCAGCACTGCGCTTTTGTAATTAAACACTCCCAGTCACTGCAATTGAACAAGTATATCTCAAGTGCTTTTGTAATTTCATCATTGCAGAGTAGATTTTATGAGTCAAGTGATTGACACTCAACTTTGCTGTAGTTTAAAATCATCATCAATAAAATTAACTTTTATTAAAAAAGTGAATTCCATAAATTTACAGGAGAAATTTCAACTCCGAGAGTTACAAAAGTTTAACATACCTGAAGTCTAAAGTTTGAACAGAGAAGTGTTTTTCACCACTACAGTTAACTCACATTATACAGCATTTACACCCCCAGTTTTTTTCAACATAGATTCATTTGGACCAGCTCATGATAGGATCCTGCTTAGCTCTTTTTCTCAGACACATATGCAGCAGATAAAGAGAGAGCAAGTATAAGTTGATTACATTAAACACTAAAATCTTGCAAGCTTCACCTTTTACATCATGTATATTTAGCTACTTGGAACACGCAAGCACACATGCGCATCCAACCACACACATATCCAGTCTGTGAACCGAACTCCTAGTACTGAAGTCAGGTCATAAAATTCAAAAGTTTTATATTCTATTACGTTTTAGTTTCATTAGGGGAAGACAGTCAGCTAATGTAGATGTTTTGGTTGGATCTCATTGGATTAAATATGCAACAGCAGCATGAAATGTATTGCATCAAGACAGTATAATGAATACCTTGGTGAGAATAAATCACACACATCATGCATAAGTCCCATATATGGACAATGTAACACATAAATGCAGGCATATTCTAGACATGTGATGATTTAGTTAGAATGATGTTAAAAGACCTTCATTGTCTGCAAAGTTGATATCTGACCATGTATCCACAGCATAGTAGTGGTAACATCACCTATGGGAGTCCATACACCACCTGCATTTGCTGCTATCACAACAACAGCTCCCAGAAGCCTGTCAATTAAATCTGAATCAGAAAGTGGAGACTTATGAATAAAATCAATAATTGAAAAAGAAAAATATGATTAGCAAGGACTTGATCTAAAGTTTTCAAGAAGCGATAAGATAGCAAGCACACAGCCAGTTTCAATGTAGCAGAGATCTCCTTAAAGCCATTAAAGTCAAGCTATTTGGACATGGCAGCAGATAAAAGTGTCTGAGAAACACAATTATCCTGTTCTGATATCGTTATCTGCATTTCAACAGCATCCCCTTAAACATTTTTAGTTAAGATAAGGTTCGTGACTATGAAGGCATTAAATTCTCTGAAGTTTTGCACATTTTATTGTCCTTGATTCTGGAAAGAAATAAAAAGATGACATACATTTCATAAGTATTTACTTTCAAATAGCCTTCTACCAGTCATGTCTTCTAAGATTGTGGCTTAGATAAGGTAAGTACATGGTCGGAATATGCAGTGACAAATAGAAAACCTATCTATCATATTAGAGAACCCCTAGTAGATAAAGATTGAGAATAGGATCTTTAATTCTTTATCTTCCTTGCTGATGTGACAGCTAACTCCACATTCTTCATGATAACCATCTTGTACTTTAGTAAGTAAGTATTAAGAGTGTTGGAGCATATCCATATATAAATCATACCCATGCCCATCATTTTAAGCTTTTAGAGTAACTATTTGGTTAATACGGTATCAAAGCTAATTTCCTGGCTCAAGCCTCCACGCTTTCTGATACTATAAGTAAAATACACAAACAAAACAATCCCCCTTGGAAATGCACTGAATTAAGAGATCCACCTGTAACATATATTCCTGAAATGCATTCTCAAGAAAATAATTATGAAAAAACTACATTTGAGAACCACAGCTCTAAGTTAAACACCCTAATTTCATATAGTTTTTGAGGATTGTGCAGCAGAACTCAAACTTGTAATATTGTGGTAAATATTTTTATTTGAATGAACTGTTGAAATTCAATACATGATAAGAGACTAATGAAATGCAAAACTCATGAAGATTTAAATCCCTTGAGATAAATAGAGTAATAGTCAGCTCATACTTGCGAAATTCTGATGGAAGTACTAGTTTCCTCAATAAAGAAACCATGGCAATGGTAGACGTCATGTTATCAAGGACCGAACTAAGGAAAAAAGTCACCAAACCAATCTGCAATTTTCAATGCTGAGTCAAACTTCATTAACTATTAAGGAAATGTAGTGTAGAAGGAAAAGGCTGATACAGGAAGATTTAGAATCAAATAGACCACTAAGGTCCCTGCAGAGAAATGCATTGATGGAATAAGACAAGTTATAGCTAATTTCTATAAAAATAAAAATTAAAAGATTCAATATTTTGGAATTTCTGACTGAAAGAGGGACTAAACATCATAATTATGACAGAAAATTAGCTAATAATTTCTGTGTAGCATTTAACTTAAAAGAGAAGAATAGCAATTCCATTTTTTGATGAATCAGCAGGGGAAACACTTCAGCATCAAGGAATGATGCTGACAAGCAATGTTCGCTAAGGGACATGGATAACCAACCCCTATATACCAACTAATCCAAGTTATTCGATTGATGTACAATAGAAACTGAAGTTTGGACTACAGTGAACAGACAACTTGGTTTGCCCAAGGTTTTTATCAATCTATCCTTTCTTTTTGTAAGTTTCCAAGGCTTTTGTTGACCACCAAACCAAATACCAATACCATGAGTGATCAAAACCTTGGACCATAGGGAAAAAATGTAGTTTAGATGTCAAGATTAAATTTGATATATTAAAACTTCAACATTAGTTAATATGGTTATGTCAGCAAAAATAGAGCACTCACCACCCAGAGGAGAGTCCGCCGCTTTCGGGTGGTTATATTGTTGGTAACCAGCTTAAAACCTTGATGAGCATCAATTATCTCCACAATGGTCATTGCACCAAGCAAGAAAAATACTATTTCACTGACTTCTGCAGATGCATTCGTTAGCTCTGAAACAGCTATATCAGTTGAAGGAGCCTACACAATTCAAACACCCACACAAAGTAATTAAGATTAAAAAAAAAAACCCACATTGCAACCAATACGTTTTTAACAGATATAGCCACATCATTGTAGTAAGAGGCATCAAGACCTTGAAGTTTGTATAAAAGAATCATCAGACATAAATATCCTCATCTCTCTTGCTCATGGGGGCTGTTGTTGGGGGGGGGGGGGGGGGGGGGGAATTCCTTTTTCCATATAAATGATTCTATCTAGAGATAAACAATAATACTAAAATTTGTTTTTTATAAATGTCTATGAATGGAACATAGACGAGATGGTCCCGATACACACAAAGTATAGCATTGTTGAATTTACATTACTATGCCGAGGAACTCCACATTAGAAAAGGATGTATCAACTGAAAACAGCCCATAAATGCCTACTTGGATATATGAAGCCTTCCTTGCCAGCAAAACTTATATCATAGAAGGAATCATCAACGGGTCTTGGCTAGATAATATGTCATTAATTTCAAGTAGCGAGAAAGAATCTTACCCCAATGCTGCGCACTGCCCATAAGCTCACGGCCATCAGTAATCCTACTCCACTTTTATTGAAAGCTAAAGATTCTTCAAAAATGATGCCTGCATATCCTATTCCAAATATCAATGCCATTGCAACATCCTATATCACAAGGCACGATCAAAACAGCCAAGGTTATACTAGTTTCTCAAAAAAAAAAAAAAAAAAAAAAAAAAAAAAAAAAACAATTTAGTAACTAAAGTAATTTAATAATAATTTAGCAGAAATTTAGTATTCAATTTCCACTTACACCAAAAATCAATTAATGTTTTAATTTGATAATGAAGAACAATCATCAAAAGCAGACAGCATAAATTGAAACTATCTCTCAACAAATTGGAAACTATGTCTCAACAAATCGTAAATTGTAATGATTCTCATGAAATAATTCTCAAAAACTTACAAACATGTATCGATATTAGAGAATTATTACACTTGGAAGATGAAAAAAAGTGGCATATGAAGCTATTACAAACGAAATGAGTTACAACTTACAATTGAAAAAATTGGGAACATTGGATAGTTTAGTTACAAAAGGATTTTTTTCATATAGAGAATTGGATGCTAGGAAACACCACATCTTGTATTATGGGAAAGACTCCTTTAAATAAGCTTAGAAAGAAGCCTCTTGAGTCTTGTTGGAGGATGAAGTTTCTTCTTTGCGTCACGTAAGCATTCTAATTATATTTTCTATGCTTCTTGTTTGTTTCTTGTAGAAACTGATACACAAATATGCAACTTAAAATGGGGCTGAAAGTGTTGTTTTGTTTTTATTTATTAAAAAAAAAGTAGAATGAATGCTACGATTTCCCATTATTCACGAAATTGTATGCTACCAAGGCTGTGCTGTGTCTGTGTGTGCGAGTTGTTGTTGTTGGTACAATCTAGGAAGAATGGATATTTCATTTTGGGATTCCATACCTGTGTTGTTCCCACCTTGTCATGTTATAAAATTTCAGAAATTGCTCATGTCATACTCTTATCCGTGTCCGTGGTTCCTAGAGTACAATTAGTTATTTGAAAAGCAGATTTTTTCATTGCAATTTTTGTTACTACGAATTATGTAGTGAGCAGGTAACTGATTTACCTGTTCTTGAAAAGAAGTTGTTGTTAATGTTGGTGGTCTAGTGAGTAAACCATGGGAAGAAAGAAAACTTATAAAAGCATAATCAATAGTTCTCCTTGGATTAGGAGAAGTAATAGGCAACTGGGCTTTACTATATCTATAAAAAGCAGAATTTCTTAAATGGTTTGAAGAAGGCTTCAGTCTAGGAAAAAAAATGAAAGAGAAGAGAAGAGTGCTGCAAGCTGGAGAGGAAAATAAAAAGAGTTGCAGTGCGTGTGTGCGCGCGCGAGAGAGAGCAAAGAAAAGCAATGTGTTTTTTCTTTAGTCGTTGAGACACATGAAGAAGAAAAATTTGGGGCTTCCTCTATGGAGAGGTTTTGAAATGTGGGGTTTTAGTGCTACGAAGAGTTGTTTTATCCAGGGTGAGTGAAGGTCTTAAGGTTCTTATCATATTCTAGAAGAGCCTCTTGCTCAGACACATATGTAATAAGAAACTCCTGATTTTTTGAAGTAATTGTAAATCATGTTGGTGCCCAATGTACCTCATTATTAACAAGTCTTGCTTAACATATCTCCCAGCTTATTATTAGCTATACACCAGAGCAGATCACAAATTCACAAACAAGCTTGATCAACGGTGCAGGCCCAGGTTCCTCTCCTCTGTGAAAATTGATAAACTGAAGAGGTGAATGAAACAAACGATGAAGAAGATCTGAAGATGACAAGGGAGAAAGAAGAACTTGAGAGCTCTAGTAGCACGGCAAGGTAAAAGATTTAAAAAAAAAAAAAAAAAAAATGAGGAGGATGAAGATGAAGAGAAAAGACAACGATGAGAGGAAACAGAAAAAAGATAATGTTGTCAGATATATCATATACGTGGTGGGGGGTTAAAGAGTGAAAAAGGAACCTTCCTTGCAAAATAATATATATTGTCGTTTTTAATAATTTACTATTCAAACTGCAACTTTTTATAAGTATTAGTTTAATATTCAGTTTTTTAAAAAATTACTTTTTAACAATTTTCACTAAACCCTTAGTTTTTTTAAAAAATGCAGTGTCATACCGCACTTTTTAAAACTCCTATTTTTTCAAAAAGCACAATATCAAAAAGTTGAATCAAACTCACCTAAAGCTTGCAGCAGTAGCGGGTTTATGTTGGAATTGAAGAAGAAGCTTGCAACAGTAGAAGAAGAATCACAGTATTTCCTTTTTTTTTTTTAGAGATCTTGGTAAAATTAGGGTTTCAAAATAAAAATAAGAGTAGTTTAGGGATAATGCTGAAAATGACCAATGGTAACATTTCAAACTTATTTACGTTTTCGGTAAAGCAGCTCTAAGGTCCATTTTCAAAACGCGACAGTCCTTTGTATTTGGAAAAGTTGCTTTTTGATAACGCGTAGTGGCAATAATTTACCAAACACGCATTTTAGATTTTGAGCTTAGAAACGCGTGTTTTGGGTTAGGGTCTATTTGGATACCTCTTATTTGTTGAAAACACTGTAGCAAAATAATTTTTAAATGTATGAATAGTGCCATGAGACTCAAAATGCATTAATATGTGCATTTTTGCGTTTTTGGCTGGGTCATGAACAGTGCCGTGAGATCCAGCCAAAAAACGCAAACGCTGAATAATTGGGCTGAAACGTAATCCAAACGCAAAGAAGAAACTTCATCCTTCAAGACTCAAGAGGCTTCTTTCTAAGCTTATTTAAAGGAGTCTTTCCTAGAATACAAGATGTGGTGTTTCCTAGCATCCAATTCTCTCTATGAAATAAACCTTTTTGTAACTAAACTATCCAATGTTCCTTCAATTGTAAGTTGTAACTCTTTTCATTTGTAATAGCTTCATATGCCACCTTTTTTCATCTATCCAAGTGTATCTCTAATAGCGATACATGTTTATAAGTTTTTGAGAATTATTTCATGAGAATCATTACAATTTACGATTTGTTGAGACATAGTTTCCAATTTGTTGAGAGATAGTTTCAATTTATGTGGTCTGCTTTTGGTGATTGTTTTTCATTATAAAATTAAAATATTAATTGATTTTTAGTATAGGTAAAGATTGAACACTAAATTTCTTATGCTAAATTATTATATTAAATTACTTTAGTTACTAAATTGTTAACTTGCTATTATAATTAGGTGTAAATGCATTTTTAGTCCCTATATTTTACATTTTTTCCATTTTGGTCTCTACATTTTCATATCATTACTTTTAGTCCCTAAATCAATTAACGTGTTTTATTTTGGTCCCTACCGTTACTCACTTAATAAAAATTACTTATGTGACAAACGGAATACACAATCAGCACTCATAAGGCTTACATGGCTATTAAAATAATAACAAAAAATTTTAATTTTGTATTTAAATAATGCCACATCTTCATTTTAATATTTTAAAAAGCCACATCATTAAAAAAAATTAATTTATTAATTTTAACTGAATAAAAAAATTTTAAAAACAGATTATTTAAAAAGAAATTAAATTAATTAAATTAAAACTCTGATCTAAACATAAACAAAACATGCAGATCTTCTCATCAAAAAAAAAAAAAAAAAAAAAAAAAAAATCCAGATCTTTCTCTCTCGGTTTCTCAAAAAAAACCCAGATAAAATCTGAAATATGAATTTTGAAAAGAAAAATTTTAATATAAGATCACACAATTTCTTTACTTTTCTAATTCTACAAACCAAACACATCAACAATGTTTACGGAGAAATTTGTAACAATCTGTAAGCAACCAAAGTACCATACACATCTCCAGAAGCAATTTTCCCGCCCTCTACACAAAATAAGTCACATTTTCACGCCAAATCTCTGGCCATAAACCACATTTTCAAGCCAAATCTCTCGGTTTCTCAGGAAAACCACAACAAGAACACTGCTTCAACCATACCAACAAGAACACCAAAACAAACCCACTCCAACAACAAACCCACCCTTCAACCCACCACCGAACCCAACAGACCGAGGCAGAACCACCGATCTGAATTTTGTTAAGCTAGATCGGACCCACCGAGGGAGCTTCGATTTGAGCTAGAGAGAAAGAAAAGCACCGTATTGAGCCAAAGAGAGAGACCCATTGATTTGAGAGAGAAGCTTGAGGCATATGGGTTTGGGTTTGACCAAAATTAAGAGAAAAAGAGAGTTCAAGAAGGCTAAGCACCAAGATAGAGGGAGAAAGATGAAAAAGAAGAAGAAAGAAAGAAGAAAAGGAAAGAATGGAGGCAGAGAAACTGAGAGATCGATCTAGGTATGAAAAAGAAAATGAAAGAAGAAAATAAAAAAAGAAAAAAAACAAGCAGAAACAAAATCACTCACAAACCTAAATTCTACTCTCTTTTTTTTAATTATGTTTTTTTTTTTAATAATTTTGTAATTTTTAAAATTGGTAAATTTATTTTTTTAAGTTAGAGGTTGATGTGGATTCTTTTTTTTTTTTTTTTTTTTTTTAGACTAGGTTGAGGTGGATTCTTTTTTTTTTTTTTAGATTAGGTTGACATGGATTTTGATGTGAAATTTTTTAATATTATTTTAAGAGAAATGATATGTTTACAACATTTTTACAACAAATCCTAAGTGGCAGGTTGTTACTAGTTGTTATTGTTAGGGCAAAAAAGTAACCTTAGTGTTAGTTTCAAATTTGAATCAATAACAACTAACCACTTGCAATTTATTATAAAAATGTTGTAAAATTGTTGTAGACGTAGCATCTCTCTTATTTTAATGGATATATCAGCATTTGCTATGCCAACAGTGCATTCCGTTTACCACATAGGATATATCCGTTAAGTAAGTGATGGTAAGGACCAAAATGGAACACATTTTTTATTTTAGACACTAAAAGTGATAAAATAGAAATGTAAGGACTAAAATAAAAATGACCCTAAAATATAGAGTCTTTTGGCTAAATATTGCTAATTCTGAAACATATTTGCGTTATAGGTACTATTACAAGTTATTTGAGGAACTGAGGAGAGAGATTGAATTTTGGCAACAGTGTTGCCGAAATTCCAAGAAAAGTAGGAGAGAGAATGAGGGAAAAGGAGGAGAGAGAAAATGGTGAATTACGGCAACACTGTTGCCGTAATTTGCTGCCCAAATATCTGCCCGGACACTATGAGAAGAAGTGTTCTGAGTAGTGCCCCAAACAAACTAAAAAAAAAAATTTGTCCCTATTGTGGCAATACCATTGCCGAAAATGGGAGTGGAAAAAAAAAAAAAAAAAAAGTGAATGCCGAAATCTGGAAGGAATTAAAAAAAAATATAATATGCTACGTACACAATATTTTTACAATATTTTCACAACAAATCAAAGGTAATTAATTCAAATTTAAATTTAACATTGAGATTACTATTTTAATCCAACAATAACAATAAATAACAACCTGACACTTAGAATTTGTTGTAAAAATATTGTAAAAATTGTGTGCACTTCATTTCTAAAAAAAAAAAAAAAAAAGTGTAATGATTTGTGGCGATGGAATTGCCGAAATAGGTATTGCCGAAAATAGGTTGAAAAAAAAAAAATGTTTGAATGGTTTGTGGCAATTGTGGCTTGTCGAAAATGGGAGGGAAAAAAAAAGTTTCAATGGGTTTGTGGCATTGCTGAAATTTTTTTTTGGGCAATTGTGGCAAAGCCATTGTCGAAAAAGGAAAAAAAAAAAATTTCCCAATTGTGGCAATGGTATTGCCGAAATTGTGGGGAAAAAAGTTTTTTTTTTTTTTTTTTTCCTCCCATTTTCGGCAATGGCATTGTCGAAATTGTGGGGAAAATTGCCGAAATTGTGGGGGAAATTTTTTTTTTTTTTTTTTTTTCCAATTGTGGCAATGGCATTGCCGAAATTGTGGGGAAAATTTTTTTTCCCACAATTTCGATAATGCCATTGCCGAAAATGGGAGGAAAAAAAAAAAAAGTGGCTGCCGAAATTTGGAAGGAATTAAAAAAAAAAAAAAAAAGTTACGTACACACTATTTTTATAACTTTTTCACAGCAAATCACATGTGATTAGTTCAAATTTAAATTTAACACTGAGATTATTTTTTTAATTCAATAATAACAATAAGTAACAACCTGACACTTAGAATTTTTTGTAAAAATATTGTAAAAATTGTGTGCACTTCATTTTTTTTTTTTTTTAAAGTGTAATGATTTGTGGCAATGGAATTGCCGATAGAGGTGAAAAAATTTTATGGCACATTGCCACAAAATAGGAGGGAAAAAAAATGTTTCAATGGGTTTGTGGCATTGCCGAAATTTTTTTTGTTTGGCAATTGTGGCAATGCCATTGCCCGAAAAAAAAAAAAAAAAAAAAAAAAAAAACTTTTTTTTCCCAATTTCGGCAATACCATTGCCACAATTGGGAAAAAAAGTGAAAATTTTTTTCCCCACAATTTCGGCAATACCATTGCCACAATTGGGAAATTTTTTTTTTTCTTCCAATTGTGGCAATGGTATTGCCGAAATTGTGGAAAAAACAAATGTACACATTGGTGTTATCCTTGGATCAACTTGATATTTTGGGATGGAGAATTGTTGCTGCTGCTCCTGTGTCAACCTTTCTTTATCAGGAAAGTAAATGGTGAAGTGGAGACCAGGCTTCACCTTCTTACTCATAGAATTTTCCTCCATTAGAAAGCTAGTTACTCATACCTTTTCATCCTCAAATTCCCTTATTGAGGATTTGAAGAAGAAAATCAAAGCAGTCGAGCACAGAGGAGAAACAGGGGGTGTAAGAAGATTATAGGTTAGAGGAATTATAGAAACTGGTAAATAACGTAGGCTACTAAGAAAGCATAGAAAATAGTATGAACATAAGGAATGGAACACAAGACAAGATACAGCAAACCGAGAGATATTATTAGATTAAACAACTTTTTTACATCAGACATGTGAGACTTAGAAGGACTTATGATAGCTATTCCTCATTCTCTCTTCCCTTCTGAGGTTTACACTCCTTCTATTTATAGACAATACAATACATTTCAGAGGATGTAGGGGCCTATTTTATGGCTTTACAAATGGCAAAAAGGGAGGGGCCCGTGATTGAAGAACTGGATACAGCTGGATAAGCTTCTGAAGAGTGAATGTCCTGGTTTCTAAATGTTGGAGCTGATTCTACAGGTGTCGTCCTTAGTAGGGGCCTGCTTGCATGCGTAGAGTGCCGTGGATATGGATTTGACAAAGGCGTGGATTTTGAACAGTAAAAGATAAGGGATTACATCTGAAGACATTTCTAGGACCTTTTTTTTTTTTTTTTTTTTTTTTTTGCTAAAGATGTCTAGTCCCATCCATCTCTTCCTTGGAACCATTCTTCATCAACATCATTGTCCGGATCATGGTTATGATAGTAGGGGTCATCATATCCCATAAGAGGATTGGGCATTTCCCAATAATCTTCATGTGGCCATTGTTGTCTGCAAACATCTAGATCAGTTGGTATTATCTCAGGGAGGATTCCTTTATTAAGAGATTCGGCCATTGTAAGAGCATGGAAACAGGATATCCAATGAACATCCGAATGAGTATGGAGAGTGCCATTTGGATTAGTAACCCAATGGATTTCTGCAGGGTGGAAAATTCCATCTGCCCGGATGTCACTTTTGGAATTGAGCTTGGCAACTAAGCACCCTGAAGTAACTTTATGACCAAATCTTGGGTGTTCTATTTTTGGATATTTTACTTATTCACTATTATAAGCATCGTTTTTCAAAATTTCAAACCAGAATTTGTGAAAATATTTGTTTCCATGAGGGAAAATATATCTGTAAAACTCTGGTTCAAAATGAAGACATAGATAATATTCATTGAGTAAATACCACATGTATAGATAATGTGTAACATTCCAATTGGTTATCCACAAGGCAAAAGGGGTCTTCCATGGTTGGTCTATATCAAGGAAAACAGCAAGAAAATGGCATTGGTGCTTTTTAAGGTATTCATGAAAGGCTTTAATGATTCTTTTGGATCTGGCTTCAAGGGTCAAGGTTTTTATTTGGTCTTTTATTTCTGGAGGGAGGGTTTCTATCATGGTAAGAATATCATCAGGGTCTTTCGGGGGAGGGTTTAAGGATGAGGATGGATCAGTGATAGGATATACACACAAGGGTGGAGGAATAATAGTGGTATTAAGGGCTGGAGGTTTTCTGGATAAGTAGTCAGTAATAAGATTATCTTTGCCTTTAATGTGTTTTACCTGAGAAGACCATTGTGAAAACCAGTTTGACCATCTGAGTAACTGAGGGTGTGGGAGCATTTTTCTCTTGAACTGGAGCATTTTGGGAAAGGAAGACATATCCATTTCTACCAAAAAAGTATGCCCAAGGAGGTGGAATTGGAATTTTTCAATCCCATGTTTGATTGCTAAAATTTCTTTGAAAGTGGAATGGTAATGGAGTTCTGAAGGTCTGAATATACCACTTTTATACCCACAAATGCTTCTTTTGCCATTAACCTCTTCAAAGAGAGCTGCTGCCCAATATTCATCACTTGCATCTGTCTGCGGTATCCTTTTTCCTGGTCCTAGAATCTACAAAGGAGGAAGCTTTTCTGCTAATCTTTTCAACTGTTGCACTGCTTCTGTATGAACAGAATTCCATTCTGGAGGTGATTTCTTCAGTAATTGAGCAAGACAATTCCTGTATTTGGATACTTTTGGAATAAAGTCTGCCATGTAATTGACAATTCCAAGGAACTGTTGTATCTACTTGGCATTTGTAAGCTTGTCGGGAAATTCACGAAGGGAAACAGCTATGTGAGGCTGCAAAGTATATTTTTCGTATGAAATGTTAACTCCCAAGAAGTCTATAGAAGACTGCCCTATGACCATTTTCTTCTCTGAAAGCATTATCCCTTGAGATTTTACCAAATTATAAAATTCAGTGAGCAACCTTTCATGGGACTCTTCATCTTTTGAGAACAAGAGAATATCATCCACATAAATCAATGCATTTGTCAAGAGAGGCTGAAACAATGTTACCATCACTTTCTGGAATTGGGATGGAGCATTTTTAAGGCCAAAAGCCATGACAGTCCATTGATAATGGTGGTTTGGGATGCAGAATACCGTCTTGTATCTTTCTTCTGGGTGGATCCCTAATTGCCAAAATCCTGCTTTAAGATCAAACTTTGAGAAGATTCTGGCATTTGAAAGATGTTGGAAAAGAGCACTCTTATTTGGCAAAGGAAATTTAGAAGTGGAACCTTATAAGTTATGGCAGGGAAAATTCCACTTGGCTTAAAAGCTGCTTCTGCTGAGGAAACTTGCTTCTTGGTTCCATCTGGATTAATGCCTACAGGGGCTTTTGTATGTGGGTTTGGCCAACAGGAAGGGGTTTTTGTCACCCTTTTTCCCAACTTCAACATGTCCCTCAAAGATCCTCACCTTTGTGATGCTCATAAAAACCTTGACCCTTGAAGCCAAATCCAAAAGAATCATTAGAGCCCTTCATGAATACCTTAAAAAGCACCAATGCCATTTTCTTGCTATTTTCCCTGACATAGACCAACCATGGAAGACCCCTTTTGCCTTTTGGATAACCAATTAGAATGTTGCACGTTACCTTTACATGTAGTATTTACTCAATGAATATTATCTATGTCTTCATTTTGAACCAGAGTTTTACAGATATATTTTCCCTCATGGAAACAAATATTTTCACAAATTCTGGTTTGAAATTTTGAAAAAAGATGCTCATAATGGTGAATGGGTAAAATATCCAAAAATAGAACACCCAAGATTTGGTCATAAAGTTACTTCAGGGTGTTTAGTTGCCAAGCTCAATTCCAAAAGTGACATCCGGGCAGATGGAATTTTCCACCCTGCAGAAATCCATTGGGTTACGAATTCATATGGCACTCTCCATACTCATTCGGATGTTCATTGGGTATCCTGTTTCCATGCTCTTACAATGGCCGAATCTCTTAATAAAGGAATCCTCCCTGAGATAATATCAACTGATCCAGATGTTTGTAGACAACAATGGCCACATGAAGATCATTGGGAAATGCCCAATCCTCTTATAGGATATGATGACCCCCACTATCATAACCATGATCCGGATAATGATGTTGATGAAGAATGGTTCCAAGGAAGAGATGGATGGGACTAGACATCTTTAGCAAAAAAAAAAAAAAAAAAGGTCCTAGAAATGTCTTCAGATGTAATCCCTTATCTTTTACTGTTCAAAATCCACACCTTTGTCAAATCCATATCCACAGCACTCTACGCATGCAAGCAGGCCCCTACTAAGGACGACACCTGTAGAATTAGCTCCAACATTCAGAAACCAGGACATCCACTCTTCAGAAGCTTATCCAGCTATATCCAGTTCTTCAGTCACGGGCCCCTCCCTTTTTGCCATTTGTAAAGCCATAAAATAGGCCCCTACATCCTCTGAAATGTATTGTATTGTCTATAAATAGAAGGAGTGTAAACCTCAGAAGAATAGCTATCATAAGTCCTTCTGAGTCTCACATGTCTGATGTAAAAAAGTTGTTTAATCTAATAATATCTTTCGGTTTGCTGTATCTTGTCCTGTGTTCCATTCCTTATGTTCATACTATTTTCTATGCTTTCTTAGTAGCCTACGTTATTTACCAGTTTCTATAATTCCTCTAACCTATAATCTTCTTACACCCTCTGTTTCTCCTCTGTGCTTTCTTCTTCCTTTATATAGTAGGTATCAGAGCCTGTGATCTGTTTCTCACTCCTTTGATTAGTATACTTTGATTATTATCCTGATTAGTATGCTCTGTAATTTACAGTTGCCACAATACGTGGATCCTCTGTATAAATCACATTAGAACACTGGATTTGATAATCAAGTAGAACACTAAGGAGGTTGTTCTTAAAAGTTTTAAAGAACCTTGTTTTCCATTGTTACCTTGTGGACGTTTCAGCCTGTGTTGGTGTTTAGTCCTGTCTGGTCTTTGGTAAACAGTTTTTTCTAAAAGAAACTATCATGGCAAATACATCCTTCGAAAGCACTGATACAACTAGCCCTACCTTTGATCTTTCCCTCCGCAAATCCACTGCAAATAGGTTAGACTACCTGTATGAAATCTCTCACATACCTGAAGATAGTAAGATCCCTATTACTGATTTCCCTATTGTAAATCCTTACACTGTATTTGATAAACCCCAAACTTCTTTCAAACAATCCATAAAAAAGTTTTTAGGTCCTTCTCATCCTTCTACTGTAAAAGAATATGTCCAGGCCTCTAAGTTTGATCAGTTTAATATTCCAGCAAGTGAAACAGAAAACTTTATCACTCTTACCTTTCCCAAAGAGTTTGTGATTCTATGGCAAAAACAAGGGTACACCCATCTTCATTTTGGGGCAATAAGACTGGCACTAACCTTCCATGGAAGAAAGGGACTCCCTATAGCCTCTAGAATTTCACTCCTTGATTCTAGATTCTTAGAATATCAAAAAGCAGTCATAGGAACTGTTCAAACCACTCTCAATGCGGGAACAGTTTTTGTCACTCTTTTTCCCAACTTCAACATGTCCCTCAAAGATCCCTACCTTTGTGATGCTCTTAAAGTACAGGTTCAGATTACAGGGGCTTCTCAGATGCAAGATACATTTGCTGCCACACTCCATTATCAGCTAGCCTATAGACTCCAGAATCATGCTTTCAATATGGCAATACCAGACCTAGCCCAGTCCAATGATGCTCTACTGATTCAAGTTGATCCAGGGATAACACCAATGTGTACATTTGTTCTGAGACAGCTTAATAGGGAACATATGACTTTTGTTTTCCCAGAGTCATGGATTACAAGATATGAGACACTGCATCAAGCAACTAAGCCAATTCAGTCAAATAAACCTTTCTTTATCAGGAAAGCAAATGGTGAAGTGGAGACAAGATTTTTAAAAGACCCTATAGAGAAGAAGGATGTAACAGTTTTTCCAACCCAAATTGTAATGCTCCAACCAGTTTCATAAATTGGCATGAATAGTCTTAAAATTAAGGCCTTTGGTGAAGATGGAAAGCCTTGTTATGAAGGAAAATCACTTTCTGGTCACACATGGTGGGATGTTTGTAACTATGTTGACTACCAAGAAGATGAAGCTTTTGAAGAAGACTATTCAAAAAGAAAGAAGAAATCTTCTCAGCAAAAACTCAAAGAAAGATATGAAGCAAGAGATCCAGAAGTTGACCTCCTTGGAGAACCCTCTGAAAAATTTGACTACTATGTTCTCTATCCTAGAACCAAAAAGCAATCCCTTCCTTTTCCCTCCCCATGCAAAGAAAAGCATGACCAAAACCAGAAGCCTCCAATAATCCCATACTACCAGAAAGTCCTTCCTCAGTTATCAAAATGTCAACCCCTTCCTGTTGGCCAAACCCACATACAAAAGCCCTTACCATGTTGCATGTTTGACCAGGCTTCACCTTCTTACTCACATAATTTTTCTCCATTAGAAAGCTTTGATCATCCCCAAACTAACACCAAACATATCTGGAAAATCAAAAATCATGTAGGCATTAATCCAGATGGAACCAAGAAGCAAGTTTCCTCAGCAGAAGCAGCTTTAAACTAGCAAGCAGAAAATGTTGTGGCTCAAAAACAAGTTCTTTCAAAGATTCTAGACAATCAATAAAAGATGGCTGAGGTAGTTACTCATACCTTTTCATCCTCAAATTCTCTTATTGAGCATTTGAAGAAGAAAATCAAAGCAGTCGAGCAAGAATTAGCCACCATTACGTCTACAGTTCAAGACTTGTCTGTTTCTTTCCCTCTTATTGGGCAAAAAGAAAAAGAAATGAGACAGTTATTGCTTCAACTTCAATCCATGGAAGGATCACAGAAGGAAAAACTTCAAAAGTTTGTTTCGTATGCAGAAAACCTGGCCACTTTGCAAAAAACTATCTAAGAAAGGAAAAGAGCACTCTTATTTGGCAAAGGAAATTTGTCATCTGTAAGAAAATGATTGAGATCCTGGTAATTGATTACCAATCTGAGTTTTCCTCGTACTTGCTCAGCATGCTTGTTAACATAAAAGGTTTCACATGCCCATGGAGATGTTGTAGGTTCAATGAGGCCTTCAAAAAGGAGGGTAGATAGTTATTGTTTGGCTAAGGTTAGGTGTTTCGGGTTCATTCCTCTGTGGCTGGCTTTGGTGGGGTTAACGTCTTCAGTCATTTTGATGGGTAAATGGATGAAGAAGTTTGGGTTTTTCCACAAAGGATTGGGGTTTTTAATGAGGAATTCAGAGTGGCTATTTGCACAACAGTCATTAATAATCTGGAACCTTAAAGGGTCAAAGGGATCGACGGTGAATAAATGCGAAACTTGGGTCCAAGTGAGAAGGTGCTGTTTATGCATGAGTCCTTTTGAAGACCATCTAAGGCTAGGTATTTGATGAAGGAGATCAAATCCTATAAGAAAGTCTCTGCCTGTAAAAGGGGATCCGAGGACTTGGTGTTTGATAGTGAGGGTTGGAAAGATTCTGATGAGAATAGGCTTACTTTTCAAGGTGATCAAAAATGTTTCTCCATTTGCTGCTCTGAACATCTAATGATGGGGTAGCCAGCATTCTTTGGGTAATATTTTAGGATGGAGAATTGTTGCTGCTGCTCCTATGTTAAACAAGGCTATTACTGGAATAGGTTTGGCATATGTTTCAAGGAGGATATTTACTTGGGCTATGGGTGTGGGACTGGTTAGGGGGGTTATGATGGGCTGGGATGTATAGATGGTTTGGATTTCTGGGTCTGAATCTTCTTCACTATCTAGATTTGAATCTTCTTCAGAAGTAGAATAGACCATGACTGCTAAAGCTTAAGGGGAATAGTCATCATCCAGCGAAAAGAGTGATTCTACATCTGAGAAAGGAGTATCCTCTACATGAATCTGTGCTTGCTCTAGAAGTTTTGCCACCTTTTCCTTTCTTGGATAGTTTTTTGCAAAGTGGCCAGGTCTTCTGCATATGAAACAGACTTTTGAAGTTTTTCCTTTGAACTGCTTTCTTCTAAAGAATTTCCATTTTTTCCTTCTGAATGATTTCTTTTTTTGGCTTGGATAGTGCTTTTTCTTCCAAGAATATTTTTTAAAATGAGCTCTTCTTTTTGTTGAACAGGCACAATTCTTGTCATAGCATTTAATCTGCAAGTCTTTCCTTTTACAATTATCCTTGAGTCTGCTATGAATCTTGTCAATTTTTGAAAGAAACTTCCTTTCATTGCAGAGTTTTTCTAAGGCAATAAGCACAGGCTGGTAAATTTCTCCCAAGGAGGCCTACTGCAACGTTATTTTTTAGAGATTCATCATGCGAAGAGTTTCTCATCAGAATCTTTCCAACCCTCATTATCAAACACCAAGTCCTCGGATCCCCTCTACTTTGATTATTGTCCTGATTAGTATACTCTGTGATTTTTTTCCCCACAATTTCGGCAATAACCATTGCCACAATTGGGGAAAAAAGTTTTTTTTTTTTTTTTTTTTTTTAGGCAATGGCATTGCCACAATTGCCATAAGGATAACTTGATTCTTATTCTAAAATAGAGGACATCATTATTTTTATTTTTTTGACCGATGCAGTGTGTATGTCATGTTCTTTTCTTTATTGTAAAAGTACCATATGAAATAAATAAGGATGTATTCAAGTACACTAAGTACATTGATTCTTATTTTAGAAAAAGTATAAAGAAGAAAAAATGATTGATGTGCTCGTTGTAAATAAAAATAAAAAAGTACATACATTCTTGTAGAAGAAAAAAAAATTATTGATGTGCACGTTGTAAATAAAAACAAAAAAAGTACATACATTTTTATAGAAGGAAAAAATAATTGACGCGCACATTGTAAATAAAAACAAAAAAAGAACGTACATTCTTATAGAAGAAAAAAATAATTGATGTACACGTCGTAAAAAAAAAAAAAAGTATATAGATTCTTACAATAGGAAAGAAAAAAATGATTGATGTGCACATTATAAACCAAAAAAAGCAATGAAAGTACATAGATTTTTAAAATACGGAAGAAAAAAATGATTGATGTGCACGCTATAAACAAAAAAAAAAGCAAAGAAAGTACATAGATTATTATGTGCACGTTGTAAACAGACTAAACAAAACTTCAATCAACCAATCACCTCAACTTCTCATCTTATTTGATTCTTATTCTCTGCATCGAATATATTTTACCTATTCATATCATGCACACCTAAAACTCTCGTAGATATTCTTTTTTGTCTTCTTCACTATTGTAATCTCTCTGAGAGATACTTTTTTTTGTTTTCTTCACTGTTGTAATCTCTCTGAGAGATTCTTTTTTTTTTTTCTTCACTATTGTAATCTGACTAATAAAGAAGTGCTCTGACTGAGTGTGAGGTGGCCCCAAAGAAACTTATTGTGGCAATGGTATTGCCGAAATAGGGGTAAAAAAAATTTGTCCCTATTATGGCAATACCATTGCCGAAAATGGAAGTGGGAAAAAAAAAAAGTGAATTCTAAAATCTGGGGAGGAATTAAAAAAAAAATAATGTACTACGTACACATTATTTTTACAATATATTCACAACAAATCACAAATAACTGGTTATTATTAATTCAAATTTAAATTTAACATTGAAATTACTATTTTAATCCAACAATAACAATAAGTAACAACCTGACACTTAAAATTTGTTGTAAAAATTGTGTGCACTTCATTTCTAAAAAAAAAGAAAAAAGTGTAATGATTTGTGGCAATGGGATTGCCGAAGTAGGTGAAAATTGCTGAAAATGGGAGAAAAAAAAAATGTTGCAATTGGTTTGTGGCAATTGCATTGCCGAAATAGAGGATAGAGAATATGTCTGGACATAAAAAAAAAAAGTACGCATATTCTTATTCATCATTATTATTATTTTTTTTTACCGAAGCAGTTTGGTTTGAATCTATAGTACAATGAGTACATTGATTCTTATTTTAAAAAAAGTACAAAGAAGAAAAAAATGATTGATATGCACGCTGTAAATAAAAAAAAAAAAAAAAAAAAAGTACATACCTTCTTATAGAAGAAAAAAATGATTGGTGTGCACACTGTTAAAAAAAAAAAAAAAAAAAAAAAAACATAGATTCTTATGTGCACACTTTAAACAAAAAAACAAAGCTTCAATCAACCAATCACCTCAACAGCTCATCTCATCTGATTCTTATTCTCTGCATGCATCGAATATATTCACCTCAAGTACCTTTGTTGTCATATTCACCTCAAGTGCTTTTGTTGTCATATTCACCTCAACTCCTCAGAGTTCATTTTTTGTCATATTCACCTCAACACCTCAGAGTTCCTTTATCAAAACCCTAAACTATAATACACAATATATATAAATATATAGACACACACACAGACACAAAAATAAATAAACGTGCACCATAATCCAACTTGCAGTGATAGAAAACATTATAGCATATGGAATTAGTACCATGTTCTTTCAAATAATACAAACTACCAATATGGCCCAACTCCTTAAAAAAAAAAAAAATTATGCACACCAACCAATCCACTGAAGTAGACTGAATACTTATGTTAGGTCATTCAGTTTGGCCACTAATGGAGCTAGCCACAGTTTGAGTGGGGCATGTTCTTCTATTATGGCCTTCTTGCCTACAGAGACTGCACAAAGGCCTTGGTTGATGCTCTTCCCCTTTGTCCATTTCATTTCGAAGCCGAGTTGTTCTTGGTCGACTTTTTTCACGGCGCAACTTGATATTAGGATACAAGACCGGAAAATCAGGCTCATTCCAATGTACATTGTCTGGAACCATGCAAAATCTAGGTGCATAACAAGCAACTTGTTCTTCCAAATGGTAGCAGCGGTCGATATATCGCATTGCAGAGATGCTTTGATATTTACACATGGCAATGACATGTGAGCACGAAATCTTATAAACCTTCCTTTTTTGACAACTACAACTGTTCTGCCTCAAATTTACCTCATGACAATGATTACCCCTATATGCAGAGTTAGGGTTTATTGGTGTTCTGACTTCAAACAGACCATCTTCATGACTGAACACAGTAACTAAATGCTTTGGTGCCTTTTTTTCCCATTTATTAAATTTATTCTTTGCATAGGCTGTAATGAGTTCACCAGCAGTAACCTCTGCGCATGCCTTAGTATACCGATCGGTAAAGTAGGCTACACAACGATAGTATGTAAGTTCAACTAACGCAGTTATGGGCAGATTTCTAGCACTCTTTAGAATTCTGTTGAAGCTTTCAGACAAGTTTGTCATCATTGCCCCATAACGATGTCCACCATCGTGTGCTAACGTCCACTTGTCCACCGGTATTTCCGTTAAATACTTCTCACTATTTGCACTTAATTGAGTAATTCTATCCCTGGTTATTTGATACTTTCGTAATTGATTCTCCATGCCTGCCCACATTACCATAGCCTTCAAGTTTTTTTTTCCCAATTTGTTGATTGAAATTGCTAGCCACATGGGAAAGGCAAAAACGATGATACCAACATGTCGATTAGTCCGTATCGCTGCCATTATACCAGGATGACGATCAGATATGACACATAACTCTTCCCGATTAGTGACATTAATTTGAATACAACGCAAAAACCAATACCAGCTATCATCAGTTTCCTTCTTCACAATGGCAAAGGCAAGTGGAAAAAGTCTGTTTTCACCATCCCACGTTGATGCAATCAATAACGTACCTTTGTACTTACCATATAGGAAAGTTCCATCTATACTAATCACTGGCCTACAATGTTGAAAACCTTCAATTGATAGACCAAAAGCCCAGAACACTCTCTCGAATATCGCACAACCTGGCATAGTAGCAGGTATTGTTTTCCAAATAACCCTGTTGCCCGGATTTGAATCAGTCAAAGCTTTCAACCATTTTGGCAATAATTAGTAAGATTTGTCCCAATCACCAAACGCTCTACCAATTGCTTTTTCTTTCACCTCCCACACCTTAAAATAAGAAGGCCGGTATTGGTACTTATAGTAAAGAGTCTGTTGAGGTGAAGAAATCTTTATGGTTGGATCATTTTTGACAACATCCCTTAACTCTTTCTCAATAACATGGGTGTCTAATTGCTCGTGATCTTGTGTGAGTGTGGACTCTGTACATGTGTGTGGACCTTTGTATTTCCTAACCTCAAACAACCCATGTGCAGCCTGCAAGCATGCTCGAAGATGCCAAGAACAATGTTTGCACCTTACAGACCAACATGCTGAATCTGACTCTCTTACATAAAATGTTTGGTTCCTCTTGATGTGATAGCGTTTAACAGCAGCTTGTAGTTCATCCTTATCGGCAAAAAGCAAGCCCACATAAAACTCTTGGGTAGGGTCCTAAATACTATGAGTGGGCTTTTCAAATAGTGGGGTTGGATCAATCATATTATCCCACGTGTTCTATGAAAAGCTTAGTGATGAAGGTTGATGGAATGCCATAGCTGAACTACTTTCATGATTACCTTCATTTAGAGGCTCTTGTTCATCTCCAACATCTTCAAGGACCTCGTCGTCATCAAGTTGGTCATCATTATCCATGACTCACATCCTTTCTAATAATGTATGGACCGCATTTTCAGTAGTAGCAGCTATGTGATGTGTATCATTGGGATCATTAGTAGTCTCTTGTGTGACATGCTCAGTTGGATTATCATAGTCAGTATCATTAGTGTTCATTGGCCGATAAGGAACATGTTGGTCTTCAGTTGCAACATGGGTATATGGAGCATGATAGTCAGCACCACCAAAGTTGATTGGGGAATGAGCTGCATCTTCAGAATAATGACCAATATAAGTGGCATATGGATCATGGAAGTGCCCACCATGTGAATAATTAAATGATGCACTCGGTCCTTCGTTGGCATATCTGAATGGGAAAAACATCTCGGTGGCTTCTTATGGGCTTTACACCCACATATAACTCTGCACCTACAAATCCATATTGGCGGTCTAACATATTGAATATTGCATTGACACCACGATCATCTTCTACCAAAACTTGCTGGTAAGTCACAGGATGTGGATGACAATGAAGCGGAAATCTATACCAAATAGTCAGTTTTGAATCTTCTCTGTTTATATAAAGCGTGGATGCTACTCTATCACATAGATCTTCAAATGTAACACCCTGGCTTAATGGAAGCATAGAAGGAGGTGGCCCTTCGTAATAAACCCCATTTTCTCCATGTTTAATTATTCCGCCGGAATGGATAAGAAAAATGAACAACTTTTCTGCCATCTACACTAAAACATAATAATAGTATTAATATATTAACACTACACAACCATTACAATGCAATACAAGAAGGTAATCCATTAAAAATATTCAATGTTTAAATAGCTAGAGCTGAGAGAATTCTGTTAAAGAGGATTGTTTCACTGATAATAATAGTATTAAATTTTTTTTTATTAAGGTTTATGAGCATATACTAACCTTTTTTTTTTTTTTTCTTCTAGCATACGTGTCTGTTATAGGCTAACAAACTAAGTATTTCTTTAAGGAAAAACTGGCCTACAATGTTGAAATATATTTTTGCTATAGGAAATTTTAGGCAAAAATTCATGGACAATTAATTTAAAACATATCATACAAATTAGTTCATGTTGCAAAACACATATTACAAAAACAAGATTTGCATGAACAAAAAATTTAACAAAAACAAGATTTTCATGCTTAGCTATGCCCAAAAACATATCAACATGAATATTATAAAAAGAATCTATAACTACTTAAGAGATGTAACTCACATTCTAAGAGATAAAGAACGGATAGATATTTGCAAATGTTGTTACTTATAGTTGTTTGTAGAATGTATGGTACGCATGAATTGAAAATGGTTGGTAGAATTATGAGGGGAATAAGAGTGGAGAAGAAGGTTGATGGAATTTATTGGGGAAAAATAGTAGAAAATAAGAACCCCAGTGCTGTTTAAATAGGATGCAAGTTTCATATCAGTTAAATTCTTAGATTTTAAACTGTATAATTAGATACGCAGTTGACCAAATACAACACAACACATATGGTTTACATTGTGCACATCAATCATTTTTTTTCTTTCTTATTGTAAGAATCTATATACATTCTTTGTTTTTTTTTTGTTTATAGCATGCATATCAATCATTTTTTTCTTCTATAAGAATCTATGGACTTTTTTTTTTCTTCAGCGTGCACATCAATCATGCACATCAATCATTTTTTCCTTTCATTTCGTATTGTAAGAAACACAAACCAAACTGCTTCAATCAAAAAAGTACTAAAGAATAAAAAGACAAAAAAGGTACTCTGAGTATACGAAATTTGGGGAGGAATTAAAAAAAATATATAACGTGCTATGTACACAATATTTTTACAATAATTAGTTATTATTAGTTCAAATTTGAATTTAACATTGAAATTAGTTTTTTAATTCAACAATAACAATCAGCAACAATCTGCCACTTAGAATTTGTTGTAAAAATGTTGTAAAAATTGTGTACACTTATCATTTCTTAAAAAAAAAAAAAAAAGTGTAATAGATTTGTGGCAATGGCATTGCCAAAATAGGGGGGGGGGGGGAATTTTGTGGCAATGCCATTGCTGAAAATGGGAGGAAACAAAATTTTGTTGCAATTGGTTTATGGCAATGGCATTGCTGAAATAGAGGAGAGAGATCAAAGAAAGTATGCATATTCTTATTCTTCAATGTTTTTTTGACTGAAACAGTTTAGTTTGTGTGTATGTCATGTTCTTTCCTTTCATACTGTAAAAGTACCCTCTGAAAAAATAATGATAGATTCAAGTACAATGAGTACATTGATTCTTATTCTAAAAAAAGTACATACATTCTTATAATACGAAATGGAAAAAAAAAAAATTTGATGTACACGTTGTAAATAAAAACAAAAAAGTACATAGATTCTTATAGAAGAAAAAAATAATTGATGTGCACGCTGTAAACAAAAAAAAAAAACAAAGAAAGTATATAGATTCTTACAATAGGACAGGAAAAAATGATTAATGTGCATACTGTAAATCAAAAAAAGCAAAGAAAGTAAATAGATTCTTACAATATACAAGAAAAAATGATTGATGTGCACGCTATAAACAAAAAAAAAAAAAAAAAAAAGCAAAGAATATGCACGCTGTAAACAAAAAAAGCAAAGAAAGTAAAAAAAAAAAAAAAAAAAAAAAAAAACAAAGCTTCAATTCCATCAGAGTACATTTTTTGTCTTTGCATGAATATTCTCTGCATGAATATATGATTCTTATTCTTATTCTCCGCATGATTGATGTGCATGATTGATATGCACGCTGTAAAAAAAAAGTATATAGATTCTTATAGAAGTAAAAAATGATTGATGTGCACGTTGTAAATCAAAAAATGCAAAGAAAGTACATAGATTTTTACAATACGGAAGAAAAAAAAATGATTATTGATGTGCATGCTGTAAACAAAAAAAATACCTGTGATTTGTTGTAAAAATATTGTGGACGCACATCAATAATTTTTTACGGCGTGCACATCAATCATTTTTTTCTTCTATAAGAATGTAAGTATTTTTTTTGTTTTTTTTGTTTTTTTTACAGCGTGCACATTAATCATTTTTTTCTTCTATGTACTCATTGTACTTTTGTTTCATATGGTATTTTACAATAAAGGAAATAACATGACATACACATAAACCAAACTGGTTCAGTCAAAAAAATAATGATGAACAAGAATATGCGTACATTTTTATGCCCTGACATATTCTCTGTCCTTTATTTCGGCAACGTCATTGCCACAAACTAATTGCAACTCTTTTTTTTCCCCTCCCATTTTTGGCAATAGCATTGCCACAAATTTTTTTTTTCGCATATTTCGGCAATGCCATTGCCACAATTGCTACAAATTTTTTTCACCTCAATGGGCCACAATCTGAAGAGGAAAAATCAGATTTGAGCACTACTCAGTATTTTACATATCTCTCTCTTCAAAAATCCAATTGACTCGAGGTTGGATGGGATGGAACCGTGACTTAAATATCTACAACTTTTGTGTTTTGAGTTTTTTGAAATTCATAAAATTTGTTGGCCGAAATTAACTCACAAGTTGCTGCTGTAAATTTTGACGAAAATTAGATGGTGAAAGTTTTATTTTTCTTTGACACTTTTACAAGGGTTTGGAAGAGAGGCTATGGAGAATGAAAATAGAATTGTACACCACAGTAGCCATCATGCAAAGGAAAAAAGATCAACCATAAAAATACAAGTTTGACCACTATTTTTTTTCCGGCTATTATGCGTCTACAATTGTGGCTACACATATAGATTCTATGTTGGATTTTTAGGAATGGACAATTATAGTAAATAGATGTATGATTAGATTAATTGGACACTAAATTCAAATGCCAAAAAATGTGTACACACTTCGTTGTCATTTTCGCAAAGGTCATATGGTTAGTAGTATAATGTGCTATGTATATTATCTACACATAATATTTTTTGCTACAATGCTGCATAAACAACGATAATACTTTAATATATTCTTAATAAACAGTCATTTTACATTGATTAGTCATTGCAACGATGGGGTACATGAAGTTTTTATTGTGTTCCACAACATGGAGGATGCCTATTTACTCGTTGTGGGTACCTTCATGCTTGCACAAGACTTTTCCCCATGCGCCTCGGCTACGTTCTAATATCAACCTCTGTTTGATAATTACCACCTTCGTCACTTTCATTATCTGAAGACACTTCCATCTCTTCTGCATCTTCTGCATCTTCCCCACTGTCCTCATTTGAGGCATCTTCCTCAGAGTCTGTTACGGAGGCCTCTTCCTCACTGTTTGGAGCACATGCCCATGTATTTGGTGGCGTGCAGAAATCACCAACATGAGGGGCTAGTTGGGAAGGTTGTGGTATGCAGAAATTATAGTTGTACTGGCTATCTTGGCCATAATTGTATTGCTCAGCATAAGATGGAGGTGGTGATGGGTGATAGAAGGAAGGTGTTGAACTAGGTTGGAGATAATGGTCATAGCTAAACAAACCCTCAAATCCTTGTCCCATGGAAGTGGATAATCCAATCTGTTCATTTAAATTCATGCAGTAGTTGTTGACATTAATTGGATTATACTCACTAAAGGTGGTTGGCTCATTACCGGTAGATGTTGATGGCCCAGCTTAGGTAGAGCTGTACATATTATGTTGTGTAAAGGTGGATGGTTCGGCTTCATTATTTCCGCGTTGTGTAGAGGTGGACGATTCGGTTTCAGCTTGGGTTTGCGGCTATCTTCTTTGGTGCTTTTGTTGTCGCCCGAAGTGTGTCACCCGCTGAGTAGGAACGAAGGAAATATTTTTTTCCATCGATAACTTCACTCGGGTAAGGCCCTCTACTATAGGTGTAAGGACTTGCTCTGCGGTGAGATCATTCCTCTGTTGGTTTGCAACAGCAAAATTTAACATATTATTGATCTCAGTTTGCTGCCATAGAAAAAAAAAGTTTAATTTATTAGTGTAGTATTATTGAAAAAGCTAAAACAATAATTTGTTATCAAAATTAGTGCAGTATTTTGTTTGTGTATAATTTGTTCTAATATTAGTGCAGTATTGTTGAAAAAGCTAAAATAATTACCTACTACACATGGGCAGCCGCCTCTAGTGTCGTGAATAGGTGACAATTTTGATGGTACCATGTTGCGTAGTCCACACCTTCATCGGAATGCTTATCCCTAACACCAAGTTCAGCGCGCGCGTTCCAAAGCTGGTAGTATTGTTCATGCTACATAAGCCAATTGACACTGGACTTCCCTGTCATCTTTACACAATGCATAGATTTATCCAAATTGTCAGTAGGCCATTTTGGACATCTTTGCAACAATCCAAACTGTCGCATGACTCTTTCTGGATGGTAATACTCGACAATTTGGAAGCATAGCAATGGTGCTGTTGTAATCCATATATGTCTTTCTGCAAGACACCATGGATGCAAATAATTATCGTATGGTGTCCAAACAACCTACAATTCCAATTACAATAACTATGTTATTATCAATAAAATTAATAGTATAACTAGTAAATTAACCATTGATGCATTGTGATATATTACATGTTCAGTATATTGTGTGTCGTGATTAGAACGGTACGCACGCAGAACATGCGTTGGTGTGTGAGTAAACGTTCTCCTAGTATCCCACCTATACACAATTAATGATTACCACTGATTTTAAGGTTTGGAAGTATCAAGGATAAACGCTACAGTATACAATATTGAATAAAAATAAAAAGTAAATATTATACTTGCAACCGTATGATTCGTCACCATTTAAATTTGTTGGATTTATTGGAATTGGGGTCAAATACAGAAGATGCTCCTACGCCCATAATTGTAACATGAAAACAGGACCTGTAATCTCCGTACTTTTTTTAATAGAAGCAGTACACAACTCTTTATAGAGGAAAGCAAGTGTGGCACTACCCCAGCTATATTCCCCAGCTTGACTAAAGTCATCTAAGAGCTTGAGAAAACAGCAATGCAATCTACTTTGGCTCTTATTTCCAAATAGTAAATCCCAAACCTGGAACATGTATGCCCTAGCATATCGTTGGGTTGTTATAGCATTGGCACCCTCTGGTAGGTTTGAGAATGTATCCCTTACCCATGTTATTTTAAGGCTACCATATGACAATGTTGTTGCAGGTAGCGTCACCCCAAGTAAATTACCACAAACTGGTTCCCATTTCAAATTAGTGGGCCCGCAGACTGCTTTGCCATCAATAGGCAATCTTGTAAGGATTGCTATATCCTATAGAGTGATCGTCATTTCACAAGTAGGTGGGTGAAATGTATGGGTATCAGATTGCCACCGCTCCACCAAAGAAGTGATAAGACTCCAGTCAATATCTATATGTGGTAGGCGGGTAACACGGTATAGTATACATTGCCGTAAATATGAGATAATACACTCGCCTAACTGCCGGGGGGGGGGGGGGGTGCAAACGATTGGGGTCGCACTCGTAAGTTGGAAACCTGATTTTTTTTTAAATGTACAATGTTATATTGCTAATGTTGAAATTATTTTCATGTAAATTGAATAATTGTAAATATTATTAGAACATTAATAAATTTGGATCTCGCAACGTACATTGCCTTCCATTGCATCATTAGAGATGTGATATTGTTGTTGCTCCATTTCAAATATATGCTACATTAAATGCTACAATGAGTTAAACCATGCAACTTCCATTTGTAGTAAACAATAATAATAATAATAATAATAATACACATACATATCTTTATTATAAACCAACAAACATATTATGCAATATATTTTTTCCAAGTAATAGATGTAATAATTGATAATAACAAAACACATATTGATTATAAAAAGATCACAATAATACAATTTATTACAATTTTTGTGGTCATGTACTAATAATAACAATAAATAATATTAAATAATTTCAAAATTAACAAATACAAATTTAATTAGAGAGTTAAGATGCTTACCACAACTGTGATACCAACTGAAAGAGTGAGAATTATAGAGTGATACTTGCAACAACAACAACAACAAAAACCACAATTAGATAACCATAAAAAATAATTCATTAATCTAAAATTTGAATAACAACAACAACAACAATAATCATAATCATAGGCATACAAATAATATTAACTACAACTACAACAATACATAATATTTCACAATGTATTAGCTTCTAATATTTACAAAGCATATGTTTATACAATAATACTAAATCTATTAATTTATAGAACTGTAAGCTAATAAACGAAGCAAAAACACTTACATTAACAAAAAAAACTTATAATTCTTAGTTGTTCACCTAAAGCAAAGTAAAAGACTAACTGAACAATCTGAGGGCTTGCAATCCTATGTGAGGAGATACAATTCTTTAGCGAAGGAGGAGAAATAAAAAGACGCTTGCACTTAACTTGCCTTTTATTACAAAACTGAAGAAGATGCTTGCACTTGACTTACCTTTTATTACAAAACCGAAGAAGACAAAAAAGACTCTCTGAGAGATTACAATAGTGAAAAAAACAAAAAAAGAATCTCTCAGAGAGATTACAACAGTGAAGAAAACAAAAAAAAGAATCTCTCAGAGAGATTACAATAGTGAAGAAGACAAAAAAGAATATCTACGAGAGTTTTAAGCGTGCGTGATATGAATAGGTAAAATATATTCGATACAGAGAATAAGAATCAGATGAGATGAGAAGTTAAGGTGATTGGTTGATTGAAGTTTTGTTTTTTTGTTGACAACGTGCACATAATAATCTATGTACTTTCTTTGCTTTTTTTTTGTTTATAGTGTGCACATCAATCATTTTTTTCTTTCATATTGTAAAAATCTATGTACTTTCATTGCTTTTTTTGGTTTATAATGTGCACATCAATCATTTTTTTATTTCCTATTGTAAGAATCTATATACTTCTTCTTTTTTTACGACGTGCACATCAATTATTTTTTTCTTCTATAAGAATGTATGTACTTTTTTTGTTTTTATTTACAACGTGCACATCAATTATTTTTTTATTCTATAAGAATGTATGTACTTTTTTTGTTTTTATTTACAACGCGCACATCAATCATTTTTTCTTCTTTATACTTTTTCTAAAATAAGAATCAATGTACTCAGTGTACTTGAATCTATTCTTATTTATTTCATATGGTACTTTTACAATAAAGAAAAGAACATGACATACGCACTACATCGGTCAAAAAAAATAAAAATAATGATGTCCTCTATTTTAGAATAAGAATCAAGTTATCATTATGGCAATTGTGGCAATGCCATTGCCAAAAATAGGAAAAAAAAAAAACTTAAAAATTTTTTTTTTTTTCATCCTATTTTCGGTAATACCTATTTCGGCAATTCCATTGCCACAAATCATTACACTTTTTTTTTTTTTTAAATGAAGTTTACACAATTTTTACAATATTTTTACAACAAATTCTAAGTATCAGGTTGTTACTTATTGTTATTGTTGGATTAAAATAGTAATCTCAATGTTAAATTTAAATTTGAATTAATGATAACCAGTTACCTGTGATTTGTTGTGAAAATATTGTAAAAATATTGTATACGTAGCACATTATTTTTTTTTTTTAATTACTCCCAGATTTCAGCATTCACTTTTTTTTTTTTTTCCACTCCCATTTTCGGCAATGGTATTGCCACAATAGGGACAAATTTTTTTTAGTTTGTTTGGGGCACCACTCAGAGCACTTCTTTTCACAATGTTCGGGCAGATATTTGGGCAACGAATTACGGCAACAGTGTTGCCGAAATTCAATCTCTCTCCTCAAATCCCCAAATAACTTGTAACAGTACCTATAACGCAAATATGTTTCAGAATTAACAATATTTAGCCAAAAGACTCTAAAATATAGGGAATAAAAGTGCACTTTTGCCTTATAATTATGAACAAAATTTAGTTAAACATATCATAAAATAACTAAATGGAAGAAGAAACTTCATCCTATACTCAAGAGGCTTCTTTTTAAGCTTATTTAAAGGAGTCTTTCCCAAAATACAAGACGTGGTGTTTTCTAGCATCCAATTCTCTATATGAAAAAAATCCTTTTGTAACTAAACTATCCAATGTTTCGAATTCCTTCAATTGTAAGTTGTAACTCTTTTCATTTGCAATAGCTTCATATGCCACTTTTTTTCATCTATCCAAGTGTAATAACTCTCTAATATCGACACATGTTTGTAAGTTTTTGGGAATTATTTCATGAGAATCATTACAATTTACGGTTTTTTAAGACAGGTTTGGTACGTGTGTTTAAATAACAGTTTTTAATTTTTTTAGAAATACGTGTGGGTAAAAAATTGTATGGAAATATATGTAATGTTGTTTAAAAACTGAAAATATGTGTTTAAACACATGTACCAAAAGGGCAGTTTTTAATTTGTTGAGAAATAGTTTCAATTTATACTGTTTGCTTTTTATGATTGTTCTTCATTATCAAATTAAAATATTAATCGATTTTTTTGGTGTAAGTGGAAATTGAATACTAAATTTCTTGTGCTAAATTATTATTAAATTACTTTTGTTACTAAATTGTTTTTTTTTTTTTTTTTTTTTTTGAGAAACTAGTATAACCTTGGCTGTTTTGATCGTGCCTTGTGATATAGGATGTTGCGATGGCATTGATATTTGGAATAGGATATGCAGGCATCATTTTTGAAGAATCTTTAGCTTTCAATAAAAGTGGAGTAGGATTACTGATGGCCGTGAGCTTATGGGCAGTGCGCAGCATTGGGGTAAGATTCTTTCTCGCTACTTGAAATTAATGACATATTATCTAGCCAAGACCCGTTGATGATGGCCGTGAGCTTATGGGCAGTGCGCAGCATTGGAGTAGGATTACATATAAGTTTTGCTGGCAAGGAAGGCTTCATATATCCAAGTAGGCATTTATGGGCTGTTTTCAGTTGATACATCCTTTTCTAATGCTGAGTTCCTCGCCATAGTAATGTAAATTCAACAATGCTATAGACATAACAATATTACAAATTTCACTACTTGTGGAGGTGACAGATTGTGATTAGTGCAACATGAAAGGACCACCATTAACATCGGTTTAATTGATGAGTTTGTTACTTCGTTTGGTGTTGAGATTAAGACATCAAAGTTGCTTATGGGACTAATTCTTCTGCCAGATATTGATAATAAAAAATATGGTTACTTATGCTATGAAATGAGATCAAACTTTTGAACAATTCTGTTAATTTTTAGCTTTAGATATGACAGGTGCTGAATTGAATCCCCCCCCCCCCCCCCCTCTTCCCTAAAACAGAATATTCAAAGTGTTGCTCTTTAGTGAGTTTAAAGTGTTTTCTTTTTTTTTTTTTCTTTTTTTGATCTAGTTTACACTCCGATGATCCTGAAGGCATTTTGCACTTTTTTTTTTTTTTTTTTTTTTATATTATTTAATGTAATAGAGATTAGGGTAAGGCTTCCTTAAAGTCAAGTGTTATTTCTACTCTTACCAGTCAAATTCAAATCATTTAAGAATATCTATACATTGATGCTACTTTGGGAAATCTAATTCATAAATATTTTTCATTCTAACCAACCTTGCTAGCTGGATGCATTGGCTAGGCCCATCTCGTCTATGTTTTATTCATAGATATGTATAAGGAACAATTTTTAGTATTATTGTTTATCTCTAGATAGAATCATTTATATGGAAAAAGGAATTCCTCACCCCCCCCCCCCCCCCAACAACAGCCCCCATGAGCAAGAGAGATGAGGATATTTATGTCTGATGATTCTTTTATACAAACTTCAAGGTCTTGATGCCTCATACTACAATGATATGGCTATATCTGTTAAAAACATATTGGTTGCAATGTGGGTTTTATTTTTAATCTTAATTACTTTGTGAGGGTGTTTGACTTGTGTAGGCTCCTTCAACTGATATAGCTGTTTCAGAGCTAACGAATGCATCTGCAGAAGTCAGTGAAATAGTATTTTTCTTGTTGGGTGCAATGACCATTGTGGAGATAGTTGATGCTCATCAAGCTTTTAAGCTGGTTACCGACAACATAACCACCCGAAAGCCAAGGACTCTCCTCTGGGTGGTGAGTGCTCTATTTTTGCTGACATAACCATATAAACTAATGTGGAAGTTTTAATATATCAAATTTAATCTTGACATCTAAACTAACATTTAATATATCAAACTTAATATAGAGTTTTAATATATGGTCCAAGGTTTTGATCACTCATGGTATTGGTATTCAGTTTGGTGGTCGACAAAAGCCTTGGAAAATTACGAAAAGAAAGGACAGATTGATAAAAACCTTGGGCAAACCAAGTTGTCTGTTCACTGTAGTCCAAACTTCAGTTTCTATTGTACATCAATCAAATAACTTGGATTAGTTGGTATATAGGGGTAGGTTATCCATGTCCCTTAGCGAACATTGCTTGTCAGCATCATTCCTTGATGCTGAAGTGTTTCCCCTGCTGATTCATCAAAAATGGAATTGCTATTCGTCTCTTTAAGTTAAAATCTACACAGAAATTATTAGCTAATTTTCTATCATAATTATGATGTTTAGTCCCTCTTTCAGTAAGAAATTCCAAAATATTGAATTTTTTAATTTTAATTTTTATAGAAATTAGCTATAACTTGTCTTATCTCACCAATGCATTTCTCTGCAGGAACCTTAGCGGTCTATTTGATTCTAAATCTTCCTGTATCAGCCTTTTCCTTCTATACTACATTTCCTTAACAGTTAATGAAGTTTGACACAGCCATGAAAATTGCAGATTAGTTTCGTGACTTTTTTACTTAGTTCAGTCCTTGATAACCTGACGTCTACCATTGTCATGGTTTCTTTATTGAGGAAACTAGTACCTCCATCAGAATTTCGCAAGTATGAGCTGACTATTAATCTATTTTATCTCATGTGATTTAAATCTTCTTGAGTTTTGCATTTCATTAGTCTCTTGTCATGTATTGAATTTCAACAGTTCATTCAAACAAAAATATTCACTACAGTATTACAAGTTTGAGTTCTCCTGTACCATCCTCAAAAACTATATGAAATTAGGGTGTTTAACTTAGAGCTGTGGTTCTCAAATGTAGCTTTTTCGTGAATATTTTCTTGAGAATGCATTTCAGGAATATTTGTTAATGGTGGATCTCTTAATTCAGCGCATTTCCAAGGGGGGTTGTTTTGTTTGTGTATCTTACTTATAGTATCAGAAAGCGTGGAGGCTTGAACCAGGAAATTTAGCTTTGATACCATATTAACCAAATAGTTACTCTAAAAGCTTAAAATGATGGGCATGGGTATGATTTATGTATGGATATGCTCCAACACTCTTAATACTTACTAAAGTACAAGATGGTTATCATGAAGAATGTGGAGTTAGCTGTCACAACAGCAAGGAAGATAAAGAATTAAAGATCCTATTCTCGATCTTTATCTACTAGGGGTTCTCTAATATGATAGATAGGTTTTCTATTTGTCACTGCATATTCCGACCATGTACTTACCTTATCTGAGCCACAATCTTAGAAGGCATGACTGGTAGAAGGCTATTTGAAAGTAAATACTTATGAAATGTATGTCATCTTTTTATTTCTTTCCAGAATCAAGGACAATAAAATGTGCAAAACTTCAGAGAATTTAATGCCTTCATAGTCATGAACCTTATCTTAACTAAAAATGTTTAAGGGGATGCTGTTGAAGTGCAGATAACGATATCATAACAGGATAATTGTGTTTCTCAGACACTTTTACCTGCTGCCATGTCCAAATAGCTTGACTTTAATGGCTTTAAGGAGATCTCTGCTACATTGAAACTGGCTGTGTGCTTGCTATCTTATCTCTTCTCGAAAACTTTAGATCAATTCCTTGCTAATCATATTTTTCTTTTTCAATTATTGATTTTATTGATAAATATCCATTTTCTGATTCAGATTTAATTGACAGGCTTCTGGGAGCTGTTGTTGTGATAGCAGCAAATGCAGGTGGTGCATGGACTCCCATAGGTGATGTTACCACTACTATGCTGTGGATACACGGTCAGATATCAACTTTGCAGACAATGAAGATCTTTTAACATCATTCTAACTAAATCATCACATGTACAGAATATGCCTGCATTTATGTGTTACATTGTCCATATATGGGACTTATGCATGATGCGTGTGATTTATTCTCACCAAGGTATTCATTATACTGTCTTGATACAATTCATTTCATGCTGCTGTTGCATATTTAATCCAATGAGATCCAACCAAAACATCTGCATTAGTTGACTGTCTTCCCCTAATGTCACTAAAATGTAATAGAATATAAAACTTTTGAATTTTATGACTTGACTGCAGTACTAGGAGTTCGGTTCACCGACTGGATATGTGTGTGGTTGGATGCGCATGTGTGCTTGCGTGTTCCAAGTAGCTAAATATACATTATGTAAAAGGTGAAGCTTGCAAGATTTTAGTGTTTAATGTAATCAACTCATACTTGCTCTCTCTTTATATGCTGCATATGTGTCTGAGAAAGAGAGTTTAGCAGGATCCTATCATGAGCTGGTCCAAATGAATCTATGTTGAAAATAACTGGGGGTGTAAATGCTGTATAATGTGAGTTAACTGTAGTGGTGAAAAACACTTTTCTGTTCAAACTTTAGACTTCAGGTATGTTAAACTTTTGTAACTCTCGGAGTTGAAATTTCTCCTGTAAATTTATGGAATTCACTTTTTTAATAAAAGTTAATTTTATTGATGATGGTTTTAAACTACAGCAAAGTTGAGTGTCAATCACTTCACTCATAAAATCTACTCTGCAATGATGAAATTTTAAACACCTTTATATATAAATGGGGAAGGAAACCTGTTTATAATTAGTGATAAGAAAAGCTTATAAAGCATATGGTTAAAGTTTAGCACTCCCCAGCTGTGGCTCTTTCAATGCCAGGTCCTTAAATCACTTGAGATATACTTATTCAATTGCAGTAACTGGGAATGTTTAATTTCAGAAGCACAGTGCTTAAATTAAATAAAGAGTTCCCATTATAGCATTTTCTTTTGTTACAGGACTTATTTGTACCTTCAGCTGTTTCTCTAGCTGTCCCACTGGCTCTTATGTCCCTGACTGGGTACCTTCTTCCTATGGTTGTTAAAATCTAGATTTAAATTGTAAAACCTAATGATTTTATAATCCCAACTCCATCAAACAATCTGAAACGCTTTAAAAAACACCATGTTGTAGAATCTGGTGGAATAATAACCATGCCTTAGTCCCAAACCATGGCGGAATCTAGATTTAAATAGTAAAAAATCTATATTTTAATTAAGATCTTATGTATTTTTCAATTTAATAGAAAACTTTTATCATCTTGTGAGTTGTGATTTATGTACTTATCTAAAATATTGATATTGTTAATAAGAATATTCTTGCATATTACTCTATATACATTGTATCAAATTTTAATTGCAAGGATGCAAGGATTTGAACCTTAAGAAATTATCTATAACTTGTAAACAAAAAGTTTTACCTTTTGAGCTACATTCCAAACTATTCTACTTCTTGAATTTGTTAATATAAGATGATAATTTTTGATAGTCATTAAACATAGTGTGTCAAATGTTACAATTCCCCAATCCAATTTTACAACCCAATCTTGTAGACCATTCAGTGATCTTAGGATCTAGGTTTAAACAGTCTTGCTTCTTGTATTGTCAAAGCAAAGCCAGTGAATTTTAGTTTAGAAAGACTAGGTTTAAGTTTTTGGATTATGGATGATGTGATATGAGTTTCTCTTCTTCCGTCCAGTGAAGTTAATGGATACGGACTGGAATCTTCCAATGTTATGGTGTCCGAACAGATGGCTCCCCGAGGACAGCTTGTTTTTTTTGTAGGTATTGTAGCTTTGATTTTTGTTCCAGTGTTCAAGGCCCTAACCGGTTTGCCTCCTTTTATGGGTATCATGCTTGGACTTGGAGTTCTTTGGATTCTAACTGATGCTATCCACTATGGTGAATCTGAAAAGCAGAAGTTAAAAGTTCCACAAGCTTTATCACGGATTGACACTCAAGGAGTTCTTTTCTTCCTCGGAATACTTTTGTCCGTTAGCAGATGAATACGGAACACATTTTGAACTTCTGTGTTTCATGTACTCTTATGCTACATAATATATTTTTAGATATAGTAGCTGTATTTATGTGTCTCTGGAAGAATTATAATCAAGATATTTATGATATATTAATCTGATTTCCTAAGAAGCATACTTGGATACTTATACACGTGAGATATGCTAAGTTATTACTTCTGCATTATAACAAACTTGTTGTTTTTTTTCCCCTAGCCTTGAGGCTGCAGGGATTCTTCAGGAATTGGCGAATTACCTTGACGCTCACATTCCTAGTAGTGAAGTGATTGCCGGTGCAATAGGAGTCATATCAGCAATTATAGATAATGTTCCACTGGTTGCAGCAACGATGGGGATGTATGACCTCACCTCCTTCCCCCAGGATTCTCAGTTTTGACAGTTGATTGCATATTGTGCTGGCACTGGTGGATCCATGTTAGTTATTGGCTCGGCAGCTGGAGTAGCATTCATGGGAATGGAAAAGGTGGACTTCTTTTGGTACTTACGGAAGGTATGGACTGCTGTGTAGTGACATTTTATTGACTAAACTTTTATTTTTCTTTTTAGTAAAAGAAGTCTTTCTTCTTTGTGCAGGTGAGTGGTTTTGCTTTTGCAGGTTATGTTGCTGGTATTGCTGCCTATCTAGCGATACATAATCTGCCCATCTCCCTACCTACAACTGTAGCTCAGGTTCCTTTTCTTTCTGGTTCATAAACTATAGAGAGCTTTTGCATGGATGTTTCCCTGGCTTCAACCAAGGCAGTAAAGAAATGTTGCAATTCACATTAGTCTAGTGAAGATTGAGAGCACCTGGTTGTTCGGAATGTGGACATGGTTTTTTGAGATATAGAAAGTCAAAGGAAGGCCAGTGGAAAAGATAGGTTGAGATTATTTTGACCACAGGTCAGTCAGATTCACAATATGATGAATTCAGTGAGAAATGTAATAATATGCTTTATATCCAACGAGTCTTACTTTCAAGGTTAAAATGATTGGGGTAATATCAATGTTTCAGTTTCCACTCCTTTATAACAATAGACAATTGCGAAGTACACATCTTTGAATATAGTGATGTATTTGCAAGGAGTTTAATTTGACTTTCTTTTAAGATGTATTTTTGAAGAAGTAGAGAAAATTAAATATAGTTAGATAGCTTGCATTTCAACAAGCTCTTAGTTAGAATTGTGTGGTTAAATGATTAAATTTATCATATTCCAATAGTTTAAGCTTTTGAAACAATTAGTAATTTAACATGGTATCGGAACATGAGATCCTGAGTTTGATCATTATTTCCTCCACTCTACCTCTTATTTAAAATCCCATATGTTGGCCCTCACCTATTAAAAATAAAAAACTCATCAATCAGTCATCATGGTTGAATACTTAAATCTCTCAATGCGAAAACAAATGTAAAATTTTCCTGGAAAATGACTGCAACAAATGTAAAATTTTCATGGAAAACAACTGCAACACTACACCAAGACAGAACCAAACATGCATCCATTAAGTAATACAATTACAACTGGGCAGATTAAAATAGAAAATTGAATTTGGGAACATGGCAACTCAATGCAGTACAAACCTTTCATCGCAAAGCTAATTTATTGTTCTTCCTTTCCATCTAGCTACAAAAACACTCATAGAAACTATCAAAATTGGCGCTAGGATGTGGTTATGACTATCACCAACCATCCAAAAAGGAAAAAGAAAGATGTAGTAATTGTGATCCACACTGCAACTTGAGAAAAACAAACTCTTCTATGGCCGAAACTTCACCAATCTTCTTCAAAGCTTCCTTGCTTGGTTGGTCATCCACACCAATTGCCATTACAGCTTGCTTTCTGGGGGCAATCTTTCCCACACTCATAAAGCTGACATTCACATTGTTTTGTATAATACTACCTCTCACCCAAAATGCTCCCAACTGTTCCAATCATACCTGGCTGATCGACCTGTCTGCAGAGTATAATACTACCTTCCAAGCTGACATCAACGTTGAAAGATCCTACCCTTGTCAGATGGGGAATCCCATCCTTCACCCGTCCCTCGACCTTAATCTCCCCAGACTCTGATATTGCAGAGGCAAATTTGGATTCCACATTCGCAATCTGGACTTGGATGAAATCAAGTGGGCTCTCAGGTGAACCATCTAGAACAATTCTCTCCTCTGGTATCCTCAGACCTCTCTGCTTAGCAGTAAAATCAGCATTTACCAAATTCACAAACACACTGGAAATGGGCTCAATGATACCCTTGGTGATCATGGCACGAAGAAGCCTGGTGTCAAGATCATCAGGAGCTCTGGCAGAAGCATACGTCTCTTTTTTTTCCCCAAAAAACTTTGTTTCTCCATTTGTATCTGTGATTCTTCTATCTTTAATAAAGCTATTTACAACTTATCACAAAAGGCAAAGCAGAAAGGAATTTAGATTGTGCTACATAAACTAACAAATAAATGATGGTGGGACCACATTATAAACTAAAAGTCTAAAATACAATTAATTTAAAATACTAGATCCTGACACCGTAAGCAAAATAAAGATTCATACAATGATACCTCTGCAGGAACCATTGGTGCATTGACTGCAGTAGCAGCAAGCTCCCCTCTAAGGGCTCCCACAACAGCTTCAGCTATTTCAATAGCTTCCCCTTCCTGAGCATCAAACTCAAATATTATCAGTTTACTTGGTAAGAGAAAAAATAGAGCTAGTAAAACTGTAAATCCTGTTCATTAGACACACCTGAGCTTCCATTGTACTGGCACCAAGATGAGGAGTTGCAGTTGCAGTAACATTCTCGTGCAGAACCAACTTATTGTCTGCTGCTGGTGGCTCCTTTGTGAAAACATCAAGTGCCACCTATAACAAAGAGACCATGTTATTGACTTTCCTCAACCGTAAGATATATGTGAATCAAGTATGAGAATGTAAGAACCTGAGCAACAATTCCAGCATCTAGTGCCCTCATTATAGATTTTCATTCGTGCTTTAATAATATGCAGAGGTTAAAGATACTGTTGCTGCCCTGAGTGCCCAGAAGGCTATTGGCAAGGTGAGATTGTTAAATTAACATTCGCGTTGTTTATTGTTATACACTTGCCAGAGTTAATTTTTGATGCTGTTGGTGGGTAGTTTGAACTGTGTTTACTTGCTTATTGGCAGTTTGGTTATTGCATTGGTTAGTATGTTGTTAAGATATATATATATATATATATATTTTTGTCACTAGCAAGAAAGTTCCAGTCAGGACTTGCATTGCCAAGTTGTGAAGTTTGTCTTCCTTTTGATGGACTGAATTTCAGCTCCTTTACCCATGTTGTTTGCCTATCTATTTGAAGATAGATTTAATTTAAGCAAATCTTGCACTTGCAAGAAAATATAGCATTGATTTTGGGTCAATCTTTTAGAGTTGAGACATTACATCCAAAAGGGAATTTTGTACGTAAAAGTTAAAAGAGTGTCGGAGTTTCCATACTTTTTTAAGTGATTTAGAAAATGAATTGGCATAAATTTTTGGTACTTGTAAAATAAATTATACAATATTTAGCAAAATGCAACCTTTTCCAAAACCGCAAGGATGCAGACAAATTTTAATCAAGTGGTATGCAGGATCCACAAATACATTTTGTGGCTGCTAGTGTGGTGCAACTCTGTTCTATAATGGGTATGGCAAGTTAAGGGAGTAGCATTGAAAAATGACACATGATGCCATGTATAGATAGAGCCAGATTGTTCAGCGTACATGTAAAGGTGGGTACCTTCAATCAACCTCTAGGATGCAAGATACAAAATTGAGTAGTTTATTCACTACTTAATTTGGGTTAGTGACAAAGGTTTACGGAATGTGGTTCGATTGGGATCAACGTTTTGAGTTTGAGGGAGTGATGTAGGTTCAAGCAGGATACCCACTGGATGATGCTACTTGAACCCCGTGAGTTGAGGTCAGGCTTTGACCTTTATGAGGGTGTGTCTACGGCCCCTTTATTGTTTAGGCCCTTAAAGCATTGGTTCCTCTGTAGATAGGTGCTACTATGGTCAGGCTCATGTAGGGTCTTCCATAAAGCAGTCAATCCTTCCCTTTTTAACCTAGCTAAAATTAAGTGAGAAATGTGAAAGGTGGACAATTGAACAGAATCTTGAACCTTCATCTCTTAAATGTCAAAAAGATAAGTTAATATGAGCCTGGATCAAAGATTTTTGGAGTGAAAACTGTATTGCAGCAAAATTTTGACCTGGGGATTTCAGATATGATAAATTGTTAATTTACACTCCAATGGGATGACAGAAGAAACTGAAAGTGCATGATCTCTTGACCCTCTCAGATTTCCTTCCTGATTTGAAGACCCTGCGGCAACCAACTCCTCCTACAGATAAGTTGAAGCCAAATTGTAAATCTATGAAAAAGTTAATGTGAGCATATGAATTCCATGATTTACTTCCTGTTGCAAGCTTTTTCATTGTGATCTCTGTCTTAATGTAATATCGGGTTCATTTTCATCGGCTTGAAGGAAGGAAAACAGCTGAGTACAGTTCTTAATCATCCTGCTTTCCAGTTGGATCCTTTGGCTGCCACTCATCAACACCTGCAGAGCACACAACCTGTTATAGATGAGAAACCTAAGAAAAAGAAGAATAAAAATGGAGGGAGGAAGAAAAAAGCTAAGAAATCTAAGGCTTCAGATGGACCTCAATCTATGGTTATGTGAAATAAACTTTTGTCAATCTACTTCTATAAGCCATATTTGTTCAGATCTGATCCTGAATCATTCCAATACTTACATTTTGAATATGAAATATGTTCACCTGGTTAACAACCCTATCTGGGTTTATTTTGTTTCAATTTCTGAGAGATGCTCTTAGTCCGATCAATGTAATTTTTTCCCCCTTTGATAATTAGCTTTATCAATCTGCTTCTATAATCCATATTTGTTCGTATCTGATCCTGAAACATTCCTATGCTTACATTTTGAATACGAAATATGTTCACCTGGTTAACAAGTCTATGTGGATTTGTTTCTTTTCTGTTTTCTAGAACTTGGTCTCAAAAAGGATTTTCTTTCAATTATAGATTTCCGTGATTATTCATTTTTTGGAAGGATGAAAAATAAAGCTGTATATTCACTTAACTCAATCTATATTTGAGTCCTACAAGCTATATAAATGAAGCTGACTTGCTTGGAGTGCAGAATTACGGTTATTTAAGCACACATTTAGTTCCTTTACCATGTAACCTTTTAGGTGAAGAAAGGTTCATTTTATACGTCTTTAAGTTCAGTTCTCTTCCCATCTGTTATTCTATATATTGGTATTTGGATTAATAATCAAAGATATACTTGTGATATTTTGTCAGTCCGTCAAGAAAAGGAATCTGCATGCGCATGTTCTTTTTATGAGCGCAACCATCTGCCTTTCAAGTGTGAAACAACCAGCAAAAGCTAAACGCCTCCAAAGCCGGAAAATGGTTTGCAATGGATGTTATCTTCTTGTACACCAATACCAGCAGTTCATTCATAACTTTAACATTGGAATAATGTGCATGCAGCTGATCTTAATAAATACTCCTTAAGATAGATCAATTCCCAACTGAATACAGCAACTATCTCGATCAGGCCAAAAAAAAAAAAAAAAAAGATTGTACTAAACATTCTCAATTGGATAATGATCCAACCAGTGGTTATAATTTATCATATAATATTTGCATATAAGAGTTGTTTCACTACCAAGTACCAACTGCTGCTTGAGATATCAGAATTTAAATTTGAAATACATGTTTGCCGGCCTGCTTAGGAGAATTCTCCACCGATACTCCAATTAGGTTGGGTTTTCACAAAAACTCTTCTCTTTTTAGTACTTATCACATTTGGTTCTACTGATTAAACCCAGGTCAAACTTAATTGGTATAATTTTCCACGTCTTAGTTGTTGTAAGAGGCATTGGGGATGAGATCATATCATGTAGTTTTGTTAGAAATGTTGTTGGATAACCAATCAAGACCTTCATATAGTCCTTGGCCAGAGGTGGCAGAAGCACTCTGGACGTACCTGCACAGCGAATTAAGTCAATCAACCAATACCACGATTTAGACTACATGTATTTTGGGCAATCCCATTTGTGTGTTTGGATTGTCTTATTAGTTGATTTACTTATATCTTGAACGTGGATAAAAAGTACCTTTGTACATAGGAAAAGTGGGATTTTAAAAATTTGTGCATAAGCAAATAAGTTTAAAAGGCTAAACCAAATGCACACTGATTTGAGATAATAAGACTTTTAATTTAGATCATATGCATAAATCACAGTTATGCAAAAAAGTGATAAAAAATATTACTTAATTTATATTTAGATAATTTTTTTCAAGAGAAAACTATATCAAAAGTGGTTTCTTCTTCTGTTTGTATTTCTGTCAACTAAAGGGTTTGCCTTGTAGAGTGAAAATGTACACTACAGAAAGGAGAGCCAAAGGGAAGAAACAAATAAAACAGTACAGATCATTGAATGAAAACATGACTGATAAATCAGTCAAACAAATAAACGGGAAGAATATGACTGATAAGACATTCTTTTTCTTTTTGATGGAGTATAGGGAAAGCAAATGCTTACCAGGGACGCTGATTGAGTGAGTATAGGCCAAGTTTATCAGCAACCTCAGAAGCACTCATAGAATTTGGAAGGTCCTGCTTATTGGCAAAGACAAGAAGCACGGCATTGCGTAGTTCAAACTGCGCAAAAAAAAAAATGATAAAAAGTGAATCTTTATTTATATCATTATAGTTACTCATCAATGCAATACTTCTATAAGCACAGATTTTTTTTGTCCTTTCTATGTTGGGATGAAGAATTCTCTAAGCATAGGTATTGCACTAAAAGAAATTCAAGATATAATCATAATGGAGATTTTCAATACTGAAACATTGATTTGGAATCTGTTTAACAATGAAATTCTAAGTTAAGAAGGTAAAATATAATTCCAAGTTCCTAAGTTCTAACACGTTGTCCTTGCTAACCTCAACAAGAATACGATGTAGCTCATTCCTGGCTTCTGCAACTCTTTCTCTATCATTGCTGTCCACGACAAAGATTAGTCCTTGAGTATTTTGAAAGTAATGTCTCCATAAAGGTCGAATCTGTTTAATAATGAAATTCAAAGCATATGCAGCATTATTAAATTTCATAGAACATAAAGACAAAACCGTTATTATTTTAATATTTTTCAAGAATAAAGATGAATTCTTTTATTAATTACAAATGGGGTACCCTTCAACCTTTCTTTTCTACTTTAAAGAAAATAAAATGTCTTTCACTATATTATAACCATAGGTAGAGCCAGAGTTTGAATTCCTGTTGTAAGCAAAAACAAAAACAAAAATTTCCACTGTTCAAAATTGAAATGGCAATTACTAATTATATAGCAGTATTAGAGACAATGGAAGGTACATGAGATTAATTCTATGAAATGTGTCTCATCAATGTATGAAATATTTGAGAGAAATAACCTTGGAAAATGGTACTTATTATTAGGTTAATGGATTGGGATACTTTGATCTTTGTTGAAAGATGAGCTAGATTAACTAATTCATCTTTCTTCATAATCAAACTTAACCCTTACATAACTCAGTTGAGTTACTGCAACCACTTGATTTTATTATGGATAAATATTTGTTATTTTCACTTTCTCATCACGCAGAAATCCATTTTTCATTTTTGAGGCCAGAAGAGAGGAGGCAGAAATTTATGAGCAAATCACTAACAAAAGAGTTATGCCCTAGAATGATATCAAGCTGGTACCTTATCTTGTCCTCCTATATCCCAGACAGTGAAGCTAATATTGTTGTACTCTACAGTCTCCACATTAAAACCTGTTCCATTAAAAATGTAGGCAATAGATCATTATGTATGAAACAGTAAATCAAACAACAAGAAATTATCACAGATAAAAGATCTGAAAAAGTTTCTAGCTCAATCTATAAAACCATCACATATATACAATGAAAAAACTATAAAAAGAAAAAAAATTCTTCCTAAACTTTGAAATATCTTGTGCTTAAGCAACAGAAAAGTAGGTAGTTCCATAGTGACTTTAAGCATTAAACATAATCATCTTATTTAAATGGTAAGAATTTCTAATGTAGTTGTTACCAATTGTGGGTATGGATGTAACAATCTCTCCCAGTTTGAGCTTGTACAAGATGGTGGTCTTCCCAGAAGCATCAAGACCCACCATCAGAATCCTCATCTCACATTTTGTAAGAAACCTCTTTGCTAGTCTAGATATGATAGCACCCATGCCACTTTACCAACAAAAACAGATCAACTAGGATTAAAATTTTCAAACAAAACCTCAGCAACAGAGAAATATTGGAAGAGAAAGAAAGTGGAATGTTTCATCAATATGAGAACTTATGTAAGAGACAAACTTAAGGAGAAACATAGGAAAAAGCATTTCTCTTGTATTTAAAGCAAGCACCAAATGGGACATTGGGTGGAAAGGGTAAGGAGAATAAATTCTTATTTTAGAGGAGAGGCACAAATTATATACTTATATTTTATTGTTCAACTTCATTAGTACTTGCCATCATATGGGAACCCTCACAAAATATATTAGTGTAATAGATAGGCAAAATTCTTTTGGTTGCTTTGAAGTTAAACAGTGGCGTGTAATGTGTATTGGACTTCTTATAAAGCCTACACACACGTCTTTGTCGCTAATAAAGCTGAAACAATAGATCCTTCTCACTAAGCACTTAGAATGATGCCCCAACAAGAGCTAATTGATTCCAGATGGTCCAGGTTATTGTTCTTTCCTGGAATCCAATCTATTTTAAATAATCATAACTCTTAATAATACAATCTTTTTCTTCACACTGCTTATCATAAGCTTTTTTTTTCATGCGAGCCTGTCCAAAAGCGTAGAAGCAAATATTCCCAGTATCATCATTGAGCTAAATAAACTCTTATGCACTTATTGTCCTTAAAATAATACTACTATTTGGAAAAATATTTCTTAAGATAGTGCCATATTTTATTTTATTTTGTTGAAATATACTAAATTCAAGTATCATTGTGATGCTTTCAGTTAAGGCAAACGTTTAAATATTATGTTTATATGACATGCTTTCCAATAAGATATTGATAACGTAGATAAATCACATTTGGTCAATTTGATATCATGTACATCTCAAAATTTAAATGATTCTCAAAAAAAAAAAAAAAAAAAAAGATTCAGGGTTAAAACGGCTATGTTTGGCCAAGTATATGGATTCCGTAACAATATTTCAAACTATTATAATTATTAAAGCATCAAGATCTTTGTAGTTCAATTGGAGTTTCTAACAGAGATGTCCATCCTCCTCAACTTTTACAACCTAGAATTGCCTAAATTACCACTGACATATAAAAATTGTCAAAAATGAACTTGTGAAAAGCAAGAAAACTATTAATTTGGAGAGCTGTTAAAGAGACACAGGTCGCTCTTAAAACATAAAGTTCAGCTCGATAAATTATTTTTGCAGTGTTTTCCTTGCAGCTTCTTTCAGAGATGAAATGTAGGGACAATCTCTCGCCTGAAAATGCTAAAGTATCCTCAACAACTGCTTTTCAGTGATATGGGGAAACCCTTTTGCGCCATAACCCACAAACACAATTCCATTTCCATCCCACTCCAAGACACTAATAGCTGATGCACTTTCACTTCCATTTCCTAAATGCAAACTATATGTCAACTTTCAAGTGTCAACAGACTCAACACCCTTTTCAAACCTATGGCCAAGGAAAAATGCATCCCTCCTTTCAAACCTAACATAGTATATTTGTAGTTGTCACTCAAACCTTAAGAAAATAACAAATGCAAACTAGGCTTTTATAACATCAACAGTATTATATTTGGAAAAAAAAAAATTCACAACTGCATTATTTTTTGAGAATATTTTTTACAAATAGCATTAGGATGAGGAAAAGCTCCAGTGTAGCACTGAAGAATAAGTGAAAGTAACACCACAGAGAAAAGCCTTTACATATATTGAAGTTTCCATATCTGGTACATTCCCAAATCTTAATGTCACTGTTTTTTGGTTACAACAAGTGGGGGAGGGGGATTTGAACCAATGTTTTCCTTCATGGGAGAATCAGGTAATGGAATTGAGTTACAAGGCTCTTGGTATCTTGATGCTAATGTTGGCATTGATACAAAATTACAAACAAATGGACAAAAAGTAATCTAGTAGATTTTTCAGAATTACGAACTTTACAAACATGAAGTGACCTAAAACGTGATCAATCTTTTGAAGCAGACTGGAAGATAAAAACTGCTGTTAAAACGCCCACCAATGCTGTAACTGCCAAGGCTACTGTAGGCAGGGGACTTGTGAGCCCAAAATTCTGCAAAAATTAAAATGACCAAAACATTTTTAAATAATTGTTCATAAGTGCAATGTTGCTCTTGCAATATTTGGTTGTGTGCGCTTTTGTTTGTGTGTGTGCAGAGAGAGAAGAGTAGAGGGTTTCCATGTCAACAAGAAAAAACTATCAAAACCAATAAACTTGACTTCCACGAAAATGATTTGACATGCCCCAACTTCTGAGCTAAGAGGAAACCAAAAATGACGAGGGAATTTATAAATGCTTGCATTTTTTAACCTTATGATGGATTAGAAATACCATTCCCTTTTTGGCAAGAATATATACGTGTACGTGTGTGTGTGTGGCATTCCCCTGGTGGGTATCAACTTTTGACTTTCCAACATTAAAAACAGGCATCAAATGGTCAACAGGAAACAATAAACTACTAATCACCCAAAAGGTATCTTATATTTCAACAGGTATTAAAAAACATCAATAGCCAAGATTCTCCAGGATCTCCACACCAAAGCCCCAGGCTTGAAGGTTCCCAAGACTGTAGAAAACTGGACTACAGGACAGTTGGCTCAGACATCATCTAATGTCCAAGGCAATCCTCATTAATGAGATGATTTCCTTCAGTGATGTCGTACATATCTTCCTTTTTGAGGGATGAGGTGTTTGTGAGTGTTTATAAATATAGAATGGGGAGGGGAAGAGGACTGGGGGGGTAGGTTTGTTTAATTAAGGTGGCCTCACTCAATTGATTAAACCAAGATAATTTTCTCTAGCTTTAAATTTGAACAAGTAATTTACAAATGATGCTTCTAATAGAGCTAAAGATAATCATTAATCTCTCACATTAGTTATTGACACTTTAAAGCAACATTAAATTGTATGAGCTTATGAAATAAGCGACACAAATATAGTAAACTTTTATAACATATAATACACAGTTATCATTAAAGATAGTCATAGAACATTTTGCTCGTTTTAATTTCCTGGTGAATATAATGCCTTTTTTTTTTTTTTTTGTTATTTGTGGTTTGCAAAAAACTGCAAGTTGTATCCAGCAACCAATGCTGAAACAAAAAACTATGCTTGAAACTAAAAGATAGCTTTTGTTTGGATCTAAAAACCCATAGCATGTGACATACCTCCAAAAGTCCCTTGCCTGTTGTTACCTCAACAGTAATAGCCACTGCAAAGCCAATCATTGCAAATCGGCCTAGCCATACATCCAAACTGTTGTCCTGGGTGCCTTGTTCACATCTTATGGAAAGTGACATTGCTTTGCCTGCAGGCTGCTTTTGGTAACAAGTTCGTCGTATCACTAAAAATGAAAGCAAGCATCAGCTCTCACCAATTAAGTGATCATTAGGTTGCAAAGAATATTGAGGAAAATTTAAAACTACATTTTACAAATAATTCAAATTCTCTTTTCTTTTAGTATGTTCTCTTAGTGACCATATAGAAACAAGAGGGGAATAAGGAAAAGAAAAGCCATACCACATGAGGCAAGGAAAAAGAGAAAGTAAGAAAAGAAAAATGGGAGCATTGACCAGACAAGAATTTTGATGATAGATATGCAATTTGAACTTCAGAGCAATGAAAATGATTTCAAATTTTTAAATATTAAAAAAAAAAAAAAAAAAAAAAAAGAACATCTGTGTATGTCATGTCAGGTAAGCATTCAGACTAAAAGCTCATGAGCTCACATCTGAATCACTGCATTTTTTGCCAGCAAACATGGCAACTGTTATCCTGGGTAAGCAAAGAAATTGGCAACACATTATCACAACCCAAGTACCTTAGATAGGATACTGGCAAAACGGTTGCATTCATATGTTCAAATGTGAGATGATCACAAAATTATAAGAAATTTTCTAACAGTGGTGAAATCTTTAAGAAAGAAAATGACTTAGACAAATTGTTCAAAATAAACAAGTTATGCCTATAGTCATGTTATACTAAATAGGTAGGTGAGAACTATAAATAGACCATCATTAACACAATTATTGTAAAATGGTTGTGAGAGCAATAAGGTTAATCACTAAAGAATTTGATTTTGATCATTGAGCACATGCTCTGTACCATCACAGCCACAAATCAGTACCACAATCTAGCTAAGATGATAAAAGAAAAAAAAAAAAAAAAAAGGAGATATCAGGACACCTTTTATAAGTAAATTTAACTGAAAAGGGAAAAAGAAAATGAAGGCAAGGGGACGTAACCCAAGTACACAAAAAGTATACAAGAATGAACCACCTCGAGCAAAAGACAGAGAAAAGGAAAAATAGACCAAGGCAATAGCAAAATCCCAAAGCAAAGGTGTGTTTGGCCATCCAAACATTTAGGTGTATAGATAAAAATAAGCTGGGAGATATGTTAAGCATGACTCGTTAATAATGAGGTACATTGGGCACCAACATGATTTACAATTACTTCAAAAACTCTTCTAGTGGAATACGAAGATAAAGCCTAGTTAATTTCTCTTTTAGAAGTCATTGTAAGTTATGCCCTACTTGCCTAAGGTGTTTTTACTGTAGCATTGAAACATCTACTGCAGTTAGTGGAGATTGTTCAATGGATATTCTGGGGTAGCATAAAGGAGTATTTGGCAAGAAAATGAATGGAAAGGACAAAAAACATAATACTTCCTTGATTAGCAAGACAACTAGAATATGATTCACATCAAATACAATAATATCACTCTCTAGGATATGATAAGAACCTTAAGACCTTCACTCACCCTGGATAAAACAACTCTTTGTGATTGTAGCACTAAAACCCACATTTCAAAACCTCACCATAGAGAAAGCCCCAAATTTTTCTTCTTCAAGTGTCTCAACGACAAAAGAAAAAACAAATTGCTTTTCTTTGCTCTCTCTCACACACACACGCGCACTGCAACTTTTTTTCTTTTCCTATCCGGCTTGCAGCACTCTTTTCTTCTCTTTCATTTTTTGTTTTCCTAGATGGCACCCTTCTTCAAACCATTCAAGAAATTCTGCTTTTTATAATAAAGCCCAGTTGCCTATTACTTCTCCTAATCCAAGGAGAACTATTGATTATGCTTTTATAAGTTTTCTTTCTTCCTGTGGTTTACTAGACCACCAACATTAACTACAACTTCTTTTCAAGAAGGTAAATATAGATATGGGAATCAGTTACCTGCTCACTACATAATTCGTAGGAGCAAAAATTGCAATAAAAAATCTTCTTTTCAAATAACTAATTGTACTCTAGGAATAAGGATACGAAATAGCGACATGAGCAATTTCTGAAAAATTATGACATGACAAGTTGGAAACAACACCAGTATGACACGGGTATGGTATCCCAAATGAAGTGTCCATGCTTCCTAGATTGTACCAACAACAACAACAACAACAACAACTCGCACACACAGACACAGCACAGCTTTGGTAGCATACAATTTTGTGAATAATGGAAAATCGTAGCATTCATTCTACTTTTTTTTATTTAAAAATAATAATAATACTTTCAGCCTCATTTTAAGTTGCATATTTGTGTAGAAGTTTCTACAAGAAACAAACAAGAAGCACTGAAAATATAATTAGAATGCTTACAGAGCGGAGAACCAGTGGCGAAAACGGACCCAGATAGTGAAAGCTTGGAAAGTGGAAGGCGAGGAGTTGCAGAAGAGGTTTTGGGTGAGCTAAAAGCATATACATCTGCAACATAGTCATCACCTTCATTATTATAATGAAAAAACAAAGTACGAGGTTAATGAAAGTAAAACTCATTGACAGAGAGAGAGAGAGAGAGAGAGAGAGAGAGGGGGGGGGGTACCTCGGACCGAAAGGGAGAGAGACGAGGAAATTTGAGCTAAGGCCATGGAGACTGAGAGGAGCTGTGTAGTGTGGAGTGTACAGGAAAGCCTGTAGATAACTGGAATTTTGGTATGGGACAGTTGATGTTGAAGATGATGACCTTATATTTTTGGGAGTTAGGGATCTGCCCACGTGTACTCATTTGCCAAAATTGTTTTGGATTCATACAATGATTTCTCGGGTATTCTACGAGTAGACTTTCTTGGATACTCTTAAGAATAGATTTCTTTAAATTCTAACCACTCTTTAATGATTTAATGGTTAAGATTCTGTCATGTCAATATTTCACTAACAATATTCTTAAAATAATAAAATAATGTTGCAAGCAAAACAATTAAGAATATTGTTAGTGGAATACTGATATGGCAAAATTTAGACCATTAAATTATTAAGGAATGATTAGGATTTAAGGAAATCTAGATGGTAGAATATCCTAAAAAATCTAAAGGATCTGAATCCAAATTGTTTTATTTATGGAAAAAGTTTAGCAATAACGTTGCTCATTAAAATAAGAAAGGTGTTATGTTCCCAATATTATTTGAATTGTGTACTTTTTATACTCTTGATACATATGATAAATTTTGTATCAATCAAATATTATTTACTATATGATTTATAAGTTTATATTTTATGCATAATTTTAAACTACCAAAACTTGTAATTTAAACAATTTTATATTTTATGATAATTTTAAACTATAAAAACTTGTAATTTAAACAATTTATTGATGATATAGCTATTAATCTTTAATTTTCTAGAAATTTTGCAAGTATAGAGGATATAAGAAGAAAATATAATCCAATAATAGATTTGTCAAAATTTACCTCCAATAAAAAAAATATTAAGTAAGGTTGTAATTTTGGACTATAACTAATTTTGTAACTAAATTTTATCATTTTATTTGTACTATGCGGCTTTTTAAACTATAATAAATTGGACAAAATTTAGTTACAAAATTTATTATAGTCTAAAGCTTAGGGGTGGCAATTTTTATTCATATCCATGAACCCGCCCATTACCCACTTTATTTGGATAAGTCTTAACCCAACCCATTTGAATATTTGGGTTAAATGGGTAAAGACCTCCATTTGGTTATTTAATTAGATGGGTCTAAATGGATAAATCCACCAATAACCACTAAAACCATCTAAAATTTAAATTTAAATAAACCCACAAAAACCCACTAAACACTTCTAAAATCTAAAACTTAAATAAAGAATTTAACCTTCTTAAACCCAAAACATTCGGCCCTCAATAAAATAAAATAAAATAAAATAAAAAATTCCTACATTTTCTCATCATCCAAAGAGACTCGTAACAAACACAAAACCAAAAATAGCACATGATCACATTCTCGGCAACCAAACATACACTACAGAACACAGCCTATCTTCTTTCAATATCCTATCCATTTGCACATAATCTGAAACCACAATACTCTATTTGATATCGGTCTTACGGCGAAATTTGGAACTAAATGACGGCATTTTTCTCGTTCTCCATACGAGTGATTCCACCGGAAGCGTGACTCACTTTCTTGTCGAAAATAAGGCCTTTCACAAGCTCGGGCTTCCATCTCTGGTGATCGCTGACGACATGAACAACGAGCTCGACGACAAGCTGAAGCTATCCTTGGCATAATCGAGCTCTGAAGCCTTAGTGTTTGAAGCAAAAGCATTGGGCTTTGTGAAGTTAAGAGTCAAGCTCTAGGGATGAGAAACGTAGCTCTCCAGAGCAGTGATGGAGATCTGGGACACGGCGGTTGGAGCAACAACCGGCTCCTCAAACCTTGTGTCGTGGCTTCTTGTATAGCCGTCTAATCATCCATTTTCGGAAAGCCCAGGAGATCCACCGCCATTCATAGGCTTAGCAAGGTTTTGTTTTTGTTTATTGCGTTTATTTTTTTGCTTTTGAAATGAATGTGTTTTTTTTAGTGGAATCAGAAACGGAAAATAATAGCAAAGATACTATTTGTTTTTTTTAGTTTAAATTATATGGTGGAACCACCATCTTCCTTTATTTGATGGACTTTCTCTTGTCCTATTAGATTTCTTTTTCTCACAGTGTTTCACTACTCACCAATTAAATGGGTTAAATGGGTGGGTTATTAATTAAATGGGTTGGGCAGGCAATGAATAATTAATTTATATATAAATGGGTCATAAATGGATAAATGGGTAATTACACACCCAACCCATTTATGACTCAACCCGCCCATTTGCCACCCCTACTAAAGGTACAACCTTACTTAATAAAATAAATATTACTACATATTTTGAAAATTTAACTATTGAAATGCATGTTCATTACGCTCTTAATATACATGTTAAATTTTGTGTCTATCAGATATTATTTATTATATGATCTATAAGTTTATATGTTATGCATAATTTTAAACTACAAAAACTTGTAATTTAAACAATTTATTGATAACATAGCTATTGATCTTTAATTTTCTAGAAATTTTGCAAATATGAAGAATATAAGAATAACACATAATCCAATAATAGATTTATCAAAACTCAAATCCAATAAAAAAATATAGAGTAAGGTTGTAGTCTTAGGCTCCAACCAATTTTGTAACTAAACTAGTAAACTTTGTCCTAATAAATTATTGGTGGGAAATGCTAACAGATGCTATTAGGGTAATGGTTAATAATTTATTTGAAGAAATTTTTTATTAAAAAAAAATTAATATTTTGACAGTTTTTTCCACTTTCCATAAAAGTGATGTCAAAACTTTCCTAAAATGGATTGTTAACCAATGCCCTACTTATTAATGATATAAGGTTTAACCGTTATAGTTAACATGCTTTTTTTGTCTACCTTGGTTTTTTTCAATTGATTCAACTTATTTTTTAAAACAAAATAAGTTGATAAAAATAAATTCATATAGTGTCCATTTGAAAATTACATATTTTTAGTAGTTTATTTGTATAATGTAAGTCAAAAAAGCTAAAAATTAGCTTATTTTTAAAAGTTGAAATTTACAGAAATGAATTACTTGGCACGATGGATGAAGAGAGAACCCTCCAATTATATTATTTCAAATAAACTTTAAAATAAAAAATAGTGTGGGAATTACAAATATTGGATAATTTAGGCAAAAAGTTAGCTTATAATTGGTTGTCAGAAGATATAATTTTTGGTTAGCTTAATGTCCATCTATGAATTGCTTATTTTCTGTAATTTATAATGTTTATCAAAAGATATAATTTTTGGTAACTTTCATGTTAAATGTGTTACAAAAAACCTAAAAAATATATTATTTGTAAATAAATTGAGACAGAAGACAAAAAGCAAAACTTATGGAACAAATCACAAATGCACACTTAAACACAATTTAAATTTGGGTTTAGAAGTGGGCTCAAGTGATAGTTCACTCATATTGGTGGTGCCCTGCCAGCTATTGCCTATGATTGAAATTCCACATCCTCCTCTCTCCCACTATTTATCTATCTATAAATATATCAAAAGGAAAAAATTAAAAAAAAAAAAAAAAAAAGAAGAAGAAAAAGCTTTCAATGAAGCCTCTAAGCAAGTATTTTATACTGAGGTTACGCCAAGTAACTACTCTCACTAATTAGTAAATTAATTATATATTTTTTGTTATGATATATGTAGGGATAATGGCCCAAAATTGTATATTGGGCCTTGGACCTTATCCGAGGACATTGGCATGTTTGAGGAGGGATAATTAGTTGAGGGATGCCAGTTTAGAGTCTCATGAGTAAAAAATGAGTAGAAAGCGGTCCGAGGAGGAATTCCTCCTCGGTGCAACAAATATAACTCAGATACGTATTCCAACGACGAGACTGACCTTCATCGAAGCTCCAGTGTTAGCAGCGTGCCTCATGAACACACGAGAATGAAGGGAATCCAAAAAATATCTAAGGAAAAGCTGCTAGCTTCGCATTAAATGCACTGCAGCTACTTTTCTGGCCGCATTTATGTGGAAAAGACTCCTGAACAGTGCTTCCTTGGCTACCGCAACTCACAGAAAGCCAGAAGGGATATCTGATGGGACGGGCACTCAAGTAGTGGCTTAGATGATTGACAAATTGAAGGTCGAGATCACCGGGAATGAGATATATAATATAAGAGACCCTTGGAGGAAAGGGGATCAAAAAAAGGGAGAAAGAACACTGTAGCAACCAAAGTTGCACTTGTAATTAGTTTTATCAATCTATACCAAGGTTTGCCTCCTCGGACAGGGAATTTATTCAGTACTATGTGCCTTATTCTTGCTTGATCATCTTTTAAATCCATACTAGCTGTTGTTAAATTCATTAGGGCCTAATTCTTTGACCCATTCTCTACAAATTTATTGTACTGGGCTCACTGGGCCAAGATCCCATACATTTTGGGCTTGGGCTGTAAATCGTGTCCCTATAATTGGCGCCGTCTGTGGGAAGAACTTGTTTGACAGTGAGTGCAGCGGTTAACAATGGTAGGTTCAGGTCCATACCAAGCAAAGTCTAGGGGATCCCAGCATGGCGACTCTTTGGTCAACCTTAAACAAAGAGGTGACTGCGAGGGAAGTGTGCATACCACACATACTAGTAAGAGTCAACCCTGAGGTGGAAGCCATATCTCTCATGCAAAAAGCAACAAGGGCATGCAACTGGAGATTGACCAGTTGAAGAGGAAGTTACGCCATGCACGGCAAAGGCAAACCCCCTCCAACTCTGATGTTTCTTCTGATGACAAAAGGGACGTTAACTACAGGCAAAGGTCTCGAACGTCACCCAGCGAATCTTTCTCCTATGAGGAGGAACAACGTCGTGAGCAGAGAGTTCAAAGCCCGCCTCATAAAGGCATGGAGAACGACGCTATAAGCAAGGCCTTGGACCAAATCTCCAAGTCACCCTTCACTCGCAAAATCGAGGGGGCGAGACTTCCTCGACGATTCACTCAACCTGTTTTCACTATGTGCAACGGTAGAACAGATCCCGTGAAGCATGTAAGGCACTTCAATCAGAGGCTGGCTGTACATTCCAAGGACGAAGCCTTGATGTGTAAGTTTTTCCCATCCAGTCTGGGACCTGTTGCGATGAGATGATTCGACAGTCTAAGAGCAGATTCCATAAGTTCCTTTAAAGAGCTCACCCAAGCGTTTGGTTCCCGCTTCGTCACCTGTAACAGGGTTCCTCAACCCTCAGCTTCCTTTCTATCTTTAAGCATACGAGAGGGAGAGACCCTGAAAACGTATTTGGATAGATACCAGGAGATGTTCAATGAAATAAATGGTGACTTTAAAGATGTGGCCATTAGTACCTTCAAGCTCGGCCTCCCAACCAATCATGGTTTGAGGAAATCCTTAACCGATAAACCTGTCACTAGCGTGCGCCAACTCATGGACCGGATTGATAAATATAAAAGGGTTGAAAAAGACCAGTAGCAAGGAAAAGAAAAGGAAAAAGGCTATCCCTCAAGAGATGAGGGATTTCAGGTCGGACCAATACAATAACAATTGGCCTAGGATGGACTACATCGAGCAACCAGGGCTTGCTAACGCTCAGGCAGTCAATGCAATGTTCCAAGAGCCAGTGCATCAAGTTCTGGAGTAGATTAGATACGAGTCATTCTTTAAATGGCCAAATAAAATGGCGGGAAACCCCTCAAGACGCAACCACAACCTCTATTGCCAATACCACCAAGATCATGGACACACCACAGAAGATTGTAGAAGTCTGTGAGACCACCTAGACTAGCTCGTCCATAAAGGAAAGTTGAAGCAACTCTTGCACCATTCTAATGGTCAGGGGGGCTAGACAAACTCAGAATCCCGGAGAGATGATTCTTCAAGACTCCCCCTTAGGAACGATAAATGTCATCTTTGCTGCTCTAGGGAGAACTGGGTCCTGCCCTTCTAGAGTGATGTCTGTGGCTCGGCTATCGGTTGATGACGCTAATCAAGAGCTAAAGAAGGCTAGACTAGACATCCAACCGGTTTTGGGCTTCTCGAACGAGGATAAAATCAGAACCATTCAACCCCATGATGATGCTTTGGTGGTTACCCTCAAGATTGAGGGATATCATGTGAAGAGGATGATGGTGGACCAAGGCAGTGGTGCTGAGATAATGTACCCCGACCTGTATAAGGGACTGAACTTGAAACTTAAGGACCTAACACCCTACAGCTCGCCCTTGATGAGTTTTGATAGGAAAGTCGTCATCCCGAAGGGCCAAATTAGACTACCCATACAGACTGGTTCAAAGGTAGTGGAGGTAGACTTCATCGTAGTGGACGCTTATTCACCCTACACAGCCATTGTGGCCAGGCCTTGGCTTCATACCATAGGGGCCGTTTCTTCTACTCTACACCAGAAGGTGAAATACCCATCTGGGGGCCAGGTTAAGGAGATCTTGAGAAATCAATCTGTGGCTAGGCAATGCCTAGTGGCTGCCATCCGGCATCAGCTCAAGGCCGAGTTTTCAGCCCATGCCGAATGGGGCTTATAGCAATTAAAAGCTCTGATGTTATTCGTCGATGGGTCGGCTAAGGAGGCGAAGTGTGAAGATTTGGTAAAGGTTGTTATTGGTGACGATCCAGAGAAATTCTTTCAGATTGGGGCTCAACTACCTTCTCTAGAAAAGGAAGAGCTGGTAGAGTTTATTAGAAAAAACGTTGATGTCTTCGCATAGAGTGCTTACGAAGCCCCAAGGGTGGACCCGAACTTCATCTGTCATCATCTAAATGTTAATCCGTCTGACATTCTCAAGAAGCAACTTCATCAGCGCTCATCCAAGGAACACTTTGTTGCTGTCAGAGATGAGGTGAAGAAACTAAAGCAAACGGGGGCTATCAAGGAGGTATTTTACCCTGAGTGGCTAGCCAATATCGTTGTGGTGAAGAAGAAGAGTGAGAAATGGTGAGTGTGTGTGGACTTCACAGATTTGAATAGGGCTTGCCCAAATGATCCTTTCCCTATGCCTAAGATAGACCAGCTGGTGGATGTAATCGTAGGCCATCCTCGGATAAGCTTCCTAGACGCCTTTCAGGAATACCACCAAATACCATTAGCCTTGGATGATCAGGAGAAGACAGCTTTCGTCACCCCCACAAGAAACTACCACTACAAAGTGATGCCATTCGGTTTGAAGAATGCGAAGTCTACCTATCAAAGGATAATGACTAGGATGTTTGAACCGCAGTTAGGCAAGAGCATTGAGATCTATATAGATGACATGGTGGTAAAAAGCAAGGTAGTGTCCAAGCACTTAGGAAATCTCGGGAACATATTCGAAATTCTGAGGAAACACAAGTTGCGCCTCAATGCTTCCAAATGCTCCTTTGGTGTGGGATCAAGCAAATTTCTGGGCTACATGGTAACCCATAGGGGAATTAAAGTTAACCCTGACCAGATTAAAGCAATCAACAGTTTACAACCACCTCGAAATTCCAAGGAAGTCCAGAAGCTAACCAGAATGACTACTGCCTTGAACCAGTTTATCTTTCAGTCAGCGGATAGGTGCCGACCTTTCTTCCTACTAATGAATAGATGGCAAGGTTTCGAGTGGACCGAGAAGTGTGCCTTAGCCTTCCAACAGCTTAAGGATTATCTCTCTCAGTCTCCTATCATGTCCAGCCCCGAGGTCGACGAAGTCCTATTCGCTTATATTGTTGTGGTCCCTTATGCTGTAAGCTTGGTCCTGATATAAGTTGATGGCAGCACACAAAGGCTAGTTTATCATGTGAACAGGTTACTACATGATGCCGAGATCTACTATCTTCCGTTGGAGAAAACTATTCTAGCAGTGGTACACACCACACGCAAACTCCCCCATTACTTTCAAGCACACACGATTATTGTCCTAACACAGCTTCCGCTCAGAGCTCTGCTCCGGAGCACTGATTACACAGGGAAGATTGCTAAATGAGCCACGATCCTAAGGGCTTTCGACATCAAATATATGCCTCGCACTTCTGTTAAGGGTCAACTCCTCGGGAATCTGGTAGCCGAGTTTGCTGAATCCCCATTAAAAGAAGAAACGGAAACACAACACATGGATGAAAAATCGCTTGGTATGATCTCCCAACAGGGCCCCCTATCCTAAAAAGTGTACGTTGACGATACTGCAAATCAGAGGGGTTTCAGAGTCGGGTTGATACTAGTATCCCCCGAAATGATCACCATCGAGAAATCATTAAAATTGGGATTCTCGACCACCAATAACGAAGCTGAATATGAAGTTCTGCTAATGGGAATGGCCATGGTGCGAAAAATGGGCGGAAAGGCCATAGATATGTTCTCAGACTCCAAATTGGTCGTTGGACAAATCAAAGGAGAGTTCGAAGCGAGGGATGAAAGAATGCATGGGTACTTGAGTCAAGTTAGGCACCTACAATCAGAATTCGAATCTTTCAGCCTGTTGCACATCCCTAGGAGTGGAAACACATACGCCGATTCTCTAGCCACGCTCGCAACCTCCTCGGCGCAAAGCTTATCTCGGGTTATCCTCGTAGGAGACTTGTGCAAGCCCACGGAGATGAACAGAGAGGTGGTTCATGTTCACCAAGTTAGGGTGGGGCCTAACTGGATGGACCCCATAGTACTGTTCCTAAAAGAGGACACCTTACCTAAGGAGAAATCAAAAGTAGACAAGGTACATAGAAAGGCTTCTTGGTTCTAGCTGTCCGAGGACCGAAAGCTATATAAATGCTCTTTCTCTGAGCCATACCTATTATGCATACACCCTGAGGTAACCGAATTACTCCTTGAAGAGTTGCATGAGGGGATTTGCGGGAGCCATACCGGAAGCAAATCTCTAGGGCACAAAACCATCACTCAAGGATATTAGTGGCCAAACATACAAAGAGAAGCACAAGAGTATGTAAAGAAGTGCAACCAGTGCTAAAGATTTGCACCAAACATACACCAACCGGGGGGAGTCCTTAATCCGCTATCCAACTCTTGGTTTTTCACTCAATTGGGCTTAGACATTGTGGGCCCTTTCCCTAAGGTAGCAGGAAACAAGAGATACCTGCTGGTCGACAAGAACTACTTCACTAAGTGGGTCGAAACTGAGCCTCTAGCAAACATCAGAGACATGGATGCCAAGAAGTTTGTTTGCAAGAACATCGTCACACGATTCGGAGCCCCTCGTACCCTCATCTCAGACAACGGCCTTCAATTTGACAGCAAATCTTTCAGAAGATACTGCTGTGACTGGGAATTACCAATAAGTATTCTACCCCAGCCTATCCCCAATGAAATGGGTAAACTGAGACTGTTAACAAGGTCATTGTAAGCGAACTCAAGAAGAGGTTGGACGATGTGAAGGGAAAATGGGTGCAAGAACTACCACATGTCCTGTAGACGTACTGAACCACACCTCACAGGTCGATGGGGGAGACTCTTTTCTCAATGACATACGGAGCCAAAGCTATTATCCTTTTAGAGACTGGCTTTTCAACATTAAGAATCAGCTCATTCAATCTGATCACTAACAACGAGCTACAGGAGAAGAGCTTAGACTTGATTAAAGAGAGAAGGGAAAATGCAATGGTCCAATTGGCATACTACCAACACAAGCTCAAGCGGGGTTATGATGCCAACATGAAGCTAAGGCCATTAGCACTTGGTGATCTGGTGTTGAGAAAGGTTCTGAGTACTGTAAAGAACCCAGCGTAGGGAAAGCTAGAACCCAATTAGAAAGGACCATATCGCATCATCTCGGTGGCTGATATAGGAGCATATTTTTTGGAAGACTTAGATGAGCATGTAATACCTTACCCTTAGAATGTAAACAACCTGAAAATGTATTATTATTAATAAGAGTTTCCTTTATCAACACGTTCATTTGTTATATATAGGCTTTGTACTCTCTGCTATTCTATCTTTTATAAGTGTTTAAACTAAACCTTAGTCATGCTTGAAGTCCTCGGACCAGATGCTTTGAAAAAATTAATACACTATGACATCTTTTATAAGTGTTTAAACTGAACCTTAGTCATGCCTAAAGTCCTCGGACTAGATACTTTGTGGAAATTAATACACTATGATATCTTTTATAAGTGTTTAAACCAAACATTTGTCATGCCTGAAGTCCTCAGACCAAATGTTTTGAGAAAATTAATACACTATGACATTTTTTATAAGTGTTTAAACTGAATCTTAGTCATGTCTGAAGTCCACAAACCAGATGTTTTGGGGAAATTAATACACTATGACATCTTTTATAAGTGTTAAACAGATCCCAAGTTATGTCAAGTCTCTCGGACCACATGCTTAGGTGAAATTAACACTCAATGACATCTTTTATAAGTGTTAAACAGATCCTAAGTTATGTCAGGTCTCTCGGACCACATACTTGGGTGAAATTAACACTCAATGACACCTTTTATTAGAGTTAAACAGATCCTAAGCTATGTCAGGTCTCTCAGACCACATACTTAGGTGAAATTAACACTCAACGACATCTTTCATAAGTGATTAAACCAAACCTTAGTCATGTTTGAAGTCCTCGGACCTGATGCTTTGGAAAAATTAACACTATGGAAATTGACATTATGAACATTTATTCATTTCTCCTAAGTGTTAAACAAAGCCTCAAATATGCCTGGTTCTTCGAACCACATATCTTAGTAAAATTAACACCCTAATACACATATTCCAATCTTTCTAAGTATTCGATAGAATCCCTGATCATACTTGGTCATCCAGATCGCGTGCCTGGGATGCTTAACATTATGATACTTATTCGTTTTTCACTAAGTGTCAAACTAAGTCCAAAATTATGCCCAACTCCTCAGATGGGTGGCTTTGGAGTAAATTATGTATCTCCACTCTGTGCAGCTTGCATCACAAAGGATTCCATTCTCAGTACAAGTATGCGGTAAATCTCTTTATGGATGGTACTTAGTCAAATTGTTTAAGCTAGTAGCATAATATTTATGTTACTTGTTATTAAAGATTGAATGGCAATACATCAAATCTATGGTAAACTTGAGAAACATATGAAGTAAGGGCACAAGAAATAGAAATAAGAGTCTATTCATTGATCAAAGAAAAATGCATTACAAAAAGGGGTAGAACACCATTATAAAGAAAAATACAAAAAAAAAAAACAAAAAAACAAAAACAAAAAACAAAACGACAAAAGAAAATCTTACTCCTTAACCTTTGCCTATGGGGGGGGGGGGGGGGGGGGGAGGGCTTCTTAGAATCAGCCTTCTCGGGTTGAGGATTCCCGACCTGAGACTTAAGCTTTGCGTCCTTGGCTTGGGAGACCACATCCCTGATTGTGAGGGAGTCCTCAGAGGGTTTAGCCTTCGACAGTGACTGAGCCTCCTCGCCCACTCTAACCCCTTTTAAAACTTCAACATTAGGAGGAGGAGCTTGAGTGGTAAGGAGTTGCTCGGGAGGAGGGACCGTTTTCGGAATTTCTCGAATATCCACAGGGTAGAAGATATTTTCAGCCCTCCTAAGCTCAGAGTCTACAGGAACCCCCGCTCGATCCATGGCTACTCCTCATGACTCGGCGCAGTAGTCCCCGCACACTGTGGCCACCTCCTCCGCCAGCTGTTTTCCATTTCTGTCACCCCACGTTCGTAGGATGCCGTCACCGCGGCCTCAGCGGCTTCCCTAGCCACCCGAGCTATGTCTTTAACTTTCTGCAACTCTACCTTTAGATCCAAAACAGTTTGCTTTTCAGTGGCCAGGTTAATCTCGGATATGTGTAGTTTATGGCGCTAATCCTCAGCTTGTTTCTCCACGGTCTTTATTCTTGCCTCGACACTCAGATGAGCTTTGTCCACTTCTTTTAGTTTTTCGGACAGCTCAGCCTGCTTATGCTTTAAAACCCCCAGCTGCTTCTTAGTCTTAGCCTGGGAATAAGCCTCCGCCTTAGCTTGATAACGGGCGTCCTTGACCCACTCCTCGGCTACAAAAATTTTATGGGTAAGCTGCATAGAAATAACAGAGGAGTGAGACAGAATAAAGGAGCTGCTAAATGCTTAACTCAAGAGATATGCCGAAACACTCACCATAGCAAGGTCCCTTTTTAGGGACAGGAAGAGATCGGGCTACTTATAGCGCCTATAAGCATCCATGTCCCTGGGCAGGAGAAGCGGCTCCTCAAGGGCTTCGGCAACGTAGTCTGAATGCCCTCCCTAGAAATTTAGTACCGAGCCATCCCAAGGAATGGGGGCACCATCCAACTCCAACCTAGGAGCCCAAACGCGCTGCGGTCAGCGCACGTCGGCCCTGAGGAAGTCCTCTTTGCTTTCCACCGATGAGCCCCTCTTTCCTCTGGTGGTCTTTTGTTGCTTTCCCCCCTTTGGGGGAACCATTTCGCCCTCCTCCACCTCTAACACTTCTGGCTCCTTCCTTTTCTTCTTTGGGTTCGAATTAGGGAGCAATCCGACAGAAGTTACAAGGAAAGGAGGAGGAGGCGGGAGGTTGGTAGGAACTTGGGACTTGGGGGCATCTCTAAATGACCCCCCTTAATTCCTCGCAGCAAGGAGACTCTTTAATCCCTTCCTTGACTTAACGTCCATTACTTCTTCCTCCTCAAAACTAGGATTAGCAAGGGCAATAACGAGCCTAGGAGATTAGGCAGCAGAGTGTCTGTCTAACTCGTCCTCGGAATTCGCAAGTCAAATTATAGGGTTCGCCTTTTCTTCCTCGTCCCCCTCAAATCGGAACTGGTCAATTTTAGTGTCGAGTGACAAATTTATAAAGGCTATCTCCTCCCTCGGAGCAGCTACTTCCTAAGGAGCACGTTGGATGGGCAGAGCGTTGGGGGGAAGATCTCTCTGAGCTAGCACAGAAACATCAATACGCTTCAGCCTAAGGTCACCAACTTTGATCGCTTGACCTGCATCTTGAAACACGCGTGATATAGGCTCGTAGTCTAATATTAGGTGAGCGACTCGGAGTTGCCCGTCCTTGCTTATAAATACTTCAAATCTTAGTAATGCGTTAAGAGCTGGAGCATTGGTTAAGCTAAGCCTCGGAGCAATATGAGCTTTATCTGCAAAAAACAATCGAGGAGGAAATTATAGTTAGATTGATAGGAGTTCTTATTATGGGAGAATGAAACAATAAAGAAGGAAGGAAGAGAAGCTAAAAGGGCTAAATTCCCTGCTAAGGGACCTAATCCTAAGATATTCTACCTGGTTCTCCAACCCGAGTGTGGCAGTGAAGACCGTCATGCCACTCCCCAGAAGCAATTAAATAATCATCCTTTAAGCCCTTGTTGGACTTAGGAAGGCAGGATATCAACCTAACAACGTCGAACCGGGACTTGAGATAATACGACGCCGTGCCATGTTAGTCCTAGATTCATCTGATCGTTTAGAGCGTCTATACTCCTTAAGACCTTGAACAGGTTGGGAGCACACTGATGGGGGCATAACCTGTGGTTGAGCAGGTAGTCTTTGATTATCGTACCCACCTGTGGTTGAGCAGGTAGTCTCTGATTATCCTACCCATAAGAAGTGTCATTTCTCCCTCTATAAATGCGATCATTGGAATGAGAACTTCACCCACTTCCCTATCTGTGAGTACCTAGTCCGGGGAACAATATTGTAGGGCTACCCCCTGTGGAATATGGTACTTCGTCCTAAAACCCTCCATGCTGGTTGGGGAGTCAACTAGGTGTTTGAACCTACCCATTCGAACACGCCAAGGAAAAGCGAAAGGAGTTTTCTGGGAAGAAAGAAGGCCGAGGAGGTTGGCCGAAGAGAAAAAGAATTTGAAGAAATGAATACTTACTAGGATAAGTACTTGTGTAAGTCCTTGAGACCTTTAAAAGGATTTTCAAAGATCTCTTGAAGAAAAAGGGTGGTGAAGCTTGGAAATTTAGAGAGCATTGTAAATTTTGAATGTTTGGAATCTCTGAAAGTTTGAAGACTTATAAAATGAAGGGAGAGTGACTGCCCTTAAAGCTTTATATAGAGGGTAGAAATAAGTGGGAGTTTTCCCACTCAAAATTTAGAGGGAAATATCAACCGTTGGATCTACATCTTACTGTTAGATGCAGGGGACAAAGCGCCACCTAGAGCAATTAATGACACGTCGCGGGCTCCGAAGTGTCAGTAACAATCATGGAACACGCAAACAGTAATTCCACACGTGTGAACCAAGGAAATAAATGGTTTTGTCTCTTAAAAATCAAAACCCCACCTTTTCTCCTCGGATGAGGGGGAAAAGCTAGAGTTTTTAGGGGCTATTATAGGGATAAAGGCCTAAAATTGTATATTGAGCCTTGGCCTTATCCGAGGACGTTGACATGTCCAAGGAGGGATAATTAGTTGAAGGACACCAGTTTAGAGTCTCATGAGTAAAAATGGAGTAGAAGGCGGTCCGAGGAGGGATAATTAGTTGAGGGACACCAATTTAGAATCTCATTAGTAAAAAAGGAGTATAAGGCGGCCCGAGGAGAAATTCCCCCTTGACTACGACAAATATAACTCAGATACGTATTTCAACGACGAGACTAACCTCCATCGAAGCTCTAGTGTTATTAGCGTGTCTCATGAACACACAAGAAGGAAGGGAATCTAAAAAATATCTAAGGAAAAGTTGTTACATCCACATTAAATGCACCACAGCTACTTTTCAGGCCGCATTTATGTGGACAAGACCCCTGAACAGTGCTTCCTTAGCTACCGTAACTCACAGAGAGCCAGAATGGGTGTCTGATGGGACGGGCACTTAAGTAGTGGCTTAGATGGTTGACAAATGGAGGGCCGAGATCATCGAGAATAAGATATATAATGTAAGAGACCCTTGGAGGAAAGGGGATCGGAAAAGCGAGAAAGAACACTGTAGCAACCAAAGTTACACTTGTAATCAGTTCTATCGATCTATACCAAGGTTTGCCTCCTCTGATAGGGAATTTATTCAGTCCTATGTGCCTTATTCTTGCTTGATCATCTTTTAAATCCATACCAGCCGTTGTTAAATTCATTAGAGTCTAGTTCTTTGACCCACTCTTTACAAATTTATTGTACTGGGCTCACTGGGCCAAGATCCCATACATTTTGGGCTTGGGCTGTAAATTGCGTCCGTACAATATATTTCTTCAATTAAAGTATAATATTTAACAACTCTTTAATTTAGTTAAAACTTTATTATTTAAATTTCAACAAATTCAACATAGAAGTCATAGTTGCACTAAATGGCTACTCTTACTAATTAGTAAATTAATTATACATTTTTTGTTATAATATATTTCCTCAATTAAGGGATAATATATAACAACTGTTTAATTTAGGTAAAACTTTATTATTTACTCCCTCTGTCCCAGTTTGTTTGTCCTCTATTCCATTTGAACTTTATTATTTAAATTCAACAAATTCAGCATTGAAGTCATGGTTGCGCTAAATGGCTACTCTCACTAATTAGTAAATTAATTATATATTTTTTGTTATGATATATTTCCTCAATTAACAGATAATATATAACAACGGTTTAATTTAGGTAAAACTTTATCATTTACTATTATATTATATCATATCATATATAATAAAAGTTGGACTTAGAAGTTGTGGTTGCACCAAGTGACTACTCTCACTAATTAAGGAATAATATTTAATAATTTTTTAAGGAAAAGTTTGGCTACAAAATTGGTTATAGTCTAAGGTTACAACTTTAATATTACTACGTATTTTGAAAAGTTAACCGTTGGATTGTGTGTTCTTTATGGTCTTAACACGCATGTCAAATTTTGTGTCAATCAAATGTTATTTACTATATGATCTATAAACTCATTTTGTATCCATAATTTTATACTACAAAAACTTGCAATTTAAATATTTAATTGATGATATAGCTATTGATCTTTGATTTTCTGAAAATTTTACAAGTATGGAGGATATAAAAAGAAAATGTAATCCGATAGATGATTTGTCAATATTCATCTTTAATAAAAAGATATTGAGTAAAGTTATAACCAAGACTATAACCAATTTTGCAACTAAAATTTTTATCCATTGTTTAATTTATGTAAAACATTTTCCTTTAAATTTCAATGAATTTAAATTCTATTCAAATTAAAAGTTATTATCAAAAAATTTTAAACTGAAATTTCACACAACAACCCACGTTTTCTTTTTAAAAACAAAAAATCTATGTTTTGACTAAGGCGTAAGATTTAACAATAACTACTAAGTTACCAGCACAATGCACGGATAATATTGTAATGTTTTATGTAAGATAGTTTTGAAGAATGTTGTATATGTATTTGTGGAGTCATAGAATTTGGCAACCCCAGCCCACTCTATGCTAAGCCCAAGGCCCACGCCGAGGAGAAAGGAATGTCCGAGGACGAGTCAAGAAAGCTTCAATCACCTAGGAGTATCACCGAGAACAATCATGTCATCGGCCAGCCCGAACTATTGAAAGGAAGAGCAAAGTACCTTCAGAGCGTTCCAAGAGATAGGCAAGTACAACGGGTTGGCCATGTACAACGGGTTGGCCATAGAAGCATGGTGGAGGAGCAATTCCAAGAGGAACTGTCACCTCCACATTAAATGCCCACAACTAACGTTCTGGCCACAGTAATGAAGAAATGACCCCTGAACAATACTGCCTTAGTTGCTACCACCCACAAGAAGGATGGGAAAGTGGCTGATGGGACAAGTACTCAAGTGGTGACCTGCATGATCAACAAATGGAGGGCCAGGATTAACTAGAAGGGGATATAAAATGTAATAAGTCCTCCAAAAATGGAGACGGCAGTTTTAGAAGGAAAAAAGATCGTGGTACTTGTATCCTCTTTGTAACCTAGTGCTAAAGAAGGAATAAGAACTATACGATCCAAGGAAATTGCCGAGGAGCCTAGTTTCATATTTTAGTTTATGTTCCTGCCACTCGATCCATGTATTACCATGTTTAGTCGTTGCAATCCTCACTAGGGCCTAGTTCTTTGACCCGCACTCTACAAATTCATTGTATTGGGCCAGCTGGGCTTGAGTCTACTCATCCGCAAAGAATAGTGCTCGAACCCAGTCTCTACAGTATTATAGCATAATTGTTATATAACTTTATTAGTAATGAGTTCATCATAAAAAGCAACAATTATAAATTGCATACACATATCCATTATAATTATTCAATTAAAGTAATGAGAAAAAAAAAAATTAGAGAAAATTTTAGAATAAAAGTTGATATAGAATGTGTCTTAAATACCCACGATTAGTCACATCATTTACAAAACTCACAAATCTACAACGTCAAGTTGGACTTAAAAGTTGTGATTTCACCAAGTGACTACTCTCACTAATTAATGAATAATATTTAATAATTTTTTAAGGAAAAGTTTGGCTACAAAATTTGTTGTAGCCTAAGACTACAACTTTAATATTGCTACATATTTTGAAAATCTAACCGTTGAATTGTGTGTTTTTTATGCTTTTAATATATATGTTAAATTTTGTGTCAATCGAAAGTTATTTACTATATAATCTATAAACTTATTTTGTATGCATAATTTTATACTACAAAAACTTGCACTTTAAATATTTAATTGATGACTAGCAATTGATCTTTGATCTTCTGAAAATTTTACAAGTATGAAAGATATAAGAAGAAAATGTAATCCAATAGTGGATTTGTCAAAATTCACATTCAATAAAAAGATATTGAGTAAAGTTATAATCTAAACTATAATCAATTTTGCAGCCAAACTTGTTTTCCATTGTTTAATTTATGTAAAACTTTATCCTTTAAATTTCAATGAATTCAAATTCTATTCAAATTAAAAGTAATTATAAAAAATTTCTAAACTGAAATTTCACACAATAACCCAAGTTTTCTTTTTAAAAACGAAAAAACTTATGTTTTGACTAAGGGGTAAGATTTAACAATAACTAGTAAGTTACTCGTGCAATGCACGAATAATTTTGTAATGTTTTATATAAGATGATTTTGGAGAATGTTGTATATGTATTATAGCATAACTAGCATGTAACTCCATGCAAACACATGGACGCATTTAAAATTAAACAAAATTTTTATTACAAATGTACGGCGGGTAAGCCATTTGGGCCGCCCGAGGTTCCCAGAACCTTGAACAAAGTCACTTGGGCCAACCGAAACTTCCAGGCCCATTGTGACGACTTCCCTTGCTTCCCGGGTAAGCACACCCCGGTTATGTTTAAATTCACGGGCCGTACAGTACCAGCATCATGACCCGCGAATGCTCCCCGGGGAACCAACGCCGGACACACTCCTGACCGAGAAACTCCGTAGCCGAACATCTCGGAGGGAGAACCAATTCCAAGGCCACTCCCACCTAAACACCCACTTACGACTAACAGCATTGGACCTCCAAGAGCACTAGCGTCAGAGGCAATCATAACTGTTCCACTAACGTTTCTCTATAAATACTAGGGGTTGAGAAAAGGGAAAAGGTTGTTGAAGCAGGAAGAAGCAAGAAAGAGAGGAAGCAAAGCACAGAAGTCTGGTTGCAAGAACCACCCTTAGTAGGAAATCCTCAATCCCACGTTACTAAATAAGTTGTAAGCCCAAATGGTGTAGGCCCATCGGCCCATCAATTTTGGGTGCGTACAACAAAAATATAAATAATTAGTCAAATGAATTTTTTTTTAAAGCATGTAACACATGCATTCATGCATACATATAGATACATTTAAAATTAAACACAATTTTTATCATAAAATATAGATAATTAGTCAAATTATTTTTTTTAAAAGTAAATGTAATTAGTCACATATTAAAATTCTTATCTAAATTTAATACTACTTATGATCATTTTTTTTTTCTAATTTTTAATAGATAGAATGTGTGGTGATTTTTGTTATGTGATGATTTTTTTTTTTTAATTTTATAGTTTATTAATATTAAATTCTTAAGTGGATAATTATGATGTAGTTCCCACATAAATTTAGACACATTACACAAAATTGGATTACAATTTCAAATTCTAATTCAGTTTTCTCTAAGCTTTACCTATTAATATATATATATATATATATATAGAGAGAGAGAGAGAGAGAGAGAGAGAGAGAGAGAGAGAGAGAGAGAGAGAGAGAACTTATAAATTTGAATTTTTTTTTAGTTATATGATTATGTTTTTTTATGGTTTATTATATTGGACTCATCGTTTTTTACACTAAAGTAACTAATTTGACACAAAAATTTAAAAATTTAGATAAGATGGGACATATGACGCAAAATTAAATTCTAATTCTAATTCAAATTTTACACTAAATTAACTCGTTTGGCACAAAATTCTAAAATTTAGATTAGATAAGACACATGGCACAAAATTAGACTCTAATTAAATTCCAATTTGAAACTTAATTAGATTTTCTCTCTGCTTTACTTATTATTATATATATAGATGAATTCATCATAAAAAGAAAACAATTATAAATTGTATAAACATATCCATTATAATTATTCAATTGTAGTAAGAAAAAAAAAGTTTAGAGAAAATTATAGAATAAAAGTTGATATAGAATGTGTTTTTCTCTTTCTCCTTAATTCTAAAACAAAATACATATCCCAAACACCCACGGTTAATCATATCATCTACAAACCGACAAATTTACAACGTCTGACCTTGACATCAAAATCGTAATCGTCGTTGTCACTCAATATAAAATGTAGACTCTCATTCCTTGGTTGTAACAAACTCAGACGGGGTAGGATTAAATAAAACAATAATGTTAGACTTAGGTAGGTGTCGCCAAAAAGTTGAAGATAAATGACATCATTTTTTTACTGTGTGTATTTGACATGAGATGACATAAAGGGTTATGAGTAGGTATATATAAAAGGGTAGAAGTGTAAGAGGTGAAAATAGTGAATTAAAATGTAAAGAGTTTTGTGTGTATGTGTGAAAAATGAAAAGTTTTGAAATATTGAACCAAATTATACAAAAAAATATTTATTTTTTAACTAGAAAAGTCTTAAAGCATTGAACCAAATAAAACAAAAAGTCAATAATTAATTTGTTCTTATCTCTTATGTTGCTTAAGAGTATTTCAATTTTCTTCATAGAGTGTGCCACATGGCAGAATCCCATGCTTTCCGGTATGAGGACTCTGTTTATATATATATATATATATATTGATTTAAAACAAATTTGAATTCTATTCAAACTAAAAATCTATTATAAAAAAGTTTCTAAACTTAAATCTCACACAACCCCACGCTTTTGTTTTTTGTTTTTTCTTCCTCACGTTACATCTTATTAAATTAATATTTTATTATAATATTAAGCTACAAAGCTAGTGACTAAATGATAAGATTGAATAAAATTTAATTTAAATAAAATTTTATCATCTATGTTTTTAAAAATAGATAAACACGGGTAACGTCTAAACTCTAAACAATCAAAACTTAAAAGTAACTTTTTTATTAAAATTATTTACTTTTTTATAATTTATTATCACTATTTATTTAATAATTTAGTTTTAATTATTTTATAATTTTTGAACATCTTTATCAAGCTGTGCATCACATGGGAATATTACTAGTTAATGTGAAATATGTGCCATCATAATTCATATCATAAAATAACTAAATGGAAGAAGACACTTCATCCTTCAAGACTCAAGAGGCTCCTTTCTAAGCTTATTTAAAGGAGTCTTTCCCAGAATACAAGACGTGATGTTTCCTAGCATCCAATTCTCCATATGAAAAAAATCCATTTGTAACTAAACTATCCAATGTTTCGAAATCATTCAATTGTGAGTTGTAACTCTTTTCATTTGTAATAGCTTCAGTTTTTTCATCTATCCAAGTGTAATAACTCTCTAATATCGATATTTCTCAAAAAAAAAAAAACTCTCTAATATCGATGCATGTTTGTAAGTTTTTGAGAATTATTTCATGAGAATCATTACAGTTTACTATTTGTTGAGAGATAGTTTTCAATTTGTTGAAAAATAGTTTCAATTTATGATGTCTTTTTTTTATGATTGTTCTTCGTTATCAAATTAAAACATTAATTAATTTTTGGTATACGTGGAGATTGAACACTAAATTTTTTTGTGTAAATTATTATTAAATTATTTTATAGTTACTAAATTGAAAACTTACTGTTATAATTATGAACTTTGAGTAAAGTTTAGTTATAAAATTGTTATAATTATAAACTTCGAGTAAAGTTCAGTTATAAAATTGGATAGAGGTGAATGATATAGCCTTACTCCGAATCGGTGACCGTTCCCTTCTGCAAAGAGTTTCTCAGTCACCCAGAGACATAACCAAAGCAAATCCCATGTCCCATGACCATATCTAAGTTGACCCACGAAACCAAGACCCAAAAAAAAAAAATCATTGCTTCCACTCCCATTTCCACTCCTTCCACACTCTTCCACCGAATCCCATTCCATGCAACTTGGAATAACAAAACAAGAACAACAGTACTACTGAGTCACTGACCCAAAACCCACCCTCTTCTTCTTCTTCTTCTTCTCCTTCAATCCTTAACAGCTCTCCTTGAAAACTCCTTACTTTGCTCCAATGGCTTCCCTCTCAATCTCAATTGGGACCCACTTATCTTCAACCCGCCATTTCAAGAACTATTCACTTCCTCAAACCCAAAACTCAGTTCCTTCCCATCATTGCTTTGGCTCATCTCTGTGTAGAACCAGAGGTCCAAGATTGCTTGGCAATGGGGTTCTTGCTAGAGCTGAAGATAAGGCCAGAGGCTCTACGTCTTCTTCTTCTGCTTCGTCTCAGCCTCAACCAAACTCTAACTCTGAGAACCAGTTAGAGGTTATTCTTGTTCATTCTTACTAAATTTTCACTTTCTTAGAGTACCCATTTGGTGATTTCTTTAGATTATGAGTTTGAATGAGTGATTTTGGTGAAGTTCGGTGCATTGAATTAATGGGCTTGGGGAAAGTGATGAAATTTTGATTTTTGTTTTGTAGTTCTTTTAGGATTTTTCCTATATACATAGTTACAGTTACTAACTTAGGTGTTGTACTTAAGGTTCTTCAATTAAGTTTAACCACATGGCTGCATAGTCCAATAAGTCACATCTTTGAATTTAATTGTAGAGAAGATAACACTGTTTGCACTGTTTGACTTTAATGGATGAACTTAAGGTACAATACTTAAAGAATTGTACCAAAGTTTTTCCCTTTTAATTAAACTAATATTTGGTTAAAACCCTGGATGGTGGGATTTAAATTGCATATTCGGTAATAGTACCAGTATATGCATTTGTTATTTTGGCAAATTAATGTCATGTCATCATGGCAATGGGGTTTCGTTTTGCTTAAGTTAGATGTGCTGTTTTCCAAGATAGCACATTAGTTGCTGTTGCCAATCATGAAAATCTAAGAAAAGAAAAAATCTTCAAATTATAATGTGAAGATTTCAATTTAATGTGTTTCAATATTGTTATCACTAATATAGAGCTTATATATTTTCTGCTAATACTTCAAAATTGACCCTTTAACATGTTATCAGGAGCTGACACAAAAATCTGGATCATGTGATCCTTTATGTTCACTAGACGAAATAAGTTCAAGCGATTTTGAAGCCACTTACCAGCCCAAGACTGATTTGCTGAAAGCTCTTGCAGTAATTGCAGCAACTGCAACAGGGGCAGTGGCAATTAACCAATCATGGGTTGCCGCAAATCAGGTCCATTTTTGTTTTTTTGAGCTATCTTTTGTTTTGTGGGTTTCCTGTGATAATTACCTGCCTTTCAGGAAAAAGTGAACTAATTGATCTTGAGTTATAACGTTGGTTGTTTTGATCGTGTCTTGTGACATAGGATGTTGCGATGGCATTGCTATTTGGAATAGGATATGCAGGCATCATTTTTGAAGAATCTTTAGCTTTCAATAAAAGTGGAGTAGGATTACTGATGGCTGTGAGCTTATGGGCAGTGCGTAGCATTGGGGTAAGATTCTTTCTCACTACTTGAAATTAATGACATATTATCTAGCCACGACCCGTTGATGATTCCTTCTATGATATAAGTTTTAGTGGCAAGGAAGGCTTCATATATCCAGGTAGGCATTTATGGGCTGTTTTCAGTTGATATATCCTTTTCTAATGCTGAGTTCCTCGGCATAGTAATGTAAATTCAACAATGCCATAGACGTAACAATATTACAAATTTCACTACTTGGGGAGGTGACAAATTGTGATTAGTGCAACATTACTTTCACTAGGACCACCTTTAACATCGGTTTAATTGATGAGTTTGTTACTTCGTTTCATGTTGAGATTAAGACATCAAAGTTGCTTATGGGCTGACTAATTCTTCTGCCAGATATTGATAATAAAAAATATGGTTACTTATGATATGAAATGAGATCAAACTTTTGAACACTTCTGTTAATTTTTAGCTTTGGGTATGACAGGTGCTGAATTGAATCCCCCCCCCCCCCCCCTCCCTAAAACTGTGTATTCAAAGTGTTGCTCTTTTGTGAGTTTAAAGTGGGTTTTTTTTTTTTTTTTTCTCTTTTTTTAATCTAGTTTACACTCCGATGATCCTGAAGTCATTTTGGACTTTTTTTTTTTTTTTAAATTTTTAAATGTAATAGAGATTAGGGTAAGGCTTCCTTAAAGTCAAGTATTATTTCTACTCTTACCAGTCAAATTCGAATCATTTAAGAATATCTATACATTGATGCTACTTTGGGAAATCTAATTCATAAATATTTTTCTTTCAGACCAACCTTGCTAGTTGGATGCATTGGCTAGGCCCTATACCAGTTCTATTTCTTCTTCTTTCTTAGTTACTTTGCGTGTATCAGGACCATCTTGTCTATGTTTTATTCATAGATATGTATAAGGAACAATTTTTAGTATTATTGTTTATCTCTAGATAGAATCATTTATACAGAAAAAGGAATTTTTTTTCCCCCCAACAACAGCCCCCATGAGCAAGAGAGATGAGGATATTTGTCTGATGATTCTTATAAACTTTTTATATGTTTGGTGTTGTGAAATAATAGCTTTTTCTCATAAGTTGTCATCTGAAATAAACTTATTGTATGTATTTAATGTTACTGCTAATGTTTTTAGTGCAATCTACTTTCTTTATCCTTTTATACAAACTTCAAGGTCTTAATGCCTCTTACTACAATGATGTGGCTATATCTATTAAAAATGTATTGGTTGCAATGTGGGGTTTTTTTTTTTTTTCAATCTTAATTACTTTGTGTAGGTGTTTGACTTGTGTAGGCTCCTTCAACTGATATAGCTGTTTCAGAGCTAACGAATGCATCTGCAGAAGTCAGTGAAATAGTATTTTTCTTGTTTGGTGCAATGACCATTGTGGAGATAGTTGATGCTCATCAAGGTTTTAAGCTGGTTACCGACAATATAACCACCCGAAAGCCACGGACTCTCCTCTGGGTGGTGAGTGCTCTATTTTTGCTGACATAACCATAATAACTAATGTTGAAGTTTTAACATATCAAATTTAATCTTGACATCTAAACTAATATTTTTTCCCTATGGTCCAAGGTTTTGATCACTCATGGTATTGGTATTCGGTTTGGTGGTCAACAAAAGCCTTGGAAAATTACGAAAAAAAAAAGAATAGATTGATAAAAACCTTGAGCAAATCAAGTTGTCTGTTCACTGTAGTCCAAACTTCAGTTTCTATTGTACATCAATCAAATAACTTGGATTAGTTGGTATATAGGGGTAGGTTATCCATGTCCCTTAGCGAACATTGCTTGTCAGCATCATTCCTTGATGCTGAAGTGTTTCCCCTGCTGATTCATCAAAAAATGGAATTGCTATTCTTCTCTTTAAGTTAAATGCTACCCAAAAATTATTAGCTAATTTTCTATCATAATTATGATATTTAGTCCCTCTTTCAGTAAGAAATTCCAAAATATTGAATTTTCTAATTTTAATTTTTATAGAAATTAGCTATAACTTGTCTTATTCCACCAATGTGTTTCTCTGCAGGGACCTTAGTGGTCTATTTGATTCTAAATCTTCCTGTATCAGCCTTTTCCTTCTACACTACATTTTCTTATCTGTTAATGAAGTTTGACACAGTCATGAAAATTGCAGATTGGTTTGGTGACTTTTTTCCTTAGTTCGGTCCTTGATAACCTGACATCTACCATTGTCATGGTTTCTTTATTGAGGAAACTAGTACCTCCATCAGAATTTCGCAAGTATGAGCTGACTATTACTCTATTTTATCTCATGTGATTTAAATCTTCTTGAGTTTTGCATTTCATTAGTCTCTTGTCATGTATTGAATTTCAACAGTTCATTAAAACAAAAATATTCACTACAGTATTACAAGTTTGAGTTCTCCTGTACCATCCTCAAAAACTATATGAAATTAGGGTGTTTAACTTAGAGCTGTGGTTCTCAAATGTAGATTTTTCGTGATTATTTTCTTGAGAATGCATTTCAGGAATATTTGTTAATGGTGGATCTCTTGATTCCGCGCATTTCCAAGGGGGGTTGTTTTGTTTGTGTATCTTACTTATAGTATCAGAAAGCGTGGAGGCTTGAACCAGGAAATTTAGCTTTGATACCATATTAACCAAATAGTTAATCTAAAAGCTTAAAATGATGGGCATGGGTATGATTTATATATTGATATGCTCGAACACTCTTAATACTTACCAAAGTACAAGATGGTTATCATGAAGAATGTGGAGTTAGCTGTCACATCAGCAAGGAAGATAAAGAATTAAAGATCCTATTCTCGATCTTTATCTACTAGGGGTTCTCTAATATGATAGATAGGCTTTCTATTTGTCACTGCATATTCCGACCATGTCCTTCCCTTATCTGAGCCACAATCTTAGAAGACATGACTGGTAGAAGGCTATTTGAAAGTAAATACTTATGAAATGTATATCATCTCTTTATTTCTTTCCAGAATCAAGGACAATAAAATGTGCAAAACTTCAGAGAATTTAATGCCTTCATAGTCATGAACCTTATCTTAACTAAAAATGTTTAAGGGGTATGCTGTTAAAGTGCAGATAACAATATCATAACAGGATAATTGTGTTTCTCAGACACTTTTATCTACTGCCATGTCCAAATAGCTTGACCTTAATGGCTTTAAGGAGAACTCTGCTACATTGAAAGTGGCTGTGTGCTTACTATCTTATCTCTTCTCGAAAACTTTAGATCAAGTCCTTGCTAATCATATTTTTCTTTTTCAATTATTGATTTTATTGATAAATCTACATTTTCTGATTCAGATTTAATTGACAGGCTTCTGGGAGCTGTTGTTGTGATAGCAGCAAATGCAGGTGGTGCATGGACTCCCATAGGTGATGTTACCACTACTATGCTGTGGATACATGGTCAGATATCAACTTTGCAGACAATGAAGGTCTTTTAATTCTAACTAAATCATCACATGTACAGAATATGCCTGCATTTATGTGTTACATTGTCCATATATGGGACTTATGCATGATGCGTGTTATTTATTCTCGCCAAGGTATTCATTATATTGTCTTGATACAATACATTTCATGCTGCTGTTGCATATTTAATCCAATGAGATCCAACCAAAACATCTGCATTAGCTGACTGTCTTCCCCTAATGTCACTAAAACGTAATAGAATATAATTTTTTTGAATTTTATGACCTGACTGCAGTACTAGGAGTTCAGTTCACAAACTGGATATGTGTGTGGTTGGATGCGCATGTGTGCTTGCATGTTCCAAGTAGCTAAATATACATTATGTAAAAGGCGAAGCTTGCAAGATTTTAGTGTTTAATGTAATCAACTGATACTTGCTCTCTCTTTATCTTCTGCATATGTGTCTGAGAAAGAGAGCTAAGCAGGATCCTATCATGAGCTGGTCCAAATGAATATATGTTGAAAAAAACTGGGGGTGTAAATGCTGTAAAATGTGAGTTAACTGTAGTGGTGAAAAATACTTTTCTGTTCAAACTTTAGACTTCAGGTATGTTAAGCTTTTGTAACCCTCGGAGTTGAAATTTCTCCTGTAAATTTATGGAATTCACTTTTTTAATAAAAGTTAATTTTATTGATGATGATTTTAAACTAGAGCAAAGTTGAGTGTCAATCACTTCACTCATAAAATCTACTCTGCAATGATGAAATTTTAAACACCCTTATTATGGGGAACGGAAACCTGTTTATAATTAGTGATAAGAAAAGCTTATAAAGCATTTGGTTAAAGTTTAGCACTCCCCAGCTGTGGCTCTTTCAATGCCAGGTCCTTAAATCACTTGAGATATACTTGTTCAATTGCAGTGACTGGGAATGTTTAATTACAGAAGCACAGTGCTGAAATTAAATAAAGAGTTCCCATTATAGCATTTTCTTTTGTTACAGGACTTATTTGTACCTTCAGCTGTTTCTCTAGCTGTCCCACTGGCTCTTATGTCCCTGACTAGGTACTCTCCTTGCTATGGTTGTTAAAATCTAGATTTAAATTGTAAAACCTTATGATTTTATAATCCCAACTCCATCAAACAATGCGAAACGCTTTAAAAAACACCATGTTGTAGAATCTGGTGGAATAATAACCATGCCTTAGTCTCAAACCATGGTGGAATCTAGATTTAAATTGTAAAAAATCTATATTTTAATTAAGATCTTATGTACTTTTCAATTTAATAGAAAACTTTTATCATCTTGTGAGCTCTGATTTTATGTGCTTATCTAAAATATTGATATTGTTAATAAGAACATGCTTACATATTACTCTATATACATTGTATCAAATTTTAATTGCAAGGATGCAGGATTTGAACCTTAACAAACTATCTATAACTTGTAAACAAAAAGTTTTACCTTTTGAGCTACAATCCAATCCAATTTTACAATCCAATTTTGTAGACCATTCAGTGATCCTAGGATCTAGGTTTAAACAGTCTTGCTTCTTGTATTGTCAAAGCAAAGCCAGTGAATTTTAGTTTAGAAAGGCTAGGTTTAAGTTTTTGGATTATGGATGATGTGATATGAGTTTCTCTTCTTCCGTCCAGTGAAGTTAATGGATACGGACAGGACTCTTCCAATGTTATGGCATCCGAACAGATGGCTCCCCGAGGACAGCTTGTTTTTTTTGTAGGTATTGGAGCTTTGATTTTTGTTCCAGTGTTCAAGGCCCTAACTGGTTTGCCTCCTTTTATGGGTATCCTGCTTGGACTTGGAGTTCTTTGGATTCTAACTGATGCTATTCACTATGGTGAATCTGAAAGGCAGAAGTTAAAAGTGCCACAAGCTTTATCACGGATTGACACTCAAGGAGTTCTTTTCTTCCTTGGAATACTTTTGTCCGTTAGCAGGTGAATGCGGAACACATTTTGAACTTCTGTGTTTCATGTACTCTTATGCTACATAATATATTGTTAGATATAGTAGCTGTATTTATGTGTCTCTGGAAGAAGATATTTATGATATATTAATCTGATTTCCTAAAAAACATTCTTGGATACATATACACGTGAGATATGCTAAGTTATTACTTCTGCATTATAACAAACTTGTTTTTTTTTTTTTTCTTCCCCTAGCCTTGAGGCTGCAGGGATTCTTCGGGAATTGGCGAATTACCTTGACGCTCACATTCCTAGTAGTGAAGTGATTGCCAGTGCAATAGGAGTCGTATCAGCAATTATAGATAATGTTCCACTGGTTGCAGCAACGATGGGGATGTATGACCTCACCTCCTTTCCCCAGGATTCTCAGTTTTGGCAGTTGATTGCATATTGTGCTGGCACTGGTGGATCCATGTTAGTTATTGGCTCGGCAGCTGGAGTAGCATTCATGGGAATGGAAAAGGTGGACTTCTTTTGGTACTTACGGAAGGTATGGACTGCTGTGTAGTGACATTTTATTGACTAAACTTTTATTTTTCTTTTTAGTAAAAGAAGTCATTCTTCTTTGTGCAGGTGAGTGGTTTTGCTTTTGCAGGTTATGTTGCTGGTATTGCCGCCTATCTAGCGATACATAATCTCCCCATCTCCCTACCATCAACTGTAGCTCAGGTTCCTTTCCTTTCTGGTTCATAAACTACGGAGAGCTTTTGCTTGGATGTTTCCCTGGCTTCAAACAAGGCAGTAAAGAAATGTTGCAATTCACATTAGTCTAGTGAAGATTGAGAGCACCTGGTTGTTCCGAATGTGGACATGGTTTTTTGAGATATAGAAAGTCAAAGGAAGACCAGTGGAAAAGATAGGTTGAGGTCATTTTGACCTCATGTCAATCAGATTTACAATATGATGAATTCAGTGAGAAATGTAAATAATATGCTTTATATCCAACAAGTCTTACTTTCAAGGTTAGAATGATTGGGTTAATATCAATGTTTCAGTTTCCACTCCTTATGACACTAGACAATTGCAAAGTACACATCTTTGAATATAGTGATGTATTTGCAAGGACTTTAACTCGACTTTCTCTTAAGATGTATTTTTGAAGCAGTAAAGAAAATTAAATATAGTTAAGACTTAAGACAGCTTGCATTTCAGCGAGCCCTCCTTGCATTCTTTACAACTCCTAAAGAAATCAGTATTATCAGTAGGGAAATTCCAAGAAAAAACTCATCAATCAGCCATCATGGTTGAATACTTAAAATCTCTCCATGTGAAAACAAAAGTAAAATTTTCCTGGAAAACGACTGCAACACTACACCAAGACAGAACCATACATGCATCCATTAAGTAATACGATTACAACTAGGCAGATTAAAACAGAAAATTGAATTTGGTAAACTTGGCAACTCAATGCAGTACAAACCTTTCATCGCAAAGCTAATTTATTGTTCTTCCTTTCCATCAAGCTACAACACTCATATAAACTATCAAAATCGGAACTAGGATGTGGTTATGACTAATACCACGCAACCAAAAAGGAAAAAGAAAGATGTAGTAATTGTGATCCACACTACAACTTGAGAAAAACAAACTCTTCAATGGCCGAAACTTCACCAATCTTCTTCAAAGCTTGCTTGCTTGGTTGGTCATCAACACCAATTGCCATTACAGCTTGCTTTCTAGGGGCAATCCTTCCCACACTCATAAAGCTGACATTCACATTCTCCTCACCCAAAATGCTCCCAACTGTTCCAATCATACCTGGCTGATCGACCTGTCTGCAGAGTAAAATACTACCTTCCAAGCTGACATCAACTTCGAAAGATCCTACCCTTGTCAGGTGGGGAATCCCATCCTTCACCCGCCCCTCAACCTTAATCTCCCCAGACTCTGATATTGCGGAGGCGAATTTGGATTCCACGTTCGCAATCTGGACTTGGATGAAATCAAGTGGGCTCTCAGGTGAACCATCTAGAACAATTCTCTCCTCTGATATCCTCAGACCTCTCTGCTTGGCAGTAAAATCAGCATTAACCAAATTCACAAACACACTAGATATGGGCTCAATGATACCCTTGGTGATCATGGCACGAAGAAGCCTGGTGTCAAGATCATCAGGAGCTCTAGCAGAAGCATATGTCACTTTAACGGTTTTCACACCACTTCCTCCTGCTACTAATTGCACAGCAAGTCTCCCCAGCTTCTCAGCAAGTACAACATATGGCTTCAGCTCCGATAACACCTGAACATAGAAAAGGAATGACAAAACATGAGGTTTTTGTGCTCCTTATAGCTAAAATTCACTTCAAAGGCGAAAGAAAACAACCGAGATGCCGCTTTCTTAATAGTACAAACACAATGCATAATTAATAGCCATCAGCCATTATTTGGCAGACAAGGCATATGGCTAGTTTTTTATTCTTGTAGTTACCATTAACAATAAATCTAGAAGTTAGGCATATAATTTGCATGCACCACAATGGGTATGTTCCTGATACTGCCTGTATTAGCCTGTCAATCTAGTTACCATGAATTTCCAATCTTAAAAAAAAATACTCCTAGTTAAATGAGATAAGGGAGACAGTTAAATGAACAGTTTCCAGCATTTAACCCTGAACCGGAAACATAGTCTGAGAGAAACTACTTCAAAATCACAATAACTATTAAATGAGCTGAAAAGTCCAAGCTTTATTTGGTGGGAGAGAGAATATCCATTTTTTGCGTTCTTATTTTTCCCCAAAAAACTCTTTTGTTTCTCCACTTGTATCAGTGATTCTTCTATCTTTAATAAAGCTATTTACTACTTATCACAAAAAGCAGAAAGGAATTTAGATTGTGCTACATAAACTAATAGCTAAATGATGGTGGGACCACATTATATACTAAAAGTCTAAAATACAATTGATATAAAATACCAGATCCTGACACCGTAAGCAAAATAAAGATACAATGATTTTTTTTTTTTTTTGATAAGTAAATAAAGATACAATGATACCTCTGCAGGAACCATTGGTGCATTGACTGCAGTAGCAGCAAGCTCCCCTCTAAGGGCTCCCACAACAGCTTCAGCTATTTCAATGGCCACCCCTTCCTGAGCATCAAACCCAAATATTATCAGTTTACTTCGTAAGAGAAAAAATAAACCTAGTAAAACTGTAATTCCTGTTCATTAGACACACCTGAGCTTCCATTGTACTGGCACCAAGATGAGGAGTTGCAGTAACATTCTCGTGCAGAACCAACTTATTGTCTGCTGCAGGTGGCTCCTTTGTGAAAACATCAAGTGCAGCCTAAAACAAAGAGACCATGTCATTGACTTTCTTCAACCGTAAGATATATGTGAATCAAGTATGAGAATGTACGAACCTGAGCAACAATTCCAGCATCTAGTGCCCTCACTAGTGCATCTTCATCAATTACTCCTCCACGAGCAACATTGACAATTCGAACTCCTTTCTTCATCTTTGCAAAAGTATCGTCATTGAGGATCTTTGATGTAGTAGGTGTAAGAGGCATGTGTAGAGAGATGAAATCTGCAGTTGTTATAGCTTGATCGAAACTCACAAGCTCCACACCTATTGCACGAGCACGATCTGCCGGGGCATATGGATCGTGTGAAATCACATGCATTCCAAGCCCCTTGGCACGCCTGGCAACTTCTGATCCAACCTTTCCGAACCCCATCACTGCAAGTGTTTTCCCCACAAGGGAAACACCTACATATTTATTCCTCTGCCATTTTCCTGGATTAACCAAATTGTGTTAAATAAGTCTCGATGTGTCTTCACTACTATTTGAAGCTAATAGCTTCAGAATATTCACAATTACTAAACTATGATATGACAAATTAATATAGAAATATAGCTTATACAGAAAAACGCCAGAGACCAACTAGGAAACAATCACACACTTAAAAAAAAAAAAAAAAAAAAAAAAAAATCAGATTCTTCATAAATGGGTGGAATTTCATCCACAAGTAACGCTAAATTAAAAGTTGCCCACTAGGTGGCTCAAGAGTAAAGAATCAAGATACATTAGCCACATGTGGAACTAAGCTTAGCATGGAAATTTCTCTAAACCCCAAACAAGAAAATAATTTCCAAGAACAAAAAACAAAGTATAAGGAATTCTCCCTCCTGGGTATGTGCATAAACAGCTTAGCCCGTCAGGGCTAATGGCTAAATACCCTGTATATACCCGGTACTGGTTTTCTTAAGAAAGGTTTTTCCTTTTTTTATATTAAAAAAAAAAAAAACCTTTAATTTAAAATTTTCAACCAAAAAAAAAAAAAAAAGAAAAAATCCAGCAAAGATGAAATCTTTAAACCAGAGAGTATGCGTGTAAGAAACAATAAGAGAGTGATAAGCAGCATGCAAAATCAACATTTTAAAAAGCATATCTATTAAGAGAGAGAATATTAGCCTAAAATCTTTGAACTTTTTTGTACCATCAATAAATTCAAACCTATAAAAAAATAATTCCAGAATCTAAAATAAAAGGAAAGAAAGCAGATCTGCATAAGAAACTATTTTCAAAAGTACTTTTTTTTCCTGCATTTCGAAGCAAAAAAGCACTTAAACCAAACACGGATCCATACTCCACCAAAATAACTTTTCGACGAAATGCCACAAAGAAAAATAATCTTAAACATTATTATTCACTGACCAGCTTTCACAGAAGCATCGGCTTGAGCAACGTTCCTAGCCATGGCAGCCAAGAGAGCAATACCGTGCTCGGCGGCGGCGACGGTGTTAGCCGTTGGCGCGTTGACTACCAAGCAACCGTGCTCGGTCGCCGCCGCCAGATCCACATTGTCGATCCCGACGCCGGCTCTTCCAACCACCTTGAGCCTCCCAGCGGACGATTCAAACACCTCGCGGCTAACCTTCGTCCCGCTCCGAACGATAATCGCATCACAGAGCGAGATCTTGGTGCAAAGCTCTTCGGGACTGAGATTGTAAGAACAATCCACGTTAGCAAACTCCTTGAGAAGCTTCAGCCCAGCCTCGCCGAGCTTCTCCGCCACCAAAACCGTCGGCTTCGCGTCCAAAGAGCCAGAAGCCTTAACGATCACCACCAAGGGCTTCGAGAATCGCCGGCTAGGACGGAGAGCTACGGAGAAAGCCGAGCTGAGTGACTGTCTGGAAGACAGCGACAACGACGGCGTTTTGAGAAATGGAGTTGTTCGGAGAGTTTGCGATGCTGACGTGGCCATTTTCCGGTGGCGGCGGTTTATATGAATGTATAAAGAAATGTATGAATTTTGGTGATTATAGAAATTATTATATGATGAAGTGAAGTGGTGTGGAATTTATTTATATATGGTGTCACTGGGGTTTGGTTGGTAGAGATCCGAATCTCAGGGTTTTTTGTTTTTTTTAAATGTGTTGGAATTTTTTTTTACTTACCGAGAAAATATGGAAACCAATCACCAATGTTTTAGGCGACGCGCTAGAGGTGGTGAGACTTGAGAGTGGGACTGAGAGTGAGACTGAGATTTTTTAATATTAGATCTGGTCAGTGACGATTGACCTACCCCAGCCATGATCTTCTCTATAATAAAAAATTAAAAAAAAAAATTAATAAGCACCTAAAGACTTAAGGCATTTATTAATAAATTATTTTAAAAAAAATTTAACATAATTTTTAATTTTTTTTATGTGAATATAAAAAATTGTCAATAATATCAAATTAAAATATCAATCAGTTTTTAGAGTAGGTGATTGAACCTCAAATAAATTTTACCAGTTAAGCTAACTAGAATCCACAAACATTAACTTTTTTCAAATCTTTACCATATTTTTATAAATTTATTAATTGAAAATATTAATAAAGTTTGGGTTCAAACCAAATTTGGAAGCTAGAGCTATCTTTCTTTGAACTTCTATGTGATAGTTGTAAAGTAATTTTTTAAAATATTAAATAATACATATAATTTTATAAATGAACATGTAATGAGCTTTTTGAGAGTTAAAAAAAAATAACTTCAAATAATTTTTTTTGTGTATCATGATTTTTTTTTTTTTTTTTTTTGTGTTTTGAGAGAAGTATCATGGAAAATTGATAGTAGTTATTTAATTTAATTTCAGTATATTTTCAAAATTATGCTTGGTTTAACTTTTTAGTTTATTTATTTATGTATAATTCTTTAAAATCTTATTTCCTTTAAGGGAAATGTTTAGGAGCTATTTTTAAAAACTTTTTATTAAAAAAATGATAAAATAATAAATGTTATTGACTACTTTTTATATTTCCCATAAAAGTAATATCAAAAGTTTCTTATTATGGTTTATGGGAAATGTTAACTAGCACGCACCGTGCGGTGCAGGTTAACGTTTCCCAAATTAGGTCTGACTTATTAAAGGTAATAAAAAGTTATTAAAAAATGGCCAAAAAAGATAAACAATTGTTAAACAATTACCAAAAAGCTGAAAAAGTAGAATAAATGCAGCAAAAAGCTGCAAAAGATTGTTGTTAACGAGGTGCCCGTTAAGAAAACCCGTGGTTTATTAGCAACTTTTTTCAAAGCATTTGTTAACCTAACCCTTTATTTAAATACAATTATACCTTGACCTACTTTTAACAAATTGATCCAAAAAATTAAATATACATCCACATTAATAACGTCTATGGACTATTTGGGGGTAAAAACATCAGCAATGAGGCTTGTATATTTGGCATTTAAGTCCCAAAACTGCTCAACAATAGGAAGACCAAATGTTAAACGCCAAATTTATTTTGAGATATAGCTACAGTACCATCTCAAATGGAAGATGGTACTGTAGTTGAATTGCATAAAAATAAAAAAATAAAAAAAATTTAATACTCTCATTTCTCTCCCCTCTCTCATTTTAACCGGCAATTTCGCTCTCCTCTCTTATTATTTCTCTTTCTTTTCTCTCTCTTCCTTCTTTCTTTCTCATCTGCTCTCTTCAGACCCAAGACCCCATGGTGGAGATCGGTGGTTGGCGAGATTGGCATGGCGGAGATGGGTGGGTGGCGAGATTGGTGGAGCTGTGGTGGCTGTGGCATTGTGATCAGCGTGGGTGTTAATGGTTTTTTTTTTTTGTTTTGGGTTTGCTGGTATATGTGATCGGCGTTGTGGTGGTTGTGGTATTGTGATCGGCGTGAGTGTTAATGGTTTTTTGTTTTGTTTTTTTTTGTTTTTTTTTGTTTTTTCGCCAATTTAGATTGATATGGATGATGGAGGAGTTGTGTGGAGGAGTTAGGTTGATATGGATGATGGATTGGAGGAGGAGGAGGCTGGAAGAAGGTGAAAAATAAAGTAATGGAGGATTCTGGAAGGAACGTGTGCAGGGTAGAAAACTGAGAAAAAACAAAAAAAGAAAAAATATATTTTATTACGTAGATATATTATTTTAATGAGTAGAAGAGAAAAATAGAGTTTTAAAATGTTGAATATATTTTAAAATAGTATGGTATAATTGATAAAGTAACTTTTTAGATAATAAAATATGATGAAATATGAGATCTTGGCATAAATGCTCTAACAAGTGAGATCTTATCATCCAAATCTGTTCTTCTAGGGAGATGTACCGTGTACGTGCGCCAATTGACTTGCTGCATATTAAAATAATAAAACATAATCTCGATTTAAGTGATTCATCGATAGCATTCATCATTCACTATTTATTACTCTTTTTGGTTTCCAAAATAATTGTTGCCTTTTACTGTTTATTGTTCACGAAAGTTTCAATAATATGTACCTGGATCATGTATGAAGGGAGTGCTATAGTCCCGGATTGAGAATTGCTTATTTCAATCTCTAGTTTATTTGCATGTCACAAGACAAAAACCTAAAACCTAGCGTATTCTCAAAAAGATGAATGTTAAAATATTTGAAATAATTATGTTTTTTAACCTTTTCAATCTATGGAGTTTGTTCTTGATGATTGATGTAGTCCACTATTCCAAAAAAAACTCTCACCTGTTTAAAATTGTAGAATTTTAAATAAAAACTAAATATTGACTCAACAATTTAAATATGTGAGAGTCTTTTACTGGAATAGTGGATAAGTCACGAGGTCCACTATGAGGACTGTATAATTTCTCCAAACCAAGACACCAATTGATTTTAATGTAGATGAATATTAAACTTTAGATCTCTTATTTGATGATAAGATATTTTATCAGTTAAGCTAATGGGAACCCACAAAACTAATATAAAAAGTAATAAAGTACTTACAAATAGGGTTCCAATTAGCTCAACTAATAAAGTCTCTAATAATTGAATAAGAGGTCTGGAATTCAATCTCCACCTATACCAAAAATCAATTGGTGTCTTGGTCTGTTGATAATTAGTGTCTTGATCTGATAGTAGAAAGCACAATTATAAAAAACAAATGTCATAGATTAAAACTCTATAAAATATAAAATAAAAAAAAACCCACAAATAATAGATAGTTAAAGCAAAAAAATAGAGCAAAATTGTGTTGTAGTCCTACTGACTAATTCAAATTTTCAAATATAATTGACCCTTTGTCTTGTTTGGTTAATCACTTGTAAGAACTAAGAAGTAGAGAACAAATATTCCTCAAAAAAATAAAAAGAAGTAGAATACAAATACAATATCTCTGGTTACCCTATTTTGGACCCGTTACCAGTAACAAAATGCAAGTTGCACACTTGCACATATTCAAATCTTTCTCTTTTCCCTAGGATGTTGAGGGAAAAGTCTCGCTCATTAAAAAACAAAAAACTCTGGCCAATCAAACTGTGGTGGTTTTTTTGCACCAATCAGTTCGGGTTTAAGTGTTTAACATGTCAAAACTCAAAAACCTTATTAATTCCTTATCAACTCCTGGTTGGTGGTGTTTCATACTTCATATCTTCGATTTAAAGATCACTATGAATTGGCATAAATATTATTCCTAATTTTATTGCTCTATACTGGTTTTATTGGAAAATTTTTAAGTACTCTCTGAACATGAATAAATGATATTTTCTCATTTCTCAATTGTGATGAATTCATCATATTGTTTCTAAAAAAAAAAAAAATGATGAATTTATCGTAAATTTAATAAATAGACTCCATCATAAATGTGAGAAAATTCAAAATAAAACATCATTATTTGTATTCTGAAAATACCTAAGAATTAATTCGAAACTAGAAGGATTAATCAAGTTAAGCACAAATATAGTTTTGGTTCAGAATTTCTAATTTAAGGAGGCTGAGCTAATTACCAGCTTTGCCCATGGCCAGGTCAGCTTAATTTGTGGAAACCTCACAACTGACCAGCCTTCCTTTTGTTGTGGTTACTCGTAGACTCGTTTCTGACGTGTTAGTACATCTACGTGGAAGCAAACAAATGTAGTTACTTTTGCTATTTTAGGAACTTCTAGTAGTAAACTTTTTTTTGTGTGTATATTGGACTTACTCAACATACTATATTTTGTGTATTTATGGAAAGTCTAACAATAGTTATCATCACCTAGACTTGATATGCTTATTTTAGCCTGTTTCCAATATGGGTCTGGTTAATCCATTTTAAGAAATCTTCTATAAAAATTTGAAAAAGTTGTAAAAAACAGTTAGTTTTTTATATATAAAAAGTTTCTTAAAATTGGTAAAACCCTAAGGGTACACACTAATAAAATACTTCTAATATATAGTATTGGTTTGGATACAAAGTTTTGTTGCGTTGTGTTATCTTGTGTTGCGTTTTCAATTTTTTTTTTTTTTTTTGCTTTCACGCGGTTCAGGGAGACAAAAGTTACTGTGCATGAAAAAAATATTGTTCACGCACTGTTTTGGTAATGTTTACTAACTGTTCATGGGACCCACAGCCACTTTATTCAGAAAAAAATATTAAAAAAGGATCCCGCGGCGTTATTTATATATTTAAAAATTATTTTGTTGCAGTATTTTTAGTAACAATTAATTTTTAACAATAATTAATTTTCAACAATAATAAATTGTATTCAAACGGATCCATAATTTACTATAATGCTTTTTGATAATTACTATAAATTTATATATATAAATATACACAAAAAAAACAAAAACAAAAACAAACAAATCAGTCATAAAACTGGTTCAGGGTTGGTGAGGAATATTTAGGATGCATCATCGTTCACGCCCTTCAAGTCGCGTGGCAGGAAATCGTTCCAACAGCAACATAAATTTCAGCACTGGTACCGCATAGTATGACTAATCAAATATAAGTACTTTGTGGGACCCATATGGCATGGTATATGCTTTGGGTTGGTGAGGCTTTTTAAAAATAAATAAAAATCATTTTCGATTGGACCAATAAAAAGAGATGAGTAATTGGATTCGTATACTCTTTGTACACTTTCAAATTATGAAGATAATTTATTTTGAGTATGAGAGCAGACATCTAATGATAATTAATTTTTTTGATGAATTAATGATAATTAATTAGTTTGGCTTTACCCATTTATTTCATTACATTACACTCTTTTTTTTTTTTTTTTTTAAGTAAATTACAAATTATACTCTTAAAATTTGAGATTATTGAATTTTACACTTATTAAATTTCAAAATTTGGATTTTACTCCCTGAAGTTTGGTAATATTTGGATTTTACGTCTTAACGTTTTAGAAATTAGATTTTACCCCCTATATATTAGAAGTGTTTGTATTTTACTCCCTAAAGTTTTGGGATGTTGAATTTTATATCTTAAAATTTCAGAATTTGAGAGTATAAAATTCAAACAACTCTAAACTTTAGGAGGTAAAATCTAAATTCTAAAACGTCAATGTGTAAAATCAAAATACCCCAAATTTCAGGAGATAAAATCCAAATTCTGAAATTTCAGAATGTAAAAATTCAAACACCCCCAAACTTTTGGGGTGTAATTTGTAATTTACCAAAAAAAAAATTACTAGAAGTCTAGAATCATTAGGGACAAAATTGTTATTTGATTAATTAATTTTTTTTGCACTAAAAAAATATTAATTAATTAGTTGGGGTAATTACAGTAAACTATAAACCTACTTATGATTAGGTCTGAATTCACTTTGCCTACCCGTGATTTAAAAAGTATCGCTTTACCCACTTGAGATTTGCTCCATTTATTTTTTGTAACCCATCTCTATTAAAAACATAGATAAATATATATTTTTTCTCCCCTTTTATGTCTCTCTCCTCCAAAAAAAACAAAAAAAAAACATACAAAACCAAGAGAAAATAAGATAATAAAAAAAAAGGGTTTTGCAAAAATCAAGAACATCCAACCAATTATAACCCAATAAAAACTCTTTAAACGAAGAAACCCGACATCAAAACCCATTGTCTGAAACCCACCATCAAAATCCAACAACAAAGAAACTCATTGTTTGAAATAAAAAATCCACCATCAAAGAAACCAAAAAATAAGCTTCAAACTCCTCCCCCAATACTTTTCAAACCCATCAAAGCCATTTACTCACAAGACATTAAAAGCTTAGAGCAACTAACCTATTATGTGGTTGGTCCTCTCTTACATACAACCAACGATTAATACAAGTGTTGCTGCAATTTCGAACTTAATAAATGGTGAGGGAGAACTTTTGTCTCGGCCCTCAATCAGGTATTGTTCTCTTTAGAAATGATGTTAAGCCTTAATCCTCAAGGATTTGCCCAATCCCATATCGGGGAGAGACGCCGTCCACTCATGCCTTATAAGCCTTTGGTCTAAGGATGAGTGCACCACTACTACACATTGTAAGGACACAATTTGTAGCCCAAACCCAAGATGTATGAGATGTTGGTCCAGTGAGCCCAATACAATAAATTTGTAGAGAGTGGGTCGAAGAACTAGACTTTAATGAAATGGACAACGGCTAGTATGGATTTGAAGAATGATCAAACAAAGACAAGAAGCACCGATCTGAATGAATTCACTATCCAAGGAGATGAATGATTTGCTCAATCTCACATCGGAGAGAGACGCCACCCACTCATGCCTTATAAACCTTTGGCCTAAGGATGAGTGTACTACTACTATACATTGTAGGGACACAATTTGTAGCCCAAATCCAAGATGTATGAGATGTTGGCCTAGTGAGCCCAGCATAATAAATTTGTAGAGAGTGGGTCGAAGAACTAGACCCTAATGTAATGAACAACGGTTAGTACGGATTTGGAGAATGATCAAACAAATACAAGAAGCACCGATTTGAATGAATTCACTATCCAAGGAGATGAACTCACTATCCGAGGAGGTAAGTCTCCATATAAATTGATTAAACAGAGTACAAGTGCAATTTAGATTGCTACAATGCCTCTTCTCTATTTTTCCCTCAAAGGCCTTTCCTCATGGAGGGTCTCTTACATTATATAGCCAAACACTCTCTTTGACTTCCTGTGAGTTGTGGTAACCAAGACAACACTGTTTAGAAATTTTCTCCACATAAATGCGGTCAAAAAAGTAGCTGCAGTGCATTCAATGCGGTGGTAGCAGCTTTCCCTTAGATATTTTTGGGTTCCCATCTTTCTTGTACGTTTATGACATACGTCCCTATCATTAGAACTTCCTGGAAAGTCACTTTGATCATTAGGATCTACATCTGATCTATATTTAGCTTATCCGAGGAAATATTTCTCCTCGGACCACCTTTCCATTTGTATTTTGCTTATTAAGTCTTGAATTTGAACCCTTCATTACCATTTGTTCGTCCTCGGACTACTCACAATAGCCCCTCAAAATTACGGTTTTTTCCTCTTATCCGAGGAGAAAAAGTGGAGTTTTGATCTCACAATAATTGAGAACTTTAATTTGCTCAAAACCAGCCATTCGAGGAGCTGGATGTCTAGGGTCCTGTTTTGACACTTAGTGAAAAACCAAAGCATGTGGTTCGAGGATTCAGGCATGTCTAAGGTTCTGTTTAATCACTTCGAAAAATGTCATTATGTGTTAATTTCTCCAAAGCATCTGGTTCAAGAACCTAGGCACGACTAAGGTTCTGTTTAAGCACTTCTAGAGATGTCATACAATGTTAATTTCCTCTTAGCATCTGGTTAGAGGACATAGGCATGACTAAAATTCTGTTTAAGCACTAGTAGAGATGTCATACAGTGTTAAGTTTCTCTTAACATCTGGTTCGAGGACCTAGACATGACTAAGGTTCTGTTTAAGCACTTGTAGAGATGTCATTGAGTGTTAATTTCCCTTTAGCATCTGGTTCAAGGACACATGCATGACTAAGGTTTTGTTTAAGCATTTGTAGAGATATCATAGTGTTAATTTTCCCTTAGCATCTGATCCGAGGACACAGGCATGACTAAAGTTCTGTTTAAGCACTTGTAAAGATATCATTGAGTATTAATTTTCCCTTAGCATCTGGTCCAAGGACACAGGTATGACTAAGGTTCTGTTTAAGCACTTCTAGAGATGTCATACAGTGTTAATTTCCCCTTAGTATCTGGTTCGAGGACACAGACATGACTAAGGTGTTGTTTAAGCACTTGTAAAGATGTCATTAAGTGTTAATTTTCCCTTAACAGCTGGTCCGAGGACGTAGGCATGATTAAGGTTCTGTTTAAGCACTTGTAGAGATGTCATTGAGTGTTAATTTCCTTTTAGCATCTGATCTGAGGACACAAGCATGACTAAGGTTCTGTTTAAGCACTTGTAGAGATGTCATAGTGTTAATTTGCCCTTAGCATTTGGTCCAAGGACACAGGCATAACTAAGGTTCTGTTTAAGCACTTGTAAAGATGTCATTGAATGTTAATTTTCCCTTAGCTTCTGGTCCAAGGACACAAGCATGACTAAGGTTCTGTTTAAGCACTTGTAAAGATGTCATACAGTGTTAATTTCCCCTTAACATCTATTCCGAGGACACATGCATGACTAAGGTTCTGTTTAAGCACTTCTAGAGATGTCATACAGTGTTAATTTCCCTTTAGCATATGGTCCAAGGACACAGGCATGACTAAGGTTCTGTTTAAGCACTTATAGAAATGTCATTGAGTGTTAATTTCTCCTTAGCATCTGGTTCGAGGACACAGGCATGACTAAGGTTCTGTTTAAGATTCTGTTTAAGTACTTGTAGAGATGTCATTGAGTGTTAATTTCCTCTTAGCATCTGGTCCAAGGACACAGGCATGACTAATGTTCTGTTTAAGCACTTGTAGAGATGTCATACAGTGTTAATTTCCTTTTAGCATCTAGTCCGAGGACACAAGCATGACTAAGGTTCTGTTTAAGCACTTCTTTAATAGCCCCTGCCTACTTGAGTTTCATCACCTCATCTCTAATAGGATCTGCATGTTCCTTGGATGGGCACCGAGGTGATTGCTTTTTGGGAGTGATGGATGGGTCAATATTTAAATAATGATAGATGAAGTTCGAATTCGCCCCTGGGGCTTCAATCTCTTGTACAAGCCAGGGTACATAATCTCAGCACCACAACCCTCTCCATCATGTTCATGCTCAAAATATCTTTCACGCTTAAGGTTAAGAAAATCATCTTGTCATAGAGAACCTACGAATTCTACCCAGTGGATCCTATCATAGTCGACCGTTGCACTCATTAATACACACGTTCTTCCCACAGACGACACCAATTGTAGAGACATGATTTGTAGTCCAAACTCAAGATATATAGGATGTTGGCCCAATGAGCCCAATACAATAAATTTGTAGAGAGTAAGTCGAAGAACTAGGCCTTAATGAAATGGACAACGACTAGTATGGATTTGGAGAATGATCAAACAAAGACAAGAAGCACCGATCTAAATGAATTCACTATCCGAGGAGGTAAGTCTCCATATAAATTGATTAAACAGAGTACAAGTGCAATTTAGATTGCTATAGTGCATCTTCTCTATTTTTTCCCCTGGGGCCTTTCCTCATGGAGGGTCTCTTACATTATATAGCTCTCTTTAGACCATCTTAATCCTACACTTGTTAATCATCTGAGCCCTTATTTGTGTACCTGTCCCATCAGACACCCTCTTTGGCTTTTTGTGAGTTGTGATAACCAAGGCAACACTGTTCAGAGGTCTTCTCTACATAAATGTGGTCAGAAAAGTAGCTGCAGTGCATTCAATGCGGTGGTAGCTATTTTCCCTTAGATATTTTTGGGTTCCTATCTTTTTTGTACGTTTATGGCGCATGTCCCTATCATTAGAGCTTCCTAAAAGGTCACTTTAATCATTAGGATCTACATCTGATCTATATTTAGCTTATCCGAGGAGATATTTCTCCTTGGACCATCTTCTCATTTGTATCTTGCTCATTAAGTCCTGAGTCTGAACTATTCATTACCATTCGTTCGTCCTCGGACTACTCACGCTCTTGGCCAAGGCCCAAGGCCCTATATACAAATTTGGGCCCTTACCCTCACAAATAGTAATGTTTTTCTTCTAAAGTTTTGTATTGATCTTGGTTTCTAATTTATCGCCATAAGTATTTTGACCAATAACTTTTTGGGAAGAGGGTTTAAATTGTTAATTTGAACCGTATTTGATAATGCATTTTAAGATTGTGAATAGATGTCTCTTCTACTGCAAAAGGATGTTAATTAAGCAGCTTGAACCAAGTCATTTTCGTCTCCTTTGTCTTTTGTACAAAAGCCATTACTACTCTATTTGATGTAGGAGCTCAGACATACAAAAACCAACATAGCCACACACATCCAAACCCACAATCCATTCAGTAGCCATGCCATAAACTCCATTTTTTCAAATCCTAACAACTAAAAGAAACCTAATCCCTAAATTAAACAAACAACGGCTTAGATAGGGGGTCTGGGTTTTGGTTTTTGAGTGAAGAAAGAGAGCCACCAACAACAACACCAATGACTCACCACAGCCACGACGACACCGCAACCAAGACGTGACCATCCCAACAACTCAAAATCTCAGATCGACCACAACAACCCCTATGTCACACTTCTCCTTCAAATCTAGTCCCAAGGCAGCTATGCTCCTCCTCCACAAATCAAAACCCAAACCCATACAGCCACTCTTGTGCTCCTCCACTATCCCCACCGTGACCCAAAGATACTACCAATATGAACCAAATTTAGATATGAGAGAGACAAAGACAAAACAAAGAGATAAAGAGACTAAGAGAAGGAGAGGAGAGACAGCGAGAGCCTAAGAAATAAATAAAATCAAGTAAGAAGAAACAATGGATAGAGTTAAGAGTTAGTATATTTTTCCTTTTGTGTTGTTTTCTTCTTAGTGTTGCAATGACATTTTGTGATGTATTAGAGTTCTTGAGTCAAGTTTCTAATTTTTTTACAAATTACTTCTTTTAATCTTATTTTCTTTTGATTTTGTATTTATTTATTTATTTATTTTTATTTTTATTTTTTGGTGTGGAAGAAGAGAGACATAAAAGGAGTGCAAAAATACATATTTACCCTTATTTTTAATGGAGGTGGGTTATGGAAAACAAACAAAGTAAATTCCCAGTGGGTAAAGTGATACTTTTCAAACCACGGGTAGACAAAGTGAATTTGAGTCTAAGCACAGGTGGGTTTACTGTAATTAACCCTAATTAGTTTGTACCCAATCAGACCAATAACATTCGTTTCAAGCTTCAAAGACATTTTAGTGAGAAAACTTTACAAATCATTTTTTTTTTTCTTTTTTTGAGAAGAAGAAAACTTTACAAATCAATTATGTATTTTGGCCAAATAAACTATAAAAAAATAATCTTTCTTTAGACTTACTATAAAATGCAAGGTAGAGTCAATAAAAAATAAAAAGGGAGAGGATTTGTTGCAAATGCTGCATGCAGGGTAAAGTGGCAGCTCAAGAGAAGTGACACTAAATCATGGTTTAAGCTGGCACATGACTCTTGGATACTAGTTACTCCTCTTAGATTGCCACCTTACCTATATGCAGCAATTGCTACATACAAGATTGCAGCAAATTCTCTCCCAAAATAAAATAGGTGAATCAATAATCCAACTAATAAGTCTAGCACATAACACATGGTCTATACTAAGATATATATATATATATATATATTTTTTTTTTTTTGAGAATCTATACTACGATACTTACTTCGGCCTTTTAGCATGCATTGGCCAAGTCTAGAGTTCTAGACCCTAAATGATCAAATATTAGCCAAATTTTTTTATTGGTAAAACCGCTTTGAACAATCCAAAGGTGATAGAAATTAAAAATTGTTTGAATTGAATGGGAAAAATGTTTGCTAAATTTATTTGTGATTTAAGAATTATGCTTTTGCATGTGAATATGCTATTTATGAATCTATTTTGAAAATTGGTTTATTATAACTTAAAATACTTTCTACTTGAAGGATTACTAAATGCAACTTTTTTTTTTCTTTTTTATGTCTGTTCATGATTTTATAATTTTCCATTTTCTAAAAAAAAATGTGAAAAAATTCATTTGAAAGTTGATTAAATTTCTTCAGATATTTTTTAGTCTATTTCGCTAATTTTTACAAATTAAATACATTTATTTTGTATTTTAGTTAACTATTAAATAATTACAACATTATCACGGTTTGATAGGGACCGACTTCAAAACCTTTAATAAAATATTTTTCAATTTTTTTGGAAATAACAGGAGGTGCCAACTAATTAAGTTACAAGGCTCTTGGCACTTACAAATAATATATAATATTTGTGTTTAATCTAATATTTATGCATTATTGTTTAGATTGTACTCAACTACTCGATTTAGTTAATGGATCAATCAAACTATCAAGAAGATTTTATTCTTCAAACTCAAAATTATACTTCATAATATATAATTTTATAAAATATTAAACAAATACTTTTTTAACATTTAAATACAAAAAATGCCTCAATTTAGTTGTTCTCTTAGCCCTCAGAATGTTTAGAGTCGACCCTCTCCTTTTATGAGATCTTCTATTATGGTAGTTGCTATACAAAAAAAAAAAAAAAAAAAAAAAAAGATTTTTTATTTTTGGTTATGAGATAAAATTCTACTCTAGCTAAATTTAAGTGTATATGTATGTGAAGCTTCTTCTCAGAGTCTTGAATTCCGGCCTTTGCCCCCCACCTCACAAGCACTTATATTCGTGAAGTAACCATCATGCTAAAGCTGCACAGTGATAGAAAAGATTGTTACTTGTTCAAAGTTCTTTAAACATATTGGAGTTTGGTCCTGCGAGTTACTGCATTCCATTGTTGTTGCTCTATTCTAGGCTTTTCACTTAGATGGTCAGGGACCATTCCCCAACATACTTTTTCTTAATTCTTTGCTGTGCAACATTTTAGGATTTTGTGAATGGGTTTATGGAGATGGGCATTCTCTACTCAATGTACTGGATGATGCATATGCTGCAGTCTTTTACCTTGGTTTGGTATTAGTCTATTAGAGCAGGTCTTCCTTTCCCTTTCATGCGATTTGTACCTGTTTGTAAGGGAGTGTTCCTTGGTTTACTATGTTTTGGCTTTATAATAAGAATCCTTTTCAGCTCCCAACAACCCATATAAATTAGCGATCCCAACTTAACTTTTGGCTTGGAGTGCCTACTTAGCCTTTTCAACCAATATGAATTGCCATATACAAGGACTACGATGTTATACTAGAAGACTTCTTTGGTGTGTGTGTTTGTAAAGTCCATAGAATGCTGGAAAAATTTCACTTCTTTCTGATGTAAACACCAAGGCCCATCAATCACTTTGTTTTTGGGCAAGTGCCCACCAAACCAAAATAAATGCTACATACTTAGGCCCAATATACCCAAACAAAGCTCAAAAAATCCAAAATTCGACATATTTAGTACAGTAATGATACTCTTTTTTAAGAATAAGTACAATAATGATACAAACATAAGAAACTTCACAATTTGTTAAAATGGTAGATTGTGATCAATACAACATCATTTATATTGTATGCCCATCACAATTTACCTCTCAATTGTTGTGAACAATATTGTGAAATTTGTCGTGTCATTATATTTATTGTATGCAGTATCAATTTAGAGAAGCAAATTATGTAAACAAAACAAGCCGATGGTAATGACACTTAAAAGCTCATCAAAGGGCAAACCACTTGCAAAACCTGAAAGGAGAGGAGAGGATGGATTCCCAATTGTTTGAAGTCAAGGATGAGGAGGAAGAATTTGTGGTGGAGCAAAATTGGTGAGATATGCATCAGCCAGCATGTGGCCCAACTTAACCTGGGCCTCTGTGGTTAGATGAAGATTATCTTCCATGAGTGGAAGACCCTTGGCATCAATGCATACAACATTTGGGAGACTGATTTTGAACTGTGCTTCCCTAACTTTCTCTATGTACTTTTCATCCCCTGATGCAATTGCAACCTGTATAATATAATTCCATTCCATTACATTGCAATCAGTACAAAATCTGATGAACCAAATTTACTGTCCCTTACATAATAATGCCATTTTAGGTGCGACCTAAACAGGTCCATAATTATCCAAGCTAGCAACCTTGGGTGCCACAAAGGCTCACATATTCCGTCATTTTGTTTTTTTGCATGTTTGTAGCCAGTACAAATATACACATTGTTGTGTTATAAATCTAGCTCAATGGATAACTTTTAAAAGTTTCTGTGTTTCACTGTCTGTTAATAAATTCTGGGACAACATTTGTGCCACGATTTTGATTTAGTTGGTTGTAAATAGCAAAGAAAAAGAAAAATGTGAAAGTGATTATTTACTATTCACGATCGAGCAATTCCACAAGTTGTAGTTGTTGTAGCAAATGATGTTGGAGTAGGTTAACTACTTCATTTTTCAAATTGAACTTACCAACAACTACAATATATATTTTGAGAAAAAAAAAAAAATGTCAACAGGCTATTTCGTATGATATTTTCTTAGAAAGAGTCAAACTAATGGCTTGGCTTTGGGTACAAAATGTAAAGACTTACCATTTTATAACATTTCTACTTGCAGATTGGTCCAACACTGACTTTCTAACTTACTAATAAACATCAATAATTTATAAAATAATTTGTGCCTTTTCTAACTTACTAATAAACATCAATCATTTATAAAATAATTTGTGTCTTTAATATTTTCCAAATGTAAAATGTCTACTTTCAAGCTTCAAGAAAATGTCAATTAGCTGTTTATTACTTGGAAGTAATGAAGTCCTTGGCAAGTAATGAAGTCCTTAAAACATGTAAGGCTAACCTGGATAATTGGAAGAGAAGGCAAACCAAGATCCTCACGCACATTCCTGATGAGCTTCTCCATGTTCCCCTGGTACGCCTCAGCATCATGCTGATGCGACGTGTCACTCTCTCCTTGGTACCAAAGCAAACCCCTGATTTCCCCACCGCCTTTCACGCTCTCTTTCGCTCTCATCACCATGCTCTCGTACAAGTGCTCCCCACGCGCCCACTCCTTTATGGCGGTCCCACCCACAGCGCAAGGGACCAGCCCCACGACCCCCACGCGCTCCCTCACCGCGTTGGCGACCGACATCCCGGGCCCCACCCCGCAGACCTTCTTGGTGTCGATGTCGGAGTGGAGCGGCTCACGCGCCGTCTCCCAGTGGCGCGTGGCGCTGAATCGGAGGATTGCGGTGGGGTTGGGTTGGCACTCTTGTGGAACGACGCCGTCCCATTTGTGGTGTTTGGTTACGCCGCCGCGGCCGGCCATGTTGCTCTGACCTGACAGGATGAAGATCTGTTTGGTCTGTGGGGATTCCATTTCTGGGTTTTGTTTTGAACTCGGAATTGGAGTTTCCATTTCCATGGATTCACAATTCAGTATTATCACAATTTGGGTGTGGCAGTCAATACTAAAAAAAGGAACGAATACGAGGTAGGTAGCCTTTTTAGTTCATAAAAAGGGGCACATGTACATGGGCATGTCATGAGTCATGACTACTGAATCAGAGTGGTCCTAAGCTTTTCTTTCTTAAACTTTGGTGTTTGGGCTAAGCACTCTAGAGTCTAGACTAGAGGCCTGTTTGTACCAATGGAGATTATGGGAAAGATTTAGGCCGGGTGAGAATTGGGTTTCTAATGAAAAACTTAAGATCCATTGGGCTACAACATTAAGTTTTTTTCCTTTTGTCTTTTTAAGCTTGTTGTATCAAGAGTTCAGAGCCAGTGAATTGATATCAATTGGTTCCCCTCTAATAGAGTGAGTATCTTGTTGGAAGCAAAAAGTTTGACATATGTGATTTAATGATTTTTGGTACATCAATGAAGGAATAATGTTGCAGAACATAATAGATAATACACAAATGTGTGCTCTTGAAAGTATACATAGGCTAGCAAGCGTTATATCTTCAGCGTTTCCACTGGGTAATGTAAAACTAAAAAAAAAAAGGTACAAAATAGATAATACTGTTCACAAAAAATATCCCAACATTTGGTTAGGCAATTTGCAAAATTTTTACAACTTGCTATAATATTTTATGTGAATATACATAAAGCACTGTACTGTTATGTAAAACTTATTTTTGTGTATTTTATTCTTCTTCTCTTGTCTCTCATGCCGTTCTCTCTCCTCTATGCTCTTTCACTTTTGATTATTATAAAATGAAAGAATGAGATTTAGGATGCATTGTTAAGTAATTATGTAAAGTAGAAAATAACTTTTTAGTGATGCAAAATATGATTTTTTTTTTTTTTTTTTTGAAGGGGAATAGAGATTCATTGCCACAAGAAATTGAAGTATAACAAGAAAGACAAAAACAAAGGAAAGAGACACCCAGACACGATCTTGACAGCACAGGAATAGCATACAAGGATAGTCCCTCCCAAACCAAAAAAAGATTTACCCTATATACACCAGCGAGCTAAGAAAGCTTATGCACTACCCTGTTGAACTCCCATTTCAAGTGCACAAAACTACATGAGCAGAAATAGCCCAAGGATCCCATGAACAGAAACTGTCCCAAGCCCATCATTTCTCTCGGCGGCACTGTCCAGCCGTTGCCATATCTAAAGCAAAGTCAGCTAAACCCGAATGGACTGTTTCATAGAAACGCTTTTGAGCCCGAGTATCATTTTCCTTTGAAACTTTTTTCCCTATCAAACACTTTGTTCCTCTCTCCATCATCTGGGCAAGAGTTTGTTCATTGTTTTTTTTCCTTTTGCACGGGCAACTTTTTTCAGGCTGCCTTTACCCATAATCTATTTTCCTTTCACATTGGCTTTGGCCTAAAAAATCACACCATCTTTGACAGTACGGGCTACTCTATTCTTTATTGGGCTGTCTTTCTCATCTTTATATAGAGAAGCATTTGTACTTGGGCTCCCCTGAGAGATAAAGCCTTTTGGTCCTTGTGAGGTAGGGCCTTTTGGCCCATGAGAGATAGAGCCTCTTTGCTCATTAGAAACATCCGGAACTAGGTGAATACGTGACTTCTCACAAAAATCCAAAACACTCATTACCTGCTCTAAAGCTTCACTAATGACCCGTACGTCCCCTGGGAGCTGTCCATTCACACGTGTGGTGTTACCACTTCCCCAGGTATCGCCCTTCACTAAGTTTTGGTTCCCGCCCCCCTAAGCCTCTAACCTAGAAGCACTCCGATGAAGAACTAGTCGCCCGCCAGACCTTTCCTTGTATTCCTTGCTCGTCAGAAACATCACAATTCTTTCCTTTGCTCAAGTTCTTTTCCTTGGAGATCTCTTTTGCAGTCCACCCAACCTTTAACTAGTCCCCATATTGATGACAAGCACTTTGCCAATCATTGGACGTTGGGCAATGCTTATTATCATGTCCGAGCTTCCCACAGATGAAGCAAATAGTAGGTAGCCTTTCATATTTAAACGTAAGCCATAGGCGTTCTCCATCGGAGCTTGCAATATAAGCTCCCCTTTTTAATGGCTTATCAATCTCCAAATCCACACGAATTCTCATGAATTTTTTTTGATCAGATTGTCACAAACGCCTATCAATTTCAATAAATCTTCCTAGCTTGCTACTAATTTCTTCCCCTACTTCCTATGACATATGCTCAAAAGGAAGACCCTAAATTTGAACCCAAAAAGGAGAATGGGTGAAAGAAATATTTGTGGAAGTCAGCCATTTTTTTCATCTACAGAGTAAGAGGAGGTTGTTGTCGAAACTCCAAGGCCTACACCTCTCAACCCACTCTAATTGATACTTTAAGCTAAACTTGAATTGGAGTATATTATTTCCAACTTCCATTATTCTCATGTCTGAACCCATTTTCCATGTTGATCTAAGGGTGCTCTTCAGAGCTCGTTGGTTCTGTTGCCGATTAGAGAGAAGCTACCCAAAAAGACTAAGAAAACATTCTTCAAGGAGGTCTGAGCTGTTTGTGACAGTGATAGGAATAGCTTCTTCTTCTTCTTTTGTGAGCTACAAGTTTTGTAAAGTATAGAGAATACTCAGATCCATAACCGAAAATTATTGGTTACTGCCAAAACAGAACTAAAAGACTACTAGACAACCCTTAGAACTGAAGGTTAGGGATAGAGTAACTCGCATTCAAACAAGAGAAAATAAACTCCTACTAGGGAGAGAAAATTTTTGTCTATTCATCATATCATATGTGGGGTTTACGTGTGTGTGATGAGTAAAATAAATGAATTTTGTATAATTAGATGAGAATTTTCTAATAATTAAGCAATTAATTCTTGCAATCTTGGCATTTCAAGAAAACAAAAATTACAATCTTTGAATTTCATTTAACTTGAATCCAAACATAAGCCATGGATCTCAATTTTGTCAATGTTAGTGGATTCCAATTAGTTCAATTAGATTTGGAATTCAAACCTCATTTACACAAAAAGTTATTCAGTATATTGACTTAATAATAAAGAGCAATTTTTTATTAAAAAAAAAAAAAAGACGAGAGAGAGAGAGAGAACACTATTACAAAGCGGACAATAGTAGAGCATTCTCATCAAGTTATAAAATAAAATAAAAAATTCATTTCGCATCACCAAAAGCTGTTTTATTTATTATACTTACAATATACACTATATCTCATTCTCTATTTTGCATTCTATCATATTAATTATATTTTCCACCCATAATCCTACACCAAAAAGAGAAAAAAGGGTGATAAGTCATAAGAGGGAAAATAAAACTAAAAACAATACATTGGGTAAAGAATGATGCTACAGAATTATGCAAACATACATAATACTATAGCAAGCATACAAATTCAGATGCAAAATGCATCATCTATCGGAGCTGGTTTTTTATGCATTTGTGTCAATAGTTTGATGCATTTTGCATTCTCAAGTCACCCAATGTGAATGATCATAAAATTCTATAAGACTTGTAAAAAAAAGTTGTCAATGTTGAAGCACTTAGGTCATATTCGAACATACTTGTCCAACTCACATTCTATGAATAAATATTTTTTTCCTCTAAAAACAAAAAATGTCTATTGAAATTTGAAAGAGAACTCCAATAAAGGTGTTTCATAAGTCTGGAGGGGTATCACAATCATTGTGCTGGAAACAGACCCAAGAAGAATTTGTCATGTTTAATAATAATATTAAACAAAGTAGTATTGGGAAATTAAATATATAAAAGGCTCTTAAGCAAAAAAATATATATAAAAGGCTCATTGATAACGTTAAGCACGGTTTCAGAGTATAGGTCGGATAGATATATTGAATAAAAAAAAAAGGTCTAAAGAAATGTTTTTCCCTTAATTAAAATAAGCATGAACAAAATAAACAAATAAATAAATAAAAACGTTATTTTATTTTATTTTGTTAATTAAAATCATAATAAATTTATGAAATTGTTTCAATATTTTGAATCCATGGTTCATCTCCATTATTCATTTTTCAACATTCAGGATAGTCATGAAATAAAGAAAATAAGAAAACCATTAATAAAAATTTGTGTTTGGCTACCCAAGTAACCAATTTTGAGCTTTCCCTCTCTATCCACTTTATTATGCCAAATTGTTTTATGAGTAAATTATAAATAAAACATAAAAGTTTAATAAATAATTTTGGCTTTTCTTTGTTCTGTTATTGTTTAGAATAATAGAAATGTACAATCATTTCAATTTGAAATGATTTTTTTATGAGTCTTGTTACTCAATTGGAGTCTAACATTTTCAGAATTCTACCTAACATTTTATAAATATGATCAGCAGATTGAAAGGTCTTTTCTTATTTATTTTATTTATTTTTTTAAAATAAATATAAAATTTGGCTATAATATTGGTTGTAGCCTAAGGCTACAACCTTACTCAATATTATTAACATTACTACAAATTTTGAAAATTTAACTATTGGATTGTATGTTTTTTACGCTGTTAATACGCGTCAAATTTTGTGTCAATCGAATACTATTTACTATATAATTTGTAAGATTATATTTTATACATAATTTTAAATTACATACAACTTGTAATTTAAACAGTTGATTGATAATATAGCTATTGATATTTAATTTTCTAAAATTTTTACAAGTATGGAGGATATAAGAGGAAAAAAAAATGTAATCTAATAGTGAATTTGTTAAAATTTATCTCCAATAAAAAAATAATGAGTGGAGTTGTAATCTAAGACTACAATCAATTTTGTAGTACTTTTTTTTTACTTCTCAAAAAAAAAAAAAAAATTTGTAGTACTTTTAATAATTTTAAGTCAATTAAATTATCATTTAATAATTGATCTCCTACTCCACTTTATTTATGGTTACCCGTTGGAGCTGGTCAATATTAATAAAGAACCAACTAATCCATTACGATCCAACAACTACAAGACACCAAACTCATCAATGATCACATTGTAAATTAAAGACCCTGCAGAGTGCTTAATTAATTAGGGCCATGCATGATAACATCAAAGCCAGAGATGCAGATTACAGATGACATACCCAACCCCACAAAACAGGTTCTCTAGCCAACACTCACTCCTTTTTATAGAACCTCTTTTTTCTTGCAAATTGTCATCAACTACGATCACCACCAAAAGTATCTTATACATATTAAAAATTTGATTAATCAGTAAAACATACTTTCACTTTCTCTTTTTCACATCGGGTATCCACATTCCTAATGCACTTTATGCAACATTCAAGTCAAAAAAAGATGAAAAAGAACACAAAGTGGGACCCAAATACATCATTAGCACAAGGAATTTGAGATCCTCTCTAGGGCTTGAAGGACTTCTTTCATGGACGGTCTCTTTTGTGGCAAAAAAGAAGCACAACTTAGTCCTACTTTAAAGCAAGCCAGCAATGCATCCTCTTTGCCTTCCACTTCAGCTTTGATTGACACATCAACCAACCTCAAAAACCGGTTCTTTTCCTCGGCCGCTGAACCGCCGGTCCATTGGCTCAATTCCCGGTCTGAAAACACTTTCCCGGTTAAAAGTTCAAGCAAAACTATCCCATAAGAGTACACATCATACTTGGGGTTGGTCTTGATGTTCTTTAAGGACTCAGGTGCTTGATATGGTGATGATGCATTTCCCATTGAGGAGCCAACTTGTGCATAAGAATTGGGACCAGGATTAGACAATTCTTCACGACTGGTCGTGGATCTTTGAATTCCCAAGAACCGGGCTGAAGTGTTTGTTTTTTGGCTAATATTGCCCAAGACAAGCCGGTCCAGACCAAAATCACTGATTATGGGTTCCATATCAGAGTTTAAGAGAATGTTGCTTGGTTTAATGTTGCCATGCACGTGTTTCTTGTCATGGATGTAAGCTAGTCCACGAGCTACTCCTTTTGCTATCTTGACCCGGACATCAAGAGGAAGAAGACTTGGTAGTGAGCCTGCTTTTTCTGAATTCAACAAAAACATTGATAACCATAAATTAAAGGTTCATATAAATGGGTGCCTTAGTATCTTGGGACATTTGTTAATAAACCATATTAGGAAAGTTTAAATACAACTTTTATGGAAAATATAAAAAAATTGTCAATAATATTAATTGCTTTATCATATTGCTATAAAAGCATTTCTAAAAATAATTTATAAACCAATATTTTTAAAGCATTCATTAACATTTTTCTAAATTAAATAGTTCGTTTCTTAAAGAAACTATATAGATATAGATAAAAAGTGAGTGTATAATTAATATAACAACAAAAGTTTGATAAGGGTCTCAACTGTCAAATTTATGTGGGGCCTTTGAAAACCCAATTTTGATTTCGAACAAACTACGAATTTCAGTAAATTACAAAATGTAGTTTATTTTTTTATTTTTTGGAAGGCACTATGTAGTTGAATATATTAGTCACTACAATTGGCATTTAAACCTATTATTAAATGCTATCTAAAAAAAAAAAACCTATTATTAAATGGATTCCACATGCCTTGAGCAAAGTATATAAAAATATTAGCTCCAGACCATATATGTTTTGAAATTCGTGTAGCAATTAGCAAAGTACTATGTTTTGCTAAACTATTTATATCCTATAATACATCCACATTAAAAAAAAAATTAAAAACAATTGGAAAGTTGTTTACGCAAAACTTATTAACTGGAACCCATCATAATTTCGAAGGGGGAGTACAAATTTGAAAAGTAACAATAGCCTAGAACAGTTAGCTCTATTCATCTAATGTCTAAATCATAATGTACTGAACAAAAAGGAAAATGGAAAATTATTTATTAATTTTATTATAAAAAGTTTTAACCGTCATGATTGATGTTTGATAACAATTAACAACCATGTTATATAAAATAAATACATAAATAAAAAAGAAATAACAGCTATATATGATTAGTAAACCATCAATAACATCGGGTCCAGATAGTGGGGCATTTACATTACATTCTGGGTCTTCACTGTTTGTCTCTCAAAGCCACACAAGGATCGAGGGGGGAATCATATTATTCCTAAGTTTTCAATCATCAACTTACACAAACAATAAAAAAATGCACAAACAAACACAATAATGCGTGGTCTCTCACTGGTCAGTGACTCAATGTCACCGCTAGCACCAGTTAAGATTTGCCTAAAATTACAAAGAATGAAAGAAAGAGATTGAGACAGTCACAGTTAGCTAGGGTCTTTTTTCGAAAATGACACATGCATTGGCATGTGTTAGGTTAACAAGTCAGGATAAAAGTCGAGGATCCTCTTCCATTATTTGTAGACTATCCTCTTTAATTCATGTCAATCAAATCCTATTTACGTTGGAGGTACAATATTGGGTGAGATTATTAACTATGTCTGACTCCATTTTCTGTAATTTTACAATGTGGAACAACTCTAAAATATCAGGATCTTCATGTACAACAAGATTATTCAAATCCAATACCAAACACACACAATGCTATGTTAATGCATGTAATTCACTTTATGCAACGAGGTGAGCCTATGGCTATGTGTCAGTTTCATGCATGGTATACATATTTTTGGGACTGACTGAGCTGAACCTATGTGTCGGTGTCTATGGATATTTTTTCCATCTCAAATCTCAAAGATATATAGATTTACTTATGGTGGATAAATGTTCATTTTAGTGAAAAAGTAAAAAAATATTGCTAACATGCGCAAGTGGGAGGGCCCATTTTAGTTTAAAACTAACAATGCTACCAACCCACCTAACTTTACCTAAAATTTTACATAATGTTAATGTGATTAATTGTGAGTGGACAATCTAAAGTGTCATTCATGTAGTCAAAGGTTTGGTTTTGTAGTTGAATTGGCATTTTTTCATACACAAAATGCTTAAAGGTTTAAGAAAAAAATGATTCGAATTACGAAATTAGCAGCATATTGTAATTATTTAAAAAAAAAAAAAAAAAGTGTCATACATGTAAACATGAGTTGGCAAAGAGTGTTGTTGTGAGTGGTCGATCAGTAAGTGCATGTAAATAAAAGTTGGTAAAAAGTGTCACAACACCCAATCAAAACTGCCAATAATGTGTAAAATTGGATGCGTAAAAAATAATAATACAAGGGATTTTGCTAAAATGCGCTAGAGAAATGAAGAGAGAGCTTACTGTGAGTGGTGCTAGCAAGGCTGCCATTGCTGACAAAGTCATAGATAACAAGCTTCTCATCCTCTCCCCAGTAAAACCCACGAACCGGAACCAAATTGGGGTGGCGTAGCTTTGCTATAACCCTGACCTGGTTCTCAAAATCCCTCATCCTCTCAACTCCACTCTCGCCTATCCTCCTCACTGCCAATGCTGTCCCATCATCAAGCACTGCTCTGTACACAATGCTAGGTCCACTTGCTCCCAATATATAAGCTGAAGCTTTCAGCAATGTTTCTAGTTCTAGTTCTGTCTCTCCGTCCACAGTCACAAGCTTACCTTTCTGATCAAGTTGATCCTCATTTGGGTTCACTTCATCTACAACTTCCATTTTATTATTGTCTTGGTCACCATCAGAACTTGTTGCTTCTGAAATCTCTTCCTCGAAGCATAACCACGCCATTGGCTTTTTAGCAACAGCTGGGTCTTGTTTCACACTCACTTCTGGTTTCTTTTCCGAAGTATTTGCTGCATTGGTTTCATTGAGAGTATTCTTTCTCTTTCTCAAGTGGTAGACATACAGAATGACCATGACAAGGAGGCTTAGACCAGCCAAGTCTCCCACAGCTATTGCAGCTATTGTACCAGGTTTTAGACCACCTTGTGCTTGGTCCTGAGTCCCATTAGAACTTGTTACTGGGGTTGAGTCAATGGTTTTGGGAATAGCTGCAATTGCTGGAGAAGATTTGGTTGTGTCATTAGGTGGAGTAGACAAAGTGGAAGGAATCGAACAAAGATTTGTCAAAGGTTTGCCACATAGGTCCGCATTTCCAGCAAAGAGTTCTTTTTTTTGGTTGAGCAAAGCTAGAGACTCAGGAATAGGTCCACTAAGGCTGTTGAATGAGAGATCAATAGTAGCATTTTGAGGTATTTGCTTTGCAAACTCTGGTGGTATATATCCTGAAATCTTATTGTAAGATAGGTTCATGTAACGCAAACTATCTCCACCAAAATCCAAAGGCAAAGACCCATTAAACAGATTCGAAGACAGATCTAATACTCCAACAGAATCAAATCCACTTGGAACAAAACCAGAAAAATAATTACCCCTCAAAGAAACAACAGTAAGATTCTGTAAAGCAGTGAGATTTTCTGGTACTTTCCCAGCCAATGCATTATCAGAAAGATTGAGTAACTGTAAGCTTACTAACTTACCTATAAACTCGGGTAGCTCACCAGAGATGACATTGTTTGAAAGTGAAAGAACCTGAAGCTCCGAGGCATTGAAGATTGAAATAGGCAAAGACCCATTGAAGAAATTGTTGGAGAGATCAAGATGGCGAAGGTATGTGATCATTCCAAGGTCGGAAGCGATTGAACCCAGAAGCTGACTGTTGGGGAGGACTAAGCTGGTGACTCTGAACATGTCTGGTGTGCCAGGGTTTCCCATTTCTGTGCAAGTGACTCCGGTCCATGAGCATGGTGTTTGGTTGTCGTAGTTCCAGTTGTTTAGGACTGAAAGTGGGTCGCTTAGGATTGAGTACTTGAAGTTAAGCAAAGAGACCCCATCTGAGTTGAGAGAAAGTGAAGGAAGTAGAAACAGAACAAAGGAAGTGATTCTGCACCAGAAATGGAGGCTCTTGGTGTTGGATTTGGCCATCATGTTTTCTTGAACTGGTTGTGCATGTTTGCTACGAGTTCATTGTGAAGAAATAAGAGCAATAGTAGTAGTCTAGGGATGAGAGGGTGAACAACTACAGGTACGGTTGTTTTGGTGACCAAATCTATAAACTTTGGTGTGAGATGCAACAAGGAAGTGACTGTGGAGGGCAGTGAGCAAAATGAGAGGTAATAAAAGATTGATATTAAGAAAATGGAAGACAAGTTTTTTTTTTTTTTTTTTTGAGAAACTAAATGGAAGACAAGTTGGTGTGAGTTTACAGAGAGAAGCAGTGAAAGTAGAAGAGAAAGCAAAGGGATGGTCTAACTCTCTGCAGTTGAGTAGTAGTAAATGCTAAATGGTACTTTAGCTGAACATGGGAAAAATGAAAATGGGCTCCCTCTTGCACTGCCTCTGCCAATTCCAGCTCTTTCTGAATTACTCTTTAGTAAACTTGGGCGTCTAGGGAAAGCAGAGAGGAATCTCTTTTATGCTACAGGACACCCAAGTGAGTTGGAGCCCATATCATGTTGCAGAGGAACCAAGTCCAACCTGCAATTGAGTGACCGACTCAAAATTTTATTTTTTGATTTTGTTAAAATGGTTTACAATTTTTACTATGAGTGAAAGTTTAGACAACACAAAATGATCTTAACGAACCTACTTAGGAGAACTTTTTGGATGTCCTCATTAGCAAAAATTTATTTTTAAAGAAAAAGATTAGGGGTTGTATTGAGCTTTTTAGTGCTTCCCCTACTTTTGTTGACCCCCTTGCTTAGTTAGATCATCTTGTGGTTATTAATATAAACACTTGGTTTGAATCATGGTTTTCAGTTTAATTCATATAACAATTAGTTGTTTTTACAACTTTCTTACCCATTTTGATAAAATGAACTTTAAGATTTTCAATTGTCATGAGTTTTAACTCAAGATAAAAGAATATAAATGATGCATATTAGTGTATAAAACATAGAACTACAATTCTTAAAAAGAAATTGTTTAGTTCTTTACATTTTAGCATCTTTTATATAATACCTTCTATATTTAACTCACATTTGGTTAAATATAGTGACAAATGAACGGCCACCATCCCATTGTAATGCCTGCAAGTCAAATTAGTCAGTAAAGCCTATGCTTGTTAACTACTCCCAACTTGCAAGGGGGTCTCTCAACCACCATTTTATTACTGATTTTAGGTAGCAAAGTTGTAGACCCCACTAATTCCACTCCTAACTAATGTTTTATGGGTTAAAAAAAAAAAACTAATGTTTTATGAGTTCGGTTAATATATAAATTTAGAGTATACATTAATCAACCATTTTAAGAAATTTTTCATGAAAATTGAATAACAGGGGACGTAGAAGCACTAATTCTGATCTTTGTAATGACAAGATTAACTGAGACAGTTTTGATGGATTTTCAAATTTTCAGCTGATGAAGCATGTGGTGGATTACAAGTGGCTAAACGCAATTTGGCTGAACCATTGGCTTTAGCAAACATTTCTTCCATAATTTTTTTTTTTTTTTGAAAGAGACATTGCTTTCAAACTTTATATGAACATCATATGGAAAAGCAGAGATATCGGCACTTCTTTTAGCATCTAGCTCTTCCTTGGTCCTGTTTTGTGTATTTTTGCTTTGTAGTTTGTACCACATTTTGTTTTTGTATTTATTGAACTGTCAAACAATAGTGGGGGCAATTTTGCAAGGACATATTTGTTAATATGTACCCCCACATCAGAAGAGTCAAGTTAAAAACTGTTTCACATAGTGACATGAAAATAGTCAAGAATTAAAAGGACTCCACCCAACTTCACTATTGGAAATGGGCCATCACCTATTAATCTATTATAGTAACTACTCTGCCTTTTATCAAGCCACAGCAGCAACCACCCTTGGACACACCTGAAAATTTAACATCCCAAGCTAATCCTCTTCTCTTTCTCTACCTTCCCCTATTTATAATATTAGCAGCTGATCATATCCTATGATTGTAATTATATATATTCATACTTGAGATAGCAAGTCATGGGTAATCCTAAAAATATTAAACAGCATTATACCATTTTGTGATGCTTTTATTGATTGGTGGGCCATTTACTTTTGATCCGTGCGTATTTAAAATTAAGAAAAAAGTCACACAACTCCGTCAACAAGGATATAAAAAAATCCAGCACAATTGATACTTTTTGGTCATGGTCATGAGTTCATATTTTTGGATATTAAAAAAATGCATACGTAATGTCCAAACTTTTTATATATACTTAAATACTTTAGAAAAGAGACAAAACTTAATAGAATGGAGCTTTTGAAGAAATGCAACTTCGGTAGAATGAAAGATGGAGTACTTTGAGGTTATTGGGGTCTTTTTTTTGTCTCTGTCAAATTTTGATTGGCTTTGTTTTTGATTGGCTTTGTAATGACCGGAGTGAAGCACTAGCCACATATACACTTATATTTTAAAAAAGTTAAAATGACTTGTCAAGTTAGAATGTGGGACTTAGCACACGTTTGCTCAACTCACACTCATGCATCTAATTCAATTAAATCCACACAACGAGAGGTATCACAATTTTTACCACTTAAATTGTATCATATAAAAAAAAAATTTGTATCATATAACCAAATCTTCTTAGTAATCAGTATTTTAAGATTATTCTGGATAAGAATTTAATTTTAGAAATATATAATTCGACTTAATTTTTAATTAATGGTACGCAATTATTTGTCATTTTTAAAAATAAGAAGGGTTTCTAATATTTTTCCCAAACCTCAAGAGAAATTATTGTAATTTATCTTATAAAAAAAATGGACCAACTCTATTCTAATTATACTAAGAGCTTAGGACTAGGTTACTTGTCATGCAAGTATAGGCATAAGCCTTATACTAACCTTGGACTCTAATAATCTAACAAAATAAATTACTAATAGTAAATTTTAGTAAGAAGATATTTTCCCCTTTATAACCTAAAGCTTGGGCTCTAATAAATATAACCAAATTAGGTTTGGAATTTATTACTTTGGTAAATGGAGTCGACCCCATGATGCCAGGGACAATAATACTCTATATTAGTTCTCAAAAAACATATATAAATTAAGACAAAACAATATACTTTTTAAAAGTATGTATTTTCTATATGATTACCTCTTTGTCCTATCGATGTTACTCTTAGTAAACAAAAAATTTAGTACCACCAAAAAAATGTGCAAATTTCTATCATAATTCTCCGTGTGACTAACTATTGTTAGTAGAGAAAATATGGTATGTTCATGTGAAAATGATAGGCAACAAATCATAGTTTATCACGAACATAAGAGACAAATTAACACTCAAGGCCAGTTTGTCCGAATAACTGGATTTATGTGAGTTCAAATTATGATAATGATGTGTAATAATATTCTTTTCAAAATTGCATCAAGTTAGGTTGTTTTGGCACGGCAGTTTGTACATATTTTTCTTTTCATGATTGGCAAAACAGTCATCAATTTGAGTTTGAACTGAATTTTGGTACTGCAAGCTGTAGTCATCAGTAAACAAGACAAGACCCGTGAAAGAGGGCCAATAATTTTCAACTTCTTTTCATCCTTACTCTTTTTGAGTGTCACGGACCTAACAAGCGGATCGATAGCCATCCTTGTAAGTTTACTTCTCAGATATTGATCTAGCAATTTTTTTATTTTTTTATTTTTGGATTTACTAGCACATTTTTTTTTTCTATAACACTAGCACAAATTATTTGATACAACAAATAAGTGAAAATAATTAAGAAAATGAATGAATACGCGGCCCTATAACAATCACTAGAAAGTTAAAATTTGATTTCATGAGAATAAAATTTCTATGCGATACGCACAAAAATAAATATAAAAACCATTAATATGAAAATGTAACATTTTTAAAACTATACTACATGCACCTAAAATTTTAGAGTTTATTATCTAAACTAAACATCCTTATATTTTATTATTTGAATAAAAGTTCCTGTGAAGAAGAATAAATTATTATATTAATAATTTGAGTTCTTGTAGGGTCCTTTTTTTGTATCTGGGCTAGACTGTCTCCTGCGGTGATGGGCCCTAGTATTTGCTTCTTTTCTTTTTCTTTCTTTCTGGGTAAGGGAGTTGAGACCGGCCCAACTGAAACTCACTTTGGGCCGGCTTGGCGCAAACTTGGCCTAGGCTGCCAGGCTCACTCTTGCGGCAAACAGAGTTATTGCAAAGGAAAAGAGATTACGGCAGGCAGATTATAATGACAATAAAAGAGGAAAAACAGCGGAATACAACAGCTAATAATGGCAACGACCGAGCACCACAATAGTAACAATAGTAATAATAATAGCGTTCTAAGGAAAAAAACAACGGATTAGACAACAAATAAAGAGGGCTTAATTAGAATAATTATTCGGTAAAAGAATCAAGCCCGTGATAACAATCCTTCAAAAAGGAAGAACGTTTCCTCTCAATGAGATTAACCTCCCAGGAGAATATCCTGCCGTGGGGATTAATAGCTTTGAGGGAATCGGACCTAAATGTTAGATGTCCGAAGGAAGTTTCCCCTTTTTGCTTAATTATTCCTTAGAAAGTGTGATTTTGAGGAGGAGAGGGGGGAAATGATCTATTGGTGCATGCTTCTATACTCACAAGTTGTTTTTCTTATCTTTTTCTTCTCTTCCTTTTCTTTTTTTCTTTGTTTTTTCTCTATGATTTTCTCCTCTGTTTTTCGGTCCCTTCTACAGGGCACGGCAAGGCTCCTTTTATAGGGCCTGCCGTGGTTGTTCTTTTACCATTTCACCCTTTAACGGCCTTTGTCTGGTCTGGGCATGCTTGCCGACCACCGTCTGCACTCTGCTTACCCTCGCCAGACAAAGACAGGTGAGTTCTGTTTCTGTCCGCCGTGGCACTGTTTTCCTGCCGTGGCTTTAAATGCTCTCTCTCTCTCTTCCTATGGCATGCACCTAACGTTCTCTCCCCAATTTTACCTCTTTCGGGCGGTTTGTCATCCCAGCAGGACATACCTCCAAAAGGGTTTGGGCAGAGACCGTGAAATAGAACTTTTCCCTCCTCCCCACCACCAAACCGCACCCCCCTTTACCTTTTTCCACTGGCCCATGGCCCCACCATGACCCATATTGGCTGGGTATAGGCTGGTGACGCCTGGGCTTTGCGTATGCTTTCCTGTCAAGTTCGTTTGAAAAGGGCCTGCCTTCGACCCATGCGTTTATTGTGCTCTGAAGCTTTGCTTGCATTTGTCTGCCATACTTCTTCATTTTCTCTCGCGAGCTGGGGCGTTTTCTGTCCTCTGGGGTTGGGCCCTTGTTAATGCTGGGTCTTCACATCTTTCTTGGCCCATTCCCTGGTTCGTGTTCACGCCTTATCTTATTACCTAGCACTTCCTGCCGTAATGATGTATTCCTGCTAGGCCCTTTTTTAGAGCCTGCCGTTCCATTCTTTCCCCCAGTGACTCAAAAGAGTCTGCTGGTGTTCTTTCTTTGCTCGTGGGCTCTATTATCCCTTTTCCTTTCCTTTTGGGCCTGCGGCCCTTTTTACTCCCCTTGGGCTTCCTCGGCCCATTTCATTGTTTTCGGGCTCCTTTGTCCCATTGCATTCTCTTGGGCATCCTTGGCCCGTTTCATCACTTTTGGGCTCCTTTGTCCCATTTGGGCTCCTTTGTCCCATTTGGGCTCCTTTGTCCCGTTTCAATTCTTTATTCCCATGGGCTTTTTACTAACTTCATCGGGCTTCCCCGGCCCAACTACTGTATACTCATCCTTGGGGCTCATGGGCTTGCCATCAACCCCTACTCTCTTTGCTTTCATTACTTTGGGCCTGTCACGGCCCATTCTTGCTTTCTCATACCATACATTGCCCATGGGTGTTATTTCTCTCTTTTCGGGCCCTTTGGGCCCATTTGCTTTCTCAAGACCCATCTACTTATGTTATGGACCTGTGTTTTATTCTTCCTGCCGCTTGAGCCTGATAATTTTATTCTGTGCCTGCCACTCTCATTGCCTGCCTTGTTGGGTTGGACTGGTTTTACAAATATGACCCTCAACAGTTCTTTTAAATTTTTTTTATCACTTTTAGAAGATAAAAATAATGTTATTCTTTTCTCTTTTCAATTAAAACTCTTACCTCATTTCCTTTTTCTTCAATCTTTGTTTCGCTTTTATAGGCTTTGATTGTATTTCTATTTTTATTTTTTGAAAGGATAGATTTTGAAATTTTAACTTATGATAGGGAATATTTTCCTTTTAAATAAAGTTTGACATGTTAAAACTTAAAAATAAATACATTAGGAAATCCCAAAAAAAAAAAAAATCATTTTTGAAGATGGATAGATGGGATGGGGAAAAAACACATGCACTACAAAATTTTTAGTGGGACTTGGAGCAATTGCCTCCCTTTACCCCATAGTCTAAGAGGAATATTAATTAGTACAATCTTAGCATAGTTGTGGGTAGAAAAAAATTCATAGAAGAAACAAAATTGCAATAAGGACTTTATGTTCGAATAGTGATAAATCCTTATAACCTAACAAACTCCCTGTTAAGAAAAAGAAACCTTAGTTCGGCCTGGCCAACCTAGAGGTTAGCCAAGAAGGCTCTATGGTTAATTTATTAGACTAATGGATGAAGAAGAAAAAACAAAATGGTTGAGCCTTAATATGTGAGGTTCTATACCTAATTTAGCAAAATGGAGGCATATCTATAGAGCATGGGAATGCCATATTTGGTGAGAGATTGTTTTAAAATCAGGAGTAGATTATCAATTAGTCGTTTATTCAAGTCAGTTGAGGGGACATGTGTCAAAACAGTAGTCCAATATATAAGGAGATTGGATAAGTTCAACAACTTTTGAATGTTAGTGGGCACTATTTTGCGGGTTACTATTGTGGCCGATTGAGCATGAAGAATGGATCCGTAGGTGGTGACCATGACCATCTACATAGCTTGATCTTCTTAGACAACATGGACTTCAGTTTAGGGTGAGTTTGTTTTTTGACTGACACCCACATTTGATGTATTATCCCATTACAGTTTTCGACCACTTTACCTTTTATTTTTTCTTGGGAGGATTATTTGATTAAAAAGGGAAAAAAACTTTTATGAATTTTGAAGCAAGTGTGCACGAGAGAAACAGAATGAAGGCATTGCAATTGTAGTTTCTTGAACGACCCCACCCACTATACTAATAGTAATTTTTTATGTGCTCCACAGGCTATAAATATCATTTCCCATCCAGTAAAAGAAAATCCATTCATGACCAAATAGTAATGCACACTTCAACCTCTCCTTTAAAACTCATCTTATTCAAGGTTTTCCTGCCTATGACAGAACCTCGCATGCATTGTCGTACCTAACTATAATGTTTAAAAGGACACATATAATTTAAAGTCCATAATGCAAAGCACTTTAATCTCCAGAGTTGAGAAGTTTCCATAACTGTGTTCTTTTCATTCATTGCATAGGTGAAGACAATTATGTTAATTTAGATGCCAACTGCTGTTTAATAAAATTGATGGCTAACTGTTGCAATCATATCACACATAATGATTCAGGTTTAAAGTTTTACCTGTCAATGTAATTTTACATATTTTACTGTATCTATAGGTGAGTTATAAATTTAAAGGTTTTACTCATGTGTGTCCTAATGACATATGTTAATAAACAATTTTAAGAAATTTTTTATGAAAAAATGAGAAAGTAATTAACTGTTTTGACAACTTTTTCAACTTCTCATAAAAACTTTTCTAAAATCGATGATTAATGTATACTCTCAATTTATAATATTATTATTACTTAGAGATATGTTATTCTTTGCTAAGAGTCATCTCAATACAATTTCAGGCTAAAGGCATAAATTTAAGTGCGATTTCTTAGTATTTAAATATCACTTAAATACTATTACTTTATCTTTTTATACTATAAATTTCTTTTTTCCCTTGATGAAACAGTCTAGAGTTTCAATTTGATTAAATTAAGTTTTAATTGGATTAAATTAAGGGCCTTCTCGGAGTTGGAGGTGGGGAAGGAATGTAAAATGCACCTATATTTTTTCTTTTAAAAAAATTAATAATTATTCTACAATTTTTTTTGGGATATTTTTGCACAATTTTAATGGCATTTTGTTTATGCAATAGAGGGCCTGGAGACCTTTTTTAAATTTTTGGAGAGGGGGGCCCTTTTCTAAAGTGTAAAAGATTCAATAAGTCTACTTATGGTGTAACACAAATTTTTTTTCCCAATAATGCTCAAGTTGTTGTGTTATAACTGGTATACAATAAAAATAGAATGTACTATATGAAAATGATAATACACTAATCACAACTTTACCACCTCAACAAGTTATTAAAAAATTTCTCTCTTTGCTAGATATATCAATGGGAATCATGCCTCAACTAATTTTTCAAAAAGAAATTATATTTAGAGGTTAGAGTTATGTTTGGTAGTTAAGCCCTGGCGCATTGATAACCAGTAAACAGATCCCTATGTGTAGCCACTGGGCATCCTGGACCAGTAGAAAGTACTTCTAAGTAGAGACCGATTCTCGTTCTATTGTGCCCATTGCTCAGTCTGCTGTCACTTTCACATAGATTTACCACTTTTTTTTTTTTTTTCACTATCAGTCTCATTGTATAGTTGTGAAAATTGGTGTAGAATTGGTTGTGATCCTAAAACTTTTCGTCTACAAAATCTCAATTCATCATACCTTTAACCTGTAGATAGGGTAATGACTAATGAAAGCAGCCTATGAGCTTAACTCACGAATTCTAACCTTCATCACTTCTAACTTTAGGTTAATTACAGTAATCCTATATTTATAATGTGCACAATAAACAACAAAATTCTAAATTAAATACCCTAAGGTTAATACCACACTGATCAAAGTAGCATCTAGATTAAAATATTAATGGCAAATTAATATCAAATTAAAGAGTTGATAGTAAAATAAATTGTAGTTTGAGGTACACATTCATACAAATACCATTCTTTAAAAACCTAGATTAGACAAAGAACCAAAAAAGATGGTCCTCGATTGTTGTGGTCTAACCAATGGACGAAATGGTTGGGTTCTAAATAATATAATTAGTAGTTTTTTAATAATACAAATAAATAGAATAAATTTATAATATCTCAGATTTTTTTTTTGAACTAATCCGATAAAAAAATAGAAAACAATAAAGCATAAACAGGCAAATTAAGATTATTGGGTTAGGGAGGCCTCACATTCAAACATTATCAAGGCTCTCAGGCATACAGGATAAAGCCATCCAACCTCAACTTTAGCCATTATCTCTGCAACTTAATGCAACCTCATACCTCCCTCATTTCGAAGCATTAACTTCTTCCTCAGGGGTTCAAGTACAAGTATTTGTAATCAATTATATTACATTAGGAAACATGGGCTGCAAGATTTTGGAAAAAGGAATGCACACAACTTCAAGTTCTCACACAGAAAAATGAATTTTCTAGTCATGAGTAACCAGGGCTCCAAGAACATGATCACACCTTAGAAATACATTATGTCAACTATCCAAAGGAACAGTTTATGCAACCCTAGGAACAGGAATACTTTCTGAAGGTGGTAATGTCACTGATCGCAACAACTCTAATGAGAAAACAAGCCCCAGGAAATGAGAAAGGATGGTGTTTGCCGATGCCTGCAAAAAGAAATAAATGGATGACAATGGTATTATTTTAATAGGTAAGAACTAAACTACACGTGTTAATTTAAATTAAAAATTAGCTTAAAACTTGATCTTCAATTAACTCTTTTGGAACCCACCAGCTCAGAAAGTCGTATCTAGGGCAAAACACTCTTGCTTCTGTAGGATTTAGGAAGTGGTTGATAGCTAGTTTTATCCCCAACTCAGCTGATTAAAAAATAAAAATCCACTAATTTTACTGATCCAAAGCTTTTGGGACATATCCAATGAAAGTTTGTCTTGGCATAGTTGAATATTAAACTTGACTTGAGAAGAAAAATGCACTTCCAGGATTCAAAACTCGTTCAACTCATTACAAAGCAAAAATGTAACAAATTTAGGTATATCTATATTCTTTTTTGTTCTTTTGTTTTCCTCCAGGGTTCATCTCGATTCTTTTCTTTTTCTGAGGCAAAGCAAGTTTTTATGGTTTTTAGCTCACACAATATGATGCTTATAAAGGGCTCCAGGTCCCTTGGAGCTCCTTTAATTTGACTTCAACTTCAAATGATTCACCTTCTCTATGCTCTACAGTGTTAAAAAGTCTGTTTCTAATTCTTTCTGAAATTTGGGAAGAACAGTGACAAGACGAGCCAGCAATAGCAGAAAGAACGATAATGGCTGGCAAAAAATGACGTGAATAGAAACCAAGCCACCGAAAGCTAGTAATTTCTAGAAATGGGCCCTGAAACAAACACTCACTTTGAAATTTGAAAAACTTCTATAAATGTATGGTTTTGCTGATAAAAGAAAATATTAGACACTCACAAGGGCCAGGTGATAATTTGTCATGCTATAAGACTGCTTAGTATTCTGACGTGTTCCAATTCAAAACTTTGTTAATTTTTCAATTGGAAAGTTATAATATGTCAAATGAGTACCTGCACCAAGAATACATCCAAAGCGAGAACAGGACTGTATCCAGGAGCGATTCCCTGGTAGTAAGGATTTGCAGAGGAAGTAAGAGCCTTGGCAACCAGCAATCCCACTGTAGCTTGCATGCCAAGAATGGCAGCACCCAGTCCAAGTAGGTTTACTACTATGCCATTTTTTAAGCTTTTCACAACATCAGCACGTGGAGGAGCCTGAACACCACAAGCAAGTAATAGAACACAGAAACTTAGTAGGTTTTATGAATATAATACTAAAATACACATTCTGTCCACTCCATGGGTACATTCACTTATGAAACAACATTATCAAACACATACATATCTAGTCAATTTATTACAATGTAAAGTGGCATTCAACTATAAACAGTACCATCACCAATCAGACAAAGTTCAAGAAGGCTTATACAATTCAGTTGGAATATGCAGTCATTTTTACATTTGATTTCATATACATTCACTAACTTCAATTATCATAGTAAAACACAATATGTAGGTCAATTAGACCATACTAAGACTAAAATATTAAGCCTTTTTTAGCAATGCCAATACCTTTGAAGGATCATTGGCAGTTCGTCGAAGCCTATCTGAAAGCCGAATATACCCAAATGACCAAAACACCGAAATGAACGCTGCTGCAATACCACCAGCAGTAGCATAAAAAGTAGCGGGCGATGAGACCTTCCCAGTAATAACAACTGAAAACGAAAGAATCACAGCAGCCACAACAGTGCATACAAGCTGTCCCCAAAACCCCATGGTACCATACCTCTTGAAACTCCTCGAAGTGTTCTCTAATCTTTTCGCCACCTACACCATCCAAATCGCTTACCTCTTTTAGTATTAATCAACTTCAAATTGTAGACACAGTTTAAATATGATGAGGAAAACCCTAATGCAGAATTTAAAGCAACTTATGCGTGTGTGTGCACGCGCCTGTGTGTATTGTTGGGGGGGGGGGGGGGGATTCAAGTTAAAAATAGTGTAATTCTTTGCAATGTTACAAAATTCATTAACTTTTATTTGATGAATATCTTACACAAATGCACAGTTAGATCGTATTTTCTCTTCATGCTCACAACATATCGAGATAATCAGATATTAATAACTATCTTATCTATAAAATGTTCAAATCTTAGGTTTTCTATATTTTAACATTATACAAAAGCACATGATTTTACCAAAATTTTAGTAAATGAAATGCCATTAATATAAAATTTGCAATGTGTGTTAATTCAAAACAAACGTGTACATATATAATTACACTGTGTAACTCTTTGTTGTTAATGCTAAACCGGTGTAACTCTCAATTCATTAACTTATAATTCAATTTTATAAGCTTTGATAATTACATCATCAAATTTCTTATCAATTCAATGCAGCACACCATCTAGTCTATAGATATTGTACATTTTTCAAAGTAAAATAAAATTCTTGATAAATAAAAGTCATTAACTATGATTTTACAAACATTTCCAAAACCCAAAAATTACTCAAACCCAGCATTGTATTTGTTGCTCTAATTACAACTACTCATTATCCAAAGACTAAAAAAACAAAAAGCAAAACAACCCAATTGACATAAATTGAATTTTGAGTAAGACCATCATGTTTCAGAGCAACCAAATTGAAGTTTGAAGATGAGAAAGAGAACCAACCTGGGTGAGCTTTGCCTTCTCAGTGTCATCGTTGGGTGTGGAAATTTGAGAAGCCCTAACAGTGAAGGAGAGCTTGGGTCCTCTGTGGGCGGGAGCAGCGTAAGAGGGCCAAGAAAAACTAAAGGATCGGAGGGTTTTAGAGGAAGAGAGGGGTTTAGAGTTACTAGTATGAGGAAGTGAGAGAGTGAAATTGGAGACGTGGCGGGCTGGGATTGGTCGACGAGGGGGGAAGTGAGAAGTAGAGGATGAGGGTCCCGCTGCCACCGCCGTCGATGGCAACAGAAGCGTTTGCATTGTTTCTTCAAGGAGGTGAAGTGATCTGCTGTGCTGCTGTCGACTCACCTGTGATGGCTTTGTCTTTGCTTGCTGAGTGCCTACTCTGAGAGAGAGAGAGAGAGAGTCGAGAGTATACTTTTGATTTGAGGATGCTATCAAATACTTTGGTGTGGGCTTGGCTGGTGCACCATTTTTTGGTGTTGTATGTGAACCTATGGATGTATGGGTTCACAGCCTTGTGGGCTATTAATGGATGTCCATTTATTTGGGGGTTTGTTTTTGGATTTTATTCAAACTACTTTGTTTAAAGGCCTGTGGCCTAATGATGGGACTGTTTTGTTCAATCTTTGGCCCAAAAAGAATGAGAGAGGTAAGGGAGAACCATTAAAAATTCTAAGATCACAAAAATTTACACAATTTTTGTCACAACTCTCGCTACGTTGCAAGTTGTGAGTAGTGAGTGGTGAAAGTGTGCACCCACATAGACCCACCACTTTTTTATCACTCTCAACTTGTCATATGACAAGTTGTGGTAATAATTGTGCTTGTCATATGACAAGTTGTGGTAATAATTGTGTAAGTTTTTGTGGTTCTAGCATTGTTCCTCTAAAATACTTGTGAGCTCTAAAATACTTGTTGGCATGTTTTGATGGGTCATAAATCAACTGGTAAGTTTGATTTCCTAAAGCCTTCTTATGTGTCAACCCATAGATTAGTTAGTAGTCTGGAACTTCTAATTTATATTGTTATTTGTTAGGAAGGTGAACTAACTAATGTTTCTTTCATGCTTCCTACAACCATATTTCATCAAACTCCCAATAATTCTTCCTAGAGCTCAAAATCCATCAACATTAGAACTCTATAAATGCCATCGGCTACATGTTGTGTTCAATTAAGAGTCTTAAGACCACTTGCCCAATACTACAGGCAAACCGCTTTGGAGAGAACTTGCTGCTTATATTACTTGAAACCATGGCTTTTTCCAAGTATTGTTTCCTTCTCTCTATGATCATCATGCTGTCACTTGACGTGTGCCTAGCAGCTCGCTATCTTTTGGACACACCAGCTGCTCCACCTCCAGCATTGGGATTGCCTACAATCCCATCTTTGCCCAAGGCTACATTGCCTCCTCTACCATCAGTGCCAACGCTACCAACTACCACATTGCCACCATTGCCAACACTGCCAACTCAACCAACTCTTCCAAAGTCCACATTGCCGCCATTGCCAAGCACCCAAGTTCCGACGCTGCCAACCATGCCCACAGTTCCCAAGGTTACGCTGCCTCCTCTGCCAGCTACTCCATTGCCCACCATTCCAACCACAATCCCTTCAATTCCCAACATTCCAACCACAATTCCAACAATTCCTTTCTTCTCCCCGCCCCCATCAAATTGAAGCACTAGTCCTTGAGATGCTGCATTTCCATTCTTCCATCTAGCTTGGTTTGGATGATTCTTTGCATTACTACTTGTATTGTTTTTCGAACATATTGGAACCTATCTTGGTTCTCTATTTGAGTGCTTTACATTCTAGTTATTTCAGCATCATTTGTTTCTAGTATTATTGTACTTATGATTGTGAATAATATTTCTTACTTTGTTGGTTGCGAGCTCCTCTTTGTGGTGATTACATAAACAGCTTAAATACAAAAAGAAACCATCTATGGGGTGCCTTCACTCTCAAAAAAAAGAAAAAGAAAAAAAGAAGAGACATCTATATTGTGCAAAACCTTCCGTATCCACCGCAATACCAATCCATGTAATTATTGTAATGCAAAATACAAGATTAACAGCACAACCACGACAATAGGCCACAGCTATATAATTTAGATTGTTAAATTCGATAAATTTGGAGAAAATACAGGGAGAAAGGCAAATGATAGGCTTGAGCATCCTAGGAAATGCAACTCTATGTGCTTGTTATAAAATCACAAGAATATTACTAACATTCCTAATATGTTGCAGGAGAAAACGTTTAACTTGATTTAGCTAGCGTCTACGCTCTATGGGGCCATCAAGTGCCAAACTGTAATCAATCTGGAGTAGAATAGCACCTTCTGTGTCTCAGTCTCTCAAACACACATTTTTCCTTGCTCCGCCTTCCAATATTTTGAAATAAACAGTAGCACACTAGATTATAAGATCATTGATGAACTATACACTTACTACCATGATCATTGGTGAGTCCCTCTCACTGTCTCACAGACAACAACTGCATGGAGCATCATTTTGATAGAGTCATGAGGGATGATCCATGTAATTGCTACATGAAATTATATCTACTAAAGGACCACGCAATGTCATCTGTCCTATGGTTGATAACCACTAAAAGATGCTAGTAATACCCAAAAATGCCATATTTTGGTTTCAAAACTTTTAAGTACCCTAATCTATAAAATTCTGCCTGGCAAACATTCCCCTCCCTTACAAGTTTACTGACAACTGATAACCATTACCTTTTTCATTTCACTGATGAATAATGACCATAGTATAAGACAAGGTCTAGAGAGAGCTCCTATGCTGTCATCTTCTTGACAAAGTCACACAGATTCATCAATCACATTTGCAATGTGCAGACTTTCAACTTTTCTCATAACAATTTCTTATAATTCAAATTAGACACACCCAATAGGTCTAATGCCCAAGACCCTACCCTTCATTCCATAACTATAAGAAGAGGATCATTTGAGTTAAGAGGTCATAGGCGCAACTAGTCACTGAAACATCATTTGAAAAATAAACGACATTTGAAAAACTATGGAAAAGCATAAGGCACATTAGGGAATCTAAAAATTCAACATTTCATTCAATATTTCCCTCACCGTAGGGAAATATTTCATCCAGAGGAGATGAACACAAAAGGTACAACCAAATTTTCAAACAATCATAAGGACAAACAACCATACACCAAAAATTTTAAGAATACGAATCCCCAGGAGAAAACCCAAATTAAAAAACATATATATGGAAGAAAGAAAGAAAAATTGAACATTCTCCCCGATGTGGTAGCTATTAGTGTCAGACGTACTCCTGATTGATTATCATGCTAACTGGGAGGTTGTTTTTCCCCTTGATCCATGCCAAGTGGCAGTTAAGATGAACTGACAGCATCCCAGCAAACAGAGAGTCTAAAAAACTTCATACATTGAAATCCCATCTCTAATCTCCTAATCAAAGTTTGCTGCACTGCTTGATACCCTGCACCAAATGTACACATTCTTTAGTATTTCTTTAATAGAGCAGAAAATATAACCAAACACATTAACCCAAATTACATAAGATTTGTACCAAATACAAAAGATGAAGCTTGAAGTACCAATTTGAAACAACTGGTAACATGCAATTGGGTCAAAGAATAGAGAAAACTAGATATGTTCATTTATTTTCAGTCAAACAGAGACATAAATAAAAGCAAAACAAGACATACACCGAGACATGGCAGTATCGCAGTAAGCTTGTCATTATACTGTATAAAACAATTCACTTACTTTACTTTCAGTGCTAAGCAGTCAACTCAGATTCTCAGAAGAACAATAATTATGTACAACAACCAAGTCAATAAAATATCCTACAGAGACAAAGAATAGAGAAAACTAGATATGTTCATTTATTTTCAGTCAAACAGAGACATAAATAAATGCAAAACAAGACAGACACCGAGACATGGCAGTATCGCAGTAAGCTTGTCATTATACTGTATAAAACATTTCACTTACTTTACTTTCAGTGCTAAGCAGTCAACTCAGATTCTCAGAAGAACAATAATTCTGTACAACAACCAAGTCAATAAAATATCCTACCAGTGTCCCTGAGAATAAATCCATTTCCCCCACTCCCCTTCTTTTTCCCCCTTATGCGAAATTAGAATCAAAGAACACTTAATTATGCGCCAAAGAAAGGCTTTCTAATGCAAAGTTTTAATCAAAGAAGGGAACACTCAAACTGATGGGCATTTTGCTAATTACTATGCAATATTCCTCAGTAAAAATAAGAATCCTAAACATCGTGCGCAGCACAATTTGCTATCATTGATGTACTTTTTCATTTACAAAGCAATGAGAGAGAGAGAGAGAGAGAGAGAGAGAGAGAGAGAGGGAGAGAGAATTTGTTGGTTGCCTGTAGGCTGTAGCCAGGGCCTAGCTCAAACCCAAAGATTGACAAGAAGACCACCATTGTAAATCTTCCTTTTAAGTTAACAGACGTATGTAACAAATGAATGAATGATTTAATCCCCCCCCAACCACATGGGCCCCATCCATGTGAGATGTGGCATATGTAAGATTGGGACCTAGATAGAACACAAAGTGCCAGATCTACCAGCAGCCTGTGACTTTCTCAAGGCAGTGACTATAGAAGGAAGGAAAGCAAGATCACACACCACTAGATACGTTTGCAAAATGCTCCCACTAGAAGAAACACTAACAGAAAGTGGGCAGAGGGGGGGGAAATGCTTTCGACTAGGTTTGGAGAATTCACACACGTAAAGGGTGAGGATTGAGTCTACTTTTAATTGGAGTTTCAATTACAAAATTCAAGTAGAAAGAAAACTCACTACTGATTTTGAAAGCCACAATTGTTGTTGCCTTTATGAAGATTTCCCTTCTTTGCTTCTCTTGATCGATATAGGACGAAACAAGGTATAATTTGGATGAAAAGAAACTGCCAGAGTGGTATTCAAAAATCTATCTTTAATGGCCTAATTTAAGTTTCTAAAATGCATCAAATCATAATTGAGACAGAATAAAGTTGTTAACAGTTTTGTTTCACTTCAAAATCTTCTGCAACAAGCTCATGGCCATTGGCTTCCAACAGCAGTTTTTTCCATCAAGATTCTAAGGAATGCTTTATTCAAGTATGGCTTTATATAAGTTGTACTGTTGTAGACAGGATAAAAAAATTGCATAGCCATTCTGAAGCTGTTGATCAACTCTTACAACACAGAGTTACCTACCATGTCCAATGCTCTAAAATAATATTAAAATTGAATTAGTCATGCCTAGTATCATCTGTGATCTTATATTAGTTTGGGATATTGAGTGCATTGAAGACTCCAACAGCATGACAGTTCACATAAAGTGCAATAATCAAACCCAAGTCTAGAAACACATTCAGTTAGCAGATATTAAAAAAGAGTGTGGAATATTTCTTCTCGATACATAATTACATAAAAACTACTAGGTTCTAGGAAGACGATAGAAAATAAAATGAATATGCATAATGGAACCCAATTGATGTATTGATCTTCGTGACAGGCTGTTCAAAACCAATAATAATATTTTGATTCAGTATCACCATCCCCTTACAGGCTATTTTATACCTAGTAAGATTTAGCAACTATTGTATGGCTTGAAAGAGACAGCATAAAACATTTCAAGGTATTTCAATCCACACTACTGAAACTCTATGTTAGCAGCAACTTTCTAAAATTAGTACAACCAAATTAATAAAGTGCACAAATAGATTATAATTAGGTTTGTCAGGAAACCGTGAAGTAACTGCTCAGATTATGGTTATGCAGAATATAGTGCAGAATGCAATGTTTACACAAATCTAACCATGTCTCACACACACACACAGATTTTACTTACCTACTGTATCTTCTTTTGCTTGTTTGAAGGAAAAGGAATCTTTTTTAGAATGTTATCATCAATTTTCCTGTACTGCATCTGTAAAATTCTATGAATTACGCACAGCTTCTCATCAATGTGGTCCTGGAACTTGTCATACACTACAGGAACTGAAAGACTAAGAATAACCCCTGCAGAAGTCAAATCAACAGTTTAGAAAATCTTTCAAGATTTATGCATTTATAAATAAATAATGGGTAGCAAAGCAACTAACCAATATAGACCAGAGTGAGGAAATTGATGAGGCTACCAATATAAGATATTACCCACAAACCAACAGCAACCTGAAACCCCAAACCCAGTTTAGAAGAATGCAAAACCATTTTATCCAATAAAAGTAAATAGTTCTAATTTCTTGAGGAGAAAAAAAGATATCACGGAATCACAGCAATAGCACCAAACCTTAAGGAAAAGTTTCAAATTTCGCCCAAGTGCAATGTCATGCGCAATTGACAATGCCGAGTTGATCCATATGTGCATTGCATCAGCAGCCTTCACAACAGACTCATCAGAAATTTCCAGATCAGGAATGGGAGGCAGAGGCCTGAATCACATTGCATAAAAAAAAATTTAAAAAAAAAAAAAAAAATTCACTAATCATAACAAAAACCCACACGACCCTTAAATTTTAATTCTCAGAAACGCAAAGCCCAGGACAGCACACATCAAAATCAAATCCTTAATGGTCTGTTTGGATTGAGGGGGGAGAGGGGGAGTAGAGTAGAGTTGGCCCAACATTAGCCTATTTTTAGCTAACTCTACTCTACTCCCCCTCCCTCTCCCTTCAATCCAAATGGGCCCTAACCAAAAACCCAAATTCCATTTTCTCTCCGATGCTCCATATTGTCTTCTTAGTGGTTAATTTCCACAAGTTATCCATCAGCATAATTCCTAATAAACATGATACTAATATCTTCATGGCAAAAAGTGTTTCACAAAAAATATTAAATACCCATTTCCTCATGATCAAGATTTGTCAATTTCTTAAGGAAAATTATCCCACATATAACATCTTCCATTATAGCAAAACAGAATCACAAAATATTACCAAGAAAACAGAAATTACCAAAAACAACAAGAGCATGAATCAGATACAAATAAAGAAGACGAGAAAATTACCTATTGAGAAGAGAAGCAGATTTGGCCCAGAAAAAGAGAATGAAAACAAGAAGGAAAAGAACATTAGCCACAAAGGACACAAGGTTATAGCCAGCTCGTTCGAAGAGGAACCACAAGGTCGACGTTGACATTAACACCACAACCCCACCGTACCATTTCTTCCATAGTATCACATCGGCAACTACCATTATCAAATCCAAGAAAACAAAGATTTTATACTACATAAAACTAATCAATCAATCAATTAACAAGAAGACCAAAAAGATTATGGGAAATTAGAAAAAGGTTTTTTTTTTTTTTTTTTGTATCGAAAAGAGAATCAATTATGGCAATCGATGACAAAGCAAGAATCGGATTCATAGACGAGCATGTAATATACGTAAATTCATACATAGCTGTGTATATATGCATGATGAATATGAATATGTAAGCATAGATTTAGAGAGAGAGAGAGAGAGAGGACCTGAGCCACCGCCGAGAGCTTGATGAACGTTTAAGCGACGAGGAGGATTGGATTCTACCATGGTGCTAAGCTTCTGTGATTAGGGTTTCAGAGAGAGAGAGAGAGAGATTGGGAGGGAGAGAGTGACAGTCAATACAAAAAAACTGAAACGGCAGCAAGTAGCAACAAGAAATATGGGAATTTTCTCAATCATAAAAAAATAGAACAACGAAAAATAGAAAAAGTAAAATATTTTGGCAAAATATGATAATGACAAAAGGCAAAATGTCTTTCAATACAAGGCTTAAGGAGTGAGGACAAATTGACAATAGTGTGTGTTTCACTTTCCCATTTCCATCCCAAGGCAAAATCACAAATCAAACAACTTTTTATTATTTTGGGCCATTTTTTTATTATAAATAATTTTAAAAAATTAAAATTATTTGATAAAGTAACATTAGTTTAAACTTAATTTGCTAAATAACTTCTCTTAAACTCGTTTTTGGGAGAGATGATTGTGATTCTCGTCTCTCATTCCACCGTGTTATGTTGATCTTTATGTTTGAAGTGAAACTAATTTTTTCTAAACACAATTATATTTGAGATTCATATCTAATTAACATGTTGACTCAACTTGATCCATAGAGAACTCATATTTTGGAAGATGAGTTTAATGTTTGTATTAGAGAGACAAATTTAAGAAGAGATTATCTTACAAAATGATTTACAACATTACTATTTTAGTAAATAATTTTTAAAATGTGGTATTCAACAAAAATGGCCTACATATTTGGATGGCATTCAAATGGCTCAATGTGTTGCCACTAGAATGATCCCTAAATATTCATCAAAAAAGAATGATCCCTAAATAACGTTAAAATACGTAGCATATTACTCTATCTAGATTATTTTATTGTTTTATTTGGATAGATACAATAATATTTCAAATTTATGATATTTACTTAATAATAAATGTTTTTTTATTAGTAGACTAACATACCAATAAATATTTTATTCACACGTAGATTGAATCCCAAATAAAATCTTCAACAATAAAAAAAATTCAACCAGTTAAACTACCAGTTCAACAATATATAACTTCGTTAATAAGTTGAAGTTACTTCAAAATCACTCAATTGCTTATTAAGATATTAAAGTTAGTTAGTTGGAAATAAGCCAATGAGCCGATTGCCTTTTCGACACTCATGTAGTCATTTGCATTGTGCAGGTTCAAATCAGGTAATAGTACATTACGTCCTTTTCATGAAGCGGGCTTCTCACAAACCAATAATAATAAGTCCATATAACAAGTTTATAAGATACTACACTAAGACAGTAAAAAAAAAAAAAAATTAAACAAACCCCTTGAGCTGAATTGGACCTACAAACCAGGCTCAATTCTTAAGCCCATGAGTATTCCAAATCCAAGTCCTTTGCTAAGAAGTCAGGTGAGAATCACATGTTCAAATAACTAATGTCTTATTTTTATTTTTTAAGGAGTGCATTTGGAGGAAAGTTCTCCAATTTAGGTGAGAGAAAAACTGTCCATACTGCAACACAATATGTAACCCACATAGAAATTGAATGTGATTTCAAGTTTCAACCATCGGAATCAACATAGTGATGAGCCATTATGTAAAACTTCTTTCTTTTATGGCAATAAACAAGAGAGACTACCAGACAGTATATAAAAAAAATAGATCATCTCCATTTTAGTGCAATAGGTGAGAATGACCATCCACCGCTCATATTATAAAGCATTTTTGTTGTTAGGTAACTTCTTACCTAGCACCTTCTTACCAAATTATATTTGGTAAAAAGAAGAAAAAATAACCATTTTTATTTTATAATTCCTCTTGCTTAAAATAATACGAAAAAAGCAGTTCAATGACAATTGTAATCTACACATACCAAATTATATTTGGTAAAAATAAGAAAAAATAACCATTTTTATTTTATAATTCCTCTTGCTTAAAATAATAAGAAAAAACAGTTCAATGACAATAGTAATTTACACATGAAAAGTGACTCAGTCAAGTCTTTTGATTGAATCGGTCCCAACTCATACTCATGTAGAAAGGGGGAATATTAGACAAGGAAAAGAAGTATGTCCTCATGTATTTAATCCTATTGCAGAGAGAGAGAAGGATTTAAGTTATACTAGTATAACTTTAATAATGTTGAACTATTTAGTAATTTTGACAAATCCACTATTTGCTTAAAATGAAATTGTATTTTGACAAATCCACTATTTGCTTAAAATGAAATTGTATAAGCGTGTTAGAAGGGGGAGAGAGTCTTAAAGCAAACATAGTGTATCGAAGTACCCTAAGTTGGCATCCTTAAAGTCATTTTGCAGCTACATAAAAGCACATTCAAGAATAATTCATTTATTATTTTCTTTTTCTTGTTTGCAAACCATTTTATTATTTTCTCAAGTCCAGAATATTCTGCAAAGAAGACTTCCCCCTTGAGCTAATATGTGCATGTTGGACTTGTTACGATGCCAAGTTTAGGGTACCTAAAAATAACAACAACAACAACAACAACAACAACAACAAAAAAAAACTCAATTATCCTCTACAACTGCTATTGAATAGAAATGAAAGCAGTCCATCAGCAAAGACGGATAGCAATTGTTTAATTAAATCAACTATTTTCACTCTATCTAATCCGCAGGTACATACAGGGGACTTCAGCTTCCACAATTGACAAACGGTAGAATACAGGAACTGAAATCCATGAAGTGGCATAACCCATTGTCCTTTTACTTGAAGATGCTTATGTAAAATCTTGAACAAGAGTTGAAAATCAGACTTCAGTAAAAGCTTAAATCATTCATTTTACTACCTCTTCACCAATATCAGAGTCTCCTCGTTCATTCTTCCGCCTCCCCGATATCAGAGTCCCCTTCATCATCTGAAGACTCTTCTTTCTGAGGCTCTTCTGCTCCTGAATTTACTTTTATTTTCTTCTCCTTTTTCCTTTGTCTTTTCTTTTGACGTTTTGCACGCTTCTTTGCGGTACGTTCCTCAGCAGCTTTCAGTCTTTCCTCCCTTCTCATATTGAATTCAGCCACTTCTTTCTTTATCTGGTAGTCAGCATCCATCCTAGCAAGCCGATCTTGCTCTTTTCGTCTCATCTGGCGATACTGTAGTAAGAGCCAAAAAAGGAATAAGTACAAATTTATCAGCAAGCTTCTCCATCTATTCATAACCTCTCTCACATCACATCATGCAAAAAGTATACAAATGAGATACTTTTTTTTTGGGTAAGATTATTTACATAACAAGTGGAATTAGAATCCACAATCTTAGCCTCCAATCTTATGAGGAAGGAGGTGTTATTTGAGTGAGGGCTCATTGGCAGTATGAGACATGATATCAAAATGTCTTAAGTTAGTTTATCATTGAACTTAATTTATAATACAAGAATACAGTTTGAACAGATTCGAAGCATCACTAATACAATAACAGACAGGGTTCAACCTTTTGTTTTTACAACAAACAAAGCCTTTATCCCAAAATTTTGGGGTTGGCTATGAATCCTCAACATATTAGTTAGGGTTGATCATGTATATTATTTATCTCCATTCTACTCTATCAAAAGTCATATTCTATGTTACTCCCATTATTGATATGTTCTTTTTTTACTTCTACTGATGTGATTTTTCGTCTTCCTCTACTTATTTTTTGTTCCCTCAACTTAGATAAACTTGCTCTTTTCTGCAATAGGAGCTACTCCTACCTTAAGGCAAATTTCCTCATTTCGAATCCTATCTACTTCCACTTTTCCATCTTAGCATTCTCATTTCAGCTATACTCATTTATGAACATGTTGCTTCTTAACAACCTAACATTTGGTGCCATAAAGCATAGCTAGTCATATAGCAGTCTTATAAAATTTTTCTTTCAAATTAATGGGAATTCTACGGTTGCACAACACTTGTAATGCGCTGCTCCACTTCATTTAAAAAATATATATATAAAATAAAATAGAAGTTGCAACACTTCTTAACAGGTTAGGGATTAAGAATCCTACTGAACATCACATCTCCATCAAATGCTTAACACCTGATGGTCTTTCCAACTTCCCCCGACTTACAACTGCATACACATGCACTTGCATGTATATAAATTTACATATGTATTTAGTTTTGGAAGGAAAAAAAAAACATAAACTTAACTGTTCATTTGCCTACCAGAGCCGCTGAAACTGGCTGAAACCACACCGAGCCAACCAGCTTAGGTGGTTGATGACCACTTCCGGTTCAGCAGTCAATTGGTTTTTCCCAAAACCAACATCAGTGGTTTAGCTATCAGCCTTGTGTTTTGAAACCAGCCAATAACCGACCGTATATAAATATTATATATTATTTAACTCTTATATTATATATATAATGCAATCTATAAAAATGATGTTTTTTAGTGATCAAATAATATATACGTGTGTGTGATCAAATAATATATATTTGTGTGTGTGTATTAAAGCATGCAACATCATTTTTTAGCACCATTTTCATCTCGTTTCTTCCCTTCATGCCACCCCTATCTCCCTCAGCCTCTCTCTCTCCTCATCTTGGCATTCATCACCGTTCCCATCATTCTGTTGCATCCCACTTCCTTGCCAGGTCATCCCTCAAGTAAATGTCATTGTTCCGGTCGATTGGCCTACAGCGACCAAGCCACGCCACACTGCACTGAGCATAATAAAATCAACCCCAGTGCAGCTGGCCAACCACCCTTCCATGGTGCAGCACAGTGGGGGTTTTTTTGAGAAACTGACCCTTGCAGTGCAGTGCAAAATAGTCTGTTACACCAACCGCACCATGAACACCTCTAATAGTGTTAGAGTGCACCAGACATACCCAAATTTATGACCTATAGACTAGCATGGAGCTGGATCCAATGTTAGCTATAAATCAAATGACTCATGACCTAAGAAATTGAGTACCAATCTACAGTCAGATCAGTTTCTGGCTCATACATTTGAGAATTGAACAAACAAAATTAATCTAAGGATTAAATTTCCTCCCTTGCAACCCAGAAGCATTTTATTATAATATTTGCATGTCATTATGTATACTGGGTATCTATCTTTCTTGTTACTAAACATTCAGTATCTAGAAATTACTTTTCTTTTCTAAATTTTACTTACAAAAAGCTAAAAAGATTTTTTATGCATTTTGCTGCAAAATTCTACCTCTTGAAAACAGCCCAAGTACAAAGTCTATATATATATATATATATATATTTGCTGTGTTTGTGCTCCCTAGTTCTCAATTAAACTTCAGAATACCCATAATCTACATATTATTTTGATCTACACACACCAGTCAATTTTGAACCCATCATCTCACCCTCAAACTTGCTCTTATAAAGGGAGGAAATAACATTTGAGCTAGATCTCGTTGACACCCAAAATCCGCAAATCAGAGTTGTAACACCAAACTTTTTTTCTTTATTTAAGTAAGCTATAAATCTTATATGTAGCACAAAATAAACTAGGTCATGACCAACAACTCTTCCATCTTTACACATGAAGCACCTGCAAAATAGTCCACATGAACAACTGATAGCTAGTTACCACTACCCAGTAGTCCATATGATATACACACACAAACTCATACAAGGAGAACACAAAACCCAAACCTTCTTCATCCTTGCTCCCGGTGCCACTCGAAAAAGCCTATTCCATATTTTCACCAACTGATTTGCTCAAAACATCCTCTACTCTCCAACACCGAACATAAACTTTTCTTTGATGGATAAAAAACAACCCACATACCCATATTCAAATTGAGCTCATGAAGTAACCCTCATTCCTTTATTATGAGCAGAGAAGGCACTTTCTCCTCATGGAGTTACCCTTCATTCCTTCATTATGAGCAGAAGCACTTTCCCCACCAAAAAAATTGGCACCAATTACAGCCCTTAATAGTTGATTCTTATCAATCATGGCTATTTAGTTGCTGCTCTACTTTGTGAAGCATGAGTAGTTAGAACTTAAGCATTACAATAACAAGGCCTTAGTCCCAAATTTTTGGGTCGGTTATGGATCCTCAACAGATTAATTAGAACTTAAATATTGATAATTAAAATTTTCAAAATTAAATTTCTTTAGATTAATGCATTAAAATACAATACACTTATAAATCTATATTTCAGCATCATATTCTAATTTAATAAACGATATCTTCCTCAATCACACCTCACACTAAGCCCAAACAGACAACCTAAAGGTGCTCCATGTTTCCACCAGTGGAATCCCATTCATTCATCACTATCGGCCTCATTGATTTGTGCCCATACAAAGAAAGACCCAGTCACATGGAATAATCATGAAAAATCAATACATAAATGAATCTCTATACTAGATACAGCCCACATAGTACTCAACCAAATTCATTGAGGGCATCAATATAAATTAGCAAAACTTGATGGAAGCCCCTACTTTTGCTCCAGCACAGCACCTGCATACAAAATTTGGCTAGGTTTACACAAAGGAATTTAATGTTTTCCACTCTTTTCTTTATATGAATTTCAATTTATTGCCCCTATTTTCTAACCTAATAATCAGCTTAGGCACCAAGGAGTGACAAACCAACTCCTCATCTTCTGCTGCTTTCGTCATCCATAGGTCAAATTAGATATGTAATTATTGGAGATTTATCTCCTTAAAACAACCAAGCATTTGCATCGGGCATACAAGGGATGAACCCAGTTTTTTTTTTTTTTGATAACAAAGGGAACATTTCTAAAGAAGATCCCTTTGGACTCGCCTCTAGCTAGTAAAACCTATGAGCAGCTTACGTTGCCCGTCAGAACCAGTTTCTGGGTAATCTATAGGCATTCGCCCCTGACAAGCTAAGCAGTTTAAGCTCATGCCCAAGAGCCGAGGACCGGCTAAAATTCCTCAACCAAATATCTTTTCACGTCAATATCTTTATAATACCACTTTCTTTAATACTAACTACAGGTACAAATAATCTAATCATTTTAATCTCTCTCCTATTCTATTCTCAAACAACAATGAAGCTCCCCAAAGTGCCTTTACTACCACACCAACAAAACTTTTGATTACGCCTCTACCAGTCTACCTTACCAATTCACTATGTCTTAGGTGCTTACATAACCAAAACCAGCTCATAACACACAAATTCAGTACCCTCCTCGTAATTCTGTAGCCCATAATGCATACACACAGTCTCCATATATGTAATCTAACAAATTCAATGACAAAGCAACTAAATGCAGCAAATCCCCAAATCAATAACTCAAAAAGAAAAGAAAATTTAACTATTTAGCACACGAATTTTCAGCCTAATAAATTGAAAGTTATCGAAAATATACCTGGTGGAAGTCACCGGAGCCTGAGCCAGCGGAGCTACCGGAAGTGTTACTGACACGGACAGGAACGTTGTCAATGATCCGCCGGAGCTTGATTTCGAGGTCCTCCTCTTCCTCCTTATAAACAGGTGGTGTGTACTCCACAATCGCGTTCGACTCCGCCGCATGCTTCGGCTTCTCCACCGCCACCACTTGAAGGTTGCCGCCATCCTTGGGTCTGTTCATCATGTTCGCCGTCGTCAAAAACCAAACCCTAATTTGCAATTCGTAGTTCGGAATTTGGTATTTCTGAGAGAGAAATTGGATTTAGGGTTTAATTGGCTTTGGTGGAAAGGGTTTAAAAGTGCGTGTGAATTTAGCGCCAGTTGGGATTCGAAATAGGTGTCTATTGTGTTTGTATTGTAGAGTTGTAGAAGGCCACAACTACTTTTATTATACCGCGGTTAAATTATACTAGAATCGAAGATTATCCATGTAAAATATTTTTGATTATATATATATTTAGTAAAAAATTTTATGATTGTATAAGAGATCTGAGGTTCAATCATCGCTTATACTAAAAATTGATTGGTATCTTAGTCTAATGATAAAGAGTTATTATTTTTATTAAAAAAAAAATTACAGGACATGGAACATAGAGAGTTCTTGTAGTTGCCCAATTGGAACAAAAAAAAAAAAAATTAAATGGTTGAGATGTCAATCAATCTTTCTGTTTTGCCTCGGGCTCTCTTGTACTGAGTTTTGTTCCTTGGTTTTAGGGCTGAATTAGGGTTTGATTTGAAAAAAAAAAAAGAAAAAAAAAAAGAGAGAGATTTGAGTTTGATTTTGTGAAAAGAGAGCTCATTCGAAATTGGTTTTGAATTAGGGTGGGTTAAAAAAAATGGGTTGCTTTGGATTTGTATGGGATGATGTGAAATTTTTTAATATGAAAAGAGTTGATTCGTCACTTAAAAAAATGACTTCTCATTGCTCAGATAAACATGTAAGCAAGAAAATGAACGAAAGTTAATAGAGGGACTAATGACGCTCTTTTTTTTTTAATTTCAAAGATTAAAAATGCCTAATCGGTAAATTTCAAGAACCAATAATATATTTCATCAACAATAATATAGTGGAGTCCATGTTGCTGCAAACTATCTAGGCTTAGCCCCAATCAAAATGAGAGACTAAACGCACATTTGTTTCAACTTCTAAAAGCTGAAACACGCTTTTTGAAACCAAAAAAATAAAATGTGCGTTTGGTAAGGTTTTAAAAGTTGTTTTTTTCTAAAAAAATTGCGTTTTGAAATGTGAAGGAAGAGCACTTTAACAGTGGACAACTCTCAGAGACTTTTGCAAAAGCCAAATGCGCGTTTCATAAATATTACCATTGGAGGCAGTGTTCAATTACCAAATTGCCCAAATATTTATTGAAAACCCAATTTTACCGTTCGATAAATCAAACGATAACACCTCTCTGGAACTCACCTCACGCCAATTCCTCTCACCCAAATATGTCTTATATATATATATTTTTTTTACTCAATATTTACAATGGCTAGCAACAAAATCATTTCATATATTTTCTCTCTCAAACATCTCTAAACTCAATCTCAATCAAAATACAAACTCAAATCACAATTTCAAAATTAATCAAAAAAAAAAAAAAGACAAAGCAAATCTGACCCATCTGAGCTGCGGTGGGGAGGAGGACAAGCGGTGGTGGGGAAGAGGATAGGCATACGTGAACATCCATCAGCAATCTCTGTGTGTCTAATTGTGTGAGAGTGAAAGAGAGAGAGCTTTTGGTACTCGTATGTTCTAGAGTGGAGTAGTAGAAAAGAAAAGCAAAAATAAAAGTGAAGATAAAGAGTTACGTGTGTGGAGGAGGAAAAAAGAGGAAAAAAAATAAAAAAATAAAAGAAACGTGTGGATGAAAAATAAAATAAAGAGATAGTGAAAAATAAAATAAAAAATAAGAAATTAAAATTGAGAAATACTACCGCAATATTTTCACAATAAATCTTTGTGGGGCCTGAAGATCTGGTAACCCCAACCCACTTCATATTGGGCCCAAAGGCCCATGCCGAGGAGGAAGGAACGTCTGAGGATGAATATAGGACGCCCAGGCTCCCATGGAACCTCGCTGAGGACGATACTATCATCGGCCAGCCGAGATCATAGAAGGGAAGAGCAGTACGCCATCAACGGCAACTTCCCAAAAGATCCCAAGAAAAGACAAGTACAATGAATCAGCCTTAGAAGCATGGTGGAAGAGCAATTCCCGAAAGAACTGTCACCTCCATATTGAATACCCACAACTAACATTTTGGCCGCATTAATGAGGAAATGACCCATGAGCAGTGTTGTTTAGGTTGCTACAGCCTACAGAAAGTTGAGGAAGATGGCTGATGGGACAAGCACTCAAGTAGCAACCTGTATGATCAATATGTGGAGGGCTAAGATTAACCAAGAAGGAGTATATAATGTAGAGAAGTCCTCCATAACAAAAGTAGGCAGGAAGAAGCAGAAAGTAATATATTAGTTTGTATTATCTGAAGAAACTTCGGTAATCTGAGATAGAGGAAAGGAATAAGAACCATCAGCCCTTCAGTTGAGGGTCGAGGACAGAAGTTGCTCACTCTAAATGTATTTCCTGGTTATTCCATCTACTCATAACTATGTTTAGTTGTTGTAACCCTTACTAGGGCTTTGTTCTTAAACCCATCCTCTACAAATTCATTGTATTAGGCTAGTTGAGCTTGAGTCCACTCATCCAATAGTAGAAGTGCACAAACTCAGTCCTTACAATCTTAAATGATGGGTTGTTACTAGTTAATATTGGTAAGAAAAAATTAATTTAAGTGGTGTGTTAAAATTAAAATCCCTTATATACTTACTCAAAAATTGATTTTTACGTAAGTATATGAAGTAGTTGATTTAAGTATGAAATAAACTCCCTTATATATGTGTTGTCATTTTTGGTAATTTACTTCTCAAACTAACACTTTTATAAGTGTTAGCCAAACACTTAACTTTTTCAAAAAACATTTTTTAACAGTTTTCACTAAACACTCAGTTTTTACAAAAAACCCAGTTTCATACCGCACTTTTTAAAACCCCCACTTTTTCAAAAAACACAATATAAAAAAGTTGAACCAAACTCACCTTAAGGGTCTGTTTGGATACAACTGAAAACTGAAAAATATTGTAACAAAATAATTTTTAAATGTGTGAATAATACCATGTGACTCATTTTTAATAAAAAAAAGTTGCTGAAAAGTGAGGTTTGTGGGTCCTGTGACTGAAAAGTTGCTAAAAAGTTGTTGAAAAAGTTACTGTGTGTGCACTGTTCACACCCCAAAGTCAACAATCACGGCTTGGGAAAAAAAAAAAGTTGAAAACGCAAACGTGAATGCTAGGAAGCGCAAAACGCGCTTTCCAAACACACACTAAGGCTCCGTTTGGGAATTCATAAGGGAATGGAATGAAATGATCATAAGAGAATGGAATGAAATGATCATAAGGGAATAGAAAGGAATGAAATGTATTTAAACAAGGGAAATGAATGAAAAAGAATGAAATGGAATGAAATCAAGTAATCTTGATTGGATGTTTTAAAATAAAGGAATGAAAATGAATGAAAATGAATGGAATGTAAGTAATCTTGTTTGGGAGCATCGTAGAGGGAATGGAATGGAATCATTTTATGACAATATTACTATTAAACCTCTATTTTAAAATAAATGGTTGAATATATAGGGGCATTTGGGGAGTTTTAGTAAAAAAATAATTAAATATAATTTCATTTCCTCACATTCCTCCCAATTTATGGGGAATGAAAATTTAAGATTTTAAGGGAATAGAAAAGAATGAATGTTCCCTCCTACTCATTCCATTCTCTCCTACTCAAACTCTCAAACAAGAGAATGAGCTTTTTATTCCCTTCATTAAAACTCCCAAACAAGAGAATGGAAGAATATTCTAAAATTATTTTTTTCATTTATTTCCATTCCATTCCATTCCCTCCTCCCAAATAAGGCCTAAGTGGATTCCAGTTAACTCAACTAATAAAGTCTCTGATAGTTGAATAAGAGATCTGGAATTTAATCCTCCCCTATACCAAAAAATTAATTGGTGTCTTAGTCTGATAATAAAGAGCCATCATTAGAAGTGGACGCCATAGATTGAAACTCACTAAAAAAAAATTGAGAGACTAAAAAAATAAAAAAATAAATAACAAGGCATCTGTAAAACGGAAGTGCTGTCAAGATAAGTGAAATCGGGGGCGGAGTTATGTAATAGGGTGGGGGTGCCATGGCCCCCCACCCCCCCCCCCCCCTAAAATTTGAAATTATATATATATATATATATATATATAATTATTTTAATGTTTTCAAAATTTAGTCTACAAAAATAAAAATTGGCCCTCCTAAATATTTGAATTAGTCCAATGATGCTCTTAAAAAAAAATTGGTCTAATAGTTATAGAGATATAACTTTATTTTTCACAATTTTATTTTTTATTATAAAACATGCTTTTATATATGTTAAATATTTGATAAAGTTTGACATCAAACATATTTGAATCTATTTTTTCAATCCATTATGTGGCGATTAACAAGTTACTAACTTATTAAAAAAAAATTTTCACTAAAGCTACACATGAAGGTTGTGTTTGGCATCGACTTATAAACTCAGTTTTTAGCTTTAAAATTTTTTTAACTTTTATGTACAGCTTTTTAAAACCTCACATTTTCCCGCTCTTTCTCACTTTTTCAATTTTTTTTAAGGTACAAGTATACTTTAACACACTTTCAACAAAAAGTTTTCAACAAAAAGCTAAATAAGCTGTTCCCAAACAGACACAAAATGTCTCTTTAGTTGCCACATAATGGGTTTAAGCAAGATAGTTTCAAATATATTCAGAGCTTAGCTTATTCCTCCAAGTTTTGAATCATTCATATTTTTTAAAATTTCATTAGTTCAATTGAAGTATTTATTTTATTTACTTTAGTATAAAATTTGATAAATTGTATTGAAAATGAAACTTTTACGAATTTCACTATGAAAATCGTAAAAATTAATTTTATTTTATGAAAGATCGCCATCAAACATAAGTTTGATTGAAAATACTAAGATTTTTTTTGTTGGGTGTGTGTATATATATATAACAAATCAAATAAGAAAGTGTGTGTGTGTATATATATGTGTGTATATATAATAAAAAGGTGTGTGTGTGTGGGGGGGGGGGGGGGGGGAGTTATCTTGATAAATATATTAGTGCCGCAACTTGGTCCCCCTAAACAAAAATTACTAGCTTCTCCCTTGAGTGAAATGGAGACCACTAGGGTTTTCTATGAAATGAGATTGTTTTTTCGTGAAATGGGATTGCCCAAGGGTTCGCAAAAGGAAGATTTTCATTTGCTTTGTTGTAAAATGTTTTCCTATGTAAAATATTTTCAATTTTCAAACAAAGTTTCTTACTTTCTTCTTTCTTTCTTTCATTTTTTTTTTCAATTTTCAATTCTTTTGTTGTTTTATAATTTGAAACACACCTACAAAATAAAATAAAATAAAACATAAAATGCAAAAGCAAACAAAATACTACAAATGATAATACATTAATGCATACATTAAGACATAGACTCTTAGAATAAATGATTTAGCATAAATTGCAACATAAAGAGTCAATTAAACCAAGGGTGTGCAAAAAACCCACCAACCTAGAAAACCCGACCCAACCCAACCCGCTAGGTTAGGTTGGTTTTTAGGGCTTGGTAGGTTGGGTTGGGTTACAAAATTTTTTTTTATAGTGAGTCAGGTTGGGTTTAGGTCATAAAATTACAAACCCGTCAAACCCGACCTGACCCACCCATATTTTAATATATATTTAATAAAAAAAATTTTAAAAACCAATTGTCCAGCACTTCCCCAGTTCCTACTATTATATATAATATAAAATTCTATTAGTTCTTTTAATATATATTTAAATATATATTACATAATTAATAAAAAAAAATTTAAAAACTAGCTGTCCAACACTTCCTCGGTTTCTTCCTATCATATATAAAATCCTATTAGTTCACAATCACACAAACCTAATGTGCCGCCTCCCTCTCCCCCTCCCCTCTCAATTTCTCCCACTTCATTCCCTTTTGAACTCTAACACTCTCTCCCTCTGCTAAGCCACTGCCGTCCATCAGCTATCATCACCGCCTTGGCGGTGGTTCTATCTTTCCGATGGTAGCTCTCTCTTCCGGTGTTAGGTAAAATTTCTCAATGTTTTCTCTCTTTCTCACTCACTCTATATGTTTATCTCTCTTGATGTGGTGGATCAATGTTTAGTTTTTGCTTTGTTGATTTCTTAGTTTTCTTTTGGCTAATTTTTAAATTTTTTTGCTTTGTCTCAACCTACAGGTATATTTCTTACTCTACAATATTTTCTCTTGTCGACTTACTGTGTCCCTTTCTCTCTATCTTGCTTTGCTATCTGGCCCTCCCCCTATTTTTTTTTACTAATCTTTGGGTTTTTTTAAAATATATATATATATATTTATAGATGGCATCTGAAACTCAATGCGGCACAAATGAGGTTCCTGTGGCACCCACTCCCACAAATGAGGCTCCTTAAACAGTAGCAACAAATACTTATTCTGCTACCTCAAATCTCCGTATAAAAAACCTAACCAAACATCACATGTATGGGGTCACTTCATCTTATTAGAAGTGGGAGAGCTGAATGTAAGTATTGTGGTAAAACCTATGCTGCTGTGTCAAAAACTTATGGCACCACTAACTTAAGAACTCATTTGGAAGTTCGGTGTAAAAAATATCCTATGAGGGTCTTGAGTCAGGTAATTTTTCAAAAAAGCAATTTTTTATGATTGTAATTTTTCAATTGTTATATAAGCCTTTTGGGTTTTCAAATTCCACTGTATAATTTATTGTCTTTTTTTTTTTTTTGATTTGTCTCAAGGTTTGCATCTCAAAGCACTATAACAGTGGAAGAGGAAGATTAGTTGGAAATTGGAATGCTGGATAGCTTGGATATTTTGGTTCTTAGTGGGACTAGGATAGAACTCTTTTGAAATCCACTCATAGAACTAGTTCTATATATTTTGTTTATAAACTCAGTTTGATATATTTTGTTTATAATTGAGTTAGGAATTTAGGATACTAGTTCTGTATATTTTGTTTACCGACTCAGTTACATATATTTTGTTTATAACTGAGTCAAGAACTTAAGACACTAGTTCAATAGTTCATATATATTTTGTTTATCAACTCAGTTAGATATATTTTGTTTATAATTGAGTTAGGAACTTATGTATATTTTGTTTATAAGTGAATTAGGATACTAGTTCATTTATATTTTGTTTATCAACTCAGTTGGATACTTAGATATATTTTGTTTACAACTGAGTTGGAATATTAGTTTATATGTTAATGTATATTTTGTTTATCAACTCACGTGGCAAGTGTGATATTTTTTTTCTGCTCAATTTAATAATAATAGTAATAAAAAAAATTTGTCCAACCCATGGGTTCAACCCGACCTAACCCAACCCATGCACACCCCTAAATTAACCTATGTCCAACAAAAGATAGGAGGTATTAAAGCAGTGAACAAGAGTATTGACTCTCAACTTCAGAAATTCTTCATCATCACTACATCACAAGTCTTGGGCTTTGTAGGTGGGGGAGGTTTTGGATGTAATGTCTACAAAATTAATAGGAGAAGGAAATTGCATTCCTTAGGAGGTGAGTCAAGTCCCAAACCTAGCTTCCTAGAGTCAACAAGCTAATGGCTTTTAACACTCACCAAGTTGTTTTACTTAGCTTCTAACCTGAGGAAAATGATCTTTTGCCCTAGGCTGAGACACTCATATCTTTGTTAGGATACGTGCTCTTTAAATCCTATTATATGATGCCATGTATGACATTATGCTTTATGTAATAAAGTTGTTTTATTATTATATAAAATAATGGTAACATGAATATTTGGACATTATCATATAATCCATGAGATGCATAGTATATGATTTAGTCACAGAAGATATAAATCACAAGCTCTTTGTAAACTCAGAATTTTAGTTTGTAGTCAGTGATGAAATTGGGCATTTCATCTGTGAAGACTCTAACATATCAACTAAGAAGATTTGTTTTAATCATGGAAGTGGAGACTTATAGGGGTGTGCGAAAGCTTACCGTCACTGAGGAAACCGACCGAAACCGTTCATTCTGAACTGCAGCTAAAACCGACTGACAGTACTGATGTCGGCAAGCGGAGGGCGAAGGGATTTCCAATGCCGGTGTGGTGCAGACGTCAGAGTAGAATGTTCGAAACCGATGATGAGCCAACTGAATCGATACACAAGTATAAATTTCAATTGAATTAATATGGCGTCGTTTCATTAGGATTTAAAAAAAAAAAAAAAAAAAAAACAATGTCGTTGTTTCACTTGTTATTAAAAAAAAAAAAAAAAAAAAAAAAACAACAACAACAACAACAACAACATCGTTTTATGCTAGGTTTTCTAAGTTTTTCCTAGTATAAATTGATTCTATTCTCTCACTGCTGGCCTTCACACTCTCTCTTGCTCTCACCTCTCAGCTTGACTGGCCTCTGCCCTCTCAAGTCTTATCATCAGACGCCTCACCAGTAAAGCAGTTGCCACCAGCCATTCTGCCCAATCTACAGCAAGCCACCTGTAATCCTCTCTCCTCTCTCACCTTTCGCCCTTAAGGCTTAAGTTCTTAAGAATCTCCTTCTCTATATGTCTGATTCCAAACTAAGTTTATAGTGTAACACTGTTACTTCAAGTTCAAGTCCCACTCCTACTCCCACCTCTATCATGTATTCATGTCTAGTTGTTTGCCAACTAAAATTTAAATATCATTTATGGCAAATTTTTTTTTTTTCGTTTTACACTATTGGACTTTTTCTTTAAAGAACCAAAATTTTAATAGCATCCATAGTTCTGCCTAGTATAAAGTTTATAGTGTTACACTGCTTGAAAGTCCAATTTTTTTTTTTTTTATATAAAAAAAAAAAAAAAACAAATAGATTTTTTAATGTTTCAAACCGACCAAACCAATTAAACCGACTGCAAAAAACCGCACCGTTATAGGTCGAAAAACCGACACTAGGCTGTATGCATCGATTCCAATTATGAGAAAACCGATTCCTATTAGTTCGGTGATAAATTTAAGAAAAAACCAAGCCGACCAAGCCGTGCACACCCTTAAAGACTTCTAGTTGATATGTTTTAAGTATTAAGACAAATTGAAATGGACCGCTATGAGATTTATTATTCTACTAACGACTGTCAAATGAATAATAAATCTCATGACTTCTATTTACATCGACTCTTAATCCTGAGAGAATAATGAATCTGATCATGAAGTGTAGGTTACTTTGATATATCAGGAGTGAGATCTAAAGTCATGATAAAAAACTTAGTATGTTGGGCAACACACAAGAAAAAACATATTTTCTCAAAATGAAATTCATAATCTCTTAACAGAGATATAAAATATTCCCTTGAGATAAGTTTAATAGGTTTTGTTATTCAGAGTGTTAGGCCTAACCACTTTAGTAAGGAGTTACTAAAGTATATATTATGAAATTAGATTTCATAAATATATGATGAATAATTTAAATGATTAAACTGGGTACTCAAGGATTAAGATGTAGTAATCTTCAAAGTAGCAGCTAACATTCATGACTTTGTATTACTACGAATATTTTGTGAAATTGTTGAATGTATAATAAAGTTTTGAGATATAATTTATTAATAAAGCCTAGAGTGCAATTATAGTTATATAGTGGTATTAAATATAATTAATTGTAATTTTGGGCTTGTCAAGAGTTGATAAAAAGGCCCAAAACCCATTGGAGTTAATGTCTTATTTGTCTCTTTTGTCTCTTTTGGTCCAACTTCAAGCCACATACTAAAACCCAATTGGAATGGCCTAAAAGGCTAACCCAATTAGATAATCAGAATATATAAGAAGATAAACATACAGAATTTTCAGATGTGTGAAATGTTGTGTATATGAGTGTAAGCCACTCTCTTATTCTTCCTTAAACACATACATATAAACTAATTGAGAGACCACACTTTTTGGGCATAAGTGGAATTGGAGTGAAGATTAAAAGTGTTCCCAAGTACTTCTAATTTTTGTTTTTTGAATTTCAACGTACCAAGGTACGCTCTCTTGTTCTTAAATTCTGAAATTTACATAGTACATGTTATCAATTACGAATGAAGTAAATCTATTAATTTTCCGCTGCGTATGTTTTGTATGCGATACAAACTACGTTTTTTCTACAATCTTAGTGTTCAACTTGAAGCAATTTGGATAGGTATACCAGCAATGGTAGAAAAAGTAAGTAGCTTAAGGGGTACTTTCCTTCCTAAAGATGGGTTGTGAGACTAGATCTACGCCTATTGATTTGATAGCATACCCTTATCTAATTGAGCTTTCTCAACCTTAATGTCCCTATTCTTAGATGAGAGACAAACACATTTTTAGGATCAAAGGACTTAGAAGATGAAGAGATAGAAGATCCTACCTCAATGTACCCTAAGCCAATTCTATCAAAATTCAGCTTATGTGAACTAAACACATGATCAAGCTAAATGTTTGACAATCTCTCTAATTTTAGTTATAAACTGACCTAGTTCACTCTCTAGTCCTTTCACCTTTCCACTTGACCGAGGGATACTTTTTTTTTTTTTTTTTTTGCTTAAAATTATTTCACAAGTGAGGCATAATTAGTCTTATAACTTTTTAATGGGTAATCTAGATACTCTCTTGCAGTTCAAACACTCCATTAAAAAAAAATAATAATAAAATAAAATAAAAAAATTGCAGGTAGTTTGTAAGTTGTCATCCTCTCCAAGTTCTATTCAAAATCATTCTTTTATACTTTATAAAATGTTTTTAAAAAGGTCTTTACTATTATCTAATGGTTGGAAAAGGTTGGTGTAACAATCGAAATTGATGAAATTAAGGTCAGTTTGAAATAAATTTAAAGGTTGAGAAGCAAGTACGTAGACAATTTAACTCAAAAATATTCCTATCATTTTGGACCATAACTTTAGTCGGATTCAGGAAAAGCACCATGTGCTGAGCAAAAAAGTGGTCATAGAAGATTAAATTATTTCATTTAGCATCATCACAAAATATATTAATATTAATTAATAACCTCGACGTGCAACACAGAATCTTATTAATCTCGTGATTTGTGTATTTCATATGCCTCAAATTGCTTGTAATTATTGTGATACCAAATGTGTGTCATACTGTCTATAGGTCCTATCGCCTTTGTTGATCAGAGAGGCGTTACATATTTATTGCATGTATAAATATGATGTAACTTTGTGCTCATAAATCATAATAATGTGTGGTTTCTTAAGTATGACCATGAATTAAGAACGAGGAAAATATAAAACGATTTTTTTTTCATATATAATTATATAAAGGAGTATATAATTAAGTATTTTAAGGACGTACTAAAATCAAGTGCAATCTAAGATTATCCTCTGCATCATTGTTTTTTTTTTTTTTTTTTTTTGTGCTAATTCCTCTGCATCATTGTTTATTTACTATAATCAGATCATGTGTATTTCATAATCACACATGCATTTTTAATCACATCAACATAAATTTGTTTAGATCCACCTTATAAATTTAATTATTTATTGGTGAGTGAACCCTCTTTTCTGTTTGCAAAAGTATAAAAAAAATAAAAAGTAATGCTTTTATCTCTTTAGTTTTAGTATTTTTTTTTACCATTAAGAAATGTAAACGAGAAGAACTTTTAAATATCTTTCATTTCTATATATTTTTGTGATCAATTTTTAATATATCAAAAACTCAATATATCTTCTGAGATCTTGATCAAGCAATCATCAAACTTTTACCTGCCTACCTTGATGACATTAATATATACAATAATTGGAATTATTTAACTAATTGATAGCTCTCAAGCTTTAGGCATTATATACACAATTTTGGATGTAATGAAGGCAGCAACATGTGCATTGCCTAGGGAAAGCAAAGTCTAATTTTATCATCCAACTAGTAGTTGATGCTCTACATATGATCAATATTGAACTCACAAACGAAACATCCTCGATCTTTCTCAACCACGTGAAAATCATTTTTATAATACTATGTTTATTGCAAACCCATAATCCAAAATCACATTCTATATTTCTTTATAACAATTTGACAATAACCTAAATGCACCAGCATGTTTTTGCTGAAAGATAGGATTGTTTCAGTAAAATTTGTCCTCTATTTTAAGAACATTTGGTTCAGCAAGTTTCAACGGTCACTCATATTTTTTCTCATCTTAGCATTAAAATAGAATTAAAACCCCAACATTTGATTGAGTCCCACTTATTAATTCTCTGAGTTTTGTATGTATATATATTTATATAGTTTGATTCTTCCTCACCATGCGTAATGAAGGCTGCAACATGTGCTGTACCTAGGGAAAGCAATGTACATTATTAAATTGTGTGACAATAAATTGGCAAAGAGAAACATCCTTGCTTATTCTTTAATCTCTATACCACGTGTAAATTGTATGTGTAGTTATTTGTTTATACATTATACTATCTTTCAATCTATTCCACTTTTGGAATGAGATAGAGCTAACATATACTAGTGTGGTTATTATCAAAATAGGGTTTTAATAAAATTAATAACTCATATGTGGAGGAGGATATATATCCTGTGTTATTGATAAGGAGAGAGTGAGCTTTTCTTTCTATTTTTATTTTTTCTCTAAAGATTGGAACACTAAAATGTGGAGTAAGGAGTAAAAGAGAAAAAAGTGGAGAAATTAAGAGAATATTTGACTAATAAAAATAGTTAATTAGTGCTAATATAGTGATATCTCTTTTTAGCTAAATACACAGTCAACCTTTCTATTTAATTTATTAATTTTGGAAGATTCACAAAACAAAATCTTAATTTTGTTGTACAATTTAATAGGCATAACAAAAAAATTATGATACAAAATTCTTAATGAAAATAGTTATTGCATTTGCTTTATTGTTACATGTTGTGACTTGTGAGGAATGCACAACCTTCTTAACAACTTGCTTGTAATTTATAAAAATGAAAGCACTTCATAGTTTGTATATATGTCAATAAGTGTTTTCTTCATCTTTTCATAATAACAGTAATTAATATATAGCTAATCTATCAAAATATGAAGCCAATCTAGGGCATGCATGTATACACCCATTGATCCATATATAAGAGCTTCACCAATTGGATGATTCAATATATACATGTGCATGCTTCTTTAAAAACCATAATTCACCATCATTTTGAGCTCATAATAGTCAATCTATTGTCTAGCTGGATATTGGTGGTGTGAAATTCTATATTTGACTTAATTATATTCTTGTATCTTTTTCTTCAGTTAAAAGGAAGAGGTTTGAATTTTGAGTCATGATAATAAGTGTCAGATTGTGGAGATTTTTAGGAGTTAAATATTATTTATCACTTGAAAGGGAAAAAAAATCAATGGTTATAAAAGTTCCATTTTAGAGAAAACTGAATGTTTTTATCTCATGCACACGTAAAAAAAATTGAAGGATGTTGAAATATAGACTTACAAAGAATTATAATTGGGAGATTACAATTGCTAATTAATTGGTCTTGATATTATCATATAATAGTTGACTCCATTCGTGCTATAACAAAAGATATATACGTAACTTAACATATCATCGTCATTTGATAATTAAAACTAATAATAAATATAAATAAATAACAAAAAGAAAAAGAAAAACAGCAATAACGAAAACCATGGCCGGGCTTGTTTTAGTTTCTATTCTTAAATATGCAGAAGCAGAAAACAGTGCAAAAATGCTCCATTGAATATCTTTTAAAAATTGGTCGAGGAGAATTACAAATTCTTGAAAATTAACCACCTGTTTTCAGAGATGATGTTTTCTAAAACTTTTATTATTATTATTATTATTATGTAGGAACAAAACAAAACAGATTCTTTGAAAGTTTATGAATTTTTGTTTGAAAAACTTGTTTAAAAGTTATGCTCTGAAAAATACTACTAAACCTGCCCTATGCTATAATGTTGTAAAAAAACATATATAGCACCTATGATTTTCGGCCATCTATGTTCTAAATGTCATTTTATATTTGTTGAAATTCAATTGAGAAAAGAGAGTTGGCTAAAAGATAAGAGCCAAAAGGTACGAGGGATATAAGTATTTGTAAAACTGACCATTACATATATTATTGCCTCACTCGAGAACTCAATTGAGTCGAGTCGAGTCTCGTTGCATAGGGTATTGTATGCTCAACCAGTCTGCTTATTTGTTATTGTAAGTTGCAACTTAATCAATTAGATTAGTAGTAAACAGTCTAAGTCTCAGCGCATCAAAAAATGCACAAACCCCTCAAAAGGGGGTCGGCAACTTCGCATTTATTGTGTCTTTCCAGATGTAAACACTTGATTTAGCTTGTGTTTTGCTTAACTTATTTGACTTTTGTGATTAGGTAGAGATTTTTAAAAGCTCACTCTTGTTTTGTCTCTAAATACAGCTATACTTTTGACCCAGCTTATTCATTAAGCTAAATAATAAGTCAATAAACAGCCTATACCAAACTCAAACTTAATCAGCAAAGTCTAGAATATAATCTAGGGAAAACCAAATTCTTGATCAAAACAGTGTTTAAGATACATGAATTAGATAAGGGAGAACACTAGTGCATCTTGTCCAAATGCAATATTTATAGGACCAACCTCTGATAATGAATTGTAAAATAAGATATATCAAACATATAAAGTTAAACTTGCTTTATATTCTAAGCAAAAAAAAAAAAAAAAAAAAGAGTTTTATATAAACTTTGTGAGTATGCCTTATGTTAGTGGAAATTAATACAGTCAGATAAAATCCAATGAAGTAAAGACAAAATTCATTTATGGCTAAGGATGAAAAAGATGTTTGCTATCAAATTTCATCTTTTGAATTGTAATGAACTTTTTTCATAGACAAAACAATATTATTAGCCAAGAAGTTCATACTTGAATTATTTTGAAGAGCTCTATATTCCACCATTAAGGAAAGAATTACATGTTGAAGAAAATATTTTTCTTGAAGATTATGTAGAAGTCAAAAAAGACAATATAAAAGTTTGTGAGGAGGTTCATGAAGATCTCATTATTGAAGAAGATCCTAACATGAAGATTGTGGAGGAGATTATTAAAGATCCTATTATAGAGAAAGATCTTGAAGTCGATATGGCAGAAACCATTAAAGAATAAATAGAAGAGGAAATTGTCAAGGATCTCGATGAACTCAAATCAAATGATTGTCAATCTTGTGATTCTAATATTTTAGTTGTAGGGCAGTACACCATACTCTGTTAATTTTATTGGGGTAGATAGATTTGTTACGATCATTAACTCTTATTTGATAAATAATATTGTCAATCGCATGAAAACCAAAAAAAATTTCAAGTTGATTTGTTTGCTCAATCAATGACTTTCAACATTGGCAAGAAGACAAATAAGACGAAGTTATCAAAGTACTTGTTTGGCATGGAAGATTTCTTATCTTAATTATCAACTTGAGGACAAGTTTTTTTCAAGTGAGGATATCTGATGTAGGATGAAAGTTACAATTTAATTTGTGTAATTTGTTAATTTTGATATTTTTAATGTAAATTTCGTTATTTTAGGTTTAGAGTATTTATTTGCTTGTTTTTAGGTGCTTTTAATACTTTTTAGGTCAAATTTAGTTCATATTATGGTTAGGTATTACTTAGAATTTATTTTATGTAATATATTTTATTGTCTGACAAGTTTTACGGAGCCTTTGAATAGGCCTCCAAGTCATATTCAACAATTATTCAGTCAATAGAATTCTTACTTTTGTTTCTCTATCTTCTAGTGAATTTCAGATTATCTCTCATTGTGAATTCGGTGTTATTTGAAGTAGACGTGTTCTGTATTTTGTCACTTTTGTACCCTTACATCAACCTTGGTCAAATTTTGATAAAACACATTTTTTTTGCATTTAAGGAAATAATAGAGGTTATTCGAAATAGACATATTCTATTTCTTGCCCCTTTTGTATTCTACATCAAACAACCTTGGTAAAATTTTGATAGAACACGTTTTTTCCATTTAAGAAAACATCAGAGGTTATTTGAAATAAACTTGTGCTGTTTATTGTTGCTTCCACATCCCACATTAGCAATCTTGGTCAAATTTTGATAAAACATGTTTTTACCATTTAAGGAAACATCGGAGGTTATTTAAAATAGACGTGTTCTGTTTATTGTCACTTTGACATCCTACGTTAACAAACTTTGGTCAGATTGGGATAAAACACGTTTTTTCCATTTAAGGAAACGAAAGGGCTTTGAGTCAAATTCTGTCAACTTTCTTTAACCAATGAGAGCAGAGCATGGACACATCGACATCTGGGGCATTAGGTGGGTTGGTAAACCAATCCATAGCCCGATAACACTACTTATCTAATCTAGTCAAGTCAGTTAATAAAATCAACAAATAACTAATTAACGTCTTAACGTCCAAATTCAAATTTAAAATCAAACTCCGAAATTAAGGAAAGTCGTGGTGGAGTTGCTTTTGTTAGTACTGGTATGATCAACTTGCCGTCTTTTTTGTTAAAAAAAAAAAAAAAAAAACTTGCCTTCTTTTTTTTTTTTTTTTTTTTAGTTTCCCTCAAAAAAAAAAAATTGTCATTTTTATTTTCTATCTATACTATTGTTTAAGGAGCTTTCTCTATTTGGATTTTTCAATTTTTTGTTCAAAAAAACCCTACACTCCTATGTTTAAGTAGAGATAAAACTAAAAGATAATCTGGTAAAAATACAACCCTAACTTCCACTAAAACGTTACCTAACAAATAAGATCACTTTCCTATTAATTTTCAAATTGCTTTATCTACTTATAAATTAGATTTTCAAAATAAAAATTATATATATAAAATAAGCAAACACAGTTTTTTTTTTTCTACAAAATATGACCACTAAAACAAAAAAGAACCTCATTGCATGCGCTTCGCAGTGTGATGAAGCTAGTTTTATTAAGTTTTTTTTTGGGTAAGAACTTGCTCTTTTTAATACCTCAGCGTTTTTGGCTTTCTCCTTTGTTTACCAGTAGATTATTTTATTTATTTATTTAAATAAAATAAATAACAATTAAGAATTAAGACAAGATATTATTAATATCAACAAGGAACTCAAATTTTAGGTAACCATTTGTACTTATATTAATACAAAATCTTATCATTTTTTTTTTCAAAATTATAGACATGAACTATTATAATTGGCATGTAATAACAATTATGTAAATCATAGACATATATAAAAGTAATGTTATTTGAATTACAATTAAAAATTTTGTAACTTATCAAGCACCTTATGGTTCTCTTAAAAAAAAAAAAAAATAGCACATCATGGTATATCCAACGAAGATGTATAGGATTCAACTCCCCTTACCCCAACTATTGAATTTTTTTTTTTAAATGTTTATGTAGGGACCGGCCTTTTTCCCACGCGACGCGGGAGTTCAGGATTTTCACCCCACCAAGGGCTTGCCTTGTAGTGTAAGGCTTGACACCTTAATCCCACGTCAGCGAGTGAAGCGCCCCGATACAATAGATTTGTAGAGAGTGGGTAGAAAGATTAGGAATTAACGAAAGATACAACGATTGGCACGAGTTTACAGGATCAGTACCTAAGATTTGGTTAAGTGTTCTAAGGGAAAAACTCGTCCTCGGCCCAATCTGAGGAGCCCATCCCTTAGAATGGATGAATACAAAGGTTGTCCTTAGACACCCTGAAAAAACCCTTTCACCTCCCCACCCCCCCCCCCCCCAAAAGCCCCTAAACCCTTGGGGATTTACTCTATTATATAGTCTTGTTTAGCCGATTTCGGCCGTCCACCTGTCGGTCATCTGAACTTGTGTCTGAGGGCTTGTCCCATCAGCCACCTCTGCAGGCTTTCTATTAGTTGAAGTAACCAAGACATCACTGTTCGCTGGTCAATTCACCATCAATGCGGCCAGAGAGTTAGTTGCGAACATTTAATAGGGGGATGACAGCTCCCTTTCTTTAATGTTGGCCTGCCAAGGACGTGGCCATTCTCGGCGTAGTTCCTTGATGACTTGGGTCTTTCCCTCTCATCCTCGGATTCTGTACTCTCTTCGGCATGGGTCTTGAGCCCAATATGGAGTGGGCCGTGGTAGCCAAATCTTAGGGCCCCACAGTTTGGTATCTTTTATGAAGAAAATCTAATTTGAGATTTTCCTCTCGTATTTGTTGTAACAATTGAATTACAAAAAAAAAAAAAAAAAATTACTACATTGATAAGCTATAAACAAATTATGAAAAATAGTTAGGTAAAATTATATTTTTAAACTCTATTATTTATTATTTTTGGTTAAAAACTCTACAACTTAGATCTTAGAATTTTAAAGGTAACAAATTAATTATTGAAGTTTTCAAAAAGTAATAAATTATATATTTACTCATTTAAGTGGAATGTCATTGTTTTGTGTGAAGTTTGTTAAAGAATTTAATTTTTATAACTTTTTGTATACTCAATGTTTAATTTATTACCATTTTTAAGGGAAAAAAAAGTATTACTTACTAAACTATAAAATTTAATTTATTACTATTTAAAACTTCAAAAATTAATTTCTCATTTTTGAAATAATATGAATTAATTTATTAACATTTAAAATAAAAACTGTCAGTTTTATTATTATTATTATTTTTTTTTTTAAATTTAAAAAATTCAAATACTATGTATGTTTCAGCATGTACTTACTGTGTTAGTAGTGTCACAATTTTGGCAGTTCAAATTAGGGGGTGTGTACCGGCTGGTGTCGGTGGACAAGGCCGTTGGAGTGGCCTCCGTGCGCCAGTATTACAGGCTGTACTGACAGCTTGTCAGTAATGATCCGCTCTCCAATTCCGCGACAGTTCTTGTCGTTTTCTCCACGTCATCACTTCCGTGCGCCCCAAAAAACCTCAAAAAGACAAAATATCCTCAAAAATTAAAATTTAAAAAAAAAAACAAAACAAAAATCTCTTACTTATTAGTAATGCTCTCCAGCCTGGCTCAGTCAAACTTATCCTCAATTAAATTCCCTTCCTTTTTCAAAACCTTCTCCCCACAATTTCTCGCGATATTTTAAACCTTTCCAGAACCTCCTTGGTCCTGTCCTGGGCCTTGAACTTGAAGTAACTTCCATAACTGTCCGAGTCAAATTAGGAAACCCCCAACACGCTCTATGGGAAATTCCCCAAAATATCTCCGATAATTTCGTTAGAGGATTCTCCCAAATCCACCTGCTTACGTGGCAAACGCCGCGTGGTGGTTTAAAACAGCTGTAAACTCATCATTCAACCGGTTACCCATTAGTACCGGTTTCAATAACGCCTATTACCTGTCTCGGTTAACCGGCTCTATCAGTTACCTAACCCCCTCCCTTTATATATCTCTATTGCCCTCTCTCTCTTTTCAATAACAAACTCTCTCTCTCTCTCTCTCTCTCTAAATCAAAATTCTCAGTCTCTCCTCTCTCTCTCTCTCTCTCTCTCGGAGTCTCAAAATCAAAATAAATTTTTGTGAATTAGGGTTAGGGTTTTTGTGATGGAAGCGACGCAGAGAGATTTGGATCGGGTCAAGGGGCCGTGGAGCCCCGAGGAGGATGAGATGTTGAGGAAATTGGTGCAGAAGCACGGTGCTCGGAACTGGTCGGTGATAAGCAAGGCGATTTCCGGTCGGTCCGGGAAGTCCTGCCGGCTGCGCTGGTGTAATCAGCTGTCGCCGGAGGTGGAGCACCGCGCTTTCTCGGCGGAGGAGGACAACCTCATCGTTCAGGCTCACGCTAAGTACGGTAACAAGTGGGCCACCATAGCTAGGCTCCTCAATGGCCGTACGGACAACGCGATCAAGAACCACTGGAACTCCACGCTAAAGCGGAAGTTCTCGTCGATGAGCGACGACACCACCACCACAACGACCACCGCCGACGAGTCACTGAATCGGCCGCGGAAGAAATCGAATCCGGGTTGGGGCTCGGGTCTGTGTTGCAGTCCAAGTAGTCCTTCCGGATCCGATGTGAGCGATTCGGGTCACCCGGCGATCTCTACTGAGCACGTGACTCGACCTGTAGTGAGAACTAGCGCGATCTTTATTATGCCTTCCCATCAGGACGAGTCACCGCCACCACCACCGCCGAGTCAGAACAATATCAACATCAACATCAACAAAAACAATGAGCCGTCTACTCTGTTAACTCTGTGTCTGCCAGGGACTAGTACTACTACAACTACTACTGAGTCGCAAACCGAGTTAACTTGTTGTGACTCGGCGCTGACTCTCCGAGTCTGTGATGATGTTAATGATAATAATAATAATAATAAATCACCGCCTTTGAAGAAGAATAGTGATCTTGTTTCGCCAGAGTTGTTGGCAGTGATGCAAGACATGATCAAGATTGAAATCAAGAATTACATGGCGGCGTTGCTCGGGAATTAATTAAAACGGAGCGTTTTTGGTTTTGACCTTTGAAACAAGAAAAAAGAAAAATTGGATTTAGGAATAGTAGGCAAAACTGAAAGAAACAACTTTTGTTTCTTTTTCTTTTAAATTTTATTTTGTCTTGTTATATTTTCGAAGGAAAATAATTTTGAGGCTTCTGTACAAAAAAAAAATTAGAAGAGAAGGAAAAAAATTATTAGACAGTGATAGTAGAATTATATTTGAATTTTTGGTTGGAGAAAGAATTTCTTAAAATTAGTTGGTTAGTTTATTGATTTATTTTTTGCATTTGATTATAGTTGGTCGGTTTTTTTTTTTTTTTTTTTTTTTTTAAGGAGATGGTTTACTATTTACAAAATATATATCTTTTAAATAATAGGTTTAGTTAATAGTTAGGGTACTTAAGGAGTCATCGTACTGTACGGTTGTACTAAAATTAATAAATTATGTAGGTTTTTTTTTTTTTTTGACCTTGTTGACTTGAGAGCTTACAGTCAAATGACTTTTTTGTCCTTTTCCCATACACAATTTTTTTTTTTTGGCCTTATTTTAAATTTTAAAATAGAGATTTTTTAAAAAAAAAAAAAAAATCTCAGTTTTAAGAATATTATAGTGTTTGTTTCATTATAAAATTTGGTCTAATTGAGAAAAACCATTGACTATAAAAATCGTTTTACCAACAAAAATTTTGTAAAACATTTTATAGAGTCACTATGTGACTCTCCTCTCTCTTATTTTGGCAATTGTCCAAATGTTAATCTAGTGATTGGTTGGCATCGATTTTGGTGTTTTTTTAAGTTGAAAATTTTATGTTGCATGCACCAAACATCTAAAAATGTTTCATTGTAAAATGTTTTGGCAAAACAAAATTTTACCTTACTACCCAATTAATTTATTTAGTAAGATTATTGCATCGATTTTGGTGTTTTTTTTTAGTTGAAAATTTTATGTTGCATGCACCAAACATCTAAAAATGTTTCATTGTAAAATGTTTTAGGCAATAAAATTTTTACCTTACTACCCAATTAATTTATTTAGTAAGATTATTGTATATGGTTCGTCCAGTTCAGTTAGGTAGAAATTCTTTATTTATTTATTTTCACATAAGGAACGATTCTAAAAAAGATTCTTATGTAAGTATTCATCCTTATCGGGCTAAGCAATTTGCGCTTATATCCAAGATCAAGATAGAATTGAACAAGCAATTTATGCTTATATCCAAGATCAAGATAGAATTGAAGAAAGATGAGTGCAAGAATGCTCCTTATCGGGCTAATCAATTTACACTTATGTCCAAGATCAAGATAGAATTGAAGAAAGATGAGTGCAAGAATGCTCCTTATCGGGCTAAGCAATTTACTCTTATGTCCAAGATCAAGATAGAATTGAACAAAGATAAGTGCAAGAATGCTCCTTATCGGGCTAAGCAATTTACGCTTATGTCCAAGAGTAAGATAGAATTGAAGAAAGATAAGTGCAAGAATGCTCCTTATCGGGCTAATCAATTTATGCTTATATCCAAGATCAAGATAGAATTGAACAAAGATAAGTGCAAGAATGCTCTTTATCGGGCTAAGCAATTTACGCTTATGTCCAAGAGCAAGATAGAATTGAAGAAAAAGGAATGCCAAACTTTTTCATGTTTAGGATTTTAGTTGTTTGGGAGAGTTTGTTTTTATTGGTTTGTTGGGCCTATAAAAATAAGTTACAAGTACATAGAGAAGTAAGATTGGATCAATTTTATGCGATGTTATAATTATTCAAAATTTGAACTGAACTTATTAAATCAACACGAATGCCAAAGGAAAACATGGAAGGGATTTTTGACACAGGAAAAATGAGTCAACCTAAAATTCAACTCATGCAAAATAGTTAGTAAGAGTTTGACCCATTGATCCAATGAGCTAACATGTCAAAACAACATGATACAAATGAAGAGTATTAAAATCACCATGTTGATGTGGATCAGTGGATCATCCAATTCATAAACATGTAAATTTATGAGCTTAGGCCAAATCTTGTTTAGTCCAATAACTAAAAATGTAGTTTTTTTTTTTTTTTTTAAATAAAATAAAATAGGCATATAATGTGCATACACATTATGAAAAAAAGAAGAAGCATAAATACCTTTTTAGTCCCTATATTTTGGGGTCATTTCTATTTTAGTCCATACATTTCTATTTTACCACTTTTAGTCCCTAAAATGAAAAACGCGTTCCATTTTGGTCTTTACTGTCACTCACTTAACAGAAATATCCTATGTGGCAAACGGAATGCACTGTTGGCATAGTAAATGCTTAAGTGTCTATTAAAATACTATTAAAAAAAGGGAAAAAACAGAATTAAAAATGTCACGTTGACTTAGAATTTTAAAAATTAATTTATCAATTTAAAAAAAAAAAAAAAAACAGAACTAAAAATAAAAAACACACGAATTTAGATCTAAATCATACAAACCCAGAAAATCATACAAACCCAGAACAAACAAGAGCACAAACCCAAAAAAATCATACAAACCCAGAAAAATCATAAAAGAATATTGTGAAAAACATAATCAATCCATATATATGCACAAACCAAATCATCCAAAAGAAAAAATAAATTTAAATCCAAAATTTAATCAATACAATCATTAACAAAATACCCACAAAATTGAACAAACTCAGCTCAATCCCTTAACCATACCAACAACAACATACACAACTCCCACCCAAACAAAATACCCACAAAACCATTAACCTAGCACACCTTAAACTCTTTCACTCAGTAAACTCCCTTGATCGAATCTTAAGCCCTCATCAAAAAACCAAATTTGAACAAGGTGAAAACCCCCACTCAGATCAACAAAAATCTTCACCCACAAACCCACCATCAGAGTGCGCTGCCACCTACCAATCCAAGAGCACTAAACTGAGAGATAAAAAGATTAAATAGAGAAAGACCCACCGATCTGGGGCAGAGACCCACTGCTCTGAGAGAGACAGTGATCTGAGATAGAGAAAGAGGAACCTAATTGAGAGAGAGAAATATTTGGGGTTTTTAGCTAAGAGATTGAGAGAGTTTAAGCAAGATATTTTGAGCTCAGAAAGGAAAGCTCGGGGAAGAACATGAACAATCATGTTCTACTGGAGTTCGCGAAGGCGGTCCACGAACACGGCGAGGACTGAGGCATTTTTGCCGATCATATCGGCTTCGCTTTGCGTGAGAGATGAGGAGAAGCCATCTCTTTCTCTAAACCCAGATCCAAAGAGAAAGCCAAAAGAGAGATAGAGATAGAGATTTTGATCAGAGAGAGAGAGAGAGAGCTTTAGATGAAAGAGAGTTTCATTTTAGACGATAGAGAGCTTTAGTAAGTTGAATCTAGTGGATGAGCAATGACCAAAATGTTTTTTATTTGGATTTCAAATAAAGGAAAATGTCGTTGCTAGGTTTGCTCTTTGATTCTGGGTTTATTTTTTGATTTAAGAAGAACAGTGAAGAACAAGTTGTTATGTTCTTAGATCGGTAATTTTTTATTTTTTATTTTTTTTTATTTAATTAAAATTAATTTAAATGCTGACATGGCATTTTTTAATGCCAAAATAGATTTTTTAATTATTATTTTAATGTGCCGTCAGTCACGTCAGCTTTTTCTGTTAATTGGGTGACGGTAAGGACTTAAATGTCATGCGTTAATTGGTTTAAGGACTAAAAGTGGTAAAATAAAAATGTAGGGACCAAAATAGAAATGACCTCAAAATGTAGAGACTAAAAGGATATTTAAGCAAAAAAAAAGCGTATACACATTTTACGCCCTTTTTTTTATAATGATATTTTGTCTTAATTCTCTTCATCTATATATATATATTGTTTGATTATTTCCTCCACCATCTCTTCTTCTTCTTCTTCTTATTTTGTATTTTTTAGGTGTCATGGACCCCGACAACACAACCAAAACATAACATTTTACCGCAACTAATTTAATGATAGATATTATAAATATATTTATGATTGACACATTTATTTAATATTTTTTAATATTATTGCATTAACATGTAAAAATAAACTATTAATTGAATATGTCCCAAGTTTGTATCATATATATATAGTGTTCATGTATCATATGGTATATGATATGATACGAAACTACATACACCATTCTTTTATTAAAAAAAAAAAACCTATTTAATTAATGACTTAACCATAAATGTTCTTATGCATATATTAAAAAGAGAGCTCATAAAAAATGTGAGATGATCTCACTCATCAATATGTGATTATCCTGTTTGTAACTTAAAAAGTTAGGTTCACCAGTCAAGCATGAGGTCAAATGCTCAAATTGGGTTAACATTGATAATCACTTATGACTCCTCTGACTTGTTTTCTTTTATCTTTTTTAAATATTTTTCTTAAATTTTTTCCTTTCCTTTTTTTAAATGTTTTAATATATAGAACTCAACTATTATTTATATATTTCAAAAGAAAACTTTTAGGAATCTTAAAGTATGAGCTTCAAGAAATTATTCAATATATTAGGATGATCACATCAAAAATGTTTAGTAGTCCTCCCTCACAATAATATATATATATATATATATATATGTGTGTGTATATAAATACTATGTGTCTGCATGAATGAGTATTTGATCCATTATCGAAACCCTAGTTTTTTATTCAATGAGATTTGAATTGTCCTGGGGAGCTTTTCTGACAACCAATGTTCCAATCTAATAAGGTTCTCAAATAAATTTGTTTCCTACTAAGAAATGTTAGATCCTTTCACTTTTGTTCACCTCTAATGCAAAACTTGGTTCCACAAAAGGAAAATGCACTAAAATTTGGTATAAAAATTTGTTAACTTTTGCATTATATTTAGCATCCGTTTGGATACAGCTTATTGCTGAGAACTGAAAATTGAAAACTGAAAACACTGTAGTAAAATAATTTTTAAATGTGTGTATAATGCCATGGGATCCATTTTGCTGAAAAAAGAGGTTTGTGAGTCTCGTGAACAATGCATTTTTCAATATTGGGCGTGATTTTTGGCTACTGTAGCCGTGGGGCCCACGAACTGTGGACGCCAGATGCAAACATTGCTTTGAAACGCTGTATCCAAACGTTACCTTAATAGATCTTGCAATGCTTTTATACACTCCTCTATACGGTTACTTTTAAGACCGTTGATGTCTTCATTGCCATGGCTGTCCACATCAAGTTCTTTGAATGTTACTTGTCAAATCTATTGTGAAAGGATTCATTGTAAGAATTTTATAGTGTTTGTTTCATTATAAAATTTGGTCAAATCTATAAATAACCATTGACTATAAAAATCTGTAAGAAGTTTTACAACAAAACTTTGTAAAACATTTTACAGAGTCACAATGTCACATAGCGACTCTCCTCCCTCTCATTTGGTGATTGGGCCGCCGATCTTGATGGTTTGGCCATCAATTTAGTGACTAGGAGGCACCGACTTTGGTGTTTTTTTTAGTTGAAAATTTTATGTTGCATGCGCCAAACACCTAAAATTGTTAAGTTGTAAAATGTTTTCAGCAAAACATAAGGGTGTCGTGAGGAGAGAAATTTGCATTTTGATTCTCCTTATAAATGAGAACAAGCAATACCCTTGAATTATAAGTTTCTTAACCGTTTACAGCTAACAAATGATATCTAGGCAATAAAATTTTTAACTCACTATCCAATTAATTTATTTAGTAAGATTGTTGTATATGGTTCATCCAGTTTAGTATAGTTAAGTTGAAATTCTTTATTTTATATTTCACATAAGGAACAATTCTAAAAAAGATTCATCTGGGAGCATTCATCCTTATTGGGCTAAGCAATTAACACTTATGTCCAAGATCAAGATAGAATTGAAGAAAGATGAGTGCAAGAATGCTCTTTATCAGGCTAAGCAATTTACACTTATGTCCAAGGGCAAGATTAGAATTGAAGAAAAAGGAATGTGAAACTTTTTCATGTTTAGGATTTTGGTTGTTTGGGAGAGTTTGTTTGTATTGGTTTATTGGACTTATAAAAATAAGTTACAAATACTTAGAGAAGTAAGATTGGATCAATTTTATGTGATCTTATAATTTTTCAAATTTTAAACTGAACTTATTAATCTACACACATGGGAGGGATTTTCTATCCAAGAAAAATGAGTAAACCTAAAATTCAACTCAGGCAAAATAGTTTGTAAGAGTTTGACCAGTTGTTCCAATGAGCTAACATGTCGAAACAACATGATACATATGAAGAATATCAAATCACCATGTCGATGTGGATCATCTAATTCATAAACATGTAAATTTATGAGCTTAAGCTATATCTTGTTTAGTCCAATAACTAAAGATATAGTTTTTTATTATATATATATATATATATAACTAATATAGGCATATAATGGGCATACACATAATAATAAAAAGGTGTATACACATTCTATGTCTTTTTTTATAATGGTGTTTTGTCTTAATTCTCTTCATCATCTCCTCCTTCTTCTTCTCCTTCTCCTTCTTTTTTCTTTTTAGGAGTCTTGGACCTTAACAACGCAACCAAAACATAACGTTTTAGCGTGACTAATTTAATGATATATATTATAAATATATTTATGATTGACACATTTATTTAAAATTTTTGAAAATTATTGCATAAATATGTACAAATAAATTATTAATTGAATATGTCCTAGGTTTAGGTTTGTATCATATGGTACATGATATGATACGATACACCATTCACAATTTTTTTAATAAAAAAAACCTTTATAATTAATGACTTAACCATAAATGCTCTGATGCATATGTTAAAAGGAGAGATCATAAAAGATGTGGGATGATCCTACTCATCAATATGTGATTATCCCGTTTGTAGTGTAAAAGTTAGGTTCACCAGCCGCAGCCAAGCATGAGGTCAAATGCTCAAATTGGGTTAACATCGCCAATCACTTATGACCCCTCTAATTTTTTATTATTATAATATTTTGCTTGAATTCTTTCATTTCCTTTTTATTTATGTTTTAATATATAGAACCCAACTATTCTTTATATCTTTCAAATGACAAGTTTTAGGAATCTTAGAGTATTTAACTTCAAGAAATTATTCAACATATCAGGATGATCACATCAGCAATGTTTAGTGGTCCTCCCACACAATAATATATGTGTATGTATGTATAAAAACTGTGTGTTTGCATGAATGAGTAATTGATCCACAATTGGAACCTCGATTTTTTCTCCAATGAGATTTGAATTGTTCAAGGGAGCTTTTCTAGCAACTCATGTTTGAATCTCTGATAAGGTTCTCTTGATAAATTTGTTTCCTACCAAGAAATGTTACATCCTTTCGCTTTTGTTCATCTCTAATGCAAAACTTGGTTCCACAAGAGGAAAATGCACTAAAATTTCATCTAAAAATTTGTTAAATTTTGTATTATATTTAATAGATTTTTCAATGCTTTTGTACACTCCTCTACACGATTGCTTTTATGGCCGTTGATGTCTTCATTGCCAATGCTTTTCACATCAAGTTCTTCGACCATTGCTTCCTTGTCAAATATGTTGTGAAAGGATTCATTTGTATAAAGTAGTTAGATCTCCCTCACCACCGGTCCAGTCCTCCCTCACTTTCAATTGGTTGGCTAATAGTGGCAATAATCACTAGTTCACTACATGTCTACATCCCCTAATTATGGAAAAAATTGCGAAACTGTCCATTTTTGGGAAAAAATTAGGCGCGTGGCATGCGTTTAAAGTTATTTAGTAAGTTGGACCCTTTTTGAAAGTTGAGTTTGGCAAACTCGACTTTGGGTTGGAAAACGAACACTATAGTGGTGTTTTTTTTTAGTGGCGTACTAAAAAAAAGGCTACTATAGTGTTCGTTTTCCAGCCCAAAGTCGAGTTTGCCAAACTTGACTTTCAAAAAGAAAGAGTCCAACTTACTAAATAACTTTGAACGCATGTCACGCGTCTAATTTTTTCCCAAAAACAGACTGTTTCGCAATTTTTGCCCCTAATTATTGGTTCTGACATGTTACTTACCTTCTTGTTGACGAGTTAAAATTAGAGATTTAAACAAAGATAAAAGAGGAGGGCATTAACAATGAATGATTTTGATGGCAGTGGAGAGGGAATCCTAAGTCCTAAGTCCATGTTCTTCATGGAAAACTAGTTTAATCAATTAATTAAAATGTTGAGTTGGGTATTTTAAGTGCTATATTGGGCTTATAATTGTTGAATTAGTTTTTTTATTTATTTACGTGGCTTAATTCTTTTGGACCATTGTACAACATTGTAGGAGAAATGCTTCCAATTTTTTTTTGGGGGCATGTTGCTAAGATGAAATAAAGTTACTAACTGGCGAAGAAGGATATGTTTGTAAATATGGTATGAAGTATTAAAGGAATTAAAAGATTTTGTTTAGATTTTAACCCAAAAACAACTGGTAAAGGCTATTTGTGAATTCCTATATTTATGGCGGCCGATTTTATTGTTTATGGGGATTGTAAGAGGTTGTTTGGTTGGCCTATTTCCGTGACTCAATTCTCTGTTTCTATAACTCAATTCTCAAAACTGGTGGGACCCATAGCAAAAAAGTTGTTTGGCAAACGATAACTCTGTTTCCATAACTCTATTTCTATCACTCAATTCTCTACTTTTTGAATTATGAGTTGTGGAAACTGAAAACAATTTTTGGCTGTTTTCAGTTTCCAATTCTTTGTTTTCAATGGCAAACTTGTAAATAGCATTACACTACTGGTCCCACAGTTAGACTTCGCTCCCTCTTTATCTTCTTTTCTCTTTTTTTATCTTTTCTTTTTGTCTTTCACGGGTCTGGGTCTTCTTCTTCTTTTCACTTTTTGGGTTTCTTTTCTATTCTCCTTTCTTTTCTTTTTTCTTTTCTTTTCTTTTCACGTTGGTTTTTTTTTTTTTTTTTTCCTTTTCCTGGGTTCGGTCTCTCCGGTGTTCATCTATTTTTTTTTTTTTGCCTTTTCCTGGGTTCAGTCTCCCCGGTGTTCATCCCTTTTTCTTTTTTTTTTTTTTTTTTTTTTTGCCTCTTCCTGGGTTCGGTCTCCCCGGTGTTCATCCTCTTTTTTTTTTTTTTTTTCCTTTTCCTGGGTTCGGTCTCCCCTGGGTTCGGTCTCCCCGGTGTTCATCCCTTTTTTTTTTTTTTTTTGCCTCTTCCTGGGTTCGGTCTCCTCGATGTTCATCCTCTTTTTTTTTTTTTTTTTTTCCTTTTCCTGTGTTCGGTCTCCCTGGTGTTCATCCTTTTTTTTTTTTTTTTTTTTTCACTGGGTTTGGTGATCTAAGTATTTTTTTCTTCCTTTCTTCTTTCACTGGTTCAGGTTTGTGGGTACTGAAAAAAAAAAAAAAAAAAAAAAAAAAAAAAAAAAAAAAAAACAAAAGCTGCACCAGTGACAGGTATGGGGCCCACAAATAGTGTGAAAAAAATTGAGTGACGACATTTCAGTGATGGAGCCAAACGGGTATTAATTTCAGAGTGATGGGTGATGAGTGATGGGTGATGGGTGATGAGTGATGAATGATGGAAATTGAGTGACAGAAATTGAGTGAGCAAAAAAAGTCATCCAAACAGGCTCTTAGAATAACCCAATAAATAAAGTGAGAAAGTGTAATTTGCACATTTTTTAAGGGGTACACTATAAACATGACAATATGTCTAAAGCCACAAAATTTTCACAAATGTGGAGATTGTAAGTTGTTATTAATAAGTCAAAATTTATATTAATGAAGAATCTAGATGAGAATTAGTAAAAATATGTCAATTCAATTATTATGAAAATTATTGTGTTTGTAGCATTACCCAACACATGACATCTCAAAGAGAGATTAGATTGAGTAGGAATTCAAAACTTTTGAGGATCATCCAAACCCCAGTTAGGTTTTGTAAATGTGAGAATGTAAATCTTAGGATCCAATTACATTATTCATTGCATTCCTTGTATGACACAAATTTCTCACCTCCATTCAAATTTCAATATCTAGCAAAAGTTAGGGAGAAAATCGATCCCACGACAAGTATAAAATTGAGGGAATTGAGGAAGCAAAAAAGACATGACTACACATCTTGAAAAACCTTAGCCTCCTTAAAAACTAGTAACTTATTTATGAATAGGTGTGAGTCCTATGCTAGCAAACCATGGTGAACTATTTGATGTCTTTCATTCGTCCTTGTAGATACTTGTGGACTCGAGTAAGCTCATGCAATCAATTGTATCACTTGTATTGATTTAAAAATGGATTTTTCCCCTAATAAGATGTGGATTCGCACCTTTTAAAAAGGCAATCTCGATATACTTTGAGCTATATGCAGCCACACATGAGAACTCTTATAAATCTAAACAAAAAACCCTCAAAATTATAAGTTATTACCTTGAACCAAACACTACCTTAAGATGCTAACAAATTTTGTAACTGATAAATCGTCTTTGTGTGCATTTGGAAGCAACTTTTTATCACGCTGGAAGTGGTTAAAGTATAATAGCATTTAGAAAAAAAAAAAAAAAACAAAAGAAGAAGAGGTTTTTTAAAAAGAAAAACTTTGATGTAGTCGATTGTGAGTATTGGAAAAAAAAGTAACGGGTCTTTATGAAAGCAATTGTTCACCACTGAAGAGGGAAAATCTCCACGATATGGGCCTGACGGGTCATCCTCCGTAGGCCGATGAAGGTCAGGCCCAATATTCACAGTCCATTATGAACAGATCTAGCTTGGACGGGTGAGATAATGACAGGTCCAAATACCTGCACAGCAGAACGGAAACCCTAGTTACAAGGTACTTGTGGCACACACAGTGCCGGCTCAAGGCATAGGCAAGTTGGGCCTAGGCCTAAGGCCCCACCAAAAAACAAATTTTTCCTTAGGAAAAAAAGCCCCATTTTTCATAGTTAAAGGCCCAAATTTTTATAAAATTATATATATTTTTTCTAAATGTTGTACATTTTTTTTATTAGTGATGTTAAGAATATTACAAATTTTACTATTGGCTTACAAATTACCATGTTATTAATCACAAAAAAGTGATATAAACATTCATTAGTTAAATTGATGAAGTTCATCAATGAGAGACAATATCACATTATATTTTGAACATTTTATAGTGCTTTTAATTAGTGCATTTTTCTTTTTCATTTCTATTAAGACTCTCAAAGTATGAGACCAATAAAACCTTAACTCAATTGAAACCCTAAAATATTTCAAAAAGATGTTGCAAATGTGTTAAATCATCAATTATAGATTAATCTCTCCTAATAGTTTGAGACTTTAATTTTTGTAAAATAATATCCTACAAAGCCATACACCAAATAATATCTATCTCTCTCTCTTAAAATCAAAATATAAAATTAAAAATTAGATTACAATTTTATTTAACTATGCATCGTCTTATATCCAAAATAAAGTATCTTTTTCAATGGTAATATATTTTTATTTCTTTTTATTAATATTTATAGGTTCAACTATGATATTCAATTTTCTATATGAAATTAACATTAATCTAATTGGTATTATTTATGTATTTAATGTATTAAATTAACCTTAATTTGATTAGTATTAAATAATTTTGTTTAATTAATATTTACATATTAAAGGCCCCGCATAAATTTTTCGCTTTAGGTCCCAAATTATGTTGGGCTGCCCTTGGGGGCACATCAAAGAATCCTAAGATCAAAGGAATTCTAGTGTAAAGAAGATTCTAGAAGATACGTACATCAATATAAATCTTCCCCATAAGGAAATATTTTGTTCATCATGTTTACAATTCTACAAGAAGAGTCCTATAAGGAAAAGATTTCCATGCCAAGGAATAGATGTCAACCCTTTACTACTATAAATACCCTAATACCCTCATAGACCAAGGTACGCATGATTAACCCTGCTCTAGCACTCTAAAGTTGAAAGAAGTTCTAACTTGACTTTCGGATGGTATTTGGCCGGCATCACACCGGCTTAGAGTATGCGAGTATCGTGTGGCTCACTGGTGAATTTCTCAGCATCATCAACTACCTCGATAAGTAGTGGCTAAACTTATGACAAATAGTGTGGATTGTGTGGTCTACTGGTCGTAGAAGAACTATTTTTTACTCTAAGAGGTTGGCTTCATAGTTCTTAAGATCCCATGGTATTCATGAGATCCTAGATTTAAAATCTCTTGCTAGCATATTGGGGCCACCTTATAAGATTTTTCTCTGTAACAAACTAGTTCATGTAGGACGGGAGACTGCATACACTTAAGAGAATAGTTAGATACTTGAAGAGGTTTAGATATTCTTGCATGTCAAAACAACTTTATTTTTTATTTTTAAGGTAATTACGCAAATAATCAACCAAAACTTGGGCCCTAGCCGAAGTCCAATTCCAACCGAAAATCCATCTATATGATTAAAAAATTTTAGGCCCAAACTTTGCTTGCTCATAGGTCGTCGTCAATTTTACGTTTCCTTCCTCATCATCCGAACTCAGCACACAGAAAGAGAGAGAAATCTGTGGAAATTTCACATATCTTCTTCGATCGAAGAAGAAGAAGAAGCAAAAAAAAAAAAAAAAAAAAAAAAAAAAAAAAAGAGTCGAAAAAGAATCATAAGGAGATGTTGCCCACAGTCTCGAAAGGGCGCTCGCAGTCCTCTTCATCTCGAGCTAACCCCATGTTCCCTCAGTACCTCCGTCGAATTGTCAAGGTCTCTCTCTCTCACACTCTCAAATTTTCATTCTCTTTTCGGATCTGATTTCCACGCCAATCGAATTTCCAATTATCACAGAATTGATTGAAATATCCACGTTCGTGAACTCGATCCACGAATACTACACACACTCTCTAACTATCATTGGCGTTTGATCTAATTCTTTGTGAATGTGCTTTTGATTTTTTGACTGCTTAGCACAACGCTGTGTTTCTATCTATGAGCTTTGAATTTTTGTTCTTTTATTCGGTTCAAGGTTTCGAATACTAAAGCTCAAGCTGAACTATCTTTTTGCATATGATTACTTACAGTCACTAGTACGTTTAATTGTGTCAGTTATTTATATTATCAGCATAGAAACATTATTTGAACGACTTGATTCATGTGATTCAATAATTGTCTTGCTATCGCATTTTCCTATTTGTCATGTTAGTAAGTGCAAACATCATGATTCATGTGATTCAATAACTCGTGAACTGTTTTATTTCTTTAGGTTTTTACACCGGATAAGTTCAATTTGTATGTAATGTTTACCCTAGTCTGTTTTGGGTAGCAGAAAATGCGTGCACTGATAGCGCAAATCTACAGTCTGAGTAAATGAAAAATGCAGATTCTTGATGCTTTTGTAGATCTTAGGGTTTTTTTGGCGTGCTGCCAATCAGAGCGTCGGGACAAGACCCTAGGAAACAACACACGAATGGAGTGATGCCATTTTTAAAAGGACATATGAATCAAATAGAAGTAAATCTGAAATGGTTAAGTAAAGAAGAAGAAGTTCCAAATCCAGTTTTTAGTGATGGAAATGTCAACTGTTTACCACTAGGATACAGTGAATTGCTTTTTTCTATTGTGAATATTGTGACATTGCTTGCTTGGTTGCTTTGAGGGAACCAAAAATGGACTACTTTGAGGGAGTCCATAGTCCTCCAAGTTAGATTAGCGAACAATTTGTCACGTAGAAAATCATGACTTCCAATTAGATAAAAGATAAATACTAGCTTCCTATAATCTATCAATGAAACTAATCATAATTCATCCTAATCTGAGCTAATTTATTTGAATCAATAAAACACAACTCTATCATTATTTATCCAATAGTAATTAAAATAGATTAGGCTTATAATAGACATAATATGGATGCTCTTTTAATAATACCCAACAAAAAGCATAAGATAAGAGAGCTCCCACATTTTAAACTCTATAATAATGATTATACATGTATACCAACACACGTAAGATGCTCCCAGTCCTGAGACCCTTTTGTGTCCATTTGTTGTCAGGTTTCCTTACGGGAATTGTTTCATTTTCAACTTGATTCTTTGGGAACTTTCCCTGACTGCTGGTTATGAAAGCATTTATTCTTCTTCTTCAGGGCAAGGGCATTATGTTCGAACTCATTTGATACTTGCACTTGATCACTCATATATTTAATTAAACTTGTTTGATTTTCTCATCAATTTATTTTTGCTTTTGCTTGCTTGATTTAGTGGCAACAAATGGATATTGAATATACCTTTTGGCAAATGCTTCACCTATGCACCTCACCTAAAGTTGTGTAAGTATCTGCACTTAGGCTCATCGTCAGTGTTTTTCACCTTTTCTATTAATATTATTCTTACTATTAATAGTAGTTATCCTTTTCATGCAAGAGGATTTTTTTTTTTTTTTTAATGCTGTGGATCAGATGTATTGTGTTTATTAATGAACAACTTTTTATTAACTCTGTATTTTGCATGTTGAACTTTACAATGGATGTAGCTATCAGCACACCAAGTATCACAAGCGTAAGTCCACTTTCCATGGAATAGTCATTTACTAGCTGTCATCTGGTTTGTGTTGATGAATGTTTCAGTGCTGTAGAGTTAGATTGTTTCCTATCAAAAAAAAAAAAAAAGTAGAGTTAGATTGTGGTATCTGGCTACTATAATCATCTAACTGACTTTACATGTGATTATCTGGATTGGTTGTTTTCTAGTTGACAGAATGTTCAAATGCACTAACAGTTTGCAATTATCAACAATATATTTCAATGATTTGAAAAGTTATGACAATAAATGAGGAAAATCAGATACCTGGTGTAATAATAAAGAATTTTGAAGTTCAAACTAAACCTTTTTTGTTATTTACTTCTCTTTTTGGTGTTTAGTTGCTTCAAGTCAGTTGTGTCTCTTAAGTGGTTAGGGCTTTTATATTATCTTAAAATGTGTAATGGAGAAGATCGTTTAGTTATCAAATATATAGGAGAGAGTAAATGCATTTGTGAAATTGTCTACTGGTTGGCATTTTTGTACTTTCTTAATTATAGTGACTGTAAACTCTGGGCATGTGGTAGTATGCATTATTTCTTATAATGTTGATACAACTGAGAAGTTTACCTCTGCTTTTGATCCCAGAAACTAAGAATCAATGGGCACGCGATGATCCTGCTTTTGTTGTGATCTGCAGCTTTCTGTTGACAGTTGCAACATTGGCTTACTGTGCTGCGTAAGTTTCCAGCTACATGCTTTCTCTGGCTAGTTTTTTAGTGCAACAAAGTAGTGACAGAAATACCACTTTTGGAAACTGAGTTACTCATTTATTTAGCTGATTGAGATCTACAAACGTAGGACAGATGTTCATATTACAATCAGATGCAAGATTGTGTTGATTTCAGCATTTTATTGGGATATAATGGTTGTGGTTTGAATTAAAATGGTCAAGTATTTGGTAGCAATGGGTTTTGAACGAAACCAAGGCTTTTTAGTAAGCTTGGTGTAGTGTGAACAGCTTTGGTTAACTGCAAAAGCACATTTCAGATCTTGCTTTTCTGATTTTAGGAAGAATAAGGAAAACAACTTTAGGCCCTTGTAGCCCAGTAATATTTTTCCACTTTTTATTAGTATGCCTAGGGTCAATCTGTTTTGAGTTGGAGATTATGGGGGTAATAGTTTGTCTATAAGTTGTCAAGTGAAAGAGAAAAATTTAAAAAGGGGGGGGGGGGGGGGATAAGGCGTAAACAATCACACTTCAAGAAAGAGGGCAATACACCTACAAAGGACCTCTGAAGCTGCTGCAAATTTCTCTTTGTTGTTCTTTGAAAAAAAATTGATAGATTAAGTTGCTTTACATTTAGCAGTGGGCACTCCTTATTTAATAGGACTTGGAATTTAATTTTTTTTAGAAACTACAGAAGACCAAATGTAAAGATTAGACACACAACTAGTCTCAATATATGGGCCATTGCTACAGTGCAGACAAGTAAACCTGAGAATTACCACCTAAGTATCCCCCAACCCAAAAAAACAAAAACAAAAACCACACACACATACACACACAAAGAAATGTATGAAAATTTGTGACCCTATAATATTCATTTGCACAAAGAGTCAATATGGCACTTTCAATGTAGTTTTTTATAGCCCAAGTCTCAAGATGAATTATCGAAATAAATAAATAAAGTCTCAAGATATATATTTTTGGATAATTAATAAAATTTTATTAATATAAAGGTTACTTCATACTCAGGATGATGAGCACCTCATAATCTAAAAGAATTACAAAAAATTTATGTACAAAACTTTATTGATTCTGTGAAATATAGAATGGTTTTTGTATTTGTAAGACCCCATAGGTGAGACCAAGCAATTATTCCAACTGATTTTATGATCTGTTATTGACGCAGAACAACAAGAACAAAATTCAAACAATGGAAAAATAAAAGATATGACCTAGGAGTCAGCATCTAGGCCTTGCTTGGAGTCAGCACTAAGTGGGGAAACCACTAGAAGTCAGCACCTGAGGTAGACCTGGAGTCAGCACCAGACCAAAGAAAGACTAAACGGCCATGTTTTTCATTCATCAAAATATCAACTATCTTCTCAAGGAGTACAATAGGTTGCTTATAAAGGATTGCTAAACTCTAGTTCTAATTGGCTAGGAAACCCTAATTGCTTTATTACAAAAATAACATTGCTTCCCAAATTAAAATACTAATAGCCCAATAAACTACTAGGACCTAAAACATAAAAATACAATTGACTTGCAAATATAAATAATTTTAAATAATAATTTTCTTGCATCTCCCGTATCAGTTATCCCCAAAAGTATGGTTATCTTATTTCACTCCTACAATGTCAACATCAACATAAAGGGACAAAGTTCCAGATGTATGATGAATGCGTCCCAAACTGATTCATCCTCCCAAACAAAAGGCCAGCCATCCTCATTGGTAACCCTTGTTGGACCCCAAAAGTTCTAAATACCAGGCTTCATAAGTCATAGGCTATATCACAAAGAATTAACAAATGGTTTATTGTCTCTCCATTGCACTACATGCAACACCATCCAACTAAGTTAAATCCTCGCTTGGTAAGATTATCACAAGTCCCCTAGGCTGCTGTCCAAACAAAGGGTGAGACCCTCTTTAAAACCACCACTCCCATTCAATATCCGTATCGTCTCATCACACCCTTCCACATAGGAATACTGGAGTGTAGAAGATCCATGAAAGAATTGATTGACTCCTAACTGCCAAACATGAAATCCTCTTTGAAATATCACACTCCAAACATGACCTTCCCCACCTATTGGGCTATCAATGATTGAATGGATTGAGGCATTACATTCCAATCAAGTGAGCAAGCATACGGGCCAGGGTACAACTCTTTTAGAGAATGACTCCCACTCCATGCATCATGCCAAAACTTTACACAAATGTCGACCCCCACCTCAAACAATACGTGTAGTTGCAAAGGGCCCCATCCTGCCTTAAAACTCCTCCAAGGATACACCCATGAGGTCCCCGAACTAAACTCAAAGTCCAATCACTATTCCTTTCCATACTTCGTAGCAATAAACCCATTTCCATAAATGTCTTAACTAATTCCCTTACTGTCATAACCACTTTCCCAACAGGCTCGATTAAAACTCCCTGTCCTCTGAATCCCCAAACTGCATGTAGCAATAGGAGAACAAAATGTGTCTCATGCCACCAAAGAGAACTTAAACTTCTCATTCGAGGCACCCTAAAAATATTTTCTCAGCAACCTCTCCAACCTTTTAACCACACAAGTAGGAATAGTAAATAAAGAGAGATAATCAAATGGTAAACTCAAAAGCGTACTTTCTAATGGCCACCCTTTTGACAGATAAAGTTTCTTCGAACTTGATAGTCTACAATAGATTCCACTTTCTCCAAACTAGAATTGTACACCAATTTCGCCTTAAAAGAAGCTCCTAAAGGCATCCCAAGATAAGTCATTGGTAATCTCCCAAATTTTTTTTTTTGATAATTAAGAATGTTATATATATGAAATGCTACTCTATGCATGAAGAACATAGAGCAAACCCAAAAAATAAAAGAAGAAGAAGAAGAAAACAGAGAAAAAACATAAAAGAAAACCAATCAACAGAATAATTACAAAAGAGAAAGGGAGCTAAGAAAAGAAGAGAGAAAATCACTAGTTGTGAGTCCCCATGTCCGAGACCAATCAAAAAGAGTCCCACTAAAAGAAGCAAGCATTTTTGATCACCGGAGCTATCCAAGTCCTCAAAAGTCCACTGATTCCGTTCCTTCCAAATACACCATAGGATGCACAACGGAACTAAGTTCCAAATCTGAGACGAATGTTTCCCCAACCAATTCTACCAGCCAAAAAGCAAATCTGGTATCGATCTAGGTATAACCCAAGACAAGCCAAAAGTTATAAAGACAAAGTTCCATAACCGATAAGCCATCTCACAATGAAAAAGTAAGTGGTCTACTGTCTCTCCATAATGATGGCACATAATGCACCAATCAACAAAATCCAATCTCCTCAATCTCAAATTATTACCCGTTAGGATCTTATTTCAAGCTACACACCAAACAAAAAAAGAAACTCGCCTAGGGGCCTTTGTTCTCCATATAGCTTTTCAAGGAAAGACAATTGAGGGAGAATCCCTTAATTTGTTATAATACGACTGGATGTCAAATTCCCCATTAGGCTTCAACTTCCATCTCATTCGGTCTCCAACATCCATTGGAGGAGTATTAGCTCCCAATATACGAAGAAAATGCAGCCCTTCAACCATCTCCCAATCATTAAATTCTCTAATAAAACGAACATTCCAAATTCTTCTCTCCTCTGCTCCTTGCCTTGACAAAGAAGCTTCTGCAGATACTTCTTTATCAATGGCAATACCATGCAACCTTGCGAAAGCCACCATTGGCTATAGGCGCACAAACTTTATCCCATCCTACCAGATGAGTCTTGCTATCACCCCATAGAAAATCCCTTTGCAACTTTTCAATTTTATTAGCCACATGAGTAGTGATGGTGGTTAGTGTGTACAATCTGCCACCCAAGGTGTTGGCTAATAGCTTGAGGGCGGTTTTAGATAATCTTATCTCTGAGTCTCAAAATTCGTTTGTTGGGGGAAGGCAGATTTTGGATTCAGTGCTTATTGCAAATGAATGTTTGGATAGTAGGTTGAAGAGCAGATTACCGAGTGTGGTTTGCAAGCTTGACATTGAAAAAGCTTATGACCATGTGAACAAGGAGGCTTTGTCTTATTTGTTGGGCCGGATGGATTTTGGGTTGAATTGGAGGGGGAGGATTAAGGCTTGTGTTACTTCTGTCTGTTTCTCAGTCCTGGTAAATGGTTCCCCTGAAGGTTTTTTTGGTAGTTCTCGTGGATTGAGACAAGGGGATCCATTATCCCCGCTTCTGTTTCTTTTGATAATGGAGGTTTTGAGTAGACTATTGAAGAAGACAGAGGAGTGTAATCTTATTCAGGGTTTTCAGGTGGGTCTTGTGAACTCTGTTGGTGTGCGTATCTCCCATCTGTTATTTACCGATGACATTATCTTATTCTGTGATGCCTCAAGGGAACAGCTACTGTCCATAAGGTTGGTGTTGTCTTGTTTTCAGGCTTTTACGGGTTTGGAGGTCAATGTGGGGAAAAGTGAGATTGTCCCTATTGGGGAGGTGAATAATTTAGAAGCACTGGCTAATATTCTTCAATGTAGAGTGGGCAATTTGCCTATGAAATATTTGGGGATGCCATTGGGGACTTCTTTTAAGACAGTTTCAATTTGGAATCCTATTTTGAAGAAAATGGAGAAGAAGCTATCTGGTGGAAGTGTCTCTATTTATCTAAGGGTGTAGGCTCATGTTACTCAAGAGTACTCTCTTAAGCCTCCCAACGTACTTTTTATCTCTTTTTACTATTCCTAAATTTGTGGTTGCTAGATTGGAAAGTATTCAGAGGAACTTTCTTTGAGGGTCTTCTGAGGGGAGTTTCAAATTTCCTTTGGTGGCTTGGGAAAAGGTGTGTTTACCCATCGAGATGGGTGGTTTGGGGATAAGAAGTGTGGTGTCATTTAATCAAGCTTTATTAGGGAAATGGTTGTGGAGATATGGGCATGAAGATTCCTATCTTTGGCAGCGAGTTATCTCCACAAAATATGGTGAGGGTCAAAGGGGTTGGTGTACTAAAGTGTGCAGGAGGACTCATGGGTGTGGCCTATGGAGAAGCATTAATGAAGGGTGGGAGAGCTTCTCTAAGCATCTGTCTTTTGTAGTGGGTGAAGGCACTCGTATTCGCTTTTGGCATGATAGGTGGATTGGTGATAATACTCTAAAAGATCTCTATCCTGAGCTCTACGTGTGCTTAGCGGTCAAGGATGCTTGTATTTCTGAGGTTTTGTGGATTCCAGAAAGGGGTACGGTTAGAGTATGGGATTTAAGGTTTTATAGAGTTTTTGAAGATTGGGAGCTAGCTGCATTTATTCCCTATTCCAGCTTATCCAAACTCATATTCCTCAGGGTGATAGGAGTGATACTCTTTGTTGGCGGTTAAAAGGTGATGGTAAGTTTGAGATCCGATCTTATTACCATGCGATTTGGGGTGCTTCGAATTCTTTGTTTCCTTGGAAGGGTGTTTGGAAACCAAAGATTCCTAGGCGAGTGGCATTCTTTTTGTGGACAATTGCACATGGTTGGATCCTCACTTTGGACAATCTAATCCTTAGGGGTTGCCCGTCTGCTTCTTGGTGTTTTATGTGTTGTTGTGATGGGAGTCGGTAGACCACCTTCTTCTTCATTGTCCTGTTACTCATTCCCTATGGACTTTTATGCTTTACGCCTTTGGTATTCTTTGGGTTATGCCAAGATCAGTGGCGGGTTTGTTATCTTGTTGGCATTAGTGGCTTGGGAAACATAATTCGGACATTTGGAATTTGGTTTCAGGGTGCTTAATGTGGTTGGAACGAAATCGTCGTTCTTTTGAGGATAATGAGAAGACGATGGATGAGTTAAAGGTTTTATGCCAACGTAGTCTTTTGGAGTGGTCTCGTTGTTGGGGTTTTACGGATTGTTCTTCTCTCTTTGAGTTTATGTCTTCCCTTAGCTTAGTTTCCTGATTTCTCGTTTGCTGTGCTGTTTTTTCTATGATTTCTTGTTGTTCATCATCATGAACAACTTGTACTTTTCCTTTTTTTCTCATTAATAATTATTTTCTGATTACCTATCAAAAAAAAAAAAAAGAGTAGGAATGGTGAATAACGATAGAAAATAAGTAGGAAGACTAGATAGCGTATTCTTGAGTAACATCAATCGACCCCCCTTAGACAAATACAACCAAGAATATCAACTAATTCTGCCAATTAACCACATTGCCTATTGGGACCACCTCATTCTTACCCAAATTAATATTCATACCTGTAGCAGTTTCAAAACAAGTCAACACCATTCTGATATAACGTTATTGCTCAGTATTAGCATCACAAAATAAGAGATTTAATCTTATTTATATGTGTAAGATATTACTCCTAGACTGCTCAATCAATTTCTGCATTATAAGTTCTTAAAATTGAGCTGATTCTAGTCTTGTTATCTTTCTTTTTTCAGGTATGACCATAGTGCTGCACATGCTGTTTATGTTGTTATCTCAGTATTGCTTTTCCATTTTTTAGTAACTGGAGTGGTTCTGGCTACATGTTGTTGGTAAGAGCACTTCCTACTAAATAATATTTGATTCTTGTCTTGTGTCTTATCTCTTAATTGTGAATTTGTGATGCCAATATTTATGGAGGTGCTTACGGTTCCTAGCTGTTATTAGCTTTATAAAGCATGATATATTGCAATGTTTTTATATGGTGCTTCTAAATTTGCTAAGACTAGTCTGTTTGTGGTGATATTTTATCAATGTTCATCTCTTTTTCTATTAAAAATCACAAGAATTATTACAGTGGTTTATATATTTTATTATCTAAACCAATTTTGAAATTTGAGTCCCTTATTAAAATTAAAAAAAAAAAAAAAAGGATTTTGAAATTGCTTGGGCACCAATGGTGTGAATCACTCTGATTTGCTTTTTACATTACTCAATATGTTGTCGTGGAAGATGTGTAGCTGGAGCTTACATTTCTGATTGAGATCAAAGATACACTCTTACCCAGGCTCTGAGGGTTTTAGTACTTCCCAATTTTGATATTTGTTTCTTTCGATCTTATGCAGACTTTGCTCTAATTCTAGCCAAATTGATTCATTTACATATTTTGTTTAGATGGTCTATGCTGCCTAATTGTTACTAGGTTGGTTTAACCATTGGGTTGATGTTTTCCCCAATTGCACAGGATTGTATGGGATGTGCACTGTCTGTGCTGTTGGGCTCATTCAGGTCCCTTGAATGACATGCACTGACAGTCAGTCCTCTGCTTTAACTGCAGAGGCTATGGTTGCCTGGCTATTGATGTAAGCCAGGTTGAGTTGTCTGGTTATTTAAGAGTCTGAACAGCATCTGGTTCAGGCAATAACTATGGACTAATTGTTTGTTAGGGCAAGACAACAAGATAAATAGTTGTGCAGTAATGATTGTGACGAAATTGCTATGATATGTTTTGAAATCTATGTTGAATCCAGGTCTTTGTAAATTAAATAATTGGCAGGAATAATTCTTTTTTCACCTATAATAATATAAGTACTCAGTTGAAGAAATATGCTTTTTTTGGGGTTAATATTTGATCTTTAAAATAATTTATGAAGTAATTTTACAATTAGGTAGGAAAATGGGGCTGACATACATTTTAAAATGATTGCTTTTGGTAACTTACTATAGTGCTTCTAGTGTCTTAAAGATAGAAATGATGTTGTGCAGTATTGTAATGACAAATGCATCTCATTGTCCATGCAGGTTCCTGACTAATTCTTACCTTCGCGAAGAGGCTCCCAACAGTCATGTGGTTGAGCAACGGGTTGAATGGCAAGTCAGGAAACTTTTGCTTCGTGATTCATTACAAGTTTAATTCTAATTTCGGTTCAACCAAGTTTATCCTGAAAATAAATCATCAGTTTTTTTATGAAAAATATACGTGTGTTCATTGTTTTTATGTTTTGATAATATTGAATTAATTGTTTTTTCAATATTAATGTTTCTCTATTTCAAAAAAAATTTTTGTACATAATTTTGCATTCACTTCTGCCTTCATTATGTGCTCTAAAATCTAATTAATTGCTCTGTGCTGAATTTTTTGGTTGTAGGCTGTATGCTTTTGATGTTCATTGCAACTCTTTCTTCCCAATGTTTGTTTTGCTTTATGGTAATTGCTTCTTAAATATGTATCTTGTTCTTTAGTTTCAAACTTGGTTAATGGCTCTTACTGATCTCTCAGTTTTGTGGCAGTGATACATTACTTTCTGTCACCTCTATTGGTTGCCCATGGCTTCATTCCTATATTGCTATCAAACCTGCTTTACATGGTGGCTGGTTCCTACTACCATTATCTCAACTTTTTAGGTTATGATGGTAAGCTAAATCTTTTGTTCTTGCTTTTTTGCATTCAAACTTTTTTCTCTGTTTGTTTGTTTTTTTTCTTCCATTTTCTTTTGGGGAGAAAGGGAACTAGGCCCCGTGCAGGAGTGGGGAGAGTAAAAAGGAATATCTGGTTCCAGATGGAGCTTCATGTAATAGGTGTCATCACTATGAACAGATTACCCCGGTGTTTGATCTGTTGCTTTTTTGAACATAGTGAAATTGTATTGGAATTGAGTACAAAAGCAGTCTTGCGTCTTTACTGAGATGATCAAATTTGAAAATTTCTAAACGGTGCAACCAAAATTTGTCATTGGATGCATGAAAAATGTTGAGTGGCGGTTAGGCTAAAATTTGTTTTCTATGGTAAAGATGGCCAGTGTTGCGTCTTCCTTGAATATCTTTCCTGAGTCCACTTCATTTTCTATGGATATTTGGAATTTATGCTTTTTGGAATGATTTTTAAACCAATGTGGTTCCATGGTATGTTTTAGTGGATTCTTTATTTCATTCTGTAAACAAAATTAATTAATTTGAATTTCTTGTGGCTGAAACATGTCTTATCAACTTGTTTGCCTGGATTTGGCTTTTTAATTTTACACATGGAGACTAATCACCTGTGTAAATTGAGGTGTGATATATTTTCTTTTGCAGTATTGCCTTTTCTGGAGAGGACCACTTTTTTCCTATATCCCATTGGTGCTGTTATTGTCCTTTCTCCTATTTGTAAGTGTTGAATGTGACTCCTGATTGTGTTTTTGTTTTGGATTCTATTTCTATTGCATCTGAATTTAATTCTTTTTCTTTGCAGTGATTTTGAGCGGCTTCAATCCTTCAAGATATTTAATGAACATGTACTTTAGTCAACGATTATGATTCAAAAAAGCTAACGGTTCAGGTAGCATATATAATGGGGTTTGGGGGCTAGTTCAGCGACTGCATAAACATGAGGAGGCATTGATGACAGTTTTGATTGTTTCTCATGAATGTGAAAGGAAAAGCACAACGCCGCATGAAACAACTTTTGGTGCTTTCTTTTTGGGCATCTTACTACTACAAAATGGAAGTTGGATTAGGTCAAGTCAGGGCAGCAAAGTGTATATTTAGTGATTGGGAATATTGATCAAATGGATCTGTTGAATGTATTGATTTTTTTGTTTGACCTTCTTGTCACATCTGTGTTTTCATTAATATATATTTGGAAAACTCTTAACTGCCAGCCCCATTTAAGTTTCTTCTTCTTCAATCTACATATATATTAGGTAAATCGTGTACTCAGCATGCCTGCAATCGCAATGTGGGTCGTAGTATTTCACCTTTCTTAGAGACCTGCTGGTTATTGATCTTAAAAGCGAGAAAATGCCTTGCCACTGATTTTAGTTGTAATTTCGATGTCTTGGATGATTTGGTAAGTGTGATGGTTATGGCCAATCTGTTAGTTGTAACCTGATGATTTGGATGTTTTAGTTGTAACCTTCTAAGTCTGACCCAAGCCCTAAAATGCATAGATTCGTGTTATTCTCTAGTCAAAAAGATTAAAATTTAATTTATATTACAAAAGCTATATATATATATATATATATTTTTTTTTTTAAGTCAGACAAAACAGATGGTTTGCTCAAACATTTCAACTCCAATGTGGCTGTTTGTAAAATTGCTGGAATGACACCAAAAGTCTAAAACTTTATATAATAAGATTTATAGTTGAAATTATGTTATTTAGACTTTTACTATTTATAGTTGAAAGTATATTATTTAAACTTTTACATCCATCTGTAGACTTTATATAATAAGATTTATAGTTGAAATTATATTATTCAAGTTTATTAGATAAAATGAGTTTCGTTTATGCAGTCATAAAAATTAGATTCATGAATATTTGAAATTATATATAATTTTTACAACTACTTGGAGTTTTATATTATCACTTACAAATAATAGTTAAATATTTTATATAAACTTATTTACAAATTTACACAATATAATCTCAAATTTATATAAGTGTATTATATTTTCACTCAAATCAAACATGCATTTTAATTAAAAAAAATCATGATAGTAATGAACTTGTTTAGAAATATTAAAAATTACATTCATGAATCTTTGAAATTATATAAAATTTTTACTACTACTTGGAGTTTTATATTATCACTTACAAATAATAGTTAAATATTTTATATAAACTTATTTACAAATTTACACAACATAATCTCAAATTTATATAAGTGTATTATATTTACACTCAAATCAAACCTACCTTTTAATTAAAAAATAAAATCCTGGTAGTAATGAACTTGTTTAGAAATATATTATTATGTATAAGGTTAACTCATTTAATAGTTGAGTTTAAGGTGGAGGTGGTGCTACACTTTGTTCAAGGGGTTCATATGAACCCCCCGACTTCAATATATATTTTTTTTAATATATAAAATATTTTTTTTAGTTTAATACTTTAATTTATTCTTAAAAATATTATTTTTGCATACCCTGACTTAAATTTTATATACTTTTATTACAAATATTTCCAACTTTAAAAGTAAGAATAAGTGTTTGTGGATTGTAAAAGTCACTCTTTATCAAAAATTATATTAGAGTAATGCTACAATCACAAATTATTTTACAACATTTTTACAAAATGTTGATGTGGCCAACCTTTTGGTTTTCATAGGTCCACCATTAATATCATTTTTTCATTTACCAATAGTCACTCACCACATTAGTAGTTTGTAAATTTTTTTGTAAAATATTTTGTATCTCTAGCATTATTCTTTATATTATATGTGTGTGAGTGTATCTAATATTGACTGTGTACATTACTTTTTGTAATAATGTTATTTGTGTAAATAATGACGTGTGTGGAAGTTTGTGTGTACTGTATAAATATAAGAGAAATGTTTTGATACCACTTTTATGGAAAATATAACAATTGCCCTAAGAATATCCGTTAACATGACCCTATATATAATATAACTTTATATAATTTAATAATTAGGAAGTCAAAGGCCTTGTAGCCGAATTGGCACCTCTTCATGCACAAAGTTCTTGAAGGTCTAGGGAGGTTTTAGCCACATTTCAAAAACGCAGCTATAGACCCGCTTTGGGCTGCGATTAAAATGTGGTTATAGGTACAGTTTTGGTTGCGTTTTAAAAACGTAACTAAAGCCACTTATAGCTGCGTTTTTGAAATGCGGCTATAGGTTTTTTTTTAAAACAAAAAAAAAAATTTTCTTGGTTTTTTTTTCCCCAAAAAATTCAAAATTAAACACAAACCCAAAAAATTCAAAATCAAACACAAAATTAGAAAATTCAAAATCAAACACAACTTACTCACAATATAACCACAACGTGCTCCAAAATTCCTAGAGTTGTCACCGGTTTAAGGTTGAGCTTTGGCTGATTTTCTAAATAAATGAGTACACAATCAAAATCTTTTTCACTTAAAGCAAGCTGCTGTTTATAAATAGTTCAATTTATTTACAACTCTGTTATGAATAAGTGTTTTACGCGCTATGCTACATACACAAAAAATTGACAACATTTTTGTAATCATTAAGTTGACAAACTTGTATTGGTTCCCTTTTGAGCCCATTACTGGTATTATGTTTTTTACCTACGACTAACAATTTGTTACATCAGCAAGTGTCAAATTTTAGCCAACAAAGCCGAAATTCACCCACATCAGGCCATGCAAAATTACGTGATTACTACAACTTTAAAAAGTGAGTATATGAAATAGGCCAAAATTGGGAATTAACCTCATTTTTCCAACTAGATTCTTATACTAAAATAGATAATAATTTTTGTGACGAATGCTCTAACACAAGCACAGGTGCACAATTTTACTCAAAAAAAAAAAAAAAAAAAAAAAAGCACAGGTGCACAACTCTATTAAAAGTTTTTAATTTTATTTTTAACACCCTATTATGAACAGATTTTTTTTGAGAGATGCTACGTCTACAACAATTTTACAACATTTTTACAACAAATCACAGGTGGTTAGTTGTTATTGGTTCAAATTTGAAACTAACACTAAGATTACTTTTTTGCCCAAATAATAACAACCAATAACAACCTCCCACTTAGGATTTGTTGTAAAAATGTTGTAAAAATGTTGTAGACATATCATTTCTCATTTTTTTTATACAATTTTTACACGGTAAGAATTACAAAATTCATCATTTTCCTCAAACCTTGAAAAATTGGACGAATTTCTTAATACCTTTGACTGCATTATTTTCCTCAAATGTGATTTTCTCAAATACATATATGGTTTCAAGTCTGCGGTTGTTTTTTTTTTTGAAGCATGAAATATTCATTCAAACTTGAACAGAGATACAACAGAGATAGCATACAAACACAGGGAGAAATCATAGACAATTACACACCACTCTCCTCAATGAACCCGAGAGCCCAACAATATTTCTGAGTTTGCATATTAACATTTTGGGATCTCTTTTCTTGGGCTCAAGTGGTGGGCTCATTAAAAGGAAAGAAATTACTTGTGGTATTCGGGCGGGGAAGTCCTTGGGCCAAAGAAGAAAACGTTTGAAAGCCCAAAACCGATTTTTGGCCTCAGAGGACCTTTGGGAAACACTGCTGCCTTTTGTACCTAGGCACACCGGTCCAACACCCACCGGAATCTGAAGACGGGCATCTTCCTCTCTTCTTTCTTCCTCCGACCCGCCTCGGCAAGCAGCACAATGATTCACAAAAACCCCCCTTCCTCCAATCGGACAAAACTTGAGACCCAGAACGAAGAAACCCACCAAAACCCAAAACACCACAAATAAAGCAAAAGGAAGGAAGTCACTCCATTTGAAGACCAGGTGTACGTTTGGCTTGCACTTTTTTGCGTCTGCGTATACGTTTTCACCCTTCTTCTTTTTTTTTTTTTTTTTTTTTTTTTTTTCTTCACGCGTTGCCAGCCATATTTTTACTGTAGCAGTACTGTAGCGACTACTGTTTATTGAACAGTAGCCGCAAAGTTTGACTTTTCAGTACAAAAATTACTGTTTACAGACCCACAAATTTAACTTTTCAATAACTTTTTCATTAAAAATGGGTCCTACGATACTATTCACACATTTAAAAATTATTTTACTACAGTGTTTTTCAGTTTTCAATTTTCAATTGTATTCAAACGGACCCTAGATCTGAAATAGGACTGAACAAGTCTGGGGTTGTTGGGATAATCAGTCCTATCCTATATCAATTATCATATTCCAATTTTCATGGCCATGACGTGACTTCGCATTATGTAATGAACAGCTGAGCATGATTGAAAGACTCTTAACCTTTTTGACATTTTCGCTCAGTTCTAAGAAAACCTATGGTTGTTGAGATAAGTTTTGATGACCAACCATATTATATGTGTTAAGTTTTCAACGCAATTGAAGGCCATGAAGTCTATCCACTTTACTAGAAGAATTTATATTGAAGTAGAAGGCAAGAGATTCTCGAAACATAGCTATCAAAGAAATTTCAGTTATCAAAGAAATTTCAGTAGGTAGAGAGTTTGGTGGTGAAGTGGAGCCAATGCTATTATAGAAGATGTCCAGAAAGGAAAAGTCTTTGTACCATTTATTAAATTACAAAGCGTCTAAAATGGTTTACGTAGAAGCAAAGAATTTTTTTATTTTTTAAAGAGAGATGTTACGTTTATAACAATTTTATAATATTTTTACAACAAATTACAGGTGGTTAGTTGTTATTGGTTCAAATTTGAAACTAACATTAAGATTACTTTTTTGCCCCAACAATAATAACCAATAACAACTTGCTACTTAGGATTTGTTGTAAAAATGTTGTAAAAATATTATAGACATATCATTTCTCTTTTTTAAATGTTATTTTTTCAGGTACAGGACAGGGACTCTAAGTCTTACCCAAACTTGGTTTTAAATTGTTGACGATTTATAAAATATGCTACAACCGTTAGGGGGGGGGGGATACTTGATCAAAACATTTAAGTACTTTATTATTGCTTGCCAAGCCGAAACTTCATAAATTGATTGGATATATAAATAGGTTAGTGATATTATTTGAATGCGACAATAGTTTTCATTTGACCACATAACAGTTACTTACATTGTTTCCAAACCAAATTTATATCAAAAGATGAATCACCTTTGTAGCATTATGGTTTTATTCTTCATTTTCAAGGTCATTGAGCTATTTTAAGGACAAAGTTTGGACACAATTTCCCTTAATATCTTTTATTAGATGTAAATTTTTAACAAATTCATCATTGAATTATATTTTCTTTTTATATTCTAATGCTTACAAAATTCCCAAAAAATCAAAGACTACTAGCTATGTCATTAATCAAATGTTTAAATTTCAATTTTTTATATCATAAAATGGGAAATGTTAACCAATGCCCTAAGGACATTAGTTTAGAAATTTTTTTTAGAAATATTTTATTGGAAGAATGATAAAACAATAAATGTTGTTGATAACCTTTTATATTTCATTATTTCCCATGAAAGTGATGTTAAAATTTTCCTATTATGGTTTATTAGCAATTTTTCCATGATGTAATTATTTTTAGGAAAATACTAGATTCATAAGGACAGCTACAGACAGAAGCAGTTGTCAACATGCCTTCTCATAAACTTGTTCTCCTGGGTTATCGTCCTTTTTTTAAAATTAAAAAAAAAAAATGAATGGACATAGTTGAGAGAGAGAGAGAGAGAGAGAGAGAGAGAATAGTAATGGGATTCGGATTTAGTGCAACACTCATGTAACAGTGAGCTAATGACTGAGATTAAAAAGTTAAAAATTTTATTTTAATTTTGGCCTTTAAATCATATTTCTTTCTTGGATTCTGTTAATGTTGTGCTCTTAAGGTATATATTAATAATATATTTTAAGAAATTCTTTATAAAAAATTGAATAAGTTGTTAAGATAGTTAGTCAATTTTTTATTTTTCCATAAAAAATTTCATAAAATAGTTTTATTTCCAAAAAAAGTAAAACCCTTCTTAAAAAAAAAAAAAAACTTTTACATCTCAGATCATTATACTGTGAATCTAAATTTTAGCAATGGATGTCAGTTGTAAATTGTAATGTATAGCTCTTATAAGACAAGACAAGTCACATGAAAGGACACCTCTCTTAAATTAAACAAAGTTTTTTTCCGAACTAGTTGGGAGAGAAATCCTTCAAACCCATCATATATTTTTATATTGAGTGTGAATTTTGAAAATCTAATTGTTGAATTGCATTTTTTTATTATATCATTCATGTTTGCAAAAAGAAGATAAAAAATCAAATGCTATATCATTAAATAATTGTTAAAATTTTAAGTTTTTATGATTTAAAATTATATATAAGCTTCTTGATCGAATAGTAAATAACATTGAATTTGAATGAAATTTGATATGTATGTTAAGAATATAAAGAACACAAAATTTAACTGTTAAATTTTTAAAATTCACAAAAAAAAAATGATTTATAAAATTTTTGAAGAGTTTTTGTTAAACAAAGAAACTTTGTTCACTTAAATAAGAGAACAACAACTTTTTGTTGGTATACAATTTTGTTTTAACATATATGGAAAGATAATGCATTGGCCTAGTGGCTGGGGTCCGTGTTGGCTTTGAGTCACACTTCACACTTCCTACCCCCGACGTGTTGGTACTTTATCATGAATCTATGATTACATTCGGATAGAGGCTGCCTCTCACAGTAACGTTAGCTAGGCTATGACAATTCTTTTCCATCCAAGTTTGGTATCTATCGTTGTCATAATTTCTAACCCCAGGGCAAACGTTTAGGACCACATAGGCACATATCAATGATAGATAACACCACAATTGTATTTAATTATATTTGTTTGGGTATTGGGTAAGATTACATTTCATTATAATTTAAGAATTCACAACACAAACATCAAATCCATATTTAAGAAGTACTATCTTTCTTGTTCTTATTATGGAGAAACACATTGAATTCACTCAAAAGATGCAAAAAAAAAAAAAAGGCATTTAGTTAATGTCTTCAACAGGATGGAATCTTTGGTTTCACTCCAAGTGTATTTTGTTTTCACTGATCAAGTTTGCTTCCAGCAACATCCACTACGAATCTGTATCTAACATCATTCTTTTCCAGCCTTTCAATGGCTTTGTTAACATAGTCCATCTTGATGACTTCAATCATGGAAGTAAGGCCCTTCTCTTTGCAGAACTCAAGCATCTCCCCTATTTCCGTAATACTTCCAACAAAGCTTCCAGTGATTGTCTTCCTCCCTGAACAAATTGAACCAAACAAATCAGCTCACCCCCAATTAGAAACAATAAAATGCAACAAACAGTTTCAGTTTTTGTAATAATCAGAGAAAAAAGTCTTTTGACATTAAATTCTTAGAGAAAAAGTCTGTACGTATGAGACAAAACAGCCACCCCAAAAGGCAAAAACATAAATTAGAGCAAAAATATTCAATCTTTCCCCAAACCAAAATAGCATAATCCTCAGAAATTAGAAACCCAGATGAAAATTTCCAAAATTTGCCAAAATTTTCTAACTTTATTAGAGCATTAAAGGCAGTTGAAGTAGAGAGAGAGGCTTACCGAGCATAACCACTGGAGTGAGAAACTGCAGAGGAGTGTTAATAACACCCATCAAGATCAACTTCCCATCTAGCTTCAACAAAGAAAGGTAAGGCTCAAGAGGGTGAAACACAGGCACAGTATCGATGATGTAATCCAGTGTGTCAGCCTTTTCCTGCATTTTAGTGGCATCAGAGCTGACCAAGTACTCATCAGCGCCAAGATGGTCCAATGCCTCCTCTCTTTTCTTATCAGAAGAGCTTATCACAGTCACATGGTGGCCCATGGCCTTGGCTATCTTCACCCCCATGTGTCCCACTCCTCCAAGCCCCAATATCCCTCCTCTCAACCCACTCTGCTTCAACCCAAAGTGACTCAGTGGACTGTAAACTGTCACTCCTGCACACAATAGTGGTGCTGCCTGTTCTGGGTCCATCCCTTCTGGTATCTTCACCACAAACCTATAAATCAAAAGAAATAGATTTTAGAGTTTTGTATATCCATATCTTTCTTTAATTGCAAGAAAGATCAATTTTTTGATATGATCTGAAAGGGTTTTGGTTTTGAGTATGAATTACTTTTGGTCTACAACCATGGAGCTAGCAAAGCCTCCTTGGGTGGGTTTGCCATCAGTATAAACATCGTTATAGGACCAAATTTTCTTGTTGCAGTATTGCTCTATGTCCCTTTTGCATGGATGGCAGTTTCTGCAGCATCCAACAATGGCTCCCACTCCCACTATGTCTCCTGCTCTGAACTTACTCACATCTGAACCCACCTCCACTACCTCACCTACCACTTCATGCCTGTTTCAGTTTTCAACAATAAAATAATGATAGAAGTTAATAAAGCAAGCACAAAATGGGGGAAAATGAGACTGAGACAAAAGATAAGAGCCCAATCATGACTAGCATTAGAAGATGGCTATAAAAAATGGATTTTGCTAGGGTGCTCTCATTAAACAATTTATTTTTGGAAATATTTTTTTGAAAATTAAAAAAAATATTCAAAACTCCTTCAATTTTTTAGAAAATATTTCTAAAAATAAATGGTTTAATTTCTGCTCCTAGGACACATATTAATCGGCCTCATAAAAAATAAATAAGGAAAAAGCAAGTGTGGGTGTGTTTTAGTTGCATGTACCCAGGAACCATGGGATAGTTGGACATGCCAAGATCATTCTTGATCTGATGAAGATCAGTGTGGCAAATTCCACAGCAGATTACCTTGACGTAAACATCTTCTGGGCCAGTGTTTCTGCAAAAAAAAAAAGTTTGATTTTGGAGAAACCCAACTGAGATTAGTGGACTATATTTGTCAAAAATTAGAGAATGAGAGAATCAAATCATGGTTTTGAAATAGATACCTGAGAGTGTAGGTGTAAGGTGCTAGAATTCCAGTAGGGTCACTGGCTGCCCAGCCAGTTATTGTCCTTTGTGCCTCAATGCTTCCCATATTATTTTTTTCTTTCTCAGACACAAGAGAGAGAGAGAGAGAGAGAGTGTGGATGGGTGCAGCTATGGAGGAATCAGAAAAGCATATATATAACACACACACACACACTATTTCAAAAAAAAAAACACACACACACACACACACCATGGAAAATGAAAGCAAATGAGAAAAGTCGACGTTTCAGCACAACAGTGAGTCAGTGACGGTGCGGTAGGTGAACCCGGGTCCCTGGTTGGTGGGGTGATCCACTGCTTCCAGAACCACACCTCTACTTCGTCCACAGCCAAAAGATAAATTAAAATGGGCCCCTTTTTAACTTTTATAGGTCCATATATATATATATATATATAAACATTTTTTTTCTTAAAATAAGTGGAGTGGAAATGGACTCTAATGAGAATCCAATATTCTTTACTAGATAAGTTTGTCCGAGGTGTAAGAGTGAATTGAGTTGCTCGTTTCTAGGGTGAGTCTCTCTGTAAACTCTCTCTGGTTTCTGTAGCATTGTAGTTCCTCTTCTGAGGCGTCTTGTCCTTGTGAATAACACGATTATTCATAGGCTAGTTGGGTTGTTTTTTTGGGCTCCGCAGGGAAACACTTATCTCTCCCCCCCTCCAAATGATGGACGACTTAGCAAGCCATTGGAAATCCCTCTCATTATCAGAGACGAAAACTTCAGACCTAACTCTGAAGTCCGACCAAGCCAGTACTGAGTTCTCCATGACAGCCCGTTTCCTCACAAAATGCCCCATCAATCTCGACTCCATAGCAAACACTTTCAATCCTCTATGGAGACCTAGAACAGGCTTTAGAATGAAGTTCATCGGCGACCACCTCATTCTCTTCTCCTTCGACTCCAAAGAGGAAGTTGACAAAATACTATTAGCGAAACCCTGGAGCTTCGATAAGCATATCATGGTGCTATCGAAATACGAAAACTCGGCCATCGTTAACCCCTTAGATTTGAACATAGTGTCATTCTGGGTTTAGGTACACGACATACCACTTAGTTTTAGGAACAGAGCAGTTGCTGAACAGATTTGCAGGGCAATGGGTACTGTCCTTCAACCGCTGGACCCAAGTGATTGCGACGGAGGAAGTTTCATTCGAATAAGAGTTGCCATAAACATATCCCTCCCCCTATGCCGTGGACGGCGGGTCTCTCTTGACAATGGCGAAGTTCATTGGGTATCCTTCAAGTACGAGCGCCTTCCAAACCTATGTTACTGGTGCGGCTGTCTCACCCACCCAGATAAGGACTGTCCACGTTGGATAGATAGCGAAGGAGCCCTTGGTAAGGAAGACCAACATTTTGGTCCATGGATGAAAGCAGCTCCATTCATGACTTCAAGGAAGGGTTTCCTCTCGGTCCCAGGCTTCTACGCCAAAAAGAAAGCAGATAATTTCGGTCAGCCACAGCCCGAAACCCAGTCCAAAACCCAGGAAACCTCACCAGAGGAAGCATGGGAACTCCCACCAAAAATGACACAGAAGATCTTGGAAAAGATTGCAGACCATGCCCTTGACAGCCCCGCTGAAATGACAGCTTCCAACCCTGGGTTTTCGGCGATCCCTAACGTGGTTCCTCTAATACAGACCAACAAATCCCCTGGTTTTGACCAATTAATAGCTGATATAGATAGGGATATAAATTGTTTCGACAGGGTGGACCCCGCGAAAACAATTTCAAATGAAAGCCATACGGACCCCGCTCCATCTCATAACATGGGGCACCATATCTCAAACTTCACACCCAAAACCCAACAACCCAATAAGCCCAACTATCCTGGCCCACTCAAGGACATCACTAATATCTCTTCGACCCTCACTCAGCAGAATGTTGATAATGGGAAGAAATGGGTCTGCATACAACGGCCCATTTTCAACCCAAATGATGAGCTATTAGAATCTGGCTTAGGCAAACGGTCTGCTCAGTTAGGTCTTGAGAACACACCACCTCTGAAGAAAATAGCAATCAGTGGCGATGAGTTCCCAATCCCCCCTCCTCAAACGGCGACGGCTGCTCGGCAGTCCCGCCGAGCTAGATGAGTTACTTATTCTGGAACGTGCGTGGGCTTGGAAACCGACGCATCGTTCAAGAGCTCGAGAAGTATATTCGGGCACAAGATCCCTCCGCCCTCTTCCTAGCCGAGACATGGGCGGATGAAGCAAGGCTGAGTAGTTTGTGTGCTGATCTGGGTTTTGATCAACACTGGGTCACTCTGAAGATCAATAGACTGGGGTGTTTGGCCCTGTTTTGGAAGAACTCGATCAAGATTGAAGTAACATCCTCGTCGCCGAATCACATCAATGCCGTGATCGGCGACTCACTGGAAAACAAGTGGTGGCTTACTGGTTTATACGGATTCGTTGACCAGGCGAAAAAGTGCGACACTTGGGCTCTGCTACGCCAACTCCATGCGAGCTCCTCGTTGCCGTGGCTGTGCGCTGGGGATTTCAATGAAATCCTTTGGTCACATGAAAAATGTGGGATGGGTCCAAGGGGCGAAGCTCAAATGATGGCTTTCCGCGTGGTCTTAGATGAGGCCGGACTGAAGGATTTGGGTTATGTGGGAAAAAAATTTACCTGGAAAGGTTGCCGGCACGATGGCTTTGTCCTTGAACGTCTTGACTAAGCTGTCGCCAACAATCTCTAGCTCTCTCTGAACCCGGGCACTAAAGTGCAACATCTTCACTCCAACTCCTCTGACCATCAAGCAATAGTGGTGAAACCTGAAGGTATCCATTCGAAACCAAATCGCTCCTTTAAGTTTGAGCAAATGTGGCTCCGTGAAAATGGCTGTAGTGCCACGGTATTGAATGCATGGGGACCGACTTTAGTAGGGGCAACAATGCCAGAGGTGGTCGGTAAGGTCCAAATTTATGGTGAAAGACTTGCTGAGTGGAGCAAAGAATTTTTTGGTAGCGTTAGGAGGATGCTCGAGGAGAAGAAGCTACTCCTTTCAAGAGCGGAATTGGATGCTGCCAGGGGCAGAGACCCAACGCTGGTAAAATCCTTACAGCTAGAAATAAACGGCATACTAGATAAGGAAAGTTTGATGTAGCAACAACGATCGAGAGCAATGTTCCTGAAATGCAGGGATAGGAATACTGCCTATTTCCATAGTAAGGCCTCTCAAAGGTTTAGGAGGAATCGGATCATGGGATTAAAAAACAACCAGAATGTGTGGTGTACGAAGGAGGAACAAATCAAAAATATTGCTGTCGAGTACTACAAGTCTCTTTTCTCTTCTTCCGATCCATCAAATTTGGAAGAAGTCCTCAATAAGGTTCGGCCCTCGGTCACTGATTCCATGAACTTCGAGCTACTTAAAGACTTCTGCAAGGAGGAAGTTGAAACAGCCATGAAGCAGATGGCACCCATTTCAGCCCTAGGCCCTGACGGTATTCCTCCTCTCTTTTATCAATCCTTTTGGTCCACTGTCGGTGACGATGTTTCCTCTGCTGTTTTAGATTGCTTGAATAACTGTAAGATTCCAAATGAAATAAATCATACTCATATCGTTTTAATTCCAAAAGTCAAATCTCCTGAAAAAATCACAGAATTCCGCCCAATCAGCTTATGCAGTGTGATCTATAAAGTGGTTTCTAAGGTGTTGGCTAATAGGCTCAAAGGTATACTCTCGGAAATAGTGTCGAAAAACCAAAGCGCTTTTCAGGCTGGCAGAGTGATTATTGACAACATACTGATGGCCTTTGAAACTCTGCATTATATGAAACGCCATCAGAAGGGCAAGTCCGGTTTCATGGCCATGAAGCTCGACATGAGCAAGGCTTACGACAGTTTTGAATGGCTGTATTTGGAGAAATTGATGAAGCAGATGGGTTTTGTTGAGGGGTGGGTGGACTTGATGATGGAATGCATCTCATCTGTAAGCTACTCGATTCTTGTCAATGGTGTCCCCACTCCATGTATCCACCCAACTAGAGGCATTAGACAAAGGGACCCACTTTCCCCTTTCCTTTTTCTTTTATGCACAGAGGGCCTTCATAGCTTACTCTAACACTTGGCGGATAATGGCTAAATTAGGGGGGTCTCCATCTATAAGAATGGTCCTCGGCTGACCCACCTATTCTTTGCCGATGATAGCATGCTCTTCTGCCATTCCACTATGAATGAATGCCAAAGGATTCAGGAAACCCTTAGTAGCTATGAGATAGCCTTCGGACAATAGCTAAACCGTGATAAGACCTCTCTCTTTTTTAGTAAATCAACCTCACCAGCAGCCATCGAGAAGATTACAAACTTTATGGGGGCCCAGGTGGTTAAACAATACGAGAAATACCTTGGTCTTCCTACCCTTATTGGCAGGAATAAGAAAGCAAGCCTCTTGTTCATAAAAGAAAGGGTGGGGGCAAAGTTACAAGGGTGGAAAGAACAACTACTATCCCAAGCTGGTCGGGAAGTATTGCTAAAAGCAGTAGTACAGGCTATTCCTAACTTCGCCATGAGCTGCTTCAAACTCCCCATCACCTTATGCAATGACATTGAGCAGATGGTCCGAAAATTCTGGTGGGGACATCGGGGAAACCAAAGGAAAATTCATTGGACAAAGTGGAGCTCACTGTGCTGCCCAAAAGACCTTGGTGGTATGGGTTTCAAGGATCTGCAGAAATTCAACGATGCATTGTTAGCAAAACAAGTGTGGCGACTTCTTGAGAACAAATCGTCTCTTTTCCACAAGTTCTTCAAAACAAAATTCTTCCCCAATGGAGATATTTTCGATGCGAAGGAAGAAAAAGGTTCCTTTGCCTAGAGAAGTATTCTAAAAGGCAGAGAGGTCATTAAAAAAGGGACCCAACGGAGAGTGGGCAACGGCGATAACATTCTCATTTACAAAGACAGTTGGCTTCCTGACTCTCAAAACACTAGAATCTCATCACCTCCTTCCTTCTTTGGTAATGATGCACGGGTCTCAATTCTGGTAGACAAAGTGAATAGATGCTGGATACAAGATGCTGTGGACAATAATTTTTCGGTTCAAGAAGCCAATTTGATTAAGTCAATCCCAATTAGCATCACTGAAACCGTTGACAAACTGTCCTGGACGAGCATCGTCGATGGGAAATACTCAGTTAAAACCGGGGTACCGACTCTTGGTGAATGAGGAGTTGCACCCCCCTGCTAGTCCCCCCTTTTCGCCTCGGCCATCAAATTTTTGGAAGTGCCTTTGGAAACTTGAGATTCCAAACAGAGTTAAAAATCTGCTGTGGCGTGCTTCTAAGGATGCTCTGCCTACTCGGGCAAACCTTGCACGAAGGAAAATCCTCCAGAATCCTACCTGCCAAGCCTGTGAAAATGAACTGGAGTCCACAATGCACGCCCTTTGGTCTTGCCCAAAATTAAAAGAGGTTTGGATTGTTCATTTTGGTTCGCTGTTTGCTGAAGTTTTGGGCTGCCAGTCTTTTCTGGATATCTTCAGAATCTGTTTGGAGAAGTCCCAGCAAAAGGAACTGTTTGCAATGCAAATTTATCAGATTTGGTCTAGAAGAAATAAATTGAGACTGGGCGAGAAGGTTGCGGACCTGAAGCTAATCAACTCCATGGCCAGAGATGCACTCCAAGAATTTCAAAAAGCCAACTTCTCTCCACCAAACCCCCCCCCCCCAGTTTAAAGCCATATCAAATGGAAGCCACCCCCCTCGGATTGGGTAAAAACCAATTTCGACGGAGCTATTTTCAAGGAGATTGCAGTAATGGGTCTGGGCTCCATCATTCGCAACGACCACGGTCTAGTCATGGCTGCTCTAACACAAACTATTCCTCTACCCACTTCCGTGGAGATGGTGGAAGTGCTAGCAGCTCCGAGGGCTCTGCTCTTCGCCAAAGAACTTGGCTTTGAGAAAGTCATCCTTGAAGGAGATTCCGAAATTGCAATCCGGGCTATGAACAGCGATGCCTTTTCTGCAGCTCCCTTTGGACACATAATTTCTGATATTAAGGCCCTAGCGTCTCACTTTAGGGGCCTGATTTTCCAGCACACTCGAAGACAAGGAAACTTAGTAGCACATAGCTTAGCTCGTGCAGCTTGTAACTTTCCCCCTTTCTGTACCTGGATGGAAGAAGTTCCTGTTTCTTCCCATGATGTGTATTTTGTTGAATATATCAATATCACGTGAGCCCTTTCCTTTTGGGGCGGTTTCTCAAAAAAAAAAAAAAGATAAGTTTGTCCAGTACATAATGCCTTGTTCATTAGTAGTGGTGTGTATATTTTACGATATAGTTATATTTTTATTCAGCTTATAAACAATTAATCACTTTTATACGTCATCAATTCATCATCTTCATCTTCCTTTGATTAAAATTGGTGTTCTATAGAAACACATTAGTGAATTTTTATTCACAAGTGCAAACACTACAATTTGATTGTAAAAATCTAGTGTGGATGTGATGCATGATTTGACATGATTAATGAATAAAATACAATGGTGTGAAATTTTAGTATTTGTTTAGGAATAATTTATCTAACTTTTTGCTAAATTTTTTTTGATGAAAGTGTGCTAAAATGAAAAAAGCGAGAAAAGTGAGGTTTTAAAAAACTGTAAATAAAAATTAGGCTAAAATGTAAAATACATTCTTTAAGTTTTTTTAGAATTCATTTAAGTCTATTAACTTTGTTTTCGTTCATTTTAGTCATTTAAGTTTTAGATTTATTTAATTAAGGCATTTTCATCAACTTTTGTTAAAAAATTTTTGAAAAAAAAAATCTGAAAAATATTTTTTAATCATTAATTGAAATTTTTAATCAAAAAAATTTGAAGAAAAATTTTAAAAATTGGAAAATTAATCATAACATATAACAAAAGTTGATGGAAAAGACTTAATTGAATAAACTTGAAAGTTAAAAGATTGAAATAAACAAAAACAAAGTTAAAGGGCTGAAATGAATTTTGGTGGAGCAGAATTCATTTCAACCCTTTAACTTTTTTTTCGTTCATTTCAGTCATCTAAGTTTCAGATTTACTCAATTAAGGCATTTTCGTCAACTTTTGTTAAAATTTTTTGAAAAAAAAAATTTGAAAAATGTTTTCAATCATTAATTGAATTTTTTAATTTAAAAAATTTGAAGAAAAATTTTAAAAATTGGAAAAATAATCACAACATATAACAAAAGTTGATGGAAAAGACTTAATTGAATAAATTTGAAAATTAGAAGACTGAAATAAACAAAAATAAAGTTAGAGGACTAAAATGAATTTTGGTAAAGTATAAAGGATGTGTTTTGCATTTTAGCCTAAAAATTAAAAGCTAAAACTTAAAACTGATGTCAAACTCACCTTTAGTAGTTGAAAAGACCATTCACATGTACTTTTAGTAACATGACTTTTTTAATTTGTCATGTAACTTATTTAAATAATACACTTGAATAAACACTTTGTCCCCTCACATTTTCATTCTCAAATTGTATTATATTGATATTTGTTAAGTAAAAGCGTTCTTGATGGTTAATAAAGAGTAGAGTGGTTGCGATTTTAGATGGGATTCCTAGCACCCATTTGGAAGTAGAGAAAATGTTAAGAATGATTTTTTTTTTTTTAATTTTAATTTTTGCTTTTGGTTTTAGATTATTTTTCTAATTTGTTAATATCTTTTAGGTTACTAATTGATGTGGCATAATAATAATTAATTAAATTAAACTAACTAATACACATGGCAAACTTTCGATAGTATTTAACAGCAAGCTCATTAATTGGTGTAGGTAGAACAACATTTTTTTTCCCAAATACTAAATAATATTAGGGACACATTAAAATTTTAAAAATTTAGGGATCAAAACTAAAATTATTCCAAATTTTGAATATGTAAATTAAAATTTAGTCTAATTTAAGATTAGGAGGATCCGTTTGATTTTGATGATCCAAATGAATCTTTTTATACTTTCTATAATAATTATAAAAAAAAAAAAAAGCAAACAAAATGATTAAATGAGGCGGCATGAAAGGGTCAAGAATGCAGAAGAAGATCTTTGGTTTTCTAGGATGCGTCATTTATATGTCAAAAAATGATACTCCTTGTCCAAATGTTATTGAAGTTCGTACTCGTACACGTTAACGTTATACAGTTGTAAGGCTGGTACTGTTTCATTGGTTAAGCAACAAAGGAGCAGGATTTGTACGAGACAGACGTGTCTCAGACTCTCAAAATACCATTTCTGTCTCTATGGACTACGGTTGTGCAACGTTAGGTACACCAAAATTTTCCCCATTAAACAATAAATAAATAAAGATTTGGTAAGATAACTTCTTTTTTGTTATTTATTTATTTTTATTTTAGAACAAGATTTCTCCTTTAGAAGCTTCACAAGTCACAATAGATGTGAGTACCAAAAAAATAAAAATAAAAATCTTATAAAAGATAATTAATTAATTATTAAAAATAATAAAAATGTTGTGCATCAAAAGAATAAACACTATAAATAAATTATGATGGACTAAGGAATCCTTGACCTCAAAAAATTATTCTGCATAAATAATTTTTTGGATTTTATTCAAATAAACTATTATTCATTTTATACAAGATAATTCCTGCATTTTAGGAACAACATATCTTAATAAAACTCAAAGACTGGCTTTACTAGCTGTTGCAACCTAGTCAAATGATTAAATTCTCTTATCCTATTACTAACTTCTTTACATGTGATTAGTGGGTGCGATGAAGTTTTTTTTTTTTTTGATCTAGTGTCATAATTTTAAATTTTTTTTTTTGGATAAGTTTGTTTTGAAGACATGAATTAGTAGGAGAGTGTCATATTTTGTAAGCATCTTAAGTGGAGTTGGAGATATATTTTTACTGGATTATTCTCAAGGATTTTTCCTGTTAAACCTAAGGTTTAGGAGTATTTCTGAATAACATAAAAGTCCAGTTCAAAGAGGGAAATCCTCTTATAAATAGTATAGAAAACGCACATACATATGCAATTAATCCTAATATTCCATCCAAAAAAAAAAAAATCCTAATATTATGCAACAAATTATTCTAATCCAAATTAATATTATGCAACAAATAGAGTGTTAACATCCGTAACAAAAAAAAAGTTCCACCTCTTTTGCACGTAACACAATCTATCATAGTATTTATGTGTTATATAATGTAGAAATGCTGTTGTTATGTCCATAACATGTTCACAACAAATCTTAAGTAGTAAGTTGTTAATGATGGACAAAAAAGTAATTTCAGTGTGGGTTCAAATTAGAACTAGTAACAACTTGCATACTACAAACTCAACTCAAAAGAAGAAGAAGAAGAAGAAGAAGAAGAAGAAGAACAATGGTAATTTTTAAGGGTTAGGGTGACAAGTTATGCTGGACATAACATTCTCTCTTAAGGTATGTGAAAATAATCTAGTCTCTTAAGAATTATTTATTTTATTATTATAACAAAATAAATAATTCTTATTAGTTGTGTTATAATATTATTTTTAGTTACACGTATCAAACCCTATTTTATAGTGATGGCTTAAGAGTAAAAATAATCAATGCATAAAAAAATTGATATTGGAAGAATGATGACTTTTAAAGATTATGAAAATTCAGGAATTAAAGTTCCAAATTTTGCAATTAAAAACCAAAAAAAAAAAATGATTAATGAAAATTTGTTGGGAATAAAAAATTATACTAATAATTAGCAAAATATATTAATTAATGTAGCAAACCAATACATAATACTATGCATAGTTTACATAAATAAGTATTAAGTGATAATATTCAAAATATAAATATAAAAAAGGAAAAGAAAAAGGGAACAACATGAATAAATCCAATTTGAAAAAATAAATTACATTTTGTTTTAAAAAATTATATAAAAAATTCTATTAACTTAATAGTGGTGTATTTAAATGATCCAAAAAAAATAATAAAGCATATACTTTTGTGCCTAATCACATCTAGCAAATAATAAAGCATTCAAAATATTGAAAGGCAATTTAAATTCATGTATGCTTGCATGAGATACATACTTGTCCACCATTGTTGGAAAAAAACACAAAAACAAAGAAGAGAAATACATACTTGTAATACTTTGGATGGTAGGTTTGATAAAAAATTTTACCATGAATTTCATAGACATCAAATTGCCTAAGTAATAAGAAAGAAAAAAAAAATGAAAAAAAAGAAAACAAAGGAGAGTTAGATTTCTAAACAACATAGAAATTATAAAAGAATGAGAATTATTAATAATAATGGGGGAGAGAAAAGAAGAAGAAATTTTTATGCCTAAGAATATAAAAGAATACATGGAAAGATATATAGAAAATTTCCAATTGTAAGGAAGTTAAATTTCTAATCACTCTAGGAATTATAAGAGAAGTAGAGTTAATTTAGGATATATGTTTTATCCACAAAATAAAAATGTCATATAGATTGAATGAAAAAAATATATTGACAACAATGACATGAACGTAAGTAATAATAAAAAATAAAAAATATTTTGATAATATAATTAAATTTAATAACAAATAAAATGAAAAAAGAATTAATTCAAAATTTAAGGTTAAAAAATAAATTGTACTTGTACACTTAAAAGAAATTTAATTTTTATTTCTTATTTTGATATTTAAATAATTTGTTTTAGTGTTGATTTCATTCAAATAGTTATAAGTTATATCAACCCTAAACCAGCATATGTATCCATATGTAACATTCTAAATTAATAATAAATAAAAACATAATATTTTAACTTAATGTAACATTCTAACTTACTAATAAATATATATAGTACCCTAACTTAAAGTAATGTTTGTAATTGTATTATGTTTTAGCCTTTAAGAACACATATATTATTTTTTTTTTTATCATAAAAAAAACACAAATATTAATATTACACATGAAAAAATAATGAATTCAATAATTGAAACGGTTGAAAACAAAATTAAGCCAAAACCTCAATTCATTAATGAAAAATTATCCAAATTTTTGAGCTTTAAAAAAAAAAAAAAAAAAAAACAGAGTTAAGTAAAGATAGACTTACATAGAAATTTGGATGGATGGATTCTTTCGTATCCAATTTCATATTTGTCGGCAAATTTTGCTTTTAATTAAAGAATATAGATTACATGGAACAAAACACCAAACAAAAGGCATAACAAATTAAATCCATTATAAAATATTGATGTCAACAACAAATAATCATGTAATAAGAAATTAAAAAAAATACAGATATATTGCTTGCTATATTGACTTCTAAAAAAAACACTAAAATGTGTGATCAAACATAGAATTTAAGCCTATCTATAAAACTTGTTAATAAAAATCATATTATATATAATAAAAAGAAGAAGAGGAGACGTTAATCCTAGTCTCTTAAGAATTATTTATTTTATTATTATAACAAAATAAATAATTCTTATTAGTTGTGTTATAATATTTGTAGGGACCCGTTTCGGGCAACCCCCATACAATAAATTTGTAGAGAGTGGATAGAAGGACCAGGCATTAGCAAGAAAAACAACAGTCGATGTGGGCTTACAAGCAGGATAACTAAAATTTGAATAAGTGTTCTTGAGGAAAGTTCATCCTCGGCCCAGTTCGAGGAGCTCTTTTCCTTAGAATCAATGAATACAAGGGTTGTCCTCTGTACACCCTAAAAGAAAGAAAAACCCCTCCTCCTCTTTCTCTCTCCTTTCGGCCAGCGAAAAAGCCCATTTACTTTGGGGATTCTATCTATTATATAGTCTTATTCAGTTGATCTCTGCCATCCACTTGTCGGCCATCTGGACTTGTGTCTGAGGGCTTGTCCCATCAGCCGCCTTTGCAGGCTTTCTGTTAGTTGAAGCAACTAAGACATCACTGTTGGCTGGTCAATTCACCATTGATGTGACCAGAGTGTTGGTGGCGTGCATTTAATGAGTGAGTGATAGCTCCTTCCTTTCAATGTCGGTTTGCCGAGGACGTGAGCATCCTCGGCGAGGTTCCGGATGACTTGAGTTTCTCCCACTCATTCTCGGACTTTGTACCCTCCTCGGCACGAACCTTGGGCCGGATGTAGAGTGGGCCGGGGTTGCTAAATATTTGGGCCCCACAATAGCCCCTCAAAATTCTGTTGCCCGGCCTCTTGAGAGGGGAGGAGGATTTTGATGTTCTCGGGTCAATGTCCTGGCCTGTTGAGCTTTATCTTTCTGTCAGTGTCACAATCCTTTCAACTACCTAGGGGACGTTCCTGGCGTTTCGGTATCTGGAGCGTGCTTTCATTAAATTTCAGCGGCTCTGTGCTTCCCACGTTCAACGGTGTGATGATGAATGGACGGTGGGGATGCTCCTGGCCCATTGGGCGGGAAAGTTCATGCAGTTATTTTTAATTGGGGGTATATATATATACCCAGTTGAATTGATTCGTCCTTTCACTTTTGCATTCAAGAGATCCTGCGCACCTACCCCGAATTTGGTCACATTTCCAACTGTACTTGCAACTTTCCATAGCACAAAAAGCCTGTCCGAGGAGCTTTCCCTCGTTTCCATAAGTCTTCTTCTCTCTCTAGTTCGTACTGTTCACTTGAGTTCCTTGTTAGTTCTGTAGGATGGGTAGGCTTAAGAAGTTAGTTGAGTCTGAGGAGTTAATGGACAAATTCGTCGCTGATCATAGGATCCCTGCTACGGTGGGTTTGAGGTACTGCGGAGAAGGGGAATTGAGTTCGAGTAGGAAAGAGGGTGAGGTGGCGATTCCTATAATCGCCTTTCTGGAGGGCGGAATGAGGATCCCCATGGGGCCGGTGATGAGGGACTATCTTAGGCACTTCGGCCTATCTCCCACTCAATGCGCTACTAATGTATTTAGGATTTTAGGCTGTGTGGATGCCTTGAATGAGAAGATGGGGCTGAGGCTAACCCATCATGATGTGAACTGGTGCTACAAACTCCAGCTTCTGAAAGAGAAGTCTTATTACATGAGGACGAGGGACGACAGGGTCCGGCTCATCCAGTGCCTCCTTGAGTCCAGTAAGGGTCTGAATAAAGACTTCCTCATTGTGTCTGGGGAATGGCACGAGGGCCTTCCATGCCCAACAGTGGAGGGTACACCAGGTGGGGCATCCAGACTAGGAGAGCGTTTTCAGTTCTTTGTGGTTTAGTGTCCTGCTTCAATTGGATTTTCACAGGAACTTGCTTTCTTTTATGCAGATCCGTGTGCTTCTGAGCGTCACTTCAGCCAGGTTAATAAGGAAAACTTGGAGACGGTACTGAGGTCGGAGATCTTTGTGAATAGAGACGACAACCAAGTTAGAGCCGTCCCTGTGGTCTTAGGATACATCCCGATCCAAAAATCATTCTTGGCTCCGAGGCACGTGATCCGAGCTGGAGATCCTTGGCTGCGTAGCATCATCGTAGTTGAGAACAGGTTTTTCATCCCCGAAGGGTCTCCCATTCCTGAGGGCGTACTGTTGGTAGGTACTTCTTCGTCGGCTCAAGCTGCCGAGGTTGAAGGGGAAGAGGAGGTTGTTGACTCAGGTCCGTCCGGGGACGAGTTTGGCGTGTTTGACCAGCCCCATTCGCCCGAGGACCCTGCCGGTGATTTGGGTGACCCTAGCTTAACTGAAGCGGACTTTTTGTCTGAAGAAGCCACTCCTCAGTCGAAGATGAGTTTTAAGAAGTGGCCTCAGAAGAGCTTGCTGGCACTGATTGAGGGGCAGCCGGGGAGGGATGCGCTAGGGAAGTCTCCTCCCGAGCTTCCTCCTCCCGAGCTTCCCCTTCCCCCACCCCAACAGAGTTCGACGCCTGGGTCCAAGCCCACCAGTCCTCCGCTGAAGAAGGACAAAGGCAAGAGACCTGGGGGGGTGAAGAGTCTGATCCCCCCCGAGGTGGTGGCGATGGTCGGTCGTCATCAAAACAACTGAAGATAGGGTGCTGAGGCCAAGAAAAGCAGGTCTCTATCCAGGCCGGGGCCCCGGCTTTGCTTCCTGCCCCCATGCTTCATGGGGAACCTCTGATGGATGATGCCTCTCTGAGGAACCTTCAAGGGGGTGAGGGTGCGCTCGTGGCTGACGCATTGGAGAGGTCCTTGTTACTCCCTGCGGACATGGCCCAGTTGGAGGATTTGAGGAGCGAGGAGGTCTTCCTTGGCCTTAAGCAATACTTGGGCATGGTAAGTTTTCTGATTGCTTGTGATTTTCTTAACCTTCTGTGGCTCCTTATCTGTTGCACAATGGTTTCAATTGGCAGGCTATTCAGGCTACTTTCAGGCTGGAGGACATAGCCAGTAGCCAGAGCCAAGTCGCTGGCTCAGAGCGTACCAAGTTGTCGGACACCGTGCGGGCCCTCAATGCTTCCAAGGCCGATCTTAAAAAGGCTATGGACCAGTTGAAAGAGATGAAGGCGGCTCGAGACACTACTGAGTCGGCCCTTGCTGCTGCTGAAAAATTGGCTCTAGATCAAACGGGCAGCCTGCTCAAGGCCGAAGATCAGCTGAGGACAGTCAGAGAGAAGATCGCGACCTTAGAGGAGAGGGTGCTTGAGGCAGATAAGGCTAGAGGTGTTGCGGAGTCTGCCAAGGTTGAGGCTTTGAAAGCCAAGGAGGAGGCTGAATTTGCCAAGGCTGAGGCTGAGGCCTCCAAAGACAAGGCTGTGCAGGTTGCTTATGAGAAAGGGGCGGCTGAAACAGAAGACAACCTTAAAGCCCAAGTTCCTGGGGTGTGTAGACTTTACTGCTCCTAGGTTTGGAATGAGGCCCTTACACAGGCAGGGGTCGACGCCTCATCCAACCTGTGGAGGGCGGAGAACGTATATTATCCTCCTGCCATCCGTGAGATTGCCCCTCCAAGTTCTGAGGCTGAGGTGGCTGCCGAGGGTGTTGGGGCTGTTTCTGAGGAAGGCACCCCAGCTGCCCTTACTTCGGGCGAGCCCACTAAGGAAGTTGATCCTCTTGGGAACGTTGAGGCAAGCCAAGGTCTCATTGCTGATGCACCTGGAGAGACTGCAGACTCCTCGGCTGATGTCCAAGCACCCCTTGTAGAGGAGGTACCCCACCCAGCTGAACCTTCTCAGGCTCAGTCCCAGGTGAGGGCCCCAAGGATTCTGAGACCTCCTCTGCCCAGCCCCCTAAGGGGGGAGTTGAGATAGAGCCGAAAGAGTGATCCCCTGTTGCGTCTTTGCCTTGTTTTCCGTTTTCTTTCCCTTTTTTTTTTAATTTTTTTTTATTGTGTTAGCATGTTTGCCTTGTAAAACTCCTTTTTTTAAAGATTCAGTAAAGTTCATATTCCGTTTCCTTTTATTCACTTTGTTTGTATTATATTATACATATATGCATACATCACTTGTACGATGTTGGCTTCAATTACGCCTCGGCCGACTACACTGATCGTCGTCCCCTGTAGCGCTCACTACTAGTACTTAGGTGGTCAGCTTCGCCGTAGGTCTGGGCCCACGGTCAACACAAGACCTTGGTTCTGTCCAGTGCTTAGATCCCCCTAAAGTGATTAGTTTTCCTATAAGTTTGAGTCCTTGGACCATGCAAGACCTTGGTTCTATCTAATACTTGGGTTCTCTTGAAGTAGCTAGTTTCCTCATAGGTTTGACGCCGAGGAACATACAAGACCTAGGCTCTGCTTTACACTTGGTATTTCGTGGGGGGATGGTTTCTCCATTGGCTGGGATCTCCTAAGGCGACTAGTTTCCCTAGAGGTCTGAGTCCAAGGACTATGCAATGCCCTGGTTCTGTCTAGTACTTGTCTCTTCTTTAGTAGTTAGTTTCCCCAGAAGCTTGAGTCCGAGGACCATGCAAGGTCTAGGTTCTGTCTAACACTTGTCTCCTGAGGTAACTAGTTTCCCCATAGGCTTAAGTCCGAAGACCATGCAAGGCCTTGATTCTGTCTAGTACCTAGTTCTTCTTTAGTAGTTAGTTTCCCCAGAGGCTTGAGTCCGAGGACCATGCAAAGCCTAGGTTCTGTCTAATACTTGTCTCTTGAGGTAACTAGTTTCCCCATAGGTTTGAGTCCGAGGACCATGCAAGGCCTAGGTTCTGTCTAACACTTGTCTCCTGAGGTAACTAGTTTCCCCATAGGCTTGAGTCCGAGGACCATGCAAGGCCTTGGTTCTGTCTAGTACCTAGTTCTTCTTTAATAGTTAGTTTTCCCAGAGGCTTGAGTCCGAGGACCATGCAAGGCCTAGGTTCTGTCTAACACTTGTCTCCTAAGATAACTAGTTTTCCCATAGGCTTGAGTCCAAGGACCATGCAAGACTTTGGTTCTGTCTAGTACCTGTCTTGGACCTGCTTCGCCGAGGAGGGGACCTTTCTTTGATCTAGCCTCGTCGTCTAGCGTGCCTCTTCTGATTAAGAGGAGTCTTTTGGGTTATTTGAGTAACGCGCTTGACGCTTCGGTGCGCAAGGCGCCTCCCCATTAATGTCTTTGCAAATTTACGAGGGTCCAGTAGCGGATAAGCCTCTTGAAAATTGAGCGGAATTATTGCCTTCGGTAATTTCTCTTTAGGAATTTGTGCGGGTTAGCTTTCACCAATTCTTGCTTTCTATATAAGGCATTTCTAGGACGATCCTTTTCTTCAAACTTCACAAACATTTGAGTTCATATCTCACAAACGCACTATTCTTTGGACGTGTCAAGAGCTTTGCCAAAATAGTAGCTCGTACCCCACGAAACAAAGTGGCCTTGGGAAAGGGCGGTGATGAGGAAGCCTAGCCCCTTTCAGGAGCCGAGGATGGCATCCTGACCCTGGACATCACGCTGGGGGTGGGGTAGGAGGAGGCCGAAGATCCTTCTTCTTTTCAACCTAACCAGGGATGGAACTCCATTTGCAGTTTAGAGGGGGATCCGAAAGGAACGTAATGTCTCCCCTCCGGATTTGGATCTGTCAGCCCTCCAGGCTAATAGTGATTCGCTGGCTCCCAGTCATTGTGGGATTGGGAGGGAAACCAGGTGGAACCTTGAGGTGGAACCGTCAGGCGCCGCGGCCTCTTCTTCCTTTTCCTTCCTTGCGCTGCAAGTGTTGGTTGGGGAGCTGTGGACGGCCTTAACATAGGTTTGTCTCCACCTTTCCCTCCGTCGCTTGACTTGGCTTTAAAACAAGCCTGCCTGGGCCTTTCACCCTTTTCTCTTCTCTAGCTTCAGCACAAGCCTGTTTAGGCGTTTTTCTTTGTGGTTAGCTTTAGAACAAGCTTGCATGGGCATCTATCTTTGTAGTTAGCTTTAGAACAAGCTTGCATGGGCATCTGCTGTAAGATGTAACTTTTCTTCATATATTAATAAAAAAGTAGACCCATTTCATCTCTTTTATTTCTCGCATCTTTTCATTTCTTGTGATGGTTGCCTTCTGAATGAGTATTGTTGCCATTGATTGTATTGTTTTTTTTTTTTTTTTGTTGAAAGACGTATTGTTCTTGATCTTTTCACACCAACTATTGCACTTGCTAGTACACAAGTCCCTCCCCATAGACGGCGCCAATTGTAGGGACCCGTTTCGGGTGACCCCCATACAATAAATTTGTAGAGAATGGATAGAAGGGCCAAGCATTAGCAAGAAAGACAACAGTTGATGTGGGCTTACAAGCAGGATAACTAAAATTTGAATAAGTGTTCTTGAGGAAAGTTCGTCCTCGGCCCAATTTGAGGAGCACTTTTCCTTAGAATCAATGAATACAAGGGTTGTCCTTTGTACACCCTAAAAGAAAGAAAAACCCCTCCTTCTCTTTCTCTCTCCTTTCGGCCAGCGAAAAAGCCCCTTTACTTTGGGGATCCTATCTATTATATAGTCTTGTTTAGTTGATCTCTGCCGTCCACTTGTCGGCCATCTAGACTTGTGTCTGAGGGCTTGTCCCATCAGCCGCCTTTGTAGGCTTTCTGTTAGTTGAAGTAATCAAGGCATCACTGTGGCTGGTCAATTCACCATTGATGTGACCAGAGTGTTGGTGGCATGCATTTAATGAGTGAGTGACAACTCCTTCTCTTCAATGTCAATTTGCCGAGGACGTGAGCATCCTCAACGAAGTCTCGGATGACTTGAGTTTCTCCCACTCATCCTCGGACTTTGTACCCTCCTCGGCACGAACCTTGGGCCGGATGTGGGTAGGTCGGAGTTGCTAAATATTTGGGCCCCACAATATTATTTTTAGTTACATGTATCAAACTATTTGCATATGAATTTTGCATTTAATGAATCTACATATGATTACAAACCTTTCTTAGGATATGGTTGAAATCTTTTATAACAAACTTGAAAAAATAACAAGTGGGGGATTTTTATAATTTGGTCATGATTTCACCTTACAAGTGGGGGACTTCAACATGCACTGGGTGCTGATCGAAAATGGTAGCTCAACAAACATCCTATATTACCCAGAGTTCCAGCAGATGAGGATTGATAGAGAACGGTTAATACCGACACACGCTTCGTTGGTTGGTTTTGGAGGTACGAGGGTGTTCCCATTGGGCGTGGTCGTGCTTTTGGTAATAGTAGGTAATTATCCTCAACAGATCACTAAGAATGTGACATTCCTTGTGGTTTATTGTTCGTCCGCTTACAATACTATCCTCAGACGACCTACCCTTAAGTCGTGGAAGGCGGTAACGTCAACATACCACCTAATGATCAAGTTTCCTATGGATTACAAAGTTAGAGAGCTACGAGGAAATCAGGTGGCCGCACGCGAATATTACATTGCTATGTTGGAGATGGAAGATCACTAGCAGACCATGTGCATAGAAGAGTAATGAACCATAGCAGAACCGGTTGAAGAATTAGAAGAAATAACCATTGATGAATTAAGGCCTGAACGGATGACTAGAATGGGGGCGTTGGCCATCCAGCCAATACGTCAAGCCCTCGCAGCATTCCTCAAGATAAGTTAAGACATGTTTGCGTGGAGCCACGAGGACATTTCCGAGATTGATCCCTCAGTCATAGTTCACAAGTTGAATGTGAACCCTGCATCCTCACCAGTCTGACAGAAAAAGCGAGTGTTCACTCAGGAGCAAGATAAAGCGATAGCAGAAGAGGTCAGGAAGTTATTGGAAGCAGATTTCATTTGAGAAGTGTACTACCCTGACTGGTTAGCAAACGTAGTTATGGTCCAGAAGGCTAATAGGAAGTGGCAAATATGTGTCGATTTCACGGACCTCAACAAGGCATGCTCGAAGGACAGTTACCCACTCCTTCAGATAGATACCTTGGTAGACTCGACGGCAAGACACCAGTTCCTGAGCTTCATTGATGCCTTTTCGGGCTACAATCAAATCGAGATGGATGAGGCTGATCAAGGGAAAACCTCATTTGTCACCAGCCAAGGACTCTTTTGCTACAAGGTGATGCCATTTGGGCTCAAGAACGCGGGGGTAATGTACCAGAGACTAATGAACAAAATGTTCGCGCACTAGATTGGGAGGAACGTACAAGTTTATGTTGATGACATGGTAGTGAAAAGCTTGTGTGAAGATGACCACCTAGACGACCTCCAGGAGACCTTCGACACACTCTAGTCATATAACATGAAGTTGAATCCAAACAAGTGCGCGTTTGGAGTGATGGCGGGAAAATTCTTGGGCTTCATGGTATCCCAAAGAGGTATAGAGGTTAACCCGGAGAAGATATGGGCCATAATAGAGTTAGAACCACCAAGGACGGTCAAGGAGGTGCAAAGCTTGAATGGCAAAATTGCAGCCTTGAACAGGTTCGTCTCTAAAGCGATGGAAAAATGTCTACCATTCTTCCGCACTCTGAGAAAATCATTCGAATAGATGGACAAGTGCCAGAAGGCCTTTGAAGATCTGAAGAAATACCTTTCATCTCCGCCATTACTTAGCCCGTCTAAACCAGGGGAAGAACTCTACCTCTACTTAGCAAGTTCTCAAGCAGCGGTCAGCGCGGCCTTAGTAAGAGAGGAAGAAGGATCTCAAAGACCCGTCTACTTTATAAGCTGTGCATTCTGAAGAGTAGAAGAAAGGTACCCCCAAATTGAGAAATTGGCCTTCGCGTTAGTAACTGTGGCACGGAAGCTCAAGCCGTACTTCCAGGCACATACCAACATAGTCTTGACGGAACAACCCCTGAGAAAAGCCATGAGTAGTCCTGAGGCTACCGGATGGATGGCTCTATGGGCAATAGAGCTGAGCGAATCTGATATACAGTACCGCCTGCGAACTGCGATAAAAGGGTAAGCTGTGGTTGACTTCATCGCCAAATTTACTCAATTGGAAGGCAAGGGGGCAGAAATTGCCGCACAGTGGAGCATCCACATAGACAGATCTTCCAATAGATGAGCAGGAGGGGCCGGTGTGGTAATCCAAACCCTAGAGGGGGATAAAATCGAGTGCATGATTTGACTGGACTTCCCCATGACCAACAACGAGGCCGTATATGAAGCATTGGTAGTAGGGCTAGACCTCGCAAAGACAGCAGGTGTTAAAAACGTGGTCGCACATTGCAACTCCCAGGTGGTAATAAGTCAGATTAATGGCGGCTACGAATGCAAAAATGAAAGGACGAAGAGGTATTTGGAGGAGGTGAAGAATCGAATTAGCAGCCTCGAAGTCAAATTCGTTCAAATCCCAAGGGAGGAAAACGAATGTGCCAGCCACCTAGCAAAAGCTGCCTCAATAGAATTTATGCTTGTCCCCGAACACGTATTGTCATTTGTTCAAGTCTCCTCACTTATTGATGATGGAACAAATGTGCAGGAAGTAGGTTCTGAAAGCAATTGGACTACGCCATTAATATCTTACCTGAGAACTGACATGTTACCAGACAGAAAAGACGCTGCCAAGAAGTTGAAGATCCAAGCATCATGATTTATGCTGATAAAAGATGTCTTATACAAAAGAGGGTTCTCTCGATCGTACTTGAGGTGTTTAAGCCACAAAGAAGCAGATTACGTAATGAGAGAAGTCCACAAGGGTATCTGTGGAAACCATTTGGGGGCACGGTCATTAGTGCATAGGTTGATTCGAGCAGGATACTATTGGCCTACAATGCTGAAGGACGCACAGGCTTATGTTAAAGCCTGCGACAAGTGTTAAAGGTTCAGTAATTTCATCAGGCAACTGTCTTAAGAGCTAACCCCCATGATGGCTCCTTGGCCATTCGCTCAATGGGGACTAGATATCATGGGACCTTTCCCGATAGCAGTTAGGCAGTTAAAGTTTTTAGTAGTTGGTATTGACTACTTCACTAAGTGGGTGGAAGCAGAAGACCTAGCCACTATCACGGAGAAGAACATTCGAAGTTTTGTTTAGAGAAATATCATCTGCAGGTACGAGATACCCAGAGTACTTGTCTCCGACAATGGAAAGCAATTCGACAACAGCGCATTTAGAGATTTCTGTTCGGAGCTAGGTATCAAGAATCACTACTCGTCACCCGCACACCCACAAACCAATGGGCAAGTTGAAGTCACGAATCGATCCTTACTCAAGATCATAAAGACTCGGCTTGAAGGGGCAAAGGGTATTTGGCCCGATGAGATACCAAGCGTTCGATGGGCATACCGAACTACAGCAAGAATACCCACTGGAGAAACGCCGTTTCGACTAGCCTACGAAAGTGACGCTGTCATCCCAACAGAAGTGGGGCTCACAAGCTATCAGGTTGAAAACTACGAAAATGATAAGAACGAAGAGGCCATGCGCCTTCAGCTTGATCTGGTGGACGAAGTCTGGGCGACAGTGGAGCAGAGGTTGGCGAGGTATCAGAATCTCATGGCAAAACACTACAACTCCAATGTCAGGCATAGAGACTTTCAGGTTGGAGATCTTGTACTACAGAAGGTAATGGGTGCTATTAGAGATCCTTTGCAAGGAAAGCTCGGCCCCAACTGGGAAGGACCTTACAGGATCACATCATGGTAGAGGAGGGGAACCTACCACCTCGAGACGCTAGATGGGCGAAAGTTGCAGCTCCCGTGGAACGCAGAGCACCTATGGAAATACTACCAGTAGAGATAATATGAAGAACAACGACGCTCCCTAATTTCCGAGTTTATTTAGTTTTACTACAATTACTAGTTTTACTTAGACAATTTTTTGCTACAATACGTATCTTTTCAAGCCCAAGGGGGTAGGTGCTTTTCTATAAACGCATGGTTTTTTAATTAATAAGAGGAATATTCAGACATAACTATGTTTTTCTACTTGAATTCTGATAAAAAGTCCACAAACTGGACGGATCATCTCAAGAGGATGAAAATTCTAAGTCCAAAAAGTGGATGGGTATAAACTAAAGTTCACAATCTGGACGGATCGTCCCAGGCGGATGAAAATTCTTAAGTCCAAAAAGTGAACGGGTATAAACTAAAGTCCACAAACTGGATGGATCATCCTAGGAGGATGAAAATTCTTAAGTCCAAAAAGTAGACGGGTATAAACTAAAGTCCACAAACTGGTCCGATCATCCTTGGCGGATGAAAATTCTTAAGTCCAAAAAGTGGACGGGTGTAAACTAAAAGTCTACAAATTAGACGGATCATTCCAGGAGGATGAAAATTCTTAAGTCCAAAAAGTGGACGGGTATAAACAAAAGTCCACAAACTGGACGGATCATCCCAGGAGGATGAAAATTCTAAATCCAAAAAGTGAACGAGTATAAACAAAAGTCCACAAACTGGACGGATCATCCTAGGAGGATGGAAATTCTTAAGTCCAAAAAGTGGACGGGTATAAACTAAAGTCCATAAACTGGACGGATCATCCCAAGAGGATGAAAATTCTAAGTCCAAAAATTTGATGGGCATAAACTAAAGTCCACAAACTAGACAGATCATCACAGAAGGATAAAACTTCTTAGTCTAAAAAAGCAAATGGGTCCACAAAAAATTCATGCAGTTGAGTGAATGGTTATGCTGCTAATAAATCATTAATGGTTCACATAGTGGACGGATCTAAAAAGTTTACATAATCTCATTAAACGAGTGACAACCAGAACCACATAAAGAACGGAGTCATTCAAATCCATAAATTAAACAGATCCATTCACAAAAATGAAATAGACAGTATAGTTAAAGGTTAAACCCATGAAGGGTTGAAGTTTACGACGACGATTAAGTACATTCAAATGTTCTCCAAGACCATTTAAAAAAAAAAAAAAAAAAACTATGGACACATCAGCATCGATGGTCGGATCTTGGCCTTTTGGAGGAGCCGACTCACTGTCACCAGCTGCATTATCAACAAATAGGCTCTCCGTACTATCAGAAGTGACGGGCTGTATAATGGTTTGGGCTTGGTCTTCAATATTTATCATGGAGAAGTTAAGTTCAGGGTAAGCTCTTTTTGCTTGACGGACAACATCATCAAATCCGTTTGCGTAAGAACCAGCGAGCTCCTTAATGAGGGCGTCGGAGTCAGGATACTCACGAACTGCTGCTTCTTTTGCCTGACGGAGTTAGTCCTTAGTTGCCTTGATCTCTTTCTCCTTATCTTCCAAGACCTTCCTCAGCTACTCCATCTGGCTGAAATACTCATCCCTAGCTTTTTCCACCATGACAAATTTCTTATCCTAGACGACCTTCCAGGCTTTCAGCTCATCCAGTTCTTCCTCTGTTGCCTTTGCCTTTTCACGAATACGGTCCAACGATGTCTCACGGCTTAGACACTGTCCCATGAGCCCCTTCATCATAACGGTGGCCTAAAAATAAAAAGGAGTTAGTTTCAAAACCAGCAAAGAGGTAGACGGACAAATAGAGGATGGGTAAGTTTTATCTGAGTAATATTGAACAACCTCGTCTCCTCTATCGCCTCCGTTGAATGATTGCTTAAGTCCTCATAATCCTTAGTGGTTATGATGGACGAAAGCCTTTCCAGAGCGTGTTTGGTGTCCTCTCGGAGGAGGATGGTTGGCTTCTACTGATGTGTGGATGGAGCCTTCATAAGGCCTTTGCCAGCCCTATGCTTCGTTGGGGTGACTGCCTTCACACCTTCAGCCATTAGCCCTACAACGGGCTCCAAAGGAACCTTGAGTTTCTTTGGGGGACAGTCCCCTTTGGACGGCTGTTTCCTTTTTGTGGGATGGGTTTCCCTTTGGGAAGCACGTTGTCGGTCTCCTTTTTCTTGGCAGCTTGGCGTTGTTCATTTCTGTAGAGGTGGATGGGTGCAGTTAAATATTAAGATTGAAATCAAAACCGTTTGAATAGAATGAAGATGACGGACTTACGTTGGCAAATTCTGGCGTCGTATTTAATGGCTGCTGGCGTTGGTTTAGGTCCGTCACAGTACCAATGGATGGTTTTAAGTGTGACTAGTTTTGCCCAAGTCTTTTCCTCCAGCTTGGTCTTGGCAAAAATTCTCTTAAAAAAGTTGAACTCCTCAAGTTCAACTTGTGGACGCCGTTGAACTACAAAGAAGAAGACGGTTAACAGTATTGAAGAAATGATAATAAACTGAATGGTTTATGTTAAGGGGTCACACACTAGGACGGGTGCATACTAGACGAAGGTAATATGCCCTAAGTCGTGTTGACTGGCATGTGTTCCATGTCTCCTGGGCGACACATCCATTCGTCAGCCTCTAAGAAGAAATAACAACTCTTCCAGTCCCTATTGGAGTCTGAGGTTTCAAATATAACCTTCAACAACAGACTTCTAGGCACAAAACTATACATCCCTCTAGATTTGTCTATTTTGTCTGGACAGTAACAGTGAAGGAATTCTTGCACCCTTAGCCTCCTAGCACCATTTGACATAGCACCATATAGGACCTCTATTGCTATGAAGACCCTCCAGGCGTTTGGGGATACTTGGTTGACGGATAGGCCCAGGTATTTGAGAAGCTCATGATGCAGGGAGCTTAGTGGAAACCTGAGCCCTGCCTTCAACATTTGTTCATACACCCCGACACCTTCTACCCCTTCATTGTAACATTTCTCTAACTTATAGGGTAGACGGATGGAGATGTTATCTGGGATTTGGTAATTAGCCCTAAGGGTGTTGAAGTGTTTCTCCTTGATGGTGGATCTAAAATCATTCACCGACCACTCCGGTAGCATGATGAACTCCCTAGGTCCATCAGCACTTACGACGGACTTTATTGGTCGTTCCTCGCCGCCATTAGAACCCTCCTTTGGGTCAGCCATCTCCATATTTGTTGAGGACGGGGAAGAGGCGGATAGACTCCTCTCTTCACTTGGACTCTCTTAGTCTTTGTGACCTGACGGGTATACTTCCTCGTAATCCACCTTGTCACGGACAACTGATTGGGGATGCACTAGTCAATGCCTACACGTGACGACAAAACCTAAGACTCTGACGGGTCTAGAAGGGGTGACGGGGTATAGAATAGGAAAATAAAAGAGTATCTGAAGATAAAAGAGACTTGTGAAACAGAGAGTACTTACCAAGTTAGTGCGTGAGCGGAAGAAGGGCGTTGATGACGGACAGAGAAACTTAATGGAGTGGTCTCTAATAAGGATGACAGATGCGCTCTGACTGTGTGTTTTAGCAGAAAGTAGAGAAATGAGAAAAGAAGGGTGTGATATTTATAGAGGAAGTGCACGGAAGATGAAGCGGTGCTTTGATCCTAGACAATATCCAATGGAAGAGCGACACGTGACATGCCCTCATAAATGGTTTCTAGACAACTTGTCAGGGTGGGCACAGTTCACGGAGTCTGTATTGAAACCGTCAACCCACAGGGTTTTGAACTGTCATCCCTTGAACTTTCAACCATCACCCTACGGGTCCTTTCGCTCAAAGATAACGGACCCATGGGCTGAGGGGGCAACTGAAGAGGGTAAAAATCTAGGTTGATGGATCTTCATGAACTGGGCTTGACGGTTCCACATCCGTGGGCCGATATAGGACGGGCCCAACCTGTGGAAGGTTTGTTATGGACGGATCCTGCATGAACGGATGCAATAGTGACGGGTCGAGCACCCATGTGGCAGGTAGAAAACCCTCGATAGGAAATACTTGCGACACACACTTAGCCACCATAGAATCCCAAGGTAAATGGAATCCTAGCACAAAGAGGATTTCGGAAGATACGTGCATTAATGAAGATCTTCTCTATAAGGAAATATCTTGTCCATCACGTTTGGGATTATTCAAGAGGATTTCTATAAGGAAAAGACTTCCACACCAAGGAAGAGATGTCAACCTTCTACTACAATAAAAACCCCAATACCATCATAAATCAAGGTACGCATAATTTACCCTTCTCTAGCACTCTAGAGTTGTGAGAAATTCTAACTTGACATTTGAAGGGTATTTGGCTGACACCACACTGATGCTCTCTGTTAGGTCTTCCCTTTCTGTTGTGTAGGTGTTATTTCGAGTGTGCAAGTATCGTGTGGCTCACTGGTGGTTTCTTCGGTACCATCAATAAAAATTATTTTTATATAACATTTTTTTGAGAAGGTTTTTTATTTTATTTTTTATATAACATGTTTTAACATCATTGTGATTATCTTCATTGTTATCTTTGTCTTATAAAATTTTATTATCTTCTAACCCTTAAATTTTCAATAAAACTAATTAGCCTTTAATTTTGTGGCCTTTTTTCTTATTGGGAAGAGAGAAGGGGGGGGGGGGGGGGCGCTCTTAAGAAAAGGCTTAAGCCTAAATTTGGTCATGTTGTCCAATTAAATTCAACCATGTGATTGCCTTGATGCAACACACAGTTGAATATAATTGTGCTTATAAGTGTGATAATACTAATTGTGTTGCATTGATCAATGCAACACATTAGAAATTGTACCTAAATTCCTACCCAAATTTTGAAGATGTTAAGTACTACTTGGTTCTTTATTTATTTATTTATTTTAATGTCAAATTTGCACAAGCTCTCTGATCTAATAGGATACATTGTTCACAAGTGTCTATAACATATTCGAATATCTATTTTACTACGTTTCTCATGCTCTTTTTCATGGATCTTCCATATTCCTACTAATCACACTTATTGCATAAGAAAAATCAGGGCTAGTACTCACCATAAAGTACATTAGACAACCTACTGTGTTTGTGTACGACACTTTAAACATTACACTTTTAGTTTTACTCTTCATTTGAATTTGAGTATAACTTTAACACATTTTAAAATGGCCAGTGGTAGTGTATTGAACCTTTCTAACACAAAAGGAACAATAAAAATTCAGCTAAAGCTAACCCAGAAAAGTTTGATTCCATGTGCTAGGTGCATTGTAGATTACGCACTATCTATTAATTTAAGCCATACCAACATTATCTATGGAAAACAAATCAATAAATAATTGTTTGTGAAATTTATTCTGAAGGAGTTGGATCAAAATTGGTGCTCTCTATGCTAATAAATTAATGATTTTTTATTCATAAATGCAAGCACTACAAGTGACAGTTAAAATCAAATATGGATGTCTCATGATTGACATGATTCAGCCCTGCAAATTTTTTTTTTTTTTGGGATAAGATTTTGTTTTTGGTAATAGAGTTTCAACCTATGACATCTGCTTCTAATAATTGTGTTCTTTATTATCAGACCAAGACATCAATCAGTTTTTGGTATAGGCGATGATTGAACTTCAGATCTCTTATTTAACCATCAAAGATTTTACTAGTTGAGTTAATTGATAAAAGACATAATTAAGAATAATTATAATTAAATATGCATTAAATTTTTCTAATTAAGTTTAATATTACTACTTACTAGTTTTCATTTTATTTTATTTTTTCTTCTTCAAAGCTTTAGAAAATTATGTGAAAATATCATTTATTATAGTATGCATTATGCAAATTTTTTTATTTATTATTTCTCTATTTTATTAAAAAATTAATATGGTTTGTTAAATTATTTATATACTTAATTTTTTTATTATTTATTAACGTAATTTTTTTTATTTTGATATAATGAATTTTTTTAATACTTATTTAATATATTTATTTCAAATAAATTATGAAAATTCAGTCATTAAGAAAATATATTGGAAAAGTATACTCAAATTTAAAAATATGATATAATTTTATTTAATTTTATATTTAAGTTAATGATAGTTTTTGACAAGAAAATTTCAATTATTTTTTTAAAGAGTATGAAATATTAAAAATTAGAGTAACACTTTTGGATTTGGAACCTAACTTGGCACACTTGACATATTAGAGTAGATTAGCTTAATCTTATCATTGGGATTCCACTTGAATTATATACTAACAGAGATTATTGATTTAAATTAAATAGGTTATATGGCTAGGATAATTCCATTGTGCATGTGTGTTACTCTTTTGAACTGAATATGAGCAAATTGTGCATCATGATTGAAAAGTTTTTATGCTGATATATTGAGTGGCATAGATGAAGGTTGCATAAAAGGACTACGATGAAGGAAGCAGAAGATCTTTATTACACTGTGATGTGTCTTGCATATGTCACCATATTATGCAGTCCAGATATCTAGTAGTTGTTGAAATGTCCGCTGGTTATATATACCTGGCATTATTTTATTGGACCAGCGCATAAGAATAAGAGTAGCTTCTCAGGTTTATGATTAAGCTGCGAGTAAGTCTTGTGACACGTAAAATGACACAAAAAAATCACAATTCGTCCATGTGGCCAATTCTGGTTGGTGGAGAGGTGTCTCATCACCACTCTTCTATCAATCACAACTTGTTACATGGGTGAGTTGTGATTTTTTTTTTGTGCCACTTGATGTAGCACTTAAGTTATATGCCTATTTGCCAAGAGACATACCTTGCATCAAAGAGAAAATTCTGGGTGAGATAGGCTTATAAGCCAATTGTCTCACTGACACATAGGACCCATGTACCGTCTTACCTAATACCTTCTCTGCATCAAATTAGTTTGTTTGCATTGGTGTTTGATAAAATGCTTGTACTACAACATAATTAACAACTTTTGCAAAAACAGCTTAGAGTTATGAGTGATAAAGTAAGAGTCTGCTTAATTGGAGAAGTAAAAAAATAGAATGATAGAAAATATAGAGGAGATATCAATGTAAGATGATAGAAAAGATATAGTTTTTTCTCATTTATATTTAGTTGGGAAGGTAAAAAAGTGGAGGAATGAAAAAATATTTTATTTGGTGAGATAAAAAATGAGAGGATAAAAAATAGAATTTGTATAACTTTATTATTATGTCCAAATTAGATAAAACAAAAAAAATAATATATTATATTTTTATTAAAAAATTATGTTTGAAAGATTACTTCTTTAAAAAAAATAAAATAAAAAGAGGATAAGAAGTTCAAGAATCCAAAACTTAAAAAAAAGAAAAACCAAAACAATTGAGAAAAGAAGGTATGAGCACAAAAGAAAAGAATTAAAAAATATGGAAGAAAGGATAAGAAGAAAAAAACTGAAGAAAAGATAAGTACAAACTTCCCATAAATAAATAAAATTTTTAAAAAAGGATCACGCCATCACGTATAGGACGTCAACTCTTAGGGGGTAAATGTGTAATTCAAGAGGTAAGCCCATCTTTTCTCCTCTTTTTTTCTAAGTTTTCCTCTCAAGTTGGGAGAAAACAATTTGAGGGCCCGGGTGGATTTCCCCCCTCCTCCCCCTCCCTTTGTTTTATATTTTTTTGTGTTTTTTCTCTTGAACCAAAAAAAGAAAAAACATCATTTTCTCTCCTATTCTTCTCTCTCCCTTTTTTATTCCTCCTATTTTTGCTCCAACCAATTGGAGCCTAAAAGCAGTGGCAGTGCCACATAGTGTTCAGGGGATTTCCCCCCTCCTCCCCCTCCCCTTTTTTTTTATTTAGATTTTTTTTACATATAATAATATTTTTGGATAAAATTGTGAATTTTATTGTGATACTAACAATATTTATGTTTGATTGAGGTTGGCATCCTCAATAACTCATGATAAATGAATAATAAACGGTAATTGTCTTTTTACATGAAACATTCATGTGAGATTATGTAAAAATTATTGCCTATTTTACAATAAGAACTATTATTTTTTAAAGTCCATATTTGATTATCTATTCTATACATTATTTCATTAAAATATCATTTTTTCTTAATTCTTAATTTTTTTTTCTCTCTTTACACAATAATCAACATCCACTTTTTTCCTTTACCCTCAAAAAGAAATAATAAAAAATCATCTTGCATAAACTACAGTGACTTGTATATTTGCACAACCAATATAGTAAAATCCTATTTTGCATAACCGGTTTAGAATTTGATATGGGTAATTTTTCAATTTCATTGCCTATATTTTGAATTTTAAGCTACTTTACATAAGTTAGTGTGAATGCTCTATACAATCATACTGTTAGAAGACCATAAATTTTTTTTTTTCTATTTATTTTTCTGAAGTAAAAATTTCAATCTAAGGACTTTTTATTACAATAACTAAGCCAAGTCTTGGTACTCTTGGTCTTGGGGTAAGGAAATGCTGAAGTCATGGGTCAAACTTTATCATAGACCTTTGAGAAAACAAATCAGTACAAGAAAGACAATTACAAATAAAGGGACAAGATTATATAAAAATCAATCAAGAACCAAGGAAGAAATTAAAAAAAAAAAAAAAAAAAAAGGTGGCAGGGCATTCAAAAAGAAGAAATTTTAGGAAAGAAGCAAGGTGAAAATCAATCTCCATTCTTTTATTTCCACTGATTTTGTATTGGATTAATTGTACTTTCTGTCCTCAACTCTGGTGAAGTCTGTATCTCTAAAATTATTGTATAAAGTAGCTACATATATCGTTACTCAATTATGATGTTTTACAGATTATCAAAAAGAAGAAGAGGATGTTTTATCTTTTATGGGCTTACATTTGCAAGCTCAATGAAATTATTCCATTCCATTGCAAATAATCAATATTTACACTGTTTACTGTAATTCATAAAGAAAAGGAGAGTGTATGAATTATGATGAGGTTTCACAAAGTAGAGGAATAGATTAAAACCAAATATAATAAATAAATAAATAAAATATTAGGGAATAGGAATAAAATAAAAAAGGATACAAGATTTCTTTTCCCTAATATGTTTGGAATTAAAAAAAATATTAAAGAAATATAACTTTATTTTTATATCTTTATGTTTTATTTGTAATTAAAGGAAAAGGAATAAAAATGTAATTCTACTTCAATTACATTTTAGTCAAGAAAAAGTAAAAAACCACTATTTTCTTCCCATTTCGTTTTATTTGCTTTCAAATTAGTTCTCCTAAATACACTATTGGGTGGGGGCATTGCCCCGTTAAAGATGGAATGCCAAAACAATCTCCAAATTGACTCGTATGTTGTTTGTTAGCACTTAGCATCATTGACACTTTAATTTACACGTAAAGACACCTAACAATAAATTAGAGATAAAAGTGACACTTGACACAAAATATATATATATATATATATATAACAATAAATTAGAGATAAAAGTGACACTTTGACACAAAAAAAAAAAAAAAAAAAATATATATATATATATATATGAAGTTGACACAATTAGACACCTAACAATATATATATATATGTATATATATGAAGTTGTTAAACTCTCTCTCTCTCTCTTTGGGTGGGTAAAGAGGCGAGAAGTGTTATGTCTATAATATTTTCACAACAAATCTTAGTGGTAAGTTGTTATTAGTTATAATTTGAATTCACCATTAAAATTATAAAATCACCGCTAAGTCAGGCATATTTTGCAAGCCCATGGCTACTTTATTCCATTTTCTATGTATATGACGAAATTTAGGATTTTTATCTCTAAATTAGAAGGTCACTTGATAAAAAATTGGATTGCAATTAGAATCTAATTAGGATTTTTAATTCAACTTCCACTTTAATGTGTTATTTATGATACAATATATATAGGAAAATTTTGAAATTTTTTTTGTAAGATTCAAATTTAGCCAACGATTAAGAAAAAAATGGAGAACAAATAATTGGGACTAAAACCGTGGATTGTCTACCTATAAATATTTCAATATCCAAGTTATATAACTCTAAAGATTTAAAAAAATTACAATTTGCACCATCTAATTAGGTAAAAATTAGGTAAAAATACAATTTGCACCCTCTAATTAAGTTTAACCAAAATTTATTTCAGGCCTCTAATTTTACTTTTTTATTAATTGAGTTTTTTTTTTTTTTTTTTTTTAAAGTTTCAAGCTTTTTAATTAAAGTATTTCCGTCAATTTCCATTAAATGTTGCTGTTAAGTGACCAATTTTTTTTTAAAAATAAAAATAAAAACCAATTAATTATTAAAAATATTTTCTAGAAAAAAAAACCTTAAACTGATGAAGAGCGTTGACAATTTTTCTCAAGAACCAAGCAAGGAAAAAAAAAATAATAACAAAGGAACAACCAGATCAAACCAAACCAAAATCCATTCATCGCAATCAATTCAAACCAATGATGGTTTGTTTAGCTTTACATGGACAGATAGAGGCACCACCAGCTATAGACAATGTGATTTCGAGTACATTAGGACAACTACACTTTTTCCCCAAACCAAATTTCGTCATATACATAGAAAATGGAATAAAGCAGCCATGGGCTTGCAAAATATGCCCGATTTAGCAATGATTTTGTAATTTCAATGGTGAATTCAAATTATAACTAGTAACAACTTAATTACCACTTAAAATTTGTTGTGAAAATATTATGGATATAACACTTCTCGACTCTCTACCCACCCAGAGAGAGAGAGAGAGAGAGAGAGAGAGAGAGAGAGAGAGAGATTAACAACTTCAAAACTCCAATCATCCAAATTTGTTTGTTTGTTTTTTTTTTTAATATATTTATTTTTAAAAAACAACTACCAAGTGTAACAACTTTAAATCTCTAATCATCCAAATTTGTTTTTTTTTTTTTTTTAAATATATTTAATTTTAAAAAATGACTACCAATTAAGTTTAACAAAATAAAAACTTCAAATCTCCAATCATCCAAATTTTTTTGTTTATTTTTTTAATAAATATATATATTTATTTCATAAAAACGACTACCTTAAAAAAGAGAAAGGCAAGGACTAGGGAGTGGGTTAGCATTGTTAAATAATGTGTAATGAGAAAGTCATACAAGCATTAACAACTCCCAAACATTTACTACTTAAGATTTATTGTGAAAATATTATGGACATAACGCTTCTCACCTCTTTACCCACCCACAGAGAGAGAGAGAGAGAGAGAGAGAGAGAGAGAGAGAGAGAGAGAGATTAACAACTTCAAAACTCCAATCTTCCAAATTTGTTTGTTTGTTTGTTTGTTTTTTTTTTTTTATATATATATATATATATATAATTTTAAAAAATACTACCAATTAAGTTTAACAACTTCAAATCTCCAATCATCCAAATTTTTTTGTTTATTTTTTTAATAAATATATTTATTTCATAAAAACAACTACCTTAAAAAAGAGAAAGATAAGGACTAGGGAGTGGGTTAGCATTGTTAAATAATGTCTAATGAGAAAGTCATACAAGCATTAACAACCCCCAAGCGTTTTCCACACAGCAGACACGAACTTTGAAAATCACATATACAGACTCAGAAAGGCCGTCTCTTTTCATTTTTGGCTTCTTAATCTTTCTTTGCAGTTCAACCACTAACTCAACACCTCATGCATACCTTGACACTATTATTATTATTATAAATGAGATCCAAATTTGGTGAGAAGAAACTAATTTGCATAACAATGTATAATCTATTGCCAATATTCCTAAGTCCCCCAAAATGTGAAATTTTTTAGATGACATGATTAATAATATATTTAAAAAAAATTATTTACTTTATATATATTGAAGGTGGCATGAATTTTGATAAGAACCAACAATAGGCATGCGTGATGAAAAAATTAAATTAAAAATAATATGAGTATGGTCATAACTCAGATTAAAATAAATAGTAAAAAAAAGAAAAAAAAAAAGAAAAAAGAAAAAAGAAAAAAGAAAAATAGAAGAAGAAAAACTTAAGGAATACTACGAAAGCACATCATGTAACGCCAACGGTGTAAGCCTATTTTAATTAAAATCAAAATTATAATAGACGGTTATAATAATTTTTGAAAAAAGGAAACTTCTTTAAATCAGAATAAACTTCTTAAAATTTTGATAATAGAGTTTCACTTAAAACAAATTATATAAAAACAGTGTATTACATCCAACTTTTGTTATAGAGCAAGATTTAGATACAGTACTTAGGTGTTGTTCTTTAAGTTCCTCTCTTAAGATTCTCTATGTGGCTTTTTTCTCATAGATGAAAGTGTATTTTTTAAATTAAGTAACCACATGGTAGAAACTTAAGAGGGGAACTTAAGAAACAACATCTAAGATACTGTACGTATAAGTTTTGTACTTTGTGATATTATGTTGGATTATTTTTATAAAATATATGAAATTGTATTTTAAGTGAGAAAAATAAATCATTTCATTTTTTTCACTAATGCAATACCGGTTCATTCTTCAAATTGTAACTTAAATCTAAGCATTTATTCTTTTAAAACAGAGCAGGATTAGTGGACAACTGTGAGATGTTTAATACCATCAATGCCTGCCTTATTAGTTTCAATGTAATATATATTTTTGTTTTTAAACGTTTTGCTTTCAAAACGTTCTTATTTGAATCTTAATATGATGATGTTAACATATATGGAAGGTTTTCAGCAACTTTATTCTACAGCTATTTAATGCTACAATAAGTTACCAACTTTATACAAAGCATTTATTTTTTTGGGTTTGATGAGAAAGTCAAATCGGTTGGTAACATTTCAAAATATCATTATAACAATTTAATTGGTATGAATTCTTTGGCTAGAGACAAGATGCATGTCCGGCCATTATATCGATAGAAAGAAATAAGAAGATAGAAAATGATCATTTTTGAATTATTGAGCTAACACTTACTGACTACTTTCTCTTCTACTTACTTTGAAAAAAAAATATTTCTTTATATTCTATATTTTTGGGTAAGAAAAATACTATTTTGAGAGCTTCATATCTTATAAGTAGTGTAGGTTTGTAAGGATAATCAATAAGGTGATGGAGTTGTTGTATTATGGGAGCGTCATGCACAATGTTGTTAGTCTACTACATTGAAAATCTCGTAAACGGCATGTATCGTCTCAAGATAGTAATATAATCCACGCTTCAATTCCACCATCTAAAAACTCACTAATTAATAGTAAATTACATGTTATGCAACGTAATTTATGCATCATCAAGGTAATATTTCTCAATTGTTATCTAATTTTATGGTAAATTCTAATTTATGTGAATTATTATTATTTTTAAATGATATTTTGAATGTTATCAGATTCAATTTATTTATTTATTATTGTTCTAAGGAACAACATATTACATTTAATTTTATTTGCCAATTGGGAAAAAAATTAATGGTAATATATAAGAATTAATAAATTAAAATTTCTAGTTGTGTTTTATTTATTTAATATTTTGAAATATTAAAAAAATATACAGTACTTTAGGGGTAATACATTAGGTTCTCCAATTAAATTCAAATACTTGATTGTTTTGAAATTACTTTTCCTTGGATAAGATTAAACTATTTGTATTTTATTAGTTAATGCAACAAAGTGTTTAAATTTATTTGAGGAATCTAATGTGTAGGAAGGATAGGCCCAGAAATGTATATTAGGCCTTTGGCTCTGTCCGAGGACACTTAGTAGTCTGAGGATAAGGGAACATTGATATAGAGGTACGGGCTAGTGAATGAAGGAAGGTGGTTGGCCATAAGGGTTTAGGAAGGTGGTTCGAGGACAAATGAGTCCTCGGCTTAACAGAGCGGAGGTTAGAAGGGCTGACATGACATCAATGGCAGCATTATGGGCAGTTCTAATGGAAAGATGAGCATTAGGAAGGAATAAGACGAAGGGGAAGGTAAGAAATATCTAAGGGAAAGCTGCTACCACCGCATTAAATGCTTTGTAGCTAACTCTCTAGCTGCATTAATGTGGAAGTGATACCTGAACAGTGATGTTCAGCCTTATAGCTGCCACTAAAAGCTTTAGGAAGGGGTTGATGGGACAAGGGTAAGAGCTAACCATTTGATCTACACATGGAGGGTTGAGATAGAGTAAGGGATGGTAATATAAAGGAGTAAAATCCCATTACAAGGGGGGATTGGAGAATTGAAAGAAAAAAACACTGTAGGAACAAGAACTGGACTTGTAACCAAATTCAAAAGAAATATATACAAGAACTAATCTCCTTGGATTGTGTCGATGATGATTTTCTTTGGGTAAAACTAGTTTATCTTTGTTTTCTTGTCATCTGAATCCACTATAATTGTTATCCAATTCAGTAGAACCTAGTTTTCTAACCCACTCTCTACAGATTTATTGTATTGGGTTCTTTGGGCCTAAATCCTTTTATCTTTTGAGCTTAGGAACCAATTCAGGGCCCTACAGTTATGGTAGGTTCAGGTTCGAATTGAGGGGAGTTTGTTGGTTCCCAACGTCAAGACTAGTTTCTCAACCTTGAGCGGAGAAAGGACCAAGATGTTAGTGTGCATACCACGCATACTAGTAGGAGTTAATCTTGAGGTGAGAGTCATGTCTCTCATTAAGAGAACATTAGGAGCATGCAACTGGAGATTGACCATTTGTGAAGGAGGTTATGCCATGAACGACGGAGAAGGACTCCTTCAAATTCTGACTTTTCTTCTGATAATGATGGAGATGGTAGTTACAAGCCCAGGTTGAGGACTCCCCCAGTGAGTCTTTCTTTAGTGTGAGGATCACCACCATGAGCGCGGACACAACAGCTCGCCTTGCAAAGGCATGTGAAATGAAGCTATGAGCCGGGTGTTGAACCAAATTTCCAAATCACTTTTCACATACAGAATTGAAGGAGGAAAACTTCCTCGATGATTTACTCAGCCAACATTCACCATGTACAATGGTCAAACGGATCCTGTAGATCATGTAAGCCATTTCAATCAGAGAATGACTGTTCACTCTACTGTACGACCTTGATGTGCAAGGTGTTCCCATCCAGTTTGGGGCCTATGGCAATGAGATGGTTTGATGGCCTGGGAGTAGGTTCTATTAATTCCTTCAAGGAACTCATTCGGGCATTCAGATCTCGTTTTGTTACTTGTAACAGAGTTCCTCGTCCTTTGGACTCTTTGTTGTCCATGACCATGCGAGAGGGGAAGACCCTAAAAACATACTTTGACAGATACTGAGAGATGTTCAATGAGATTGATGGGAACTTTGATGACGTGGCTATAAGGACTTTCAAGGTTGGCCTACCTGCTGAGCATGATTTGAGGAAGTTATTGACCAGGAAGCCTGTTAGGAGTGTACGTTAGCTCATGAACCATATTGATGAGTATAAACGGGTCGAGGAAGACCAACAGAAAGGGAAAGGTAAGGCTAAGGTTTTCCTTCATGATATAAGGGATTTCAGGTTGGACAGATACAACAATAATCGGCCCTGAAGCTGGGCAATCTGGGTCGATTGCTACTCAGGTGGTTGGCATAGTGTTTCGGGAACCAGTGCATCAGGTCTTGGCAAAGATTAAGAATGAGCCATACTTTAAATAGCCAAATAATATGGGAGGAGACCCTATGAAACACAACTAAAATCTTCATTTCCAATACCACCAGGAGTGAGAACACACCACAAAAGATTGTAGACCTTTGTGGAGTCATCTGGAGCAGTTGGTCAGAGAAAGGAAATTAAAGCAATTTTTATATCAGCCTAGTGGGCAAGGGGGCCAGGTAATTTGGGATCTCGGAGAGATGCTTCTTCGAGAGTCCCTTTGGGCACAATTAATGTTATTTTGGCTGTTTCGCGGAGGACTGGTTCTCGTCCCTCTTAGGTATTGTCCATAGCTTGGTCGTGCGCAGAGGACTTCACCCTTGAGTCGAAAAGGGCTAAGATGGAGGTTCGACAAGCGTTGAGTTTCTCGGATGAGGATATGGTTGGAACCATACAACCACATGATGATGCTCCAGTGGTTACCCTCAAGATAGAGGGTATGATGAGGGTATTGGTGAATTAGGGTAGCGGGGCATAGATTATGTACCATGATTTGTATAAAGGGCTAAACTTGAAATCTGAGGATTTGATAGTTATGATTCACCTTTGTTAGGCTTTGACGGGAAAGTTTTTCTTTTGAAGGGTTAGATTAGACTATCGGTACAAGCAGGTTCGGAAGTGGTAAATGTGGACTTCATTTTAGTGGATGCTTACTCCCCATACACCACCATTATGGCAAGACCCTAGCTTCATGCCCTGGGGGCTGTTTCTTCTACCCTACACTTGAAAGTGAAATATCCATCCAGGGACCAGATTAAGGAGCTGGTTGGGAACCAGTCCATGGCTAGGTAGTGCCTGGTAGTTGTAATTATGCATCAGCCTGAAGATGAGTTCTCGGCCTCTGCTAAGGCGGGCCTATAGCAATCAAGGATTCCAGTGTTATCTATAGATGTGGTGTTAGAAGGGGCAAGCTGTGAGGAACTAGAAAAGGTTGTTATAAGTGATGATAAGGAGAATATTTTCTAGGCTGGAGCTTAGTTGCTATAAGTGATGATAAGGTCTCGGAGTGGATCCAAACCTCATTTGTTATCATTTAAATGTCAACCCAGCGGTCATCCTCAAAAAGCAACCGCCTCGGCGCTCATCTAAAGAGCATTCTGAGGCTATCAAAGAGGAGGTGCTCAAGCTTAAGCAGGCTGGGGCTATTAAGGAGGTATTTTACCTTGAGTGGCTGGCTAATACTGTGGTGGTAAAGAAGAAAAGTGGAAAGTGGCGAGTATGTGTGGACTCTACAAATTTGAACAAGGCCTATCTAAAAGACCCCCTCCCTATGCCTTGGATAGATCAATTAGTGGATACAATTGTAGGCCATCTTCGAATGAGCTTCTTTGATGCCTTTCAAGGGTACCATCAAATACCATTGGATTTGGGTGATTAGGAGAAAAAAACTTTTGTTACTCCTACTGGAAATTACCACTACAAGGTGATGCCCTTTGGATTGAAGAATGCAGGGTTTACTTATTAGAGAATAATGACCAGGATGTTCGAGTCATAATTAGGCAAAAATATTGAGGTTTATATAGATGATATGATGGTGAAAAGTAAGGTGGTGTCCGAGCACGTGGAAGACCTTAGGAATATTTTTGAAATATTAAGGAGGCACAAACTATGCCTTAATGCTTCCAAATGTTCTTTTGGCATTGGTTCAAGTAAATTTCTAGGCTACATGGTCACTCACCGTGGAATTAAAGTCAACCCTAATCATATTAAAGCAATTAACAATTTGCAACCTCTTCGGAATCCCAAGGAGGTCCAGAAAGATGATTGCTGGTCTAAACTGATTCATCTCTCGGTCAACAGACAGGTGTAGGCCTTTCTTTCGATTGTTGCATAAGCGGAAGGGGTTTGAGTGGACCGAGGAGTGTGCTCTAGCCTTCCAGCAGCTGAAGGAATACCTTTCTCGGCCACCTATTATGTCCTGGCCTGAGAAAGAGGAAGTCTTGTTTGCTTATGTTGCTGTAGCTTCTCATATGGTAAGCTTAGTACTGATACGAGTTAATAATGGAGTACAAATGCCAGTTTATTATGTGAGCAAGTCACTGCATGAGGCCGAAGTTCATTACCTACCACCAGAAAAGGCCATTTTGGTAGTGGTGCATGCTACGCGTAAGCTCCCTCACTACTTCCAATCCCCCACAGTTGTTGTTTTAACCTAACTTCCATTTCAATCACTACTTTGGAGTGTTGATTACACAGGAAGGATTGCTAAGTGGGTTATCATCTTAGGGGCTTTTGATATTAAGTATATGCCTCGCACCTTTATCAAGGGCTAGGTCCTCGTAGATTTGGTGGCCGAGTTTTCTGAATCCCCATTGGAAGAGGAAGTAGAGAGGAAAAACTTGGATGGAAAATCAGTTGGTATGGTCTCCTTGCAAGAGCCTTTATCCTGGAAGGTATAAGTTGATGGTGCAGCAAATCAAAGAGGATCTAGAGTAGGGCTAGTGGTAATTTCTCCCGAGAAGATCATTATTGAAAAATCCTTAAGGTTAGGTTTCTCGACCATAAATAATGAGGCTGAGTATGAGACTTTATTGGTAGGGATGACTATGGTGCAGAAAATGGGAGGAAAACTAGTGGAGATATTTTCAGATTCAAGGTTGGTTGTAGGCCAAGTAAAGGGAGAGTTAGAGGCTAGGGATGTGAGAATGCAAGAGTATTTGAATTAGGTTAGGTGCTTGCAATTAGGGTTTGAGTTTTTCACCTTACTGCAAATTCCTAGGAGTAGGAATACACATGCTGATTCTCTTGCCACTCTCGTAACTTCCTCGACACAGAGTTTACCTCGGGTTATCCTTGTTGAAGACTTGTGCAAACCTACTGAGATGAAGAGAGAGATGGTCCAGATTCATCAAGTTAGGGTGGGACCTAACTAGATGGACTCTATTGTGCTATTCCTTAAGGAGGATATCTTGCCCGAGGGGAAGGCTGAGGCTGACAAAGTGCGGAGAAAGGCTTATCTATTTTGGCTGTCCGAGGACCAAAAGTTGTACAAATGCTCTTTTTCTGGGCCGTATTTGCTATGCATACACCCCGAGGCAGTAAAGCTACTTCTAGAAGAGTTACATGAAGGGATTTGTGGAAGCCACACAGGAGGTAAATTCTTGTCTCACAGAGCCCTCACTCAGGGATATTGGTGGCCGAATATGCAGAAGGAAGTACAAGAGTACGTAAAGAAGTGTGACCAATGTCAAAGATTTGCCCCAAATATTCATCAACTAAGGGGTGTCCTCAATTCTTTTTCTAGCCCTTGGCTTTTTGCTCAGTCGGGTTTGGATATTGTAGGACCTTTTCCTAGGGCAACAAGGAATAAGAGATGGTTGTTGGTCGGCATGGATTACTTCACCAAGTGGGTTGAAGTTGAACCATTGGCAAATATCAGGGACATGGATGCTAAGAAATTTGTTTGGAAAAATATTGTCACTTGGTTTGGGATCTCTTATACCCTCATCTTAGACAATGGTCTTTAGTTTGATAGCAGAGCCTTCAGGAGGTACTGTTGTGACCTGGGCATTAAGAATAGATATTCCACCTTGGCTTATTCATAGGGGAATAGATAGGTTGAGGCTATTAATAAGGCCATAGTGAATGGACTCAAGAAGAGGCTGGATGATGCAAAGGGAAAATAGGTGGAAGAGCTGCCATACGTCCTTTGGACATATCGGACTACACCTCGTAGGTCAACAGAAGAGACACCCTTTTCAATAACTTATGGGGCTGAGACTGTAATTCCTCTAGAGACTGGATTCCTATCACTGAGGATGAGCTTTTTCACTTTGAGCAACAATGATGGGCTGTTGGAGAAGAGTTTAGATTTAGTTGAAAAGCGAAGAGAAATTGCCATGGTTTAATTGGCATATTATCAACATAAGCTCAAGTAGGGGTATGACTCAAATGTGAGGTTAAGGCCATTAGCGCCTAGAGACTTGGTATTACAAAAGGTTTTGGGTACTGCAAAGAACCCAGCATGGGGAAAGTTAGGGCCTAACTAGGAAGGGTCATATCCTATTACCTCGGTGACTGGAATAGGTGCATATTACTTGGAAGATCTAGATAAAAATGTTGTACCACGTCATTGGAATGTAAATAACATGTGAATGTATTATTATTAATGAAAGTATTTTCTGCCATATTTTTGTTTATGACATTATGCGTTACACCTATTATTTGTTTAAATGTTAAACAAAACCTTAGTCATGCCTGACTCCTCGGACCACATACTTTGGGTAAATTAATACTTCATATCATTTTTCTAAGTGTTAAACAGAATCTTGGTCATGCCTGATTCCTCGAACCACATATCTTGGGTAAATTAATACTTCCTATTATTTGTTTAAGTATTAAACAGAATCTTAATCATGTCTAGCTCCTCGAACCACATACTTTGGTTAAATTAATATTTCACGTCATTTTTCTAAGTGTTAAACAGAATCTTAGTCATGTCTGGCTCCTTGGACCACATATCATGGGTAAATTAATACTTCTTATTATTTACTTAAGTATCAAATAGAATCTTAGTCATGCCTGGCTCCTCAGACCACATACCTTGGGTAAATTGATATTTCTTCTTATTTGTTTAAGTATTAAACAGAACCTTGGTCATGCCTGGCTTCTCGGACCACATACCTTGGGTAAATTAAGGCTACACAAACAAGTATTTACGTGTTAAACAAGACTTTGGTCATATGGGGTTCCTCGGACCGTATGCCTTTAGTAAATTAACACTATTTGTGAGTTTTTAGACCCCTTAAAACACAATTGAATTAACCTATTTAATTAGCCAAGTTATTACTTAGTCCAACTTCCAAATCTAGGTTAACACAATTATATAATCATATCAATGTAAAGTGCGGAATATAAAGAACATAAAGATATGATGACCCAGGAAAACTAAACCAGTAAAAAACCTGGAAATGATTTAATTTAACTATTCTCAAGGTAAAACTAAATCCACTATGAAAGAATTGAAGTTTTAAAATAGCGACTTAGACCACTAACATCCTATTGCTACCTCATGTAGAAAACTTACTGACATGACCACTGTAAGCTCCGAGACATCGGATTCCTTCTTTCTTGGATTCTCTAGCAAGTACAAGCATTCCTGCTTGTGTATCTTTAAGCTCTTTAGTGCAGCAACTGAATGATCATCAAGCTCTCAATGAAATCTCATTCTTGATAATCCTAAGCATGTGTGAAGGCAACCACTTCTCAGATTTCACAAGAGATTCACACACACAGCAAGTAGAGTAACTACAAAAACGTGGCTAGGGTTTTCCTTTTATACTTAGGGCAAAACATAAAACCCTACACGTCATATGGGCTTAGGGCTGAGTTGGAAATTCTGTAAAAAAAAAATTCTACCCGACTTTCGATTGGTCGAGTTTAATTCTCGATCGATCAAGCCAAACCTAATTAGACAATGAATTGCAGTAGCTCGATTCCAACTTTACATAAATCACATACTTTGAGCAAGTCTAAAACAAGACTAAAAACCTGTTTTGATCATGGTTTGCCAACAATACAAATTAGAGTTCTAATACATTAGTTCCTAAGTATTTAGAACCTAACAAACTCCCCATTTGGCAATTTGTGACAAAACACAAACACAATGCTCAAAGTTACAAGTAAAAGCCCTTTACAAAAATAATGCCCATTACAAATAATCAAATCTAATTACTATCCATCAGTTGCAAGTGTAGACAGCAACACGATTGAACCAACCTATATATTTCTTGAAATACTCAACAAACGCATAAATGCATGTGTAGAAAATACAAGTAAAACAAAAATAAATTCTTGATTTCACAAAACACAAAACAAAGACATATAGCATGAATAACTCATAAATATAAATCAATGAACAGTGAAATAAGAAACATAGATAACAATGTATCTCCCCCTAACATGAATAACCCAAAAATAATACATCAAGCGCCAAAAAGGATACATACACAGTGAAGCACCTAGATACAATCTAAACTCCACAAGCTCCAACAAACAAAAACTCTCCCCCTAACTACAAAAAATCTCTACAAGATCCAAATGTACTCCCCCTTTTTGTGATGGAATGCCAAAGGGCAATCAGAACCCATCATCAAAAGGAGGTGGCGACGGCGAACGTCGAAGATGTGCCAAATATGCTCGCAAAGCACGGAGCTCATCAAGCATGTCCACCAAAATCTGACCATGAGCCGCCTGAATAGTTATGACAGTCTCCAAAGTACGACGAATATCAAAGTCATTCGAAGTAGATAGTAAAGGAATAGCAGCAGTAGCAGCAGCAACAGGATCAGCAGATGCCTCACCAAAATTTGTACCTGTAGAAGAAGAAAGGGGTGCAGTATTAGAAGGCTCAACACAAGGGCGTTTAGAGCTCTCTCTCATCTGAGCAGCCCTCTGCCTAAGGAAAGTGGCAACTATGGGAGCAATAATGTGTACGGGCTCAGAAGCGGGGAAGTCATCTAAACCTAAAAATAACAAAATCCTATGAATGAAAACAGGATAAAAAGAGCATGAGCGGTAGAGGAACTCCTATGAACTTCATTCAAAGAATGAAGAAACAGATAAGGAAAACTAATAGGAGCATCCGTAACAAAGGCATACAAAAATGCACTTCGCTTCAAAGGAATAGTGTGCAGATGAGAGATAGGCTACAAGGAATGACAAGCTATCCTAAAGAAAAGATAGGTAGTCTAAGTGAACTCAGTAGAAGTGATCCGAGGATCAGAACCCTACCGAATAGAAGACCCAGTGATGTAAGACATGATGTCATCCAAGGGAGGAAACTCATCGTACGGGTAAATAGGATGCTGGACCATAGGTACCCCAAGAACATCAGCCACTACTGTAGGAGTAATGGTGAACTCTACACCTTGATGCTCAAAGTTTGCCCTAATGTCAGGATTAAGCTCATCTAACAGCACCTTATGCTCAGCCTAAATCTTTCTCTTAAGGTTAAGTGTCTCAAAGGTCTCTTGGTTTTTCTCACTTGGAAACCTCTCACTATCAACAGACAGAGCAGGAGGTGGAGGGGCAGACCTATTAGCTCTAGTCTTCTTAGGCATAGTGCTAGGGTAAGGATAAGACACAAGGATAGAGCCAAAAAGATCAAAAAGAAAAACTAAGGGTAGACTGTAAGTTAGCACAAAAAAAATAAATAAATTAGAAATAACAATCTATATTATGCATGAATAGATAAATGTCATGATGCATGCTCTAATGCAGTGATAACAAGTTCAATTTAAGTTAAGAATCACAAAATTGGCTTAAACATAGAGTTTATAACAAAAACCCCAAAATTTTGAAAAACCACTTGTTCAATTTGTATGAAATTGACCAATTGATCATCATGCAAGTTAGAAAACAGCTTATAATGATAAAATTAATCAATTCAACAAGCCAATTCATCAATTAAACTCAATTTGAACAAAATCTCCAAATCGGGTATATTCAAGCCCTAGAATTTTCAATTTCTCACAATACAACAAATTGATCAAATTAAACACCAAGGATCATGTTTATATTATCCCCCAACAAAAACCCATTGATCAATTTCAAGAAATAAGGCTTGAATCATCAAAAACCCCAATTATGCACAGGTTCAAATTTTCCTATAGAAATGCATGAAAAATGCATGAAGCTTGAAAATAAATGAAAAAGGAAGGGTAAAATAGTCTTACCGGCCTTGGGAGAGAAAAACCTTGCAAAAAGATCGGAGGAAAACGACAAAAATCTTGATTGGTAGCCTTGACCGATCGGATAGAGAGAGAAAAGCTTTTGAAAAAGTTGAAATACTGATGAACACATGAAAGGCTAAAGGTTTTTAAAAAACTCTCCATACAATTTTTGATAGATCAAAAAATAGATTCGATCGGTCGAAAATGCTTCGATTTATCCAATACCAATCGAGCACCAATTGAAACAAATAGAGGCTGACCAAATTTTTTAATCGCAATTTCGATTGATCGAAAAATAGATTTGATCGATCGAAATTTTGAAAAAAAAAATAGATTTTTGAAAAAAAACAACATTTTTATGCAGAAACTCCTCAAAGCATAGATTTTTATAAATAAAATGCATGAGTATGAGATGAAATACTTTTCAAAAACACATGTTTTGAACTCAGATTTCCTAAAATTAAGATTTTCAATCAAGACCTTTACATTTTCAAGCATCAAACATGTTTTGCAAAAAACTCAAGGAATTTTCAAACTTGGTTGACCAAACCAAAATCACACACCATAACATGTACAAAATTTAGCAAAAAGTAATTTGTGTGGTATGTGCAACTAACAAAAACTTGAGATACATGTGAGGTGATATGTAAATAGAAATCAAGCACAAAGTCTACAAAGTCCATCACATAGAATTTGAGAGAGACTATCACCTAAAGAGTTAGATCATATAACTCCCACATCACCTAGAATAAAATTTGTAATTATGTAAGTTTCTTGATTTGCCTTATTGTACACACCAATTTTAATTGAGCAGAAACTTATTAAAATAGCAGGGATAATGTACACACCAATTTTATTTGATTGATTTAATTAAAATCCAATAATGTATATACCAATTTTAGCATTTAGACCGAGGCTACACCTTATGTTCTTTTTGTGCATGTGCTACACTTTCTCAAGCACTAAATTTTGCGATATGCACTAAGGTGTTCATGATTAGCTAGTAAGCAGTGGTGAGATGGTTATATATGCCTTTCTCAAAAGGATCAAGTTCGACAATCAAAGGCATGTGATTTCAAGATCAAGACAAAGTGATCAAAAGCTATAAACATATTTCCCACACAACATGCACTACAATGCTTAAACTAGTAAAGTGCAAGATATAGGCTCATCAAAGCTAAACAAGGTACATAAACATGTTATGCAAAAATAAATTGGCCAACCTTGATTTCAAATCCAAGAAAATAATGCAAAACACAATTTGCTTCCATTTTTTTTTATTAATTTTTTTATTTTGAAAAGGAGAAACAAAAACAATCCTAGAAAGAAATGCGTGAATGTTATACAATGCAAGTTCTAGAAAAAAAAAAGAAAACAAAAACCAAAGAACAATGGTCACAAAGAGTAGAGCAATGAAGCACAAGGACCATGTCAGAAAGACTTAATTAGATTGAGCCTTTTGCATCGAAAACTTTTTAGATGCACTTCGAGTATTGGAGTTCTTATTCACATTAGAGTGATTTCCAACTCTAGAATTGGAATAAAGGTTAAGAGCCTTTACCAATTCACCAATAAGTGCCACATGATCTTGTGCTTGAGGTACAGACACTTTTGGCTTATTTACTCGCTTAGCAACTTGCAACTTGAAACAATTTGGACGAATGTGCCCAGACTTTCCACAAAAATGACAAACCCAAGCAGGCTTACCATGCAACTTATCCTTAGAAAAGGTCGACTCCTTAGGTTTAGACTCTTTCAGATCAACCTTAATCTTCCTAGGAGATGTGACCTCTACAGGTTTAACAGTCTCACTCACAACCCCACTCACAGGGGGTTTAAAGGAAAAAGAAGGAACAAAGTTTGTGGAATGGGGTGTAGGCACAGAGATGCTTTCAACAAAACCTGATCCAGATTTGTCAGAAGGAGACTTTTGAACATTCAATATTTGATCAAGTTTGGAACTAGCAGATCTATTAGTATGTTCTCTAGCAACAGATAGTTCAAGTTTCAAATTCTTAACTTTATCAAGCAAAAACAAATTCCTAGTTTTTCACGTTGTTCAAAAGTTCATTAGCATCAAATAGTTTCAGAAGCAAAATTTTCTTTTCAAGCTTAAGAGATGCAATTTTCTTTAAGCCTAATTCAATACTTATAGCATCCTTTGCAGCAACTTTGTAAAGTTTATTGTAGGCTTCTTGAAGATCTGCATCCTCAGAGAGTTCTCCATCAGAAGGGTTCTCTTCAACAAAAAAGCTTTCATTGACTACAACAGTAGTAGTGAAAGCAATAAAGTTTCCATCCTCGTCAGAACCAGACTCATCATCGGAAACTTTATTATCACTAAGGGTTACAGCCATAGCCAAGTATGTAGGACATTCAGATTTCATGTGACCATACCCTTGACATCCAAAACATTGAGGACCCATAGAATTATTAGAAGATTGACCTACTTTTTTCCTAGGTTTCTCAGTGTTGCTAACCTTAGTGGGATCATTCTTCCTAAAATTTCTAAGTTCAGCAGTATTCTAACCTCTTGTCCTTTTGTTGTTTCTAAGAAAATTCCTAAAGTTCTTGGCAAGGTAAGCAATCTCTGTAGCAGAGAGCTCATCATCAAATCCATCAACATCAACATCATCTACTGACTTAAGAGCCATTAATTTGGATTTGCTAGTTTTGGGTAGGTCCAACTTATAGGACTGAAGAGATCTTATAAGTTCATCAACAGGGATGGAGTCCACATCCTTGCTTTCAGTGATGGTAGTCACTTTGGGTCTAAAATCTTCAGTCAAAGATCTAAGAATCTTCCTAACAATTTTAGGTTGATCATAGATTTCACCCAGATTATATGCAGAATTAGCAATATCATTAAGCTTAGCATAGAATTCATCAAATGATTCATCATTAGACATCCTAATGCTTTCAAATCTTAAAGTTAATTGTTGCAAATTATTAATTTTAACTGTCTTTATACCTTCATGCACAGTTTGGAGGATATTCCAAGCAATGTGAGTAACCTCAATATTAGAGATTCTCTTAAATTCCTCCATAGAAACAGCATTGAAAATAGCATTTATAGCTTTGTTATTGAAAGCGGTTGCTTCTTTTTAAGAAGTTAGCCATTCACTCACAGGAGTAGTGGGCTTCTCCCATTCGTACTCAACGGAGTTTCAGACTTTCTCATCAATAGATTTCAGAAATGCTTTCATCCTTACTTTCCAATAAGCATAATTATTCCCATTGAAGTAAGGAGGAATGACTAGAGAGTGTCCGTGTTCCATGACAACAGGGGTCAATGATCAGTTCAGAGATCAAAAGATCTACAACAAGAGAGCAACCCGCTTTGATACCACTTGTGAGTTTTTAGACCCTTTAAAACATAATTGGATTAACCTATTTAATTAGCCAAGTTATTACTTAGTCCAACTTCCAAATCTAGGTTAACACAATCATATAATCATATCAATGTAAAGTGCGGAATATAAAGAACACAAAGATATGATGACCCAAGAAAATCAAACTAGTAAAAAACCTAGGGAGGATTTAACCTAGCTATTTTCAAGGTAAAACTGAATCTACTATGAAAGAATCGAAGTTTTACAATAGCGACTTAGACCACTAATATGCTATTGCTACCTCATATAGAAAACTTACTGACACGATCACGTGTAAGCTCTGAGGGGCTCATTCTTTCTTAGATTCTCCTGCAAGTACAAGAACTCCCGCTTGTGTATTTTTAAGCTCTTTAGTGCGGCAACTGAATGATTATCAAGCTCTCAATGAAATCTCCTTCTTGATAATCCTAAGCATGTGTGAAGGCAATCACCTCTCAGATCTCACAAGAAATTCACACACACAGGAAGCAGAGCAACTACAAAAACATGGCTAGGGTTTTCCTTTTATACCTAGGGCAAAACATAAAACCTTACATGTCATATAGGCTTAGGGCTGAGTTGGAAATTCTGCAAAAAAAAAACATTCTGCCCGACTTTCGATTGGTTGAGTCTAATTCTCGATCGATCAAGCCAGACCTAATTGCACAATGAATTTTGCAACAGCTCGATTCCAACTTTACATAAATCACATACTTTGAGCAAGTCTAAAACAAGACTAAAAACCTGTTTTGATCATGGTTTGCCAACAATACAAAATAGAGTTCTAATACATTAGTTCCTAAGTACTTAGAACCTAACACTATTAATTATTTTTCTAAGTGTTACACAGAACCATAGTCACTATTAGGTCCTCTGACCATATTTTATGGGTAAATTATCATCTATTTCAACTATGATATTCTATTAAGTGTATAAGCAGAGACAATTGTAAGCAAGCGTATGGTTTGCCCTTATCTAAAATTAAACAAGAAGGCCTAAAAGACCTAGTGTCAGGTTGGAAACTCGTTCCAAGTATGAAAGGTATGTCTTCTAAGTTAAGGCCTTTTCTTGTTGAAAAATGTAAACTTGGAAAGCTTCACTCATTTTGTGATTAATTATGCAAAGTAGGGCAATGATGTTGTCACTTTTACAAATGATTATTAAAGCTAAATATATAGGCATGTGTTAATTTAGAAAGTATTATCCCTCATTCCTATACCGGTAAAGTGTAAAGTAGGCAAAATGATTACAAGAGATAAAGGTTTGAGTCACAATTAAAAAAAAAAAAAAAAAAAAAAAAAAAACCCAGCAAATTCTAATCTAAGTCCTAATTAATCTTCAAGGGGGGGGGGGGGGGTTCTCCTTCCCTGTGCCTTTGGTGGGCTTGATAGCTTCAGCAGCAGTAGAAAATGGACCTTTGCCTTTAGGGTCCTCCTTGGTAGGGATGGGAACTGTAGCAAGAACTATCTCTAAGTTGTGAGGGGCCTCTCCGCCCTTAGAGGCACCCTTGGGTAGTGGAAAGTTAGTTTTTTCAAGAACCACCCTCTTGGAGATGCCCTTCTCTTTTTTTATGACCTCAGCTTATTCTGTGTCCTTAGTAGGGCTAGTAGAAGAAGGGGTAACCTGGGTCTGGGTGTCTTTGGCCTTATCTATCTTTTTGGAGACAGGCTCAACTTGGGAACTTGGAGAAGTTGGAGGGCTTGATGCACGGATTGCTGGGGGGTAATAGAAGTTCTCTGCTTTCCTGAGGGTAGAAGAGGCCTCAACCTCAGCCTGGTCGAGGGCCTCATTCCACACTTGGAGGCAGTATGTCCTATATACCCCCGTGACCTCGGCCCTGAGTGCCTCTTTGGTCTCAGCTACCCCCACATCGTAACCGTCCTGTTCAGCTTGGTCCTTAGCCTTCTCGGCCTCTTCAAGCTTCTCCTGTAGGCTTATGATTAGCTCTTTTGCTAAGGATAGCTGGTATTCGGTCTGGCGAAGTTGCTTACATTGGCTCTCCGCCTGCCTCTCAATTCCTTTTAAAGTAGCTTCAGCGCATTTCTTATCCTGCTCGAACTCAGTCAACTTCCTGGTTAGTTCCTTAATTTTCTTTTCAGCCATAGTGAAAGCATCCACATCAGTAATGTGTTAGCCCTCTTTGTCTTTCATTAGCCTATGAGAGCTTTTAGTTATTTCCTCGGCCTTATGCGTTGCTTGGATAGCCTACCAAGGAAAAGAGTATAATGTGTTAAAAAAGAATAAGGGGGGAAAAAAAATGAGGACATGGTTATGACCTTAGGTGTAAGAAAATTGATTAAATAGCTTACGAGGGCAAGATCCCCTTCAAGCTGAGGAACACTTTATGATTCCTTATTCTTCTGAGGTCAACCATGTCGGCAGGTAGCAGTAGAGCCTACTCTATGGCGTTGGCCACATAGCCATCCCTTCCATGCTGGAAGTCCCTGATGGAGGAGTCATTGGGAAAAGGAGCTTCGTCCAACACTAGGGGAGGGTTCTAAGCTGGGACTTTGGCCTAGTAGTCACCTCTCCCCTTCACTGGCAGACCTTGTTTGGGTGATCTTGGCCTGCTTGCCCCCTCTTGGTGGGAGCAATCGTTCCCTCTTATATTATCTCATTTCCCTTATGATCTCGCTTCCTCTTTTTGTTAGCGTGGTCAGGTTGAGAAGCGTGGGTAGAGGGAATGGTAGAGGACTTGGGTTGAACTGCCTTCTTAAGCATGTTGCCCTCAACGTGGGACTCAAGTAGATCAAGGGGGCTTGTCCTTGTCCGGCGCTGTAACCCTATGGCTTCTAGAATTGAGGGATCTTCTTGTGTTTGGCTCACTTGTGCTGGAGGGAGATGGCTCAAGTCACCAATGGGAGCCTCTGGGGAGTGAGATCGGTTGAAAACCTCAAAATAGTCCTTAGAGTTGGAAACTTCAACAACTTCTTCTTCTTCTTCTTCTTCTTCTTTGATGGCTGACTGGGAAGGGGTTACTTCGTCCTTGGCTGTGTACTGTTGGAATGGCTTTACTTCTAATACGCCTTCTTGTACTGGATCTGGGTTAAGAAAGCCAGGCACAACAACATTGGTCAGGTGCAAGCATCGATCTCTCACCTTGATCACGCACTTAAGCGCCTGGAAGCTGGATGATAGGGGAGTGTAGTCGAGAATGAGATGCGCAGCTCTTAACTGTCCGTTCGTATGAACGAATACCTTGGCCTTGATTACTTTGTTGAGGTCTGGCTTATTAACAAGACTGAAGTTCGGGATGGTCGAATATTTATCTGCAAAACCACCAGACGTAGACATATTGTTAGAGAACGGCATATTTAGGAGGAGAGTTAAAGTTGTGAGTATAAATTATAGAATTAAACACAGGAGGTGTTAGTAGAGATAAAAGGTATTGTTAGAACCATACACCTAGACCCTGGTGTCCCTTCTCTGGTCAAACGGTGAAGCCCATTATGCCACTCCTATAAGACGATTAGGAAATCTTTGTTCATGCCCTTATTAGACTCAAGGAGACATGGTATGAGCTTAACTACAGGTTCTCTAGTTTTTAGGTAATATCCCTATCCTGTTAGTTTATGGCGATTGTAAACTCAATTAATGTTGTGATGGGTGAGGTTTACACCTATCTTTTCATTAAGGGCATCAACACTACCTAGGATTCTAAACATGTTGGGGGCACACTGAATAGGGGCTAGTCTATGAGCTATTAGATAATCCCTAGTGACTCTGACTGTGGGGATTCTCATCCCTCCCTCAATGAAGGAAATCATTGGGATTACCATTTCTCCCTCTTGGCTCTAGGCATACCAGTCCCCTTGTTTACAGTATCTAATGTTGACCCCTTGCGGGATTCCATATCGAGCTTTAAAGCTCTCTATATTCTTTGGGGAGTCTACCAATTAAGCAAATTTGCCCATTTTTCAGAAATAGTTGAAGGTGAGAGGAAGGTGAAGGGAAATTAGGGGGGGCCGAAGAGGGAAGGGCTCTAAAATGAAAAGAGACGAAGGAAAAATAGAAAATACTAGAGATGGCTTACAAAAAGGAAGAAAAACTCCTCGGACTAGATCTTGAGTTTTGAGAGTGCAAAAAGTGAAGCAGTCGAAGCTTTTAGGTGTTATATATATGAGTGGGAAAAGTAAGCAGGAAAATTCCCACTCCAATCCCTATAAAGTCTCTAGCCATTTGATCTCCATCACGCAGTAGAATGTGGGGAGCATGGAGCCGCAGAAATTAAATGCAAGCGCATCCTGGATGTCGAAACGTTAGGAGCGTGCTTTGAATAGTTGAAAAGACGCTTGCGCGAATAGAGATGACGTATGGTAAGATTAGGGTAATAGCAATAATATCAAAATCCTCATTTTTTCTTCTGAGGAGCAAAAGAGGAGAATTTCGAGGGGCTATTGTGGGAAGGATAGGCCCAGAAATGTATATTGGGCCTTGAGCCCTGTCCGAGGACACTTAGTAGTCCTAGGACAGGGGAACATTGATATAGAGGTACGGGCTAGTGAATGAAGAAAGGTGGTTGGCCATTAGGGTTCAAAAAGGTGGTTCGAGGACAAATGAGACCTTGGCTTAATAGAGCGAAGGTCAAAAGGGTTGACGTGACATCAATGGCAGCATTCTGGGCAGTTCTAATGGAAAGGACGAGCATCAGGAAGGAAAAAGACAAAGGGGAAGGTAAGAAATATCTAAGGGAAAGCTGCTACTACCGCATTAAATGCTTTGTAGCTAACTCTTTGGCTGCATTAATGTGAAAGTGATACCTAAGCAGTGATATTTAGCCTTACAGTTGCCACTAAAAGTTTAGGAAGGCGTTGATGGGACAAGGGTAAGAGCTAGCCATTTGATCTACACGTGGAGGGTTGAGATAGAGTAAGGGATGGTAATATAAAGGAGGAAAATCCCATTACAAGGGGGGATCAAAGAATTGAAAGAAAAAAACACTGTAGGAATAAGAACTGGACTTGTAACCAAATTCAAAAGAAATATATACAAGAACTAATCTTCTCGAATTGTGCTGATGACGATTTTCTTTGGGTAAAACTAGTTTATCTTTACTTTCTTGTTATCTGGATCCATTATAATTGTTATCCAATTCAGTAGATCTTAGTTTTCTAATCCACTCTCTACAAATTCGTTGTATTAGATTCTTTGGGCCTAAATCCTTTTACTTTTTGGGCTTAGGAACCAATTCAGGCCCTATATAATGTATTGCATATATTTTAATTATTAGAAACTAATGTATTGCATATAAGATATTATCTAAATTCTGTCTATCATCTATTATGATATTATGATAGTTAGAGAATGCATTACATATTTTTGAATAATGACTTATATTCTATGTTTTACCAATAACCTTATAATTTGATGGTATTATTTATTTATCTATTTTTTGGGATGGGAATAGTTCTTATAAGAGCAACCTAAGTTTAAACCCTCTTCGACTCCCTCCTCGGTCCTCACTCCCCCTTTTTTTTTTTTTGGGTGAGAAACGGCTCACTTCCACCACCTGTTGTAAGTTTTAAAAAAACGACATGTATGTCTTTATTATATTTTAGATAGATGTTTATGCTTAAGAAGTGAAATTTAAGACTGCTTTGCAATTTGACAAGTGTCAGCTATATAATCATAAGTGATAATCAATCTTTGTTGGAGTTTTTTGGGTTAAGAGTTTTGTCAAACTTGTAAGGATGTTGCTAAGAGGTACTTATCTCTTGATTGGCATGTGCTTAACGTTAGGATTCCAAAATTGCCTATCCATCTCTGTTCGTTTTGCTGATATGAGGTATGTATAATAATTGAGACTCTTACTAAGGAGATAAGTCACATCGCATTAAATATCGTGTGAGGAGGTGGGAACATATTTAATACGATTATTTTGATATTTTGGTTTGTTTTGAGAGAAATCTTTTCCAATCTGGTCTTGCTGTTGTTGATGGGCAAGTATGATCGTCACCATAGACTGGTACCCTATTATGAATGTTCATATCATATATAAACTTTTAGCTGCTTAATTCTTGTTCTACCCCCCTAAGTGCTATTAATTATGACCGCCCACAATAATATAGCTATTTAGTTAGCAAAAGGGTGTTGCAAACCATTGAGTTAACGTGGGAGCTAATCGAGTTCATTCATGTAACTTATGTTCCCCTAAAATGATCCTCTTGGATGGAGATGTGCAATTCGAAAGTTATGCTTAAAATGTGAATATATATATATATTTTTGAGTAGGAAGAACCTTTTTTTTTTAGAGAGCTTCAATCTATGACTTCTGCTCCTGATGATAGCTCTTTGTCATCAGACTAAGACACCAATCGGTTTTTGGTGTAGGCGAAAATTGAACTCCAAATTTCTTATTTAACCATCAAAGACTTTACCAGCTGAGTTAAAGATATGATGCAAACCAATAAGTTGATCTGGGAGCTAGGCAAATAATATAAATAGAAGAGGTTATGACCCGTAGCTAATCAGTTCAAAATTTCAAATTGATGGAGTTTGAAGTTTAATGTGGGCTTGGCTCCTTGCTAATAGCCCAAGTTGGTTATTCATCAAAAAATAAAAAGCTCACATTGGTTAAAGCCCAGAGTATGGGCTCATGGCCTAGCTGGGAAATATATCTAATAAACTAGGCAATGTCTTAGACCCCAAAATTTTAATTACGACTAAGTTAATTAAGATTAATCTAATAAATAAATTCTTTTTCATCCTTCTTTTTTCCCTTCAAAAAAAAAAAAATATCTAATAAATAATTCTTAATATATGTGATTAACTAAATCAACTAAGCATGGATTAAAACAGTTGCTTGGATACACATATTAAATCAATGCAATAAAGATAACAGACAGTAAGTAAAGAGAAGTAAATTTAAGATAACACCAAATATATTGTTGAAGAGGAAAACCAGAGTCCTCGGTGTAAAAACCTCTCCACAGCTAGACTGCAGAACGATTCTCTAGAATGAATTGTTACAGTACAAAAGGTTACAACAAAGACTTTCCTGCTATAGTTTCTAGAAATGGTTTGTAATTCGAAGACCTGTGCTATATTTATGTGTTTGTACTTTGTAGTTTGGTCTTTAGCTAGAAGAACTATGCTGATTACATAAAAATGACAAGATAACCTTAACAATATATAGTTAGTTAAAAAAACAATATATAGTTAAGTCTTTTTTTTTGGTTGGAATTTATACTCTGTAAGGAGTCTTTTTGGGGCCCAAGTCTAAAGTGTACGAGACGTTGGCCCAGCAAGCCCAATACAATAGAATTTGTAGAGGGTGGGTTGAAGATTTGGGCTTTGATGAAGTTGGCAACGGCTATTATGGTAAATATGTTCAAATGATGATAGAGTCCATAATCTTGTATGAAGGTGGTATCCGAGGAGGCCAAAATCTATATCTATATATTACTAAAAGTTGAAGCGTAGCGTTTAATGTTGTTGCTCTCACATTGCGCCACATCAGCTGCTATGTCATTTAAAAAAAAAAATTTGTCATACAATTTTAAAATAGTTTTTACAATTTTCAGTCCTATAAATGCAGTCCACTACTTATTTATTTACTTCTACTATCACCCTATAATAAATCAAACCCATTACTTATTTATTTACTTCCACTATCACCCTATAATAAATCTGTATAATCTATATCTATATATTACTAAAAGCTGAAGCGTAGCGTTTAATGTTGTTGCTCTCACGTTGTACCACATTAGCTGTCACGTCATTTAAAAAAAAAATTTGTCCTACAATTTTAAAATAGTTTTTACAATTTTCAGCCCTATAAATGCAGCCCACTACTTATTTATTTATTTCCACTATCACCCTATAATAAATTCAACTCACTACTTATTTATTTACTTCCACTATCACCCTCTAATAAATCTGTATAATTAATCCAGCCTACCTCTTATTTATTTAGTTCCACTATCAAGCCCAACCCAAAGCCTTTTCAGTTCAGGTTTAGGGTTTTGTGTGAGTCTTCTTAGATTAAAGGAAAAAAGAAAAAAGAAAAAAAAAACGTTGAAGCCTTTCAACCTTTAGGGTTTTTTTTTTCTTTCCAATTTTCCTATAATTGTTTTTAACATTTATTTATTTTTAATATTTACACTTCTCCAATCTTTCTCTATCCCTTACCATTTCATCTCCCCACTACTTATTCAATCTTTCTTCCTCCCTTACCTTTTCATCTCTCCACTACCCTCTACATTAATATCTTTCCTCCTTTTTCCCTTCATCTTCCTTTATTTTTGTCTCTTCTTATTCACACCCTCTTACTATAAATTTTTCACTATCTCTTCTATTCTATGCATAGTTTTCCCTCATAAAAAAAATGGTACTCTCTCTCTCTCTCTCTCTAAATTTTTTGGTGGATTTTTATTTTTTATTTTTCTTGCATCTCTATTTTAGGTTGATAATTTTTTATATTTTTTAAAACTATTTTGGGTTAATGCGATTTAGTTTTGTTTTTTAAATTGTTTTTATTTTTTTTAAAATTTTTTTATTCTCTTTGATTGTTAAATGTTATCCTATTGCGTTCTAAAGAATTAAATATAGCATATAAAAATATAATATTATTCTATTACATAGCATGATTTGGATAATTTGGTATTTATTTTGTTACATATCATGATTTTTTATAGTGCTCAATTTAGATGTTAAACTATGAGACTTTACTAATTTTTGTTTATTTTCTAATCCTTTGTGATGGACAAAGTACTCTTAATAGTTGCATTAGAAGTACTCTATAATGCCATTCATTTAAAGAAAAGTAAAGGTTAGCCAAACGAAAATAATCGGATAGGTGACAAATTTTAACTTTTGCAATTTTATTTTTATTATTATTATTTTATAACAATGCATGTATAGAAATTTAATTATTAGATTTTGCTAATAATTGTTGATTTGATAATATGTTTTGGGTGAGCGAAATTATAATTTCTACAAAGAAAATAACCTTAATAGATTATAAAAAACAAAATTTTATCCTAATATTGGTTCAATTAATCATTGTTAAGTTTTATTAATTTTTTTTAGTTTACGTTTTTTTGGTGTTTTGGATTGTTCCTATATTACATTTATGCTTGTTCCTATAATAAATAAAAATATAATTACAAAATACATTACTCATTATTAGATTAGTTTAAATTGTAAAAAAAAAAAAAAAATAAAAAATAAAACCACCATAAAAATAATTATCACGCGTAACGCGCGTGTTCGCGGCTAGTGGGTTATCAAATCTGACAAAGGTCATTATAAATTCTCCTTTTATTGCTATAGTGTTCCTTCCTTTTTCTTCTGATCCCCATTTTGTGGAGAGGTTCTCACGTTATATAGTTCCCTTGGATCATCTTCACCTTACATTTGTTAACCATTTGAGTTGCTACTTGAGTACTTGTCCCATCAGCCACTTCCTTTGGCCTTTTGTGAGTTGTAGTTGCAAATGTAGCACTGTTCAGGGGTCTTCTTCACATAAATGCGGCCAGGAAAGTAGTTGCTGGGCATTTAATGTGGTGGCAACATCTTTTCCCTTAGATATTTATGGATTCTTATCTCTTTTGTGTATGTGTGAAGATCATCCTTGTCGTGGAAATTTCTTGGAGGGTTACTTAAATTGCTGAAGTACAGAGCCGATTAGTATTTGATCCTATCCGAGAATGAGCTTCTCCTCGGACCATCTTCCTCCACTCTATCTTTCGTAGTTCTGAGCTTGGGGCTCCTTTTAATTACTTACCCTCCTCGGACACACCATATTCCCAGATAAAGTCTAAGGCCTAATATACGATTTTGGGTTTTTACCCCCACAATAGCCCCTCAAAATTCTGGTTTTTCCCTCGCATCTGAGGAGAAAAGATGAGATTTTGATTTATTTCAAATTCAAATAATAGGAATATTAAAGCCCTTGAATTTACACGTGTGGGAGTATGGCTTTATGTGCTTCATAATTGCTGTTGATGTTTCGGAATTCGTGAGGCTATATTAACTGCTCCAGGCGGCGTTATGTCCCTTGCATCTGACGGTAAGGCTTTGATCCGACGGCTGATGTTTTTCCTTAGGATTTGAGTGGGATAACCTCCACTCATTTTTCGTCCTCTATATAAAGCTTCGAAGGGGATCGCTTCCCTTTTACTTTATGAATTCTCAAGCTTTCCAGCGATCTCCAGTATTCCAACACACAGAGTCTGATAAGCCATTAAGCTTTCCATAGTTGTTTTTCCAGAAATCTTTGCGAGTTTTTCTAAAAATTTCAAGAGTCATAACATACTTTAGTTCGTGTAAGTTCTAATTTCTTTAGTCCTTTCTTTTTCTTCTTGGCCGATCTTCTCGGCCCCCAAACTCTTATTTCCCAGTTGTCCCTGTCAGTATTTTCCTTTATAGTTTGTTTGAAATGGGTAGATTTAAGCATTTAGTAGATAGCCCCACTAAGATAGAGATCTTTAAGGAAAAATACCACATATCGCAAGAAGTTGCTCTGCGGTATTGTTCTTCGGAAGAAATAGCGACCAACTGAGAAGTGGGAGAAGTCATAATTCCTGTGATAGCCTTTCTAGAAGGGGGAATGACTCTTCCTATGGGTAGAATTACAAGTGACTATCTCCGCAACTATAGGCTATGCCCTCACCAGTGCACACCTAACCTCTTTAGGATCCTAGGGTGCATTGATGCTCTGAACGAGCATCTGGGCTTGAGGCTCACCTGGCACGACATGGTCCACATGTACGAGTGTCACAAACAAAAAGGGCAGGATTTTACCTCAAATCCCGATCTGATATTGTCAAACTCATCTCGTGTCTACCCAAATCTAACAAGGGGATGAAAGATGACTATCTGATTGCTTCGGGGGCGTGGCATGATGGTCTTCATTGCCCAACCCAAGAGGGAGAGCCAGGTGGGACATCTTAGATTTAGGTCTCCTAGCAATAGACTTAGGTTCTTTAGTCTCGGCCTTGTTTTGCTTCTTTTGTTCTATTTTTCTTTTGGGCAATGGATTTTAATTTTCTGACTGTGCTTTATTTTTCTCTGATGTTAACAGATAGAAGGCATGTGAAACCTCGGATCAGCTTAACCAACGTCGCAGCCCTCAACTACTTGCTATGATCTGAAATCTTCGTAAGCAGAGACGGGCAATTTTGGGCCGTTTATCTGATTTTGGACTTTTAACCCATTTCTACGTCATTCCAGGAGGTCGGCAACGCCATAAGAGCGGGCGACCAGCGTATAGCTCGGATTGATGTATGTCAGCTCGATTTTCTAGTTTCGTACGATCTTCCACCGGTAGCACATCCATACCCACAAGGTGGTCCTCTAGTTGTCCCATAAATTCAACAAGATCCTCCTGAAGTTATAGCAGTCGGAGAAGGGGTTGCATCCTCAAACTCTTCACTAGACAAAGAGATTGATAATTTTCGCTTTGGTGAGGAAGAGTCTCAAGGGGTACAAGTGGTATTAGCCTTAGACACCAAGGAGGAGCTTGACAGGCATTCCACGGTTCATGCCCTAGCTCTTGTTCTTGCCCTCCCAGACGATACTTCAGAAGAGGAAAAAATGGCCTTGAACACGGGAAGCAAAGGTTTAAGGGACCTTTTGAAGGGGAGAAACAAAGCACCCGTATCAAAAGAAGCCAGCAAGTCCCAGCCCCCAGCTAATCTTCCTCTTCCCATTCCTTAGCCTTCTAGTGACCTCGGGCTGAATCGAGTCATGATTTGAAAAAGAAAAGGCTGAGCAAGGCTCTAGAAGAAGGCGAGCTGGACCCTATGAAAGGGAACAAGCAACAGAAGGTGGTCAAAGACCATTGAGGCTGAAGGTCCTCGTCTGTTAAGAGTCGAGAGGAGCATAACATGGCAGATGTACGCATGGCCCAGCGAAACTAGTCTCTTCGGCTGGAGGTGGACGGAGCTGCCATCCCCTGGAACGCTTTCATTAAGGAGTTTTAAAGGGGTCATGGTGCACACGTGGCTGAAGCTTTGGAGCAGCCACTCCTACTGCCTAAGGATATGGACAACGTGAGAAAGTTAAGGCAACAAGAACTCTTCCTATACCTAAAAAGGGATCTTGCAATGGTAAGTTCTCATTTTTATTTTATTTACGTACAATATTTTTGAGTTCTTCTTCTTTCTCTTTCATGTTCACGATGGTTGTTACGTTGCTTTTGTGCAGATTACCCAAGAGGTCTTTGTGGCCGAGGAATGGGTCAATAAAGCCCGAAATGAGGCAAATGCCAAGATCAACCTTTGCCTTGAAGTTAAGAAGGCTTTGGGGGCTACAAAGGAGGAGAATCAGGAGTTGCAGACTAAGCTAGCTGCTGAAGAGAGGGAGAGAAGGTTTGCTCTAGCTGGGTTGAAAAATGCCAAGACCTAAGCTGAAGACCAGCGCAAGAAACTTTATCAGACAGAGATAGAGCTTGACACTGCAAGGCAACTTGTGCTGGAGCTGAAAGCTGACGTGCAGAAAGCTAAAAACGCAGCCTAGCTAGCCGTGGAGGCCCTTGATGCCGAGAAGAAAGCGTCCTACCTACTTGGAGGTGGAGGAAACCCAAATTAGGCTTGCCGAGGAGCTCTCTGAAGTTTGTAGGGATTATTGCGACGTGTCATTGGATAAAGCCCTTGATGTTGCAAGCATCCCTGCAAACTCTGAGTGGAGGAAGGAAAATATATACTATCATCTTGACATCCTCGCAGCCCCAGAGGCCCTTCCTTCATCCTCTGCTCTTGCTTTTGGGTCCTCTGAGCAGCCTCTGGTTCCTCAAGATGTTCCCTCTGTTCCTGAGGTCCTTAAAGGAGCTAGTAAGGCTGGTGAAGAAAAGGACAAGGGTAAGGAGAAGAAGCTCTCGGTTGAAGCTAATGACGCTGCTCAGATCAAGGATGCTGAGGTCAAGACAAAAGAAGTAGAGGCCAAGCTTAAAGAATCCAATCCTAAGGCCAAGGATGCTAAGACTTCTCTTCCAAGCCAGAAGGAGGATCCTCCTGCCCCTAAGGCAAAGGCTTAAAATATAGAACTTTCTTGTAGTTTTGGCCAGTAAGGCTAGTGAAGGTTTCCTTTTTTTTTTTTTTTTTTGGGTAATGACGCTTAGTCACTGAACACAATGTACTCTTTCTTTTTAATTAATGAATGGATCTTTCCCTTTATTTCTTTTGTTCTTGCTCCATATGTCTTTACTCCCATTGTTATTACTTGTGAACTTGCTTTGTTGTTAATCCAGTTCTTATAAAAGTTAGCAAAAACAATTTGTAAACGTAAATAATTTGACTAAGTATCAATGATAAAAGCTTTTATTCTTTATATTGACGTTGCAAATTACTATTTCTGCAATGATAGCTGAATCTAGCAATTACTTAATAACCAATTCACACTTGGCTAAGTAACCAAGACACTTTACTTACTCCGAACCATTAACTTGAAGAGTTAGCAACTGTTGTAGATCTGTCTGGACATTTAATGAAAACAAATGAATATCACGAAGTGCTGATAAATGAATGTTATGGAGGAATATACAAGTAGGGTTTGACTTGATCAAATATAAGAGATGTCACGGTTTTGCTTTCCCTTTAATATTTAATATGAGGACTCTGGGCATGTTTACGATTCAATTTAGAAACTTATAATAGATGACAATGAATGTTAATTTTCCCAAAGCATCTGGTCTGAGGACTACAGGCATGACTAAGGTTCTGTTTAACACTTATAAAAAATGACAATGAATGTTAATTTCCCCAAAAGCATCTAGTCCGAGTACTACAGGCATGACTAAGGTTTTGTGAGGATTACAAGTATGACTAAGGTTTTGTTTAACACTTATAAAAAATGACAATGAATGTTAATTTTCCCAAAGCATCTGGTTCGAAGACTACAGGCATGACTAAGGTTTTGTTTAATACTTATAAAAAATGACAATGAATATTAATTTCCCCAAAGCATCTGGTCCGAGGACTATAGGCATGACTAAGGTTCTGTTTAACACTTATAAAAAACTAAAAAATTGATAAGTATAATGCTTTCGAGTAACTAAAGAACATATTGGTAAAAGGAAATTTGCATTAATAATACCTTTTTAGGTTATTTACTTTCCAAGGGCGCAGTATTATATGTTCATTTAAATCTTCTAGAAAGTATGCTCCTATACCAGCCACCGAGGTGATGCGGTATGGTCCTTCCTAATTGAGTCTTAGCTTTCCCCATGCTGGGTTTTTTTGTAGTACCTAGAACCCTTCTTAGTACCAGGTCACCAGGTGCTAGCGTTCTCAGCTTCACGCTAGCATCGTAACCCTGCTTGAGTTTGTGCTGGTAGTAGGCCAAATGCACCATTGCACTCTCCCTTCTTTCCTCGATCAAGTCAAGGCTTTTTTCTAGTATCTCGTTGTTATCGCTCGGATTGAATAAGCTTGTCCTTAGTGTTGGGAAGCCAGTTTCTAGAGGGATGACGGCTTCAGCTCCATATGTCATCGAAAAAGGAGTTTCTCCTGTGGACCTCTGAGGCGTGGTTCTGTATGTCCAGAGGACATGTGACAGCTCTTCTACCCATCTTCCCTTTGTATCGTCTAGTCTCTTCTTGAGTCCGTTTACTATGGTTTTGTTTATTGTTTCGGCTTGTCCGTTTCCCTGAGGATAAGCTGGGGTGGAATATTGGTTTGTAATTCCTAGATCACAACAATATCTGTCAAAAGATTTGCTGTCAAATTAAAGGCCGTTGTCTGAGATGAGAGTCTAAGGAACCCCAAATCGCGTGACAATATTTTTTCACACAAATTTCTTGGCATCCACATCTTTGATATTCGCCAAGGGCTCGACTTCAACCCATTTAGTGAAATAATCCGTGCCAACTAGTAAATATCTTTTGCTCCCTGCTGCTTTAGGAAAAGGACCAACAATGTTTAAACCCCATTGAGCAAATGGCCAAGAGCTGGACAGTGGGTTAAGCATTCCTCCCGGTTGGTGTATGTTTGGCGCAAATCTTTGACATTGGTCGCATTTCTTCACATATTCCTGGGCGTCCCTTTGCATATTCAGCCACCAATAACCCTGAGTGAGGGCTCTATAGGATAAAGACCTACCTCCTGTGTGGCTTCCACAAATCCCTTCATGTAACTCCTCAAGGATTAGCTCTGATGCCTCAGGATGGATGCAAAGTAGGTAAAGACTTGAGAACGAGTGCTTATACAGCTTTTGATCCTCGGATAGCCAGAAATGAGGCGCTTTTCTCCTTATCTTATCTGCTTTGGACCTATCCTCTGGTAGGATATCTTCTTTCAAGAATTGTACTATGAGATCCATCCAGCTAGGACTTACTTTGACTTGATGAACTTGGACCACTTCCTCTTTTTCTTCCTTGGGTCGGTATAAGTTTTCTATAAGGGTAACCTGAGGTAAGCTTTGATCCAAGGAGGTTGCAAGAGTGGCCAAAGAATCAGCATGTGTATTTCTGTTCCTGGGGACGTGTAATAAACTAAATGATTCGAATCCTGACTGTAGATGCCTAGCTTGACTCAAATACCTTTGCATTCTCTCATCTCTTGCCTCTAGTTCGCCATTCACCTGGCCGATGGCCAACCTTGAATCGGAGAACATTGTTATTGCCTTCTTCCCCCATTCTTTGCACCATGGACGTTCCTTCCAACAAAGCTTTATACTCGGCCTCATTATTAATAGCCGAGAAGTCCAATCTTAATGATTTTTCAATGGTGAGCTTCTAGGGTGAGATCAGGACAAGCCCCAACCCGGATCCCCTTTGATTAGCTGCCCCATCAACATATATCTTCCAACATAAAGGTGTTGGTAGCGAGATGGTGTCAACTAATTTTTCATCCATGTGCTATGTTTCTGCTATTTCTTCTAATGAAGGTTCAGCGAATTCAGCTACTAGATTCGTGAGGACCTAGCCTTTGACAAAAGTGCGAGGCATGTACTTGATGTCAAAAGCACCTAGGATGGTGCCCCACTTAGCAATTTTCCTTGTGTAATTAGCATTTCGTAGTACGGACCTGAACGGAAGTTGGGTAAGGACGATAACCGTGTGCGTTTGGAAATAATGGGGGAGTTTTCATGTGGCATGTACCACTGCTAAGATGGCCTTTTCTAGTGGTAGATAACAAACCTCTGCTTCTTGTAAGGATTTGCTTACAAAATAGACTGGCCGTTGTATGCCACTATCCACCCTGATTAGCACGAGACTTACTACATGAGGAGCCACAGTGATATAGGCGAACGGGACTTCATTTACCTCTGAGCTGGACATAATAGGTGGCCGAGATAAATATTCCTTAAGTTGTTGAAAAGCTGAAGCGCACTCCTCGGTCCACTCGAATTCCTTCCACTTATTCATTAGGAGGAAAAAAGGGCAGCATCTATCAGCTGATCAGGAAATGAACCGATTTAAAGTAGCAGTCATTCTAGTAAGCTTCTGGACCTCCTTAGGGTTCTGAGGTGGTTGCAAGCTGTTAATTGCCCTGATTTGATCAGGGTTAACTTCAATTTCGCGGTGAGTCACCATGTAACCTAGAAACTTGCCCGATCCAACGCCAAATGAACACTTGGAAGCATTAAGGTGTAACTTGTGTTTTCTCAAGATTCCAAAGATGTTTCCGAGATCACCTATGTGTTTGGACTCCACCTTGCTCTTCACCACCATGTCGTCTATATAAACTTCAATACTTTTTCCCAATTGTGGCTCAAACATTCTAGTCATCATCCTCTAGTACGTAGAGCCTGCATTTTTCAGACCAAATGGCATTACTTTGTAATGATAATTCTCGGTAGGGGTAACGAAAGCTGTTTTTTCTTGAACATCCAGAGCCAACAGTATCTGGTGATAGCCTTGGAAGGCATCCAAGAAGCTCATCCGAGGGTGGCCCATGGTAGGGTCTACGAGCTGATCTATCCGAGGCATGGGGAAAGGATCTTTTGGACATGCTTTATTCAAATAAGTGAAGTCCACACACACTCGCCATTTTCCATTTTACTTTTTTACCACCACAGTGTTGGCCAACCATTCAGGATAGAAAATCTCCTTGATAGCCCCCGCATGCATTAGCTTCGCTACTTCCTCTCGTATTGCATCTACGTGCTCCTTGGATGGATGCCGAGGTGGTTGCTTTTTAGGAGTAACAGATGGGTTGACATTTAGATGATGACAGATGAAATCAAGATCCACCCTTGGAGCCTCGCAAGCATCCTAAGCAAATACATCCACGTTCCCTTTTAGAAATTCTAACAACTTTTCCTTCTCTTCAATAGACAACTGAGACCTGACTTGAACGAACTTTTCAGGGTCATTGTTAATAACTACTTTTATTAAATCTTTGCATTTCGCCTCCTCGGCTAATTCATCAATGGGCGATGCCGTGCCTGCTAATTGCAATAAGCCTTCTTTAATGGGGGTTGGAGTCCCGGCTTCGTCCTAGTGCCTGATGGCGATTACCAAGCATTGCCTAGCCAAGGATTGGCTCCCTTTAACCTCTTCAATCTGCCCCTCGGACGGGTATTTTACTTTCTGGTGAAGGGTAGAGGAGACAGCCCCTAAGGTATGGGGCCATGGTCTTCCAACAATGGCTGTGTATGGAGAATATGTGTCCACCACAATGAAGTCTACCTCCACCATTTCTGAGCCGGTCTGTATGGGCAGCCTGATCTGTCCCTTTGGGATGACGACCTTCCCATCAAAACTCACCATGAGCGAGCTGTAGGGCGTCAAGTCTTCTGGTTTTAGGTTCAGCCCCTAATATAGATCGGGGTATATTATCTCAGCCCCACTGCCCTGGTCCAACATTACCCTCTTCACATCATACCTTCCGATCCTAAGGGTGACCACCAAAGCATTGTCGTGGGATTGGATCGTTCTGACCTTATCCTCGTTCGAGAAGCCCAAAACCGGCTGAACTTCTAACCTTGCCCTCTTTGCTTCTTGCCTCTTGTCCTTGGCGTGCAGTGGGGCTATGGACATTACTTTGGAAGGGCAGGATCTAGTTCTCCCTGGGGTGGCAAAGATGACATTAATTGTCCCCAAGGGAGGCCTTGTGGGGTTGTCTCTCCTGGGTTTTGGGTTAACTTGACCACCTTGGCTGCTAGAATGATGCAAGAGATGCTTAAGCTTTCCCTCTTGGACGAGTTGGTCCAAATGGTTTTACAGATTTCTGCAATTTTCTGTGGTATGTCCTTGGTCTTGGTGGTAGTGGCAGTAAAGACTTTGGTTGCGCCTCTCGGGGTTTCTTGCCATTTTATTTGGCCATTTGAAGTATGGTTCGTGCTTAATCTTCTCCAGCATTTGCTGTACCGGCTCTCGAAATACAGCATTGACCGCTTGAACATTAGCGAAGCCTGACTGTCTTGAAAAATCCCTTCGTGGCCTGTTGTTATATTTGTTCGACCTGAAATCCCTCCTCTCCGGAGGGATAACCTTCTCTTTTCCTTTTCCCTGTTGTTGGTCTTCCTCTACCCTTTTGTACTTATTGATCTAATCCATGAGTTAACGCACATTGATAACGGGCTTGTCGGTCAAGGATTTCCTTAGATCATGCTCGGCTGGAGGCCGAGCTTGAAAGTGCTGATGGCCACGTCGTCAAAATCACCTTCAATTTTAATGAACATCTCCCAATACCTATCTGAGTACGTTTTCAAATTCTTTCCTTCTCGCTTGCTCAAGGATAGTAAGGAAGCCAAAGGCTGAGGAACTCTCCGGCAAGTAACAAACTGGGAACCGAATGCCTCGGTGAGCTCTCTAAAGGAGCCAATGGATTCTGCTTTTAGGCCATCGAACCATCTTATCGCGACGGGTCCCAGACTAGATGGGAAGACTTTGCACATCAAGGTCTCGTCCTTGGCATATACGGCCATTCTCTGGTTGTATTGGCTCACGTGTTCCATAGGATCTGTTCGACAGTTATAAATGGTGAACATCGGCTGATGAAAACATCGAGGGAGTTTTGCATCTTCAATTCTACGTTTGAAAGGCGACCTGGAGATTTGGTTCAGGGTCTTGCTCATAGCATCATTTCCTACACCTCTTCATGGTGGGCTTTTACGATGCTGTTCACGATGGTGCTCTTCTTCGTAGGAGAAGGACTCGCTGGGCGGGGTTCGGTACCTTCGCATATAATTAACATCCCTTTCCTCATCAGAGGAAACATCATGGTTCGGTGATGCTCTCTTCCTCCGTGCATGATGTAAGTCCTTTTTCAGTTGGTCAATCTCCAGTTGCATGGCCCTATTGCTTTCGCATGGGAGATATGACTTCTATCTCGAGGTTAACCCCCGTCTGGATGGTTGGTGTGTACACTCCCTTCACGGTCACCTTGCTACTCGAGGTTAATGAAAGGGTCACCATGTTGGGAGCCCCTTGATTCTGCTGGTTGTGGACCTGGTTCGGCCATGGTTGATCATTGTTTTCACTGTTGCACAAGATTTCCCCACAGACGGTACCAATTGTAAGGACTCTTTTTGGGGCCCAAGTCTAAAGTGTACGAGACGTTGGCCCAACAAGCTCAATACAATAGAATTTGTAGCGGTGGGTTGAAGATCTGGGCTTTGATGAAGTTGGCAACTGCTATTATGGTAAATATGTTCAAATGATGATAGAGTCCATAATCTTGTATGAAGGTGGTATCCGAGGAGGTCAAAATGGGTTATCAAATCTGACAAAGGTCATTATAAATTCTCCTTTTATTGCTATAGTGTTCCTTTCTTTTTCTTCTGATCCCATTTTGTGGAGAGGTTCTCATATTATATAGTTCTCTTGGATCATCTTCACCTTACACCTGTCAACCATTTGGGTTGCTATTCGAGTACCTATCCCATCAGCCACTTCCTTTGACCTTCTGTGAGTTGTAGTTGCCAATGTAGTACTGTTCAGGGGTCTTCTCCATATAAATGCGGCTAGGAAAGTAGTTGCTGGGAATTTAATATGGTGGCAGCATCTTTTCCCTTAGATATTTATGGGTTCTTATCTCTTTTGTGTATGTGTGAAGATCATCCTTGTCGAGTAAATCTCTTGGAGGGTTACTTAAATTGCTAAAGTATAGAGCCGATCAGTATTTGATCCTACTTGAGAATGAGCTTCTCCTCGGACCATCTTCCTCTGTTAGGACATATGTGTTCACATGTTAAGAACATATGTCATATTTTATGTAAATTGGCTAATCCTTTGACAAAACGCACTATACTTGTAATTGGGTAGTTCTAGGTGTTTTTAATACTTCAAGAAACAAGGTTTCAAGATCAAGTGTTGAAGTCATTAAGTCTGTCCAAGAAAAAGCAAGTTGAAGTGCAGAATTTTTAAAGCTCGACACCTGCTCGATAGCTACCTCGACACCTGCTATCTGTCGAGAATTAAAAAGTCAGAATTCCAATATGATTTTCTTGGGATCCGTGAATGTGTTTTTGGGCTTTCTTTTCTTCTAACCCTAAACATATTTAAGGAGTGTTTTAAGAGCCGTCAACATAGACACAAGTTGCATAAGCATTGAGCAATCCTTGTTCAAGCAAATTGTGATCTAAGACGAAGTTCTTGACCTAGTTCATCTTCTTCAAGAAGTTGCTGTGTATTTTGCACCGTAGGGTTTTGTGACCAAGCATCTTCCTGATCTTCATCGCATAGGATGATCTGAAGAACTTTGCAGCCAACCTCTCTTCCTAAAGTTGGTGTTTAAAGTCGCGTACTGGGATCCGCGCATCTGGTTAGTCACGTACTTGGGAGCCGTGCATCAAAAGGGGGAACTGTCACTACAGATCAAGTCCGATTGGGTATTGGGGTAAGAGTTCAACTGTAGGTTGATAAGGTACTTGGGATTCCTTATTTGTAATTGCTTGATTTGATAATAGTGGAGTTTCGGGAGTGGTGACCTGAAAATCACCCGGTGGGGTTTTTGCCGTTAGGGTTTTTCCCCATTCGTGAACAAATCACCGTGTCATTTATTTTCCGCTGCATATTTAGTTATTCGGTGATTTGTTTGTGCTGCCACGTATTTGCATGTTAAATTGATTAATTAATAACTTGGCTAAATTAATTAATTAGTTTAAATCACAAGGGGTCATTCAGTTTGTGGCCTATCATCCTCCACTCTATCTTTCGTAGTTCTGAGCTCGGGACTCCTTTTAATTACTTACCCTCCTCAGACACACCATATTTCCAGATAAAACCCAAGGCCCAATATACGATCTTGGGCTTTTGTCCCCACATACTCAAAGTAGCAATTTTGAAAATTGGTTTTCCAAACCTTTAGAGCATTTGTATCAGCTGTGTAAAAATTCTTATCTATTTTAGTATAAGAACCTATATTTTTTATTTTATATACTCACTTTTCAAAATAGCTTACATCAAATTATCTATTTTACACTATATTTCATTGAAATATCAAATTTTCTTGATTTTTTTAATTGCTTCTCTTTCTTCACACACAACAACTACCATTCACTTTATTCCTTTATTCTCAAGATACGTAAAGAAAGAATAAAAAACTAAATGCAAAATGAATAGTCCTAGTGTAAAAATATATTGTTGCTATGTATAGTAACCGTGTAAATTTATATTAGCACTAATCATTTTTTTTTTTACGTAGCAATTGTGTATTTTCACACAACTTTACATGACTTGATGTGGATGAATTTTGAATTTAGTTGGCTAGATTGTGGTACTTTTTCTGTTATACAAGTGTTGATGCAAGTGCTCTTATTGTGACTTTAAATATAGAAAACCCACTTTTTCGCATTTTTACTAAACGCTTATATGTGGTTTTAAAAATTGTGTTTTCAAAACAGACATTTAAATATATATATATATATATATAATATATTTTAAAAACACACTTTTAAAAACAACTTATCCAAACAGATCTTAAATCTTTTTTTTTTTTTTTTTTTGAAAATGGGAATTCAAAACCTTCATTGTTATTTCCTTTTTATAGGTCTGCTTATTTATTTTGAGTTCTTGTATAAAACAATATTTCATTGTAATCACAAGGAAAGAAAAAAAGTTAAGATCATATCTATGAAGTTCTCTTTGTGCAGTACACCTTTAAGGTATGGAATATCATTAGAATTAAGAACGTGATAATCAGTGGTGGAGCTAGGATTTCAGTTTATGGGGGCAAGATTAAAAAATAAAAAAAGAGCCAAAAATTATTAATTGATATCAATAATAAAATTATATACAACAATAATTGTCATACAAAATCTATTAAAATTTAAATAATTGTAAAATAAATAAACAATTGTAAAACATTCCTGACGATCAATCATCAAAGTAAGAGATTAATCTATATATTTCAAGTTTAGACATTTAATTTGATTCCTCAAAATAAATTGAGAAAATAAATTTCAACTTTTCTTTCTCTATTCTTCTAATTATTTAAAATTTAAATTTATGATAAAAATCAAAATTTGAAACTATGAAAATGCAAGAAATGAAGGAGAAATAAATAATGGATGCTCTATTGCTTTAGTGCCATACAAGATATTATTATTATTATTTTGTGTAAAGTTTGAGTTCCACTTTGTTAAACTGAAATGAAAGGAAAGAAATTTGGATAAGTAAAAAGAAAAAGGATTGAAATTGGTCAAAAGTCTAAACAGGTTTGGTGGCCGTGGCATTTATTTTGTGTCAGGCTCATTGTTTAAAGTTGGAGGAGTTGTTTGAGTAATGTCACAAAATCTCATAATATTTTTGCAATAAATTAAAATATCAGTATGTCATTAGTCAAAATAAAATTAAAATATTTCTATTCTGAGATCAATCTCAACTAAAAATAAGAATGTTGTAAAAATATTGTGAGAATTTGTTGCGTTTTTAAACTTTCTCAAATAAAAATGTGTATCCTCTGGCTCCGCCCCTGGTGTTGATTGATAGTTCAGCTATGAGCACATGTACAATCTCTAACACGATTATTCCCATTCTCTTCACGATATTGTTTGGCATTCAAACCAAAATTGATTAGTATGCTCTAGTAGAGTTCATGGGTTAATCTCTAATTATTAGTTTCAATCATCATCTTGAAAGCCTAATCCCTACTATCATCTTTAATATGGTGTTTAATTACTTCAATGTAGACTTTTTTGCCATAGCATGATGTTAAACGTGCTATGATATTAATTGACGCGAGATAGAAACACAATGAGGCTAGATCTCCTTTGGCCAAGTAAACCCTTAAATCCAAAAAATACCACCTCGGCTTCTTATTATGGAGAAAAACATTGAATTTAAGTCACTAAAAAGAAGCAAAAATATGACATTTAGTAAATGTCTTAAACAGAGTCGAATCTTTTATTTCTCTTATAGTTGTATTTGTTTTCATTGATCAAGCTTGCTTCCAGCAACATCCACTATGAATCTGTATCTAACATCATTATACCCTTTCAATGGCTTTGTTGACATAATCCATCTTGACAACTTCAATTGGGGAACTCAGGTCCTTCTCTTTGCAGAACTCAAGCATCTCTTCTGTTTCCTTAACACTCCCAACGTAGCTCCCAGGAATTGTATTCCTCCCTGCACAAATTGAAGCAAACAAAGCAAATCACTCACTATTAGAACCCATAAAATGCAATAAATGTTTCAGTTTTTGTAAGAACTAGTCGCAGATCCACGCGATGCGTGGGAATAGATCATTATTTTATAATTGTGGTATAAATTATAATTTGTTTTCTAAATTTTGTTGAAGATAATTTTGTTCTCCATAAAAATTAAACAATTTCCAAAATTATTTCATCTTTCTAACTCTACCAATATATCATTCTATTATTTTGGGTTGCGTTTGATTGATATTATTTCTTTATGAGGTGGTCCATATTATTCGAAATTATGTTATATTGCTCTATGTTTTTCTATTTTTTTTTCTTGTGCAATTAAACTTTTTAAGTTTTGAATAAATCATTCAAATTCCTCATTCTCTTAAAGAAGATTATTATGATAATAAAAAATCATAGCATAATTGCACTTAATGTTACTCAAATAATTGATAGACACATTCAAATGCATAGCCAAGACTTTTTTATATTTTTATATAAATTCAAATTCTCACTTACAAAATATTCTCTTAAAGAAGATTATTATGATAATAAAAAATCATAACATAATTGCACTTAATGTTACTCAAATAATTGATAGACACATTCAAATGCATAGCCAGGACTTTTTATATTTTTATATAAATTCAAATTCTCACTTACAAAATAACTATGTAACTCAGACAAAAATCAAACCAAAACTATAATAGGGAGAGAGATTACTTGTGATGAAAAACTCGAAAATATAACACTAATACATATTAACCCAAAATAAAGTTATAAAAAATACAATAACTCGTCAACCTAAAGTAGAGTTGCAAGAAAGAATAAAAAATATATATATATATATATATATATAGAGAGAGAGAGAGAGAGAGAGAGAGAGAGAGAGAGAGAGAGAGATTTTTAAAAAATAAGATAAGAACAAAAAGAGTAAAAATATAAGATATAGTAATAAACATCAAATTATTCAAGTAATGTTATATAATATAATAGAGGAGGCCAAGATGTTAGTGGAAAGTTTTGTAGCAGTTGAGTACAGTTTTGTTCCAAGACAGTGTAATAATTTAGCCCATAAAATTGCTAGACATGCGAGACATGTTAGTGAGTATATGGTGTGGATGGAGGATGTTCCTCTACTGTAATTCATGCCGCTTTGGCTTCTTAATTAAATTCACAGTGCTCTTTCTCATAATAATAATAATAATAATATATTCTTATATACTATCTTTATAATGTAATAAAATGACATTTATTAAATCAAAGAAAAAAAAAATGCCATCATTAAAATACAAAACTAAATCACATCAATTTAAAGTAAAGTTCTAAAAAACATAAAAATTCATCAACTTAAAGTAAGTTTTGAAAACAGCTTACATTGATAATATGAGACCGAAATAATTCAATAACCTACAACAAAATGTTAATTATTCAATAACTGAAAATATACTTGCATTTTTTTATAGTGTAATATGAGGCTAGCCATACCACATCAACCACATTATAGGAAGTAAGAAATTGAAAAAATATATAAAAAAGAAGGAAAATAATTATGAAACTTTTCAATTTACAATTAGCTAATAATACTTTGGAAGAACTCATAATCTCAACCAAAGAAAAAAAAAAAAAAAAAAAAACTTAGAAACTCATATGGTTTAGGCATATTTGATAACTCAAAAGGATATGCATCTCAAAATTTGGCACGGTCATGTTCAATTTAGGCCAAGTATATATATATAGGTTCATTACTTCAGTTCAACACATAACAATGATAACATAAACAACAATTGAAATTGACAATTAGCGTGTGGTATACTTATGGATTTTCCAAAGTTGCATTACATCTGATAGTAATTCAGAATGCTTCATGAAGGTAGTAGCTTCTCAATCCTATTAGTTTTTCTTTTTCTTTTATCTTTAAATGAATGGCTATTGTATTCTTTTTTATCTTTATCTTTTTTTAAAAAAAATAAAATAAAATTTGCATCATTAAAAGATATTTCACTAACAAATTTACACGTCTACAATATGTTTGATTTATATTGTTAGCATTGTCTTGTTAAAGATTGTTGGATTGAAAAGAATGAATAGTTACAACTAATCCTCTGTTTTTGTAATGGCTTAAGTTTTGGATGTAATGATTTTTGACATGATAAATAAGAGTGATAAGGCTGGTACAAAAGCTCAAAGCTAATTGACTAACTGAATTAAAAAGAGTGAATAATTTTAACTAATCCTCTGTTTATATACTCTGATACAAAGAGGTGGGAAAATAACAAACTAACTAATCTAGCTAAGAAACTAACAAAAAGTCAATTACTAACTATCTTGGAATACACTTGTACAATAGTGATCACGTAGTTAGCTCATGACTTGAAGACTTTAACATGGTAGAGTTAACCATACTTTGCAACATAGTACGAAAGGTGTGTTTCAGTGTTTCTTTCTCAAAACCACACCAAGGAATATTCTAAAACAAAATTAAAGCATTCATAGATCCAAAATTTTTTCATTATTCATAAAGGATGAGCCATTGTTAGGTAAGGCTTGGTCAATTAATTAACATATGCAATCAAAGTGCCCTTTAGATCTAGAACTATGTCCATAGCCAGGACATATTTCAACCTTAACCAAACCCCAATCTCTCAAACCTATTAGGAATATCTTGCGCCTATATCGGGTTTCAGTACTTGTAAAGAACTTGCCACCATAGGTAATTGTATAGAAATTTCGTTAGCATGGGTGATCTACTCTAGTAATTTAAAATGCTTCATGAAGGTAGTAGCTTCTCTACTATAGAAATTTGATACATACATAGATTTCTCATCCCACAATCACAAAGGAAAGCTGCTACAGTATTGAAAACTCTAATCGAATTACCTTGGGTATACAACACAAAAGAGGCAGCAATAAAATGTAAAAAGGGAATAAAAAATATCAAGCAAAAGAATAGAGCACAAAACAAACTGGGGTTTAGAGATATCTCAATTGAATCATCTAGCTTCTGTTAGTATCTATATATTGTGAGGAGAGGAGGAAGGAAGACAGAGAGATTGTTGTTAGAAGGTGGGGAAGGGGAAGAAACTAAATTAGCATGAGAAATAGAAGGTGAGGGGACGAGGAAGGAACAAAATTTGACACGGTGAATATAGAAGTTAAGGTAGCTGTGGTTTTCAACAAAAGGGAAGGAAATACAAAACCTGTAACCGTGATTTTCAAAGGGGTTTCTATTGAAAATGCTTGGATTTGGGTTTTATGGTGGAACTAAATTTATAAGAAGTGGGCTAGTGGGATTAAATTTCTAAGAAGTGGGCTTTATAGTGGAAATAAGTTTGGATTTATTTTAATTTTATTAGCATTTTAAAATTAATAAAAACTATTTTAAAATTGTAGGAAAAAATTAGGAAAGATGATGGGAATGACATGGCTGCTAACGTGGTTTAACGTGAGCGTAGCAACATTAAATGCTACGCTTCAGCTTTTAGTATTATATAGATATAGATTATAAGTTCTTTGACATTAATTTTTGAGGCAAGACTTATGTACAGTAGTTAAGTGTTATTCTTTAGGTTTTTTTCTTAAGATTCCGCCATGTGGATTTTTTCTCATGCGAAGTAAGTGTATTTAAGTAGCTACATGGTTGAATCTTAAGAGGGGAACTTAAGAAACATCACCTAAGATACTATACTTAAGTTTTGTCCTAATTTTTGAGTAATGCTACAGCCACAAACTATTTTATATATTAACATTTTTACAAATTTTTGATGTGATAAACTTCTTATTGGTTTTTATTTAGGCCCACTATTGATATCACTTTTTCTTTTACCAATAACTACTAATCATATTAGCAGTTTGTAAATTTTTTTTACTATGTAGCTTTACTCTTAATTTTTAAAGATAAAGTCCAAGGGACAAAACACGACCACCAAAAACATTAATTACACAAAAAAAGATTCAATCTTTGACCCAAAAAAAAAAAAAAAAATGTAGTCTCCAAAATAGCATTACCCTAAAAAATTAGAAACCCAAATTAAAATTTCCAATCTTTGACTAAATTTGCGACCTCTAAATCCCAGTTGAAAAATAGAGAATCTTACCAAGCAAAACCACTGGAGTGAGAAACTGCAGAGGGGTATTAATAATACCTGGAGAGGATAAAATTAAAGTCAACGGACCCATTCTCTAAGAGTAACCAGAAGCGACGGTGTGAAATAAAGTGGATTGGTAAGAACGGATGAAACGACGGACGTTTTAGACGAATTAATAGGGAGACGGACGGATTCTCCATAGGGGACGGACTCCAACTAAACAAATAAAAGGGGAACAGATGGGAAAGCCACGTGGCACTCACATGGCTTAAGTAAACTCCAAGGAATCCTAAATGGAAATACCTTGCGCCCTATGATAGCCCTTAGTCAATGGGGACCTTATATGGAAAGAATCCCGTAAAGTAAGTACATTTATTAGGATCTTTTCTATATGTAAAGATCTTTCGGCCCAAGAAATAGAGTTGGTTTTACACTACTATAAAAACCCAATGCCTTTAGAAAACAAGGTACGCATAATTTACCCCAACTTTGGCACTCTAGAGTTGTGAGAAGTTCTCTAACTTAACCTTCAGAGGGTCTTTGGCCAGTACCGCACTGGTACTCTCTTAAGGTCTTCTTGTTTTGTGTTGTGCAGGTGTTGTCTTGAGTACGTAAGGACTGTGTGACTTATTGACGATTTTCAGCATCATCAGTTGGCACCGTCTGTGGGAAACGGTAACAACTTGTAAGCCGTACTATCACTTCCCAGACAAAGAGTTGCATGGTGCTTACTTGTTCGATGGCGACCACTAACAATGTTCAAGGAGACAAACCACTCACCCCTACCCTAGAGAGACAGGTTCAAACCCTCGTTGCTATCATAGAATGCCTCACCAAACAAAACCATGATCTAGAAGAGTAGCTGTGCCAAAAGAATGCGGGGCTTAAAACTTAGGAGGAGGATTAAGAAGGCACCAGCGCTGAGCGACGGGACCAAGATGGTCCGGAAGGTAGCAACACCCTAAGCAGACCAGAGCGACAGGACACAAGTCATCCATCTGCCACAGATACGGCTCCATCTCACATAGTCGCAGAGATGCAGATAATGAAGGAACAAATTGATTTTATGATGAACGCCCTAAGGGGACGGGTGTCTAGCGACCTTGATGATTTGGTCCATCGAACTGATTCACCATTCACCACATTCGTCACTTCGTTCCCCCCTTCCACTAAAGTTCCGTATGCTGCAAGTAGAAAGCTACGACGGATTTAAGGATCCCTTAGATCACCTGGAGTCTTTCAAGACCCTGATGCACCTGCAAGGAGTGGCAGACGAGATAAACGCGGGTTTGGTTCAGCAGGTTGACACCCAACTCTATTAGTACCTTTAAGGAGTTAAGCGCCCAGTTTGTCTCACACTTTATCAGGGGGCACAAGTATAAGAAGTCCATTGTATACCTTATGCGCATTAAGCAACGGGAGGATGAGACGCTGAGGTCTTACATAGCCCACTTTAACAAAGAGGCCCTTTCAATCGATAAAGCTGGCGACAAGATACTTGTGGCCGCATTCACGAATGGGCTACGGAAGGGTAAGTTTCTATTTTCTTTATACAAAAACGACCCAAAGACTATGTTGGATGTACTCTACAAGGCTACTAAGTACATGAATGTGGAAGACACCTAGCTGGCTCGCGAAGAAAAGCCCAAGAAGAGAGAAAGACAATAGGAAGCATGGTAGGACAGGGGGCAAAAAGATAGCCAGGACAGGAGATAAAAGGGAAGATAGACACTCCAAGCCTCCCACCAAAAGATTCTCAAGCTTCACCCCTCTAAACATCCCAATTGATCAAGTCCTGATGCAGATTAAGGATGAAGGAGCCCTGATATTCCTTGGCCAATTGAAAGGAGACCCTAGCAAGAGGTCAAGAAACAAGTACTGTCATTTCCGCCGTGATCACGACCATGACACATTCAACTGCTACGACCTAAAGCAGCAGATTGAAACTCTTATCAGGCAAGGGAAGTTGCAGAGGTTCATCGATAAGGAAAGGACAGACCAGCCTCAAGAACAGCCCGCCCGAAGAGAAAACGAGCGCCCTAGGCCACCTTTAGGAGACATAAGGATGATTATAGGGGCAATGAAAATTCAAGTTCTTCCAAGAAGGCGCGTAAGACCTACCTTCGGATGGTTTAGAACTTCCAACTGACGGGTTTCATCCCAAAGATAGCATGTATCAACAATCCCATAATTGGATTCACAGAGGAAGATGCCTAACGTCTTCATCACCCACACGATGACACACTTGTGGTCAACATATGTGTAGGGGACTACAACACACACAGAGTCCTTGTGGACAACGGGAACTCTGCTGATATCCTATTCTATTCGGCATTCCAGCAAATGAGGATTGGGAAAGAGCGGCTGATTCCGACCAATGCACCACTCAGGGGATTTGGAGGAACGAGGGTGCATCCCTTAGGAGCTATCACCTTGCCAGTGACGATCGGTGATTACCCTTAGCAGATTACCAAGGATGTCATGTTCCTGGTCGTTGATTGTTCATTTGCTTACAATGCTATATTGGGTTGCCCCACTTTGAATTCATGAAAGACCTGTTGGGAAATTTGGTTTTGTATCTCATACAAAACGCACAGCGGAAGCAACAAAACACGGATCTACTTCAATCATGAATGATAAACATGTAACCATGAATTCTAGAATAAAGAAAAAGATGCGTACCTTGGTGTGGTGAAATTCAAAACCTTGAAGATCAAACATTCTTGGGAAGACTTTTAATCTTCACTCCAATTCCACTTGATGCCCAAGATGTGTGTTCTCTCAATCGGTAACAAAAGGTTGATTAGAGAGTGACAAAAAACTCACATACACACCATTTGATAATGATGTTTCTCTCATCAAAAATTCTGAACGTTTTTCCCTTTTGTATCTAACCAATTATCTAATTGGGCTGGCCTTTTGGGCCTTTCCAATTGGGCTTAAAAGTGTGGCTTGGAGTGGGACCAAAAGGGACCAATAAGACACTAGCTCCAATGGGCCTTGGGTTTTTCTGTCAACTCTTGACAAGTCCAAAGTTACCATTAACTATATTTAATACCACTATATAAATATAGTTGCACTCTAGGCCTTATCAATAAATTATATCCCAAAACTTTATTGTACATGCAACCCCTTCATTAAAATATTCGTAGTAATACAAAGTCATGAAATGTTGACTGCCACTTTGTAGATTACTACATCTTAATCCTTGAGTACCCGGTTTAATCCTTTAAGTTATTTATAATATATTTATGAAATCCAATTCCATAAATATATACTTTAGTAACTCTTTACTAAAGTGGTTGGGCCCAACACTCTGAATAACCAAACCCATTAAACTTATCTCAAGGGAATATTTTATATTTCCGTTAAGAGATTATGAATTCCATCTTGAGAATATATGTTCCATTAACACTAAACGTGGTTGCCCAACATACTGAGATTTTGACCGTAACTTTAGATCTCACTCCTGATATATCAAAGCAACCTACATCTCATGATCAGGTCCATTATTCTCTCAGGATTTAGAGTTGATGTAAATAGAAGTCATGAGATTTATTATTCAATTGACAGTCATTTAGAGAATAATAAATCTCACAGCGGTCCAGTTCAATATGTCTTAACTCTTAAAACATATCAACATACCAACTAGAAGTCTTCACTTCCATGATCAAGACAAATCATCGTAGTTGATATGTTATAGTCTTCGCAGATGAAATGCCCAATTTCATTACCGACTACGAACTAACATTCTGAGTTTACAAAGAACTTGTGATTTATATCTTTTTGTGACTTTTCACATAAATCACATACTATGCATCTCATGGACTAAGATAATGTCCCATTAGTTCATAAATAATCTCATATGAATAAACAATTTAATTATTTATGACATGCCAATAAATTGGATTTTAGGGCACAAACCCTAACAAGACCATGACTTCAACATACTATTTGATGATCAAGTTCCCCACGGAGTATGGAGTAGGAAAGGTACAAGGGGATCAAGTAGCGACGCACGAGTGCTACATTGCCATACTAGAAATGGACGATCATTTGCAGACCATGTGTATAGAAGAACAGCAGAAGGTGGCAGAACTAGTGGAAGGATTGGAAGAAGTAATCCTTGACGAGTCTAAGCTTGAACAAATAACTAGGATCGGCACTCTGGCTAGTCCGCCAATTCGTCAAGCACTAACGACATTTCTGAGGGAAAACTAGGATATGTTTGCCTAGAGTCATGAGGACATGCCCGGAATTGATCCATCCATCATAGTCCACAGGTTAAACGTGTTGCCCTCATTCTCTTCCATTCGTAAGAAAAAGCAGGTTCGCGTAGGAGCGCGACAAGGTTATAGCAGAAGAGGTTCGTAAATTACAGGAAGCAGGCTTCATCCGAGAAGTGTACTACCCCGAATGGCTAGCCAACATGGTGATGGTCAAGAAAGCCAACGGAAAGAGAAGGATGTGCTAGACTTCATGGACGTAAACAGGGCTTGCCCTAAGGACGACTATCCTTTCCCACGGATTGACATCTTGGTGGACTGAACAGCAAGACACCAGTTGCTAAGTTTCATGGACGCGTTTTCTGGTTACAACCAAATCAAGCTGGACGAGGCTGATCAAGATAAGACCTCATTTGTCACCAGCCAGGGTTTCTTCTACTACAAAGTGATGCCATTCGAACTAAAAAACACAAGTGCTACGTGTTAAAGGCTGATGAACAAAATGTTCGCACATCAGATTGGGAGGAATGTGCAAGTTTACGTGGATGACATGCTGGTAAAAAGCATACGAGAGGATGACCACTTGAACGACCTCTAGGAGACCTTTGACACCTTGCAGTCTTATAAGGTGAAATTGAATCCAAGTAAGTGTGCGTTCGGGGTGACGGCAGGGAAATACTTGGGGTTCATGGTATCCCAAAGAGGTATTGAGGTCAACCCAGAAAAGATACAAGCCATAATGGAGTTAACACCGTCGAAGACTGTCAAGGAGGTACAGAGCCTGAATGGCAAGATAGCTGCATTAAACAAGTTTGTCTCAAGAGCAATGGATAAGTGCCTGCCTTTCTTCCATACATTGAAGAGGTCATTTGAATGGACGACTGAGTGCCAGTAAGCGGTCATAGACTTGAAGGCCTATATTTCTTCCTCACCATTGCTAAGCCCTTCCAAAAAAGGGGAAGAATTGTTCCTATACCTGGCCGTCTCACTGGCCGCTGTTAGCGTGGCTCTAGTTAGGGAAGAGAATGGGGTGCAAAAACCCGTGTACTACACAAGTCGAGCACTCTGAGGAGTGGAAGAGAAATACCCCTCGATGGAAAAGCTCGCTTTTGCACTAGTAACCGAGGTGCAAAAACTCAAGCCATATTTCCAGGCACACACTGTGGTCGTCCTAATAGACAAGCCCCTATGAAGAGCAATGAGTAGCCTTGAAGCTACTGGACGGATGGCATTTTGGGTGGTTGAATTAAGCAAATTCGACATACAGTATCGAACATGTATGACTATAAAGGGGCAAGTGATCCTTGACTTCATCGTAGAGTTCACTATCATGGAAGGCCAGGGGGCAGAATCGAGCACACAATGGAGCATCCACAAAGACAGATCTTCCAAGAAGTAAGCGGAGTTGGTGTGGTACTCTCCAGCCCGGAAGGGGATAAAGTCGAATGCATGGTCTGTCTTGATTTCCCTACGACCAATAACGAGGCAAAGCACAAAGCTTTGGTGGAAAGGCTGGATCTTGCCAAGGCAGTAGGAGCTGCAAATATGGTTGTGTACTGTGATTCCCAGGTAGTGACTAGTCAAATTAATGGTGACTATGACTGCAAGAATGATCGGATGAAGAAGTACCTTGAGCAAGTGAAGAATCAAGTAAGCAACCTCGAAGTAAAATTTGTTCAGATACCAAGGGAGGAGAATGAGAACGTCGACCGTCTTGCTAAAGTTGCATCAGCAGAGTACATGCTCATCCTTAGTCAAGTACTATCCTTCATTCAAATCTTACCATTAATAGATGGCATCAGTGTACAGGAAATAGGTTTTGAAGACTATTAAACGACACCAATAATCTCATACCTAAAGGACGGCGTGTTGCCTAACAAAAAGGAGGCTACAAGGAAGTTGAAGGTTCAAGTAGCATGTTTCATTCTAATTAAAGATGTTCTATACAAAAAGGGGTTTCTCCCAACCGTACTTGAGGTGTCTCATCTCCGAGGAGACAGATTATGTCATGCGAGAAGTCCACGTGGGAATCTGCGGAAACCATTTTGGATCACGGTCATTGGTACACAAACTAATCCGGGTGGGATACTATTGGCCTACCATACAGAAGGATGCCGTTGCTTTTGTCAAAGCATGTGACAAGTGCCAAAGGTTTGCCAACCTCATCCGGCAGCCAACAGAAGAACTCACTCCATTAACAGCCCTGTGGCCTTTCGCATAATGGGGATTGGACATTATGGGTCTGTTCCTGACGGAAATTCAACAGCTGAAATTTCTGGTGGTTGGTATAGACTACTTCACCAAGTGACCTGGAAGTCGAAGCACTGGCCACCATCACGGAGAAGAATGTGCAAAGCTTCGTATGGAAGAACATCGTCTACAGGTACTGTATACCCAGAGTGTGGGTCTCAGACAACGGGAAGCAGTTTCACAACGATGCATTCAAAGACTTTTGCTTACAACTAGGTATCAAGAATCATTACTTATCTCCTGCCCGCCCTCAGGCCAATGGACAAGTTGAAGTGACGAATTGATCCTTGCTCAAAATCATCAAGACCCAGCTCGAGGGGGCAAAGGGTATATGGTCGAAGGAATTGCCAAGCTTCTTATGGACGTACATGACGATGGCATGGACACCTACAGGAGAGACACCGTTTCGACTAGCATATGGAAGCGATGCAGTTATTTTAGCTGAAGTAGAGCTCACAAGCTACAGAGTAGGGAACCATCACGAGGGTAGAAACGATGAAGTAATGCGCTTGCAGCTTGATTTGGTGGATGAGGTCAGAGCAACGGCTGAGCAAAGGTTAGCACGATACCAAGACCTCATGGCCAAGCACTACAACTCCAGGGTCAAACATAGGGACTTCCAGGTTGGAGATCTTGTCTTAAGAAGGGTAACAGGTGCTGCGAAAGACACCTCCCATGGAAAACTAGGACCTAATTGGGAAGGACCTTATAGGATTGCATCATGGCATGGGAAGGGAACTTACCACTTGGAGACACTGGACGGGCAAAAACAGTTTCTATACGCATTTATCACAATAAGAGGTGTTATTCAGAAATGCCATGTGTATGCTACCTACATTCTTACATTAAGTCCATGATAGATGGACTCATCCCCAAAGGGTGAATTGAAATTATCTTGTCCACAAAGCGAATGGCTTCATCCCAAAGGGGTGGCTTATATTAGTAAAAGTCCACATAGTGGACAGATTCATCCTAAAAGGGTACTTATATTCGTCAAGATTACAAAGTAAATGGATTCATCCTAAAGGGATGACTTATGCTCATTAAATCCATTAAATGGATACATGATCATTAGTCCACAAAGTGGACGGGTTCATCTCAAAGGGGTGTCTTATATTAGTCGAAGTCCATATTGTGGACGAATTCATCCTAAAAGGGTGACTTATATTCGTCAAGATCATAAGGTAGATTGATTCATCCTAAAGGGATGACTTATGTTCATCAAGTCCACAAAATAAAGATGAAGTCCAAGAAGAGGACGGATTCACCCCACAGGTTGGGTTGAGATCACGGGGTCATCCTAAAGGGTGAATAAGTTATAACGTTAACATATAGCTTAGGTTGATGGATTCACCTCGAGGACTAATTCAAAACTACAAGTCCATAGGCAGACGAATATGCTACTTAGCCTACAAACATATACAACCTTCAAAAATGTGAATCATAAACCAAATATAAGCAATAGTTAAAAGCCTATAAAAAGGTATAAGACTACATAAATGACCCAAAATAATGGGCAATGGAGACATTGTCTTCACATAAAAAAAAAAAAAAAAAAAAATCTACAAAAAGTACAGAAGTTAAGCAAAAATGAATTTGCTACAGGTCAACCGGGGTCTCTTCATCCTTCTGACTCCCTTCAAGTGGATGGAATTCCTTTTCGACAGATTTAATCTGTTCATTCTGAGGGTCTGCTTCCTTGTCTACTTGAGGGTCGGTGGCGTTATTCCCAAACAGCTCGTTAGTGCCAACGGAGTCCGTAGGACGGGCGGGGGTTTGGCCTTTGGCATCAATGGTTACATGCGACAGATGAAGGTTCGGGAAGGAAGCCTTGACCTGACGAAGGCAATCATTGAAGCTGTCAGGGAAAGATCCGCCTAGCTCGGCTAGGAAAGCATTGGAGTCACGATACTCCTGGACTGCATCCTTCTTGGCTCGATGGAATAGCTTCTTGGAATTGGAGATTTCTTCCTCTTCATCCTTGAGCACTTTTTTCAGTGCCTCCATCTGCATCTCCGCCTCCTCCAGGAGCTTTTGGGTAAGAACTAGCTTGTTCTCCTGAACGACCTTTAGGCCCAAAGCTCCCCTTGCTTTGCTTCTGACGCCTTAGCCTTCACCCTCAGACAGTCCACCACTATCGCCTAGGACACGCAATGGTCCATCAGGCCTTTCATCATTAGCACACCTTGTAAGGACCAAAAACAAGGCCAGGAAAAAAAAAAAAGAGAAACAACATGACAGAGGGAATAGAGAGATGGACACATACTTAAGTAAGGCTGAAGAGACCTGTCTCCCCCATTACTTCCGTCGAGTGGTTGCCCAAGTCCTCATAATCTTCATCTTTTATGATGGATGAAAGCTGCTTCAGGGCATATTGAGGGTTTTCCCGAAAGAGGACGGGGCTTTTCTCGGTGATGGGAACATGACCCGTCATCAAGCCTTTACCTCTCTTGTGAACGGGCGGAGGAGGAAGCTACCCTTCATTATGAGTAACAGCGTAAGACCCTTTCACCACCTTAGGTTTTTTAGGTGGACGATCGTTCTTGTCAGATGGTTTCCTCTTGATGGACAGGTTGGACGTACTCGTTCCCTCCTTCTTCCTCGTAGCTGCTTGTTGCTTGATGTAAGTTGGACTGAGGAGTGAGATAAAACTACTATGACAAGAAAGTAAGATATGATGGACTTACGTTTGCGTGCTAAATGATCGTGGCGATGGGCAGCTTCGGTGGGTTTGGGACCCTCGCAGTACTAATGGATAGTATCCAAGGTAACAAGCTTCACCCAAGTCCTCTCCAACAACTCGATCTTAAAGATCCATTCAAGAAAACTCCACTGCTCAAGAGTAACCTCTAGATGGTCTCAAGCTACAAAAGGAGACGGTCAGGACATAATACAAAACTGATAAATAACAAAAAAATTTAAGACTGACGGACACCTACTAGACGGGGGCATTATGCCCCAACTCTTGTCCACTAGCATGAACTCTTGGTCATCAGGATGGCACATCCATACATTCCCCTCTAGGAATAAGTACCGACTCTTCTAATTTTTGTTGGAATCGAGGGTTTCACAAACTAACCTAAGGGACGACTTCCTTAGTAGAAAGTTGTACATTCCTCTAGGCTGGACGATCTCGGATGGATGGTAGCAATGGAAGAATTCCTCCACCTTCATCCTGTGTGCCCCTTTTGATAGAACCCCGTACAGGCGTTAGGGGAAATTTGGGTGACAGCCAACCCAAGATATTGGAGAAGGCGACGATGCAGAGCGCTTAATGGGAACCTCAGTCCTACTTTAAGCATTTGCTCGTACACTTTGACATCATATGCACCCTTGTAATAGCATTTTTCAAATTTGTAAGGTAGACAAATTGGTATGTTGACAGGGATCTGGAATTTTTCCCTAAGTGTGTCAAAGTGTTTGTGCTTGATTGTAGATCGAAGTCATTCACCGTTTACAATGGAAGAAGAATGAACTCCCTAAGGCCATTAGGACCTATGACAGATTAGGTTGGGGGTTCAGCATTGGCTATATTATGGTCACTTGAGTCATCCTCTGCCCGTTCATATTCATATCCTTATCCCCCTTCGTGGAAGGTGAGTTGGAGGACGGGATTCATCCATCAGAAGAGGTGCCAGGGTCATCTTGATCTGACGGATACACCTCATCGTAGCCCGCCCCGCCGTGAACACATGACTGGTCACTCGACGCCTCACTAGACATCTATCATCTACACATGACGGACAAACCCTAAGACTTTAATAGGTCTACAGACATGCAATACTTAAAGAAAAGCAAAACCAAAGTTAAGGCGCAGGATACTTACAGGTGAACGATGAAAAAGATAGAGTTGACGGAGAAAGCTTGGTGGATGGTTACGATGAGAAGACGGGGTATGTGCCTCTGGTAAGAGACGACAACACTCTAACTTGAAATTCGTGATGGAAAGTAAAAAAATGAAAGAGAGAAATGACATATATATAGAGGAAACGGCACGGGGAACGAAGGGACGCCTCGGTTCGAGTAAACCAGCCACTAATCAACATGACACGTGTCCTTAGTGCATTAAAGGCCCTTAGGCTAAGCTGTCAATCAAGGTGCATTCCTTAAAGGTTGAGTTAGATCATCACTGTAAGAGCTCGTCTGCCAAATTAGGTAATGAACTCATAGAGTAAAAGGGTAGCTAGAGAGGATAAAATTAAAGTCGACGGATCCATTCTCCAAGAGTAACCAGAAGTGATGGTGTTAAATAAAGTGGACTGGTAAGAACGGATGAAACGACGGACGTTTTGGACAAATCAAGAGGGCGACAGATGGATTCTCCATAGGGGACGGACTCCAACTAAACAAATAAAAGGGGGACGGATAGGAAAGCCACGTGGCACTCACATGGCTTAAGTAAACTCTAAGGAATCCTAATTGGAAATTCCTTGCGCCTTACGATAGCCCTTAGTCAATGGGGACCTTCTATGGAAAGAATCCCGTAAAGTAAGTACATTTATTAGGATCTTTTCTGATGGTGTTAAATAAAGTGGATTGGTAAGAACGGATGAAACGACAGACGTTTCGGACGAATCAAGAGGGACACTGGTGGATTCTCTATAGGGGACGGACTCTAACTAAACAAATAAAAGGGGGACAGATGGGAAAGCCACGTGGCACTCACATGGCTTAAGTAAACTCCAAGGAATCCTAAATGGAAATACCTTGCGACCTACGATAGCCTTTAGTCAATGGGGACCTTATATGGAAAGAATCCCGTAAAGTAAGTACATTTATTAGGATCTTTTCCATATGGAAAGATCTTTCGGCCCAATGAAAAGAGTCGGTTTTACACTACTATAAAAGCCCAATGCCCTCAGAAAACAAGGTACGCATAATTTATGATGGTAATATGAGTGTACACAGCGGAAAAATTAACGGATCTACTTTATTCACAATTGATAACATGTCCCATGTAAGTTTCAGAATATAAGAACAAGAAAGTGTACCTTGGTGTGGTGAATTTCAAAACCAAAGATCAGAAGTTCTTAGGAACACTTTCAATCTTCACTCCAATTCCATTAACGCCCAAGATGTGTGATCTCTCAATCAGTTATATGTGCATGTTCTAGAGAGAATTAGAGAGTGTTCAACACTCAAATATATATCAAATCATGCACTTGTGATTTTACAAAATTCTGTATGTTTCTCTCCTATAACTGATTATCTAATTGGGCCAGCCTTTTGGGCCTGTCCAATTGGGTTTTAATATGTGGCTTGGAGTTGGACCAAAATGGAACAAATAAGACACTAGCTCCAATAGCCCTTGGGCTTTTCTGTCAATTCTTGACAAGTTCAAAGTTACCATTAATTATATTTAATACTACTATATAAATATAATTGCACTCTAGACCTTATTAATAAATTATATCCCAAGACTTTATTGTACATGCAACCCCTTCATTAAATATTCGTAGTAACACAAAGTCATGAACGAAGACTGCCACTTTGTGAATTACTACATCTTAATCCTTGAGTATCCAGTTTAATCCTTTAAGTTATTCATTATATATATATGAAATCCAATTTCATAAACATATACTTTAGTAACTATTTACTAAAGTAGTTAGGCCTAACTTTCTGAATAACAAACCCATTAAACTTATCTCAAGGGAATATTTTATATCTCCATTAAGAGACTATGAATTCTATTTTGAGAATATATGTTCCATCAACACTAAATGTTACTGCCTAACATATTGAGGTTTTGACCGATACTTTAGATCTCACTCCTGATATATCAAAGCAGCCTACACTTCATGATCAGGTCCATTATTTTCTCAGGATTAAGAGTTCATGCAAATATAAGTCATGAGATTTATTATTCATTTGATAGTCGTTAGGAGAATAATAAATCTCACAGCGGTCCAGTTCAATATGTCTTAACTCTTAAAACATATTAACATATCAACTAGATGTCTTTACTTTCATGATCAAGACAAATCATTTTAGTTGATATGTTATAATCTTCGCAGATGAAATGCCCAATTTTATCACCGACTACGAACTAATATTTTGAGTTTACAAAGAACTTGTGATTTATATCTTCTGTGACTTTTCACATAAATCACATACTATGCATCTCATTGACTATATGATAATGTCCAAATATTCATGTTACCATTATTTAGGATAATAATAAAACAAATTTATTAATCACAACATTAAGTCATACATAATGTCATACATAGCATCATACAATAGGATTTAAGGGCACCAATCCTAACAATTTACCCCAGCTCTGGCACTCTAGAGTTGTGAGAAGTTTTCTAATTTAATTTTCAGAGGGTCTTTGGCCGGTACCGCATCGGAACTCTCCTAAGGTCTTCTTGTTCTATGTTGTGTAGGTGTTGTCTTGAGTACGTAAGGACTGTGTGACTTACTGACAATTTTCAGCATCATCAATACCCATCAAGATCAATTTCCCATCTAACTTCAACAAAGAAAGGTAAGGCTCAATAGGGTGAAACACAGGCACAGTGTCAATAATGTAATCTAGTGTGTCTGCCATTTCCTCCATCTGAGTGGCATCAGAGTTGACTAAGTACTCATCAACACCAAGATGGTCCGATGCCTCCTCTCTCTTCTTATTCGAAGAGCTTATTACTGTCACATGGTGGCCCATGGCCTTGGCTATCTTCACCCCCATGTGTCCCAATCCTCTAAGCCTCAATATCCAACCTCTCAACCCACTCTACTTCAACCCAAAGTGATTAAGTGGATTGTAAACTGTCACTCCTACACACAATAGTGGTGTTGCCTGTTTTGGGTCCATCCCATCTAGTATCTTCACCACAAACCAATAAATCAAAAGAAATAGGTTCTAGTTTTTTGGCACACCCATAGCTTTCTTGTATTGCAAGAAAGAAAGTTTTTTTATTTTTTATTAAATTTTTTTTTTTTATCATATTATTATGTGAAAGAAGTATGGTTGTGAGTATGAATTACTTTTGGTCTACAACCATGGCGCTAGCAAAGCCGCCTTGGGTGGGTTTGCCATCAATGTAAACATCGTTAAGGGACAAGATTGTCTTGTTGCAGTATTGCGGGATGTCGTTTTTGCATGGGTGGCAGTTTCTACAGCTTCCAATGATGTATCCCACTCCCACCATGTCTCCTGCTCTGAACTTGCTCACGTTTGATCCCACCTCAACTACCTCGCCTACCACTTCATGCCTGTTTCAGTTTCCATTAATAATGAATCATTAATGATAAAAGTTAATCAAATAAGCACAAAAAATGAGAGAAAAAAGATAGAATCAAATCATGACTAGCATTAGAAGATGGATATAAATAGATAAGTACATAAGGAAAAAAAGCAAGTGGGAGTGTATTTTAGTGTGTACCCAGGAACCATTGGATAGTTGGACTTGCCAAAATCATTCTTGATCAGATGAATATCAGTGTGGCAAATTCCACAGCAGATTACTTTGACGTTAACATCTTCTGGGCCAGTGTTTCTGCAGAAAAAAAGAAATATGTTTGATTGTGGGAGAAACACAGATAAAATTAGTGGAATATATGTGTCAAAAATTAGAGAAAAGAGAATTAAAGCTTGGGTTTGAGATGTTTACCTGAGAGTGTAGGTATATGGGGATAGAATTCGCGAAGGGTCTCTGGCTGCCCATCCTGTTGTAGTCCTTTCCGCCTCAATGCTACACTTTTTTTTTTTCTTCTCAAACACACAATTGTGAGAAAGAGAGAATGGGTGAGTGAGGCTGTGGAGGAATGAGAAAAGCTAGCATATATATAACCATGCAACGTACACTTACGCGAATACAAATCTTCTGTACCATTTTTTGTATTCCACTTTATGTTTCATTAATCATAATTTGTCATATGTTTATTTTTTTTTTCCATTTTAAACTTTGGCTATTATATAAAAAAAGTTAAATAAATACATAACAAGTTGTGATTGGTAGAATATAAAGTGAAATACACAAAATGGTATAGATAATTTGTATTCCATTTACGCACCATCTTACACACATTTTTAAACTAAAAATTGACTTGATGTCATAGTTTTTGTTTTTGTGCAAAAGTGGCATTTGCTTATGGTTGCGTGTAATAGACAGCACGCTATAATTAACGGGACCAAATGGAAGGAAATGAAAGCAAATGAGAAAAATTGACGTTTGATCATATTAGGCAGACATAAATCAGAAGGATCAGAAGGCAGAGAATAAGAAGAAAGGGAAGAAGAATAAAACGACACAACAGCTGTAAGTAGTATAAGTTAGTAGTTAAACTACAAGTAGTTTAGGTGTTTATTTAATTCAGGTTATGTCACACGTGCATTGTAACTGATCTTTACACGTGCAGTAACTAATTCCCTTATAATTTGGTTAGTTAGTTAGGCTCTGTTTTGAGGCTTAGGTTCAGAGTTTGGGAATCACTGTATATAACTCTATTTTGTGTCCAAATTCATTATTACATCAATTAGAGAAATGTCCTCATTTTTCTCGCTCAATTTCTCTCTCTGTGTTCGCACATTTTCTCATCCTTTATCTTTACATTCTTACATGGTATCAGAGCTCGAGCCTTCATCAATGGCGTCGAATATTCAAGCTACTCAGACTGGTTCATCTTCCTCTTCTCAGTGAGAGCTGACTCCAATGGAAGATCCATGAAGTCCATTTTTCTGGCATCACGGTCAGACACCAGGTGCAATTCTGGTTACTTAACCATTAACTGAGGATAACTAACCTATGTGGTCCAGAGTAATGAGAATGGCTTTGGATGACAAAAGCAAGCTCGGATTTGTTGATGGTTCTGTTGATGGTTGTCAATGCTTCAATGGCAGTCACACCATTAGAGAAGCAAGCATGGTCCAAGTGCAATTCAATGATCACATCTTGGATCTTGAATTTAGTTTCTCCTCATCTTACTGCTAGTGTGATTTATAAAGACACTGCATTCGAGATGTGGAATACTCTCAAGAAACGATTATCTCAAGCCAATGGACCAAGGATTTCTCAACTTCAGAAGTAAATCTCAACTATGATGCAAGGTGCTGCTATGATAACAAGTTTCTTCACTGATCTTTAAGCTACTTGGGATCAACTGTTGAATTTCAGGCCTTTACCATGTTGTTCATGTGGTAAGTGCACCTTTGGTGTGAATGATAAAATCGCAACTTTTCAACATCAAGATTCTCTCATGCAATTCCTAAATGGCTTGAATGATTCTTATTCTTAAGTCATAACACAAATTCTCATGATGGAGCCTAGTCCTTCCATTGATAAGGTATTTTCCTTAGTGATTCAAGAGGAAAGGCAAAGGTGTTTGGGTTTTACTGTTGCTCCTTCGATTGAATCAACTGCTCTTGTAGTCAAGAATTAAGGATTCAATCAAGGAAATTCATTCCTAGGGTACAACAACAAGAATTTCAAAGGAAATAATGCAAAGGGGAGGCCTATGTGTAGTCACTGTGGGAAGCTTGGTCATGTTATGGAGAAATGCTACAAATTGGTAGGATTTCCTCTTGGTTACAAGCATAAAGGAAGAGTAGCTATGGCCAATCAAGTCTTGGTTGAAGATGATAAAGGCAATTCTAGCAATTCTGGTACTCAACAGGTCAATTCTTTCCCCTTCACTTCAAAGTAGTATCAACAACTGATTTCAATGCTCAGCTCTCATGCATCCACATCTAGTGGTACTAATGATCCCTTACACTCAGCCAATTTTGCTCTTTCAGGTAATGTGTGTAATGCTTGGTCAGATTTTGTTTCCTTAGATTTGCATCATTCAGTTTTTACTGTTAATCTTGCCAATAAAACTGCTTATGGTAATGATGTATGGATTCTTGATACTGGAGCCACAGACCACATAGTCCATTCCTTATCTTTGTTTACACATATCACTAGTTCCATTTCAACATTTGTTCAATTGCCTAATGGTGAAAAGGTCACTATTACACATATAGGTACAATTCAAGTTACTTCAACCTTGAAACTTGAAAATGTGCTATGTGTTCCCTCTTTCACCTTCAATTTGATCTCTGTTATCCAATTAACCAAAACTCTATCATGTTGCCTTGTTTTTCTCTCAAATTTGTGCTTTATACAGGACCTTATTTGTTGGAAAACGATTGGAGTGGGTGAATTACATGACAATTTGTATCTGCTGCACACAAAATCATCCTGCAAGTTTGTTTCAGAAGCTTCTTCAATTCTTGAGTTTTTTTTTCAATCTTTTGTTAATTCTATGTCAGATTCTGTGTCAACTCCTAGTGTTACTAAGCCATACCTTTGGCAGATGAGATTAGGTCATGTTTCTGGTAATAAGCTTCATGCTTTACACAGTTATATTCCTAATGTTCACACCTTTCATAGTAATAAAAACTGTGTTCTTTGTCCAATTGCAAAATAGAAAAGACTTCCATTTCCTTCCTTTAATCATGTTTCAAATAATGCTTTTGATTTGATCCATTGTGATGTTTGGGGACCATTTGCAAAATTCACTCATGATGGATACAGATACTTTTTTACCATTGTGGATGATGCCATTAGATCCATATGGGTTTATCTCATGAAATCAAAATCTAATAGTAGATCTTTGCTGATTTCATTCTATAACATGATTAATACACAATTTCATGCCAATATCAAGATCATTAGAACTGACAATGCTCATGAATTTTTCTTAAAAGATTTTTATGCCAACCATGGCATTATCCATCAATATTCTTGTGTTACAACTCCACAACAGAATTCAGTTGTGGAGAGGAAACACCAGCACATTTTAAGCATTGCAAGGGCATTGAATTTTCAATCTAATGTTCCTATTTCTTATTGGGGTGAGTGTGTGTTAACAGCTGTTCACATTATAAATAGGTTGCCTTCCAAACTTTTGAACCACAAAACTCCTTTTGAAAAACTCTATGGCAAACCTCCTTCCTATGCTCATTTGAAAGTCTTTGTTCCCTATGTTTTGCCTCTACTTTGTCCCATAACAGATCAAAATTTGACCCAAGATCCTCTTCTTGTGTTTTTCTTGGTTACCCCTTTGGTGTTAAAGGTTACAAGTTACTTGATTTAACTACTAAAAGGATTTTTGTATCTAGGGATGTTCATTTTCTTGAAATTGTTTTTCCTTTTGTTTCACCTTCTCATTCCTTTTCTCCTCACACTAGCATACCTTTACCTCATATTTTTCCTTCAGTGGCTCAACCATTTACTTCCTTGTTTGATTTTCCTTTTTCTAATCCTTCTGCTTCCCTTCCTTGGGTTCATAATCCAGATAGTCTTTCTGCTATTGATATCCCTTCTAGTCCCATTCTTCCTTTAGATGATTCTTCCCATTCTATTCAAGCTTCTGTAGATTTACCTATTGACAATTATGCAGATTCACCAACCTTTAATCCATCTCCATCTATTCCACCTGTCATTCCTTCAACCATTGCACCATTTGCTCCTTTGAGGAAGTATTCCAGGGTGTCTAAACCACCAGCTTACTTAACTGATTTTAATCGCAGCACAATTGTTAGTGATAATCTCACTTCCTCTCTCTTTGCCAACAAGTTAGGTATACACTATCCAATATCCACTTACCTTAACTCCTCAAAATTGTCCTCCAATTATGCTCATTTTTGTTCCCTCATTTCTGCCATTCCTAAGCTTACTTCTTACCATGAGGCAGTCAAGGATCCTAACTGGCAGGATGCTATGGCATCTGAAATTGCTGCTTTGGAAGCAAATCAGACCTGGACCATTACTCCATTACATACTCATAAAAGGGCCATTGGATGTAAATGGGTTTATAGGGTTAAATACAATGCTGATGGCTCCTTAGACAGATACAAAGCTAGGCTTGTTGCCAAGGGTTTCACTCAACAAGTTGGTTTGGACTTCACTGACACTTTTTCTCTTGTTGCTAAGCTCACTACTGTCAAAACTTTGCTTGCTATTTCTGCTGTGAGAGGTTGGCATTTGGTTTAGCTTTATGTGAACAATGCTTTTCTTAATGGTGATCTACATGAAGAGGTCTATATGCAGCTACCTTAAGGATTTCATAGCAAGAGGGAGAACCTGGTTTGCAAGCTTAACAAGTCTTTGTATGGTCTCAAACAAGCATCAAGGCAGTGGTATTCCAAATTCTCCACAACCATTTTGAAGTATGGATTCAAGCAATCAAAATCTGATTACTCTTTGTTCACTAAGAAGTTTAATTAGACTTTCATAGCATTGCTAGTTTATGTTGATGACATCCTAATTGCAAGTAATGATATTCAGGAAGTTGAAGATCTCAAAAGCTCTTTGAATCATGACTTTAAGTTGAAAGATCTTGGTAATTTGAAATACTTTCTTGGTCTTGAGGTGGCTAGATTAGAAAAAGGGATTTCATTGTGCCAAAGAAAGTATGCTTTAGGGGTTCTTAAAGATGCTGGTTTGATAGGTTGCAAGCCCAGCAAAGTGCCAATGGAACAAAACTTGAAGTTAAGCAAATATCAAGGAGATTTATTGCCTGATCCTGGTGTTTATAGAAGGTTGGTTGGGAGGTTGCTATATCTAACTATAACATGACCAGACATCACATATTCAATCCACAAACTAAGCCAATTCATGGCTAAGCCTAGAAAACCATATCTTGATGCAGCCTACAAAGTATTGCAGTGCATTAAAGGGTGTCCTGGTCAAGGCATTCTCTTATCATCAAAATCAGATTTACATTGAAAGCCTACACAGATGCGGATTGGGCTTCTTGTGTGGACACTATAAGATCCACTACAAGGTTTTGTGTGTTCTTAGGAGATTCATTGGTTTCATGGAAATCTAAGAAACAATCTATAGTTTCTAGATCCTCAGCTGAGGCTGAGTATAGAGCAATGGCTTTGACAATTTGTGAAATGACTTGGTTAATGGCTTTATTGAAAGATTTAGAAGTTGCTCACCCACAACCTGGCATGCTTTTCTGTGATAATCAGGTAGCAATTTACGTTGGTGAGAACCCTGTCTTCCATGAGAGGACAAAGCATATAGAAGAAGACTACCATTTGGTTAGAGATAAAGTGCAAGACAAGGTGATATGTTTGCCCTTTACTCCTACACATACACAGCTAGCAAACTTGTTTACCAAAGCACTTAGCAGTCAACAGTTGAGGTTCTTAATTTCCAAGATGAATGTATTAAACATACACAGCACTGAGTCTCATCTTGAGGGGGAGTATCAGGCAGACATAAATTAGAAGGATCAGAAGGCAGAGAATAAGAAGAAAAGGGAAGAAGAATAAAATGACACAACAGCTGCAAGTAGTATAAGTTAGTAGTTAAACTTGGTGTTTATTTAATTCAGGTTATGTCACACGTGCATTGTAACTGATCTTTACACGTGCAGTAACTAATTCCCTTATAATTTGGTTAGTTAGTTAGGCTCTGTTTTGGGGCTTAGGTTCAGAGGTTGGGAATCACTGTATATAACTCTATTTTGTGTCCAGATTCATTATTACATCAATTACAGAAATTTTCTCATTTTTCTCTCTCAATTTCTCTCTCTCTGTTCGCACATTTTCTCTTTCCTTTATCTTTACATTCTTACAGATCATGAGTCTCTAACTCAAGAGAACAGTGGCGTAAGTAAGGGTACGGTATGTGAACTCCGGTTGGTGGAGTGATCCATTGCTTTCAGGTTCCAGCCACACTGCCACTTCGTCTACATCCACAAGATAAAAGGGTTCCTTTTATCACCTGAGGCCGCAAAATATTTGTAGTGGTAGAAATTAAGCCCTCAAACTCTTCACCTTGCAAGTATGAGGTTTATAATTGATTCGAGCATTATAATCTAATATTATATTTTTAAATCTTAATTTTAAGATATAACTATATTTTTATGTAACTTATTATTTTCAAGTAAAATAAACTAATAAAATTAATTTACTTCAGACGGACCCTAATAAATTGATCACTTTTATACGTCTTCATCTTCCATTGATTTTTATGTGGAGTGAAATTAATTCTAAAAGAGACTTTGATTAAAATTGGTGTTCTATAGAAATAAATTAATGAGCTTTTCTTATTCACAAATGCAAGCACTACAATTTAATTGTAAAAGTCTAGTATGGATGCGTGATACCGTGATTTGACATGATTAGTGGATGAAATGTATGAGAGTTGATGCATGTGAATATAATGTTATTGAGTTTTTAGTATGAGTGTATTGATTTCAAAGAAATGTAACTAGTTTGTAATTCTTTGTGCATACACGAATACATTTAAGAACAATAAAAGTAAGATATATATTAAATAATTTAAAGAAACCCATGTAAGGATATTTTAGGTTAGAATATGTCAATTATTTATTTTTGATTATTTCATTATATTATAAAAAAAAGATATAGTTCATTGACCTATTTATATATTCAATTTTTTGAACAAGGTAAAATTTTGAATGAAAATTATATTTGAGTTAATAACAAGAAAACTATGTAAGGATATCAATTGTTAGAATATAAAAATTGTTTATTCTTGATTAATTCATGATATCTATGTATAAAAAGCACGAATGCGCAAATTTATAGTAGCTACAGTGCTTTTTTGGTTTGTTTAATTGGTATTGTAGCTACAGTAGCTATAGTGCTTTTTTTTTTCCCCCCTGGGTAATATTATTCGGTTAGTTGACTCAACTCTTTTTTATTTATTTATTTTTATTTTTATATACACTTATGAGACCTGTTTGTATATATAAAATAATAATATATTAACACAACAAATTGTCACAATATTTTTACAATTATTAAGGTGTTAATTCCTTACAGGTCAAAATAAAATATCATATTGGAACTAATCACAATTACAAATGAAGGTATTGTGAAAAAAAAAAAAATGTTACATCCACAACATTTCTCATTACACTTTCATAACAAATCATAATTAGTAAATTGTTATTGGTTATAATTTAAACTTACCAATGAAATTACTTTTTTTTTTCCAATCAATAACAAATTATAATAATCTACTACTTATGATTTGTTGTGAAAATATTGTAGACACAGAATTTCTTTTGTGAAAATGTTAAGACATGTTGTTGTCGTCATAATATATTCACAATTGCTGAAGTGTCAATTCTTAACAAGTCAAAATAAAATATAATAAAATTATAAAGGTATTATTATTATGAAAATGTTGTACCATTCTATTGTATTTCTGGAAATGGTTTTTGGTTTAGCCAACTTTGTTGAGCCAAAATTCATTGTTTTGCAGCCAGTTCTCTTGGGTTGACTTTTTGTATTTTTATCTTTACAAAGAATTTTAAGTAAAAACACACTTTTACACACCAAACATCAAAAACTTAAGATAAAATCACTTTTCATCCTTTATATTTGGTGTAGTTCACAATTCCTCCTTAAACTTTAAAATCAATCAATTTTTCCATTAATATTTTAAAAAATAGCAAATATATCATATTGTTATTCTCTCAGTTAAACCTTGATGAAAGTTTATGATTTTTAAAATATTCTATTGTGTAATGTTTGTGGTGGGCCTTTTTGCGCCTTTGGGCTAGACTGCTTTCTGCTACACTGTGGCCTAAGTGTTCTGGGTAGGAGAGTTAGGACCGGTCCAATTGCAACTCACCTTAGTTTGGCTTATGCACAAACTATGCCCCTTTTTGCTAAAACTTTGGTCACATGCCCATGGCAAGCGAAACTGCTACAAAGAGTTATGACAGACAGATACAATGGGACAATAATAAAGGTAACACACTTGCTGTTAGACGAAACAAAAATATTGCAAAAGAGTTATGGCAGATAAATATAATAAAACAATAATAAAAGAGATGTGTTTATTGCTAGGCAAAACAAATAAGGGACCCTAAATTAAAATAAGAAAAAGAACGATATAGCAACAAGGAACACATTATAAGTGAAATTGCAAAGACAAGAAAGGAAATAATAATGATAAGTAATGAAATCAAAGAAGGAAAATGTTAGTCTGCCGTGTTTAGTTGTGTTACAGGGACTAATTCTAAAGAAGGAACCACTTCCTCAATGTGGATAACCTTGTAGGAGGATCCTGCTATAGGAATTATCCATTTTGAATGGCTTATGCCCTAAGCGAATCCTTTATCCCCAGTAGAGGGTAGGCTTTTAAAGGGAGAGAAGGGATTAGCCTATTGGTGCATGCCTGCAATTCCACACTCTCTGTTTCTCTTCCTGATTCTCTTTTTTCTTTTTTCTCCGTTTTGTTACTTTAATTCTTTCCCACTCTTTTCTTTCTTTCTAAGTGCTTACTGGTGTAGTGTTATGGTGATGGTGGTGCTGTAATTCTCTCCTAGTGGTTACTACTATTGCGATGATAATACTGTGCACGGCGAGAGCCCTTTATATACTGCTTGCCATGACTGGTTTTTACTATTTTAATCTTTAACTACTTTTGTCTGGATTTGGGTATCCTTCCTGACCACCCACTGGTTTGTCAACTACCCAGCTACCACTACTTACCTGTGCTAGCTGTGCCACTCCTTGTTACAAAGAAAATTGTTTTGTTTGCTTGTTCATTGTGGCATTCTTATCAACCATAGTGTGGGTATTCTTTCTTGCTATCCTTTATGGCATGCACTTAGTGGTTCTAACTCATCTTTCCCTCTTTTGGGTGGTATGTCATCTCAGCAAGACATTTCCCCTAAAAGAGTTTGAGCGGGAACCCCAAAATAGGCTTTCCCTTCTCCCCACAGCCAAACCATACCCTCTCTTATCTCTGACTCATGACCCACCACTGCTGTATTGGCTGGGAATAGGTTGGTGGTGCCTCAACCTTGTGCGTGCTCTACTTCCGTGTGTGTCCAAAGCTTGTCTATTGCTCATGCGTTTGCCATGGACTGAAGGTTCGTCTGCACGTTCTGCCGCCGCTCATTCTTGACCTCTTGTGGCGTGAATTTTTTTCTGATCCTCTATTCTTTATGGCTTGCTTCCTTCAAGGGCTGGGCCTTTCTTGATTATGGGCTTTTCTCCTTTTTAGCCCACTGTTTGCTCCTTTCGTTGGCTTACCAGTATTCCTGCCAGGGCATTCTGTTATTCCTACTACAGCGCTATTTGATCCATGCTTGTTGGGCCTCTTTCGGGCCTACTGTATACTTTTCTCTCAATTGGTTACAATGACCTAGTATGGTCATTGGGTTTATACTTATACTACTTTGGGCTTTCTTGACCCATTACATTGCTTGTGGGCTCTTTTGGCCCATTTCTTTCTCCTTGGGCATCCTTAGCCCATTTGCTTTCTTTGGGCGTCCTCGGCTCATTTTCTAATTCTGCATTCCCATGTGCTTTTACTAACTCTTTTGGGCTTCCCTGGTTCAATTACCATATCCTTCATCCTTGCGGTTCATGGGCTTTCCATCAACTCCTTACTTTCTTAATTCATTACTTCGGGCCTGCTGTGGCCCATTTTTACTCTTCTACGTCACATATTGTCCATGGGTTTACTACTTCTTTCTCTGAGCTTCTTTGGGCCCATTTACTTTCCTTAAGGCCCATTTGTTTACTTTATGGGCTTATGACCCATTATTCCTGCCACTCGAGCTTAATGGGTTTTCTCTCAATCCTGCTAACTCTTTCCTGCCCATATTGATGGGCTCCTTCTTGCTATTGGGTTTTTCCAAAATGAGTATTAACATTTAGCCCCCTGAGCATATGGAGTGCTCTTGTAGTTTATATGCTAACAAAAGACTTTCTTCTCCCTTCTGTCTTTCCTTCTTCTTTTCCTTCGCGGGCTTTTTCTAACTGTGGGCCCCTTCTTATTATTTTTGTTTCTTCTTGCCATGAATAGTGTTGTCTCTTCGAATTCCCCAGTTTAGTAGTTATTCTGAAACACGACCTTCGCTTTATTAATTCCATACCTTATCCAGCGGGTGACCCATCGCATCCTTTCATGTCAGCGTTAATGACATTGGTACTTAAGAGAGATTCCTTTCTCATTCCAGACAAAAACACTTTCTCCCTTTTCCTTTCTTCACCGCGTCCTCTCTCTCAAACACTCTCACCCACTTACTCTGATAAATCATTTCGTCATGACGCCGGCAAAAGGCAAAGGTTCTTCTCGTCGTAAAGGGAAAGAGATTGCCTCTAATGATCCTACCACGCGGGATATAGGCAAAGAGGCTGCCCACTCCTAATCGGACCGTTCTGATAAGGAGGAGGCACGACGCAATCTCGATAGTGAGTGCGCTCCCCTCATAAACCCTTGGTACAATACTCATGCCCATTTTTCGAAAGTCCCTAGTGAGTACACGCTGCCGCCGCTGGGCCGTGTGTGGCTTGCCCTTTGCCATTGTAACATGGATATATCTTGGGCTTCGTTGGCTTCTTCGATTCCAGATCTTGTTATCCGCCAAGGTATTTCGCTCCCCGTGCCTATTTTCTTCGAATTTAGGTCGGGTACTACTTTGGGTTGGAAGGAATGGGTGGACAACGAGTTATCCGACAAGGGCTTCACGGTGGCGTTACAGTAGGCCGGTGTGTTGAGGGCCATCATTTCATTTTTGCTTAACTTCTGTACTTTTTGTAGATTTTTTTTTTTTTTTTTTAATGTGAAGACAATGTCTCCATTGCCCATTATTTTGGGTCATTTATGTGGACTTATACCTTTTTATAGGCTTTAACTATTGCTTATATTTGGTTTATGATTCACATTTTTGAAGGCTGTATATGTTTGTAGGCTTAAGTAGCATATTCGTCTGCCTATGGACTTGTAGTTTTGAATTAGTCCTCGAGGTGAATCCATCAACCTAAGCTATATGTTAATGTTATAACTTATTCACCCTTTAGGATGACCCCGTGATCTCAACCCAACCTGTGGGGTGAATCCGTCCTCTTCCTGGACTTCATGTTTGTTTTGTGGACTTGATGAACATAAGTCATCCCTTTAGGATGAATCAGTCTACCTTGTGATCTTGACGAATATAAGTCACCCTTTTAGGATGAATTCGTCCACTATGTGGACTTCGACTAATATAAGACACCCTTTTGAGAAGAACCCGTCCACTTTGTGGACTAATGATCATGTATCCATTTAATGGATTTAATGAGCATAAGTCATCCCTTTAGGATGAATCCATTTACTTTGTAATCTTGACGAATATAAGTACCCTTTTAGGATGAATCCATCCACTATGTGGACTTTGACTAATATAAGCCACCCCTTTGGGATGAAGCCATTCGCTTTGTGGACAAGATAATTTCAATTCACCCTTTGGGGATGAGTCCATCTATCATGGACGTAATGTAAGAATGTAGGTAGCATACACATGGCGTTTCTGAATAACACCTCTTATTGTGATAAATGCGTATAGAAACTGTTTTTGGAAAACGATAAAAATAAATTAAATAAATAAAATGTTCTTCATGCTTAAAAGAAACCGTAGATAATAAAAATATAACTAAAAACCAATAAAATGGAAATGAGGAGTATTGTCATCCATGCTGTCTATTGGTAGTACTTCTTTAAGTGCTCCGTGTTCTAGGGGTGGTGCAACTTTTGCCCGTCCAGTGTCTCCAAGTGGTAAGTTCCCTTCCCATGCCATGATGCAATCCTACAAGGTCCTTCCCAATTAGGTCCTAGCTTTCCTTGGAAGGTGTCTTTCGCGGCACCTGTTACCCTTCTTAAGACAAGATCTCCAACCTGGAAGTCCCTATGTCTGACCCTGGAGTTGTTAGTGCTTGGCCATGAGGTCTTGGTATTAGGGCTGTAATCGGTTCGGTTCGGTCGGGTTTTTTTTATCTGGCCAACCAAAACCAAAATTTTCGGTTTTTAAAAGTCTCAACCGAAACCGACCGAAATAGTTGAAAAACCATCGGTTTTGGTTTGTCTCGGTTTCAGTCGGTTTTTCGGTAGGTTTCGGTTTTTAGGCATGGATTTTGGGCCAGTTGGGCCTCTGGTTTTTTTTTCCAAAAATTTTCTGTTTGGGCTTTAAAAAAAAAAAAAAAAAAATCAATATTCAAGCCTCTTGTTTAAAGGCAATCAGCCGAGCTAACTTTAATAAAGAAATCAACTAGCACAAGCAGCCAAGCACATGGTCTATTGATTTTTTCAAAACCTTAACTTTATTTGCATATAAAACATTAAAACTTGAAAAAATAAACATCTTGATCTTATGTTGTTTCCACAAAACAGAGATTCACTATTTTCAAAACCTAAAACACAAAATAGAGAGAGTATTTTCAAAACAGAGACTCACCGTGAGATGAGAAGCCAATGATCAAGCCGGTGTGTGGAGGTGGCGGCAGAGGGTGGTTCGGCGTGAGGTAGGGACTGTGGAGTCCTCCACTGTCTAAACCAAAGTCTGAACGTGAGAGAGAGTGGGAAGTGTAAGAGTAAAACACAAAACAGAGAGAGAGAGTATTTTCAAAACAGAGACTCACCGTGAGATGAGAAGCTGATGATCAAGCCGGCGTGGGGGGGGGGGGGGGGGGGTGGCGTGTGGAGGCGGCAGCAAAGGGTGGTTCAGCGTGAGGTAGGGACTGTGGAGTCCTCCACTGTCTAAATTGAAGTCTAAACGTGAGACTTAGAGAGAGTGGAAAGTGAGAGTTAAAACTGAAAAGTGTGGGGTATGCAGGGTTTCCAACTTTTGATTTTATACTCTAATTAATTTTAGTTTAATTAGTTTAATTAAATATTTATTTAATTTAATTATAAGTGATTAATCTTCTTCTTCTTCTTCTTCTTCTTCTTCTTCTTCTTCTTCTTTTTTTGGTGCCTAAAATGGGTGTTCATTAAAAACTAAGAAAGCTAAACATTGCACCTTGACTCATGTAGAATGATAAAGAAGAAAATATGAATGACAAAATTTTCATTATGTATGGTTGAAGGTATTTGATGAAGAGCTTCAATTGTAGCATATGATATCATTCAATTCATGATGAAAATTTAAATATTTGACAATGTCTTTGCAAAAATCAGTTGCATATTATTGGAAGATGATGATATTCGTTATCAATTATCATTCTTAGAAGTTTTTAGTGGGTAGATATTACTTTTAGGAAATAAGTACTAAGAAACTATTATAGTAAAACAGATATTCGTATGTTAAATCGGTACCATAACTTTGTGTGTGATTAACTATCAAAATTTTTAGATGAATGAGATTAACTTTGTATGACATACATTTTTTATATATGTATATAGTTTCATACTTCTTCAAATAGAAATTTTATTTTAATTTTCTCACTTAAGAGGTAGCATGTGCCTTGCACGTGCCACCCTAACTAGTTATAGAAAAAAAAAGATGTAGTTTATTGACCTATTTATATACATAGTTTTTTCAAACAAGGTGAAATTTGATAGAAGTTTATATTTGAGTTAATAACTACCTTTAAAAGTGGAAGTTAAATAAAAAAATTTAAATTAAATTCTAATTCACTATAATTTTGTGTCAAATGTCATTCCAATAGCATTTTTAATTTGGTGACAAGTATTTTTAGATTTAAATGCATTCTTATTTTGTACCAAATATTCCCTGCTTAAAAATCTATAGTTCTTAATAAAATAGGTAACAAGTCAACTTTTTCACTTACTAAGTGTCCGTTTGAAAATAACTTATTTAAGTTTTTACTAAAAATACTATTGATAAAAGCTAAAAACTAAAAACTAAATATAAGTTTTTTTTTTTTCTTTGACAGTACTGCAGCAAAAAATATAGAATGAGACCCACAATAAAAAAAAAAAAAAAGAAAAAAAAAAAAAAAAGAAAAGAAAAAAGACATAACATTTGTGCAAAAAACATAATAGACTCACAAATAGTTAATTTTATCTCACTTTTTGCCCAAAAAGTTATAGGGGACTTGCAAAATGTGCCCGTGTTGGGCAATTAAGCTAACTTAAGCAAAAAGAGAAGGCTTCTTCTCTTTGGGAGTCACTCAGAGTCTGTTTGATATCAGTTTTAGTTTTTAATTTTTATGTACAGTTTTTTAAAATTTTATTTTATTTTTTTTCTGTTTTTTCTCATTTTTTCAATTTTTTTTTTAAAGAGAAAAGTATACTTTAGTACACTTTTAGCAAAAGATTTTCAACAAAACTAGATAAACGGTTCTCAATCTGTTAGATAAATAAGCCAAAAAGAAAAAAAAGATGACTTTTTAGCGCGGATGGTCTTGTTACGTATTAAGCTCATGTTTGGTAGTTTATAAAGGAAATGAATAGAATTGAACAGAATGGATGGTATAGATATTGGGTTATAAATGGATAGGACAGTAAGCAATGATAGGCTGATATGAGGATATCAATCGTGCTAAACTTTTGTAACACGTACATATTGGGTTATCTAAATGGATAGGACAGCAAGCGATGTTAGGTTGATATCAATCGTGCTAAACTTTTCTAACATGTACAAAATGGATAAGAAAACTTCAATGGAAGTATCAAAGGTCTGGCTAACAAGGTGTGATTCCATGCGCTAGGTAGACTATATTAATCTTTCTATTGGGATTCCATTTTTATTTTATTATTATAATAGAGATTATTGATTGAAAAATACCTTGATTGAAATCAAATTGGCTATAAGGCTAGGATTGAAATTAAATGGATGATATGGCTACGATAAATCCATTGTGCATTTGTGTTATTTTGTTGAGACAAATATAAGCCAGTGTATAATTAAGTAAAATGAAGGAAAAAAAAAAAAAACTATACCAAATTGTGCGTCATGATTCATGTTGAGATGGTATCTCATGCGCTTGGCATATGAAACTATTGTCTCACAAAAATTTATTAGGTAGTCTGGGAGTATACTCCCTCTCTCTTACATAGAGGTGGACCTTATGATAGGTGAGACCTACCTTTATGTGAGAGGGAGAAAGTATACTCCTAGAATATCCAATAATTGTTTCATTAACAGGTGTGTCCCACGGTTGTGAGATCCACTTGTTAGTGAGACAATAGCCTTATGCACCTAACTCATTCACTATTTTTCCAATTCATGCTATAGATGAAGGTTGGTGCACGTGTCACCGTACATAGAGAAAGGAGCAGCTTGTCAGGTTTGTGATAAAGATATGTGGTGAGAGACAAACCGGCCGGCCTGAAATTAGGTGTGATAACTAATAATTTGGTCTGTGTTTGGATAAGCTTAGCTAACTTATATGCTGTTTTTTCAAACTTAATAATAAGGTATAGCAATAGAGAACGGTTGAGAAGGTTAATAATTCAGTGAAAAAAAGAAGTTGCTAGTATAGAAAAAGAACATGGTTAATCATCAAAATGGTCTTTAAAACAGAAGACGTGAGAGAACTAAGAACTTATAAATGCACACTGTGACTTACTTTTTTCCACTTTTGTTCGTAGGTTAGTGACTTGGGAATACTTGTGAGATGGCTTTCGTTTCTACTTCCTCTTTCTATTTCTCTCTCTTATGGTCTTATGTTTAATGCTACGTATATAATAATTTTTACAATAATTGAGTTGGTAGGCTGACTGTAACTTGCGTTCGTGACTTTTCTTGATAACTCAAAATTCAAATTTTCATTTACAATGAATTTCACAACACAATAGAATACAAATAGGCTTAGACATTGTATTTGTAACACATTAAAGATAAGATATGATATGAGCCCAAGAATTTTCGACCACATTATTAGTAACTTTTTGGAAAAACCCAAATGCAGGCCACCTGGTTCGAACTTACATAACATGATAAATTATTAATGTTTAAAAAAAAATTAAACTATTAAAAAAATGATAATTTTAATCAATTAACTATTATTCTAATACTCTTTTTTTTTTTTTTTATGTCATTTTTATTTTCCCCCTTAGATATAAGGAGACAATAAAGTCACAAGTACATTTTGCAGGACTTATGGCCGGGTTTAGTTGTTAGGTCTATGTTTCAACATATTCCCAAAGAGCAATTATCATGATGTGGATGCTATTGATTCAATCATATGTTATCTATAAAAAGGCACCAAATCTAGAAAATACATCAAATAATGCTGAGGTTGAAGGAATTCTTATTAGTTTCTTTGTTGCTAAGAAAGGGGTTTTGACTTTCTTCTCTTAGCCTGTAGAATTTTGTTGTCCCTTCTTGTAAGGCCTAGTGTCCCCTAGGGTAACATAGTTACCAGTAGGACTAGTGAGTTTTTTTCTTTTGGGGGTTCAGGAAACACAGTGAGGAAAAATGGATAATCTTACGAAACATTGGAGCAATCTTTTTCTAAACGATAAGGAGGGAGGGAAGATGTCTGTGAGGAAAGATAGAAGCTTTAACAAGTATACTATTGCAGCGAAGTTTCTTACGAAATGAGCCTTAAACACTACGCGATAGGACTTTTAGTCCTCTCTGGCGTTCCAGAAATGGCTTCAAGGTCCATAACGTAGGTGATCATATGATTCTGTTTGTTTTTGATAATAATGAGGAGGAGGAAAAAATTCTGGCTAGTGAACCTTGGAGTTTTGATAGGCATCTCATTCTTCTCCAAAGGTTGGAAATTGTTGTGCCTGTTCGTGACCTTTCTTTTGACAAAGTCTCGATATGGGTACAAGTTCACAATATTCCGGTAAGTTTTTTGAACAGAGGTGTTGTGTAGGGGTTTCATTAGGGTTCGTGTTCGAGTCGATATATCTATACCTTTGTGTAGGGGTCGTGTTCTCTCAATTGAAGATGGCGAAGAAGGCTGGGTTTCTTTCAAATATGAAGGCCTTCCTAATATATGTTACTAGGGTGGTTGCTTGGATCATACCGATAGAGATTGTAATATGTGGATTGAGAGCGATGGCACTTTAGATAGTAGTGATCAAGAATATGGGGCCTTTATACGTGCTCCCTTAACCCTAATGATTAAAAAATCGGTGGTAGTAGTACCAGGTTTCTATGAGTCCAGGAAGAAGGGTGGGTCGAAGTCTAAAATCTGTGTGTTTTAGAAACCAGCTCCGTCATCGGGGGTGAATTCGATTAAGGTTACTCTGGTAGGGCAAACATCAGAGAAGGAAATTGCGGATTTTGAGGAGCATATCGTGGGGAATTCAAGCGCTCCGTAGTCAACTATTACAGAAACGGCATATTTTTCGAATGTAGTAAATCCCGTAAATCATGGAGTTTTACTTAATAGCCAGATTTTGGAGATTGATAGAGCGTTGAATAAATTTGATATTTCAGAAAGTGAGAAGAACGGTGAGATTGGTAATCCAAAAAAGGCAAGTGAGGATGATCCTTTTATAGATAAGTTTAAAAAGTCTCCCACTCAAATTGAAACTAATGCAGAGGCACATGATGACCACCTAGTGAACTTACATGATCCTCCATCAATTTTATCTGATATGCCTGATAAAAAACCTAGTCTGGGAGGCAAGTAAGTTCCTGTGGCCTTGGCTTAGTGGATCATGACAGAGAAAAGTGGAGTCGCCACCTAGATTAGGTTTAGGAACCATATTGAGCCAATCACTTACATACATGGGTCCAAGTACCAGATTATGGGTCCAGAGTTTGAGTACGGTTTGGAAAAGTGTTAGGCACCCAAGACCGCTCGGCTTATGGGCCAGCTTCCATTATGTGTTGTTATGCCATATTTCATTAAAGAGTTTATTAAGGGAGCTCTAATCCTTAACTTAAACATACTTCATGCACTTAAGGAAATAAAACACACAACATGTTAAAGATCACATCACAATATAAAAGAAAATAAATAAAACACAATTAAACAAAATAAATTAAACATGGCAAGTTGATAATTAAATAAAGGCTAAAATCCAAAACTGACTCTTTAAGTTTCACCTTTTGTCATATCAGTCTTCTAAGTTATAGTTTTATCATTTCAGTTCCTAAGTTGCAAATTTTGTCAATTAAGTATTCTGTTAGGCTTCTGTTAACTCTTTTCATTTACTCATCAAAACGACATTGTTTTGGGGTTTTTTTTTTTAAAAAAAATTCGTAATTACTAAAAATGAAAAACTATTATTGAAAAAAAAAGGCAGCTAAGGGGAACGACCCTACCCTTGAAAACAGAACAAAAAATCACGATATGGATCGCTGTGTAAAATCCAAAGTTCAAAGTAGCACAACACACAAATTTAAATAATAAATATAGCTCACAAGCACAGAAACACAAATCTACAACTACAAGCAACTAATATAGTTCACAAAAAATAAAAAAATAGAAAAGCTTTTTAAATTTTAAAATAGCAAAAACAATTAACAACCAAAAAATAAAAAAAAGACTAGAAGATCAAAGAGGAAACAGACACCATACAACAAATTAGTATGAGAACAAGTATTAAGCCTCTGTTTGGTAACTGAGAAATCGCAATCCATCTCCTTCTTTCTCAGTGTCAATATCTCTCTCTCTCTCTCTCTCTCTCTCTCTCTCTCTCTCTCTCCCCTACCGATCTAGCGATCCTTAACTCTTTCTCCTTCCCCCTTTCTTTCTCCCTCAATTCCTCAGGTAGGGCCTAATCGTATTGTGATTTTTTGTTTTGTTTTTAGGGGCAGGGAAGGATGGCATTCCCCTTTTCTGCCCCCCCCCCCCCACCTTTTTTTATTTAAGTTTTTCGTTTTTCTTAATTACAAAATTGGAAAAAAAAAAAAAAAAAAAAAAAAACTTAAAATGATGTTGTTTTGGTTTGTAAAAAGAAAAAGTTAACAAAAGCCTAATGAAGTACTTAATATATGGACAAAATTTGAAACTTAGAGAATTGAAATAACAAAACTAACTTAGAGGACTGAAATGACAAAAGGTGAAACTTAAAGGGTTAGTTTTGGATTTTAGCCTTAAATAAAACATACAAGGAAAGAATATCAAATAGACTAAACATGGCAAAAATACTAAAACAAACATAGAAAATAATTAAACACAATATATCAACCTAAACAGAGTCAAATAGAATCAAATAACATGTTAAAAAGTGATTAACAAGATTTTGCCCTAATCTGGGTTCGGGGTGCGTACGCATACTTAATCATGCATACGCATGGTTAAACCATGCGTACGCAAACTCAAAGATGTGTACACATCCTTTAGCACAAATTTGAAGAAAATTACATTTTTACAAATTTAATCATTCAAAGATATTAAAATAGAAATCAAACAAGAATGTTAGAACCCTAAACACTTAAACTAATATGAAGCAAATAAAACAAACATCAATATAAACAAATAAACATGAAACAAAACAAAGAATTATACTAAACTAACATAAAATAAACATACATGTTATACTTTACATGTAACCAAAATAATGAAACAAGAACAACCTAAAACAGATTATAAACAACCTAAAATCATATTAAAACATATCAAACATAATTAAGAACATCAAACAAATCAAATATAACAAAATGGAGAAACTATACCAAGAAAATCATGTGAATCATATTAAGCAAATTGGGAAACCATGGAAAAGAGGCTCACCTAGCTTTAGAATCATAGATTTGAAGTTGTTTAATCGACCCCTCAGTGCCTACAACACAAAGATTAGATGGAGAAGACAAAGATAATCAAAGAACAACACAATTGTTAATAATCACAGCTCAAGAACAAAAAGATTTGAAAAAGGTTTTGAGAAATCAATTTTGGAAAATAGTTTTTGCCTTAAAACTAACTAAAGAAAGGTTTTTAAATTGTAAAAAACGTGCTAAGGGGCTGTGTGTGAGTTTTGAGAAAGAGAATTAGGGTTTTAGAGAAGATGGAGGCCAACAAATAACTCTCTCTAGCTAGGGTTTTGATTGGAGGCATAAGATGAATATTTATAAGTTAAAATTAGGGTTTTGGAGGCTTTTTAATGAACTTTGGACATTCTCAAGGGTCTATGGGTTGGCCCACATCAAAGCATGATGTTTTGGGACCTTAAAATGAAGTTTTAAAACCCTAGAAAATTGGACTGCCCAGTTGGCCCAACTTCAAATGGTCAGAACTTACTCAATATAAGTCTAAATTAGGTCAAATTTGAGTTCAAATTGAAGCTTAGGATGTCTACTTTCCAATGAAACAAACCTCACTAAAAATTCTTTGTGGATTAAAAGTTATAATCAAAACATTAAGCAAATATCATTTTTCAGTATTGATTTCAAATCGATTTGAGCGCTTTTGAGTTGTAATTACTTCCAAACTATTATGAACTTTTTATTTATCCTTGGTTGACATATGTCAAGCTCATCATTGGGGTTGGAGACCAAAATTTATTAACGGGTATAAAATGCAGTGTCTACAGTTCCCCATACAAAAAGTGGACAAGGACTGCTAGGACCGTAAACATTGGAGATGGTGGCTCTATGGGTGAGGTTTGTTCTTTCTTTAAACGAACTCACATGGAAGTGGACTATTGTGACTTACCAAATTAAAGAAAGGTGATTTCCCATAACAGAAAGGAGATTTTCTTAGTGGTGGAGGTTGCATCCTAGCCCGTCAAAATCATTGAATCTCTTATGTTGGAACTACCAGGGGCTTGGGAACCTTTAGACAAAATAGAAGCTTGGTGATTTAATTCGGGCACAAAATCCCTCAGTTGTGTTCTTAGCCGAAACATGGCTGGATAAAGTAAGGCTAGAAGATATTCGGCTTTGGTTGAATTTTGGTGGTATGGTTGAAGTATCTAGTGAAGCGCAAGAAGGGGTTGGATTGCTATTTTTTAGAAAAAGGATGTCAATTTCTCTCTAGGCACCTTTTCTCCAAATCACATTGATGGAATTTTAAATAAAGGTAAGGAGGATGAGTGGAAGTTTACTGGGTTTGATAAGGAGTTTGATATAAGTAACCATCACCTGTTGTGGTCTTGTTTGCAAAGATTAAAAGCTAGAAATTCTATGCTATGGCTTTGTGCAGGGGATTTCAATGAGATTTCTAGAAGTCATGAGAAACTTGGTGGAAGATTAAGACTGGTTAGACAGATGCAAGAGTTTAGAGATGTGTTGGATGAATATGGATTTCGTGATCCTGGCTTTGAAGCGAGAAAGTTTACATAGTGTAATGGTTAACTTAATGGTTTTACTATATGGGAATGGTTGGATAGAGCGGTCGCTACAATGGATTGGTTAGACAAATTTCCTGCAACTAAGGTAGTCCATGTTAAGTTTTTAGACCCCTTAAACCACAATTGGATTAACCTAGTTAATTAGCCAAGTGATTAACTTAGTCAAATTATGCAAATCTAGGTTATCACAATCAAACAATCATATCAAGTATACAGCAACGGAAAAATAAATAATACAAAGATATGATGACCTAGGAAACCACACGATAAAAACCTAGGGAGGATTTAACCTAGCTATCCTCAAGGTAAAATTGAATCCACTATATGAAAGAATCGAAGTTCATACAATAAGACTTACAAGTCCCCATGCTTGACTTCCTATTACTACCCACTAGTAGAACTTACTGACACAACCACGTGCAACCTCCGAATCCACAGACTCTTTCTTTCTTGGATTCTTCAGCAAATACAAGCACCCCCGCTTGTTTTTCTTTAAGCTCTAATGGTAGCAACTGAGTTGATCATCAAGGTGTAGATAACATCTCCTCCTTGAAAACTCTAAGCTTTGTGTAAAAGAAAGCTCCTCTAGATCTCACAAGAGATTTACACAAAACAGAAAATATGAGCAACAATACAACTTTCAAGCAACCAAGACTTTAGAGAGGTTTAGGTACAAAACCCTAAAACCAAAAGAGGCACAAGAGGCACTCTAATCTCTTTTTCTTTAGTCTTAAAAACGTGGTTTAGGGTTTCCTTTATATAGTGGGAGAAGTAGATTTGAAACCCTAATCCTTAATGGGCTTAAGCTGCTGTTTGGGCCAACTTAAAATTCTGTAGATACGATTTTCGATCGATCGAACCTATTCTTCAATCGATCGAACAGGCATAATATGAAATCTTCTTCCTACAGCTTGGATGTTCTTGAATCTTGACTTGAATCACCTTGAGCATTGTCTAATAAAACCTATAGACTCTAAGATCTATATCTAGACAAGTTTATGTTCACAATTTGCCAATTGTTCTAAACATTTAGAACCTAACAAACTCCCCCTTTAGCAATTCGTGACAAAACTTTAATACAAAATGAAATGGTCAAATACAAGAACAACCCAATACAATAAAATGCCCATTAAAACAAATTCAACCTAACTACTATCCATCAGTTGCAAGTGCAAACAGCAGCTCAATTGAATTAACCTGTATATTTCCTGAAACACTAAACAAAACGCATAAACGCATGTGTGGAAATAATACAAGTAAACAAAATAAATTCTTGATTTCACATAACACAAAATAAAGACATATACTCATAAATATAAATCAATAAGAAGTGAAACAAGAAACAAATATATGAAAATAAATTCTAACTCTCCCCCTAAGTTAGATACAACAAAAAGTTTTTATATTCTCCTGTTAAACAAAACAAACAGGTCATTTATGTCCCCCCTTTTTTGTCATGTATTAACAAAGACTACCTAATTAGAAGGTAGACAGAAAACATACGCAAAAGAGTAAGAGAAAATAGAGACAACTCCTCCTATGAAGAGCAACAACTCCCCCTAAGAACCACAAAGGTTAAAAAAATTTCTCCCCCTATAAAAATAGGAAAAACAAAATAAGTTTTGGGAAAAACAGTTTTGAGGAAAAATAAAGGGGGTGGGGATAAATAAAAAGACACAAACCAAGTTTTTTTAAAAAGAAACTAAGTTGAGGATACACATGAAGAAAAAATATTCTCTCTTTCAATAAAATGCAAACATGGCACTATGTGACCCATAAATAGTTGCATGAGTAGAGAAAATATTTGCACATTGATTATCCATCATATCTCTTAAGAAAAATATTTTATACAGTTCACACATAAAAAAAATATACTAAAAAGTACATAATTCAAAAATTAATCAATCAATTTTTAAATCAAGTTAAGTCTCCAATTTAGCAAAGTGTATACATGTTATGTGTGAAAACAATGAGAGATATGACTGCAAAATTGCAAGATGGATACAGAATTCAATGTAATGCATGTGAATCCTAAACACAAATGATGCATGAAAAAAATGTCATGATGCATGCTCTAATGCAGTGAAACTAAGTTCAATATAAGTTCAAATTCACAGAATTAGCTTGAGCATAGAGTTTCTAACAAAAACCCCAAAATTTAAAATCCACTTGTTAAGAGTTTAGGAAAAAATTGACCAATTGATCATCACACAAGCCAGAATACACAATATAATGATCAATTACATCAATTCAACAAGCCAATTACATCAATTGAACCCAATTTGAACAAAATCTCTAATTCGGGTACATTTAAGCCCTAAAAAAATCCAATTTCTCAAACTTTAAACACATTTTGCATTAAGATCAAGGAACTTTGAATCTTGGATGGCCACAACAAGATTACATACAATAAAATGTATCAAGTTTAGCAAAAAGTAACTTGTGTAGTGTGTGCAACTAGCATAAGCTTGAGATACATGTGAGGTGATATGTGAATAGAAATCAAACACAAAGTTTACAAAATTCATCACATAGAATTTGAAAGAGACTATCACCTAAAGAGTTACATCATATAACTCTCACATCTCCTAGAAAACAAGCTTGCAATCATGTGAGTATCTTGATTTGCCTTATATTGTACACACCAATTTTATTTAATCAAAAATTTATTAAAATAACCAGGATAATGTACACACCAATTTTAAGCATTAAGCAATTAAACCGAGGCTACACCTTATGTTCTTTTTGTGCATGTTTTACACTTTTTCGAGCACAAAATCTTACGATATGCACTAAGGTGTTCATGATTGGCTAGTAATAGTGGTGAGATGGTTATTTATACCTTTCTCAAAATGATCAAGTCCGACAATCAAAGGCATGTGATTTCAAGATCAAGACAAAGTGATAAAAAACTATAAACATCTTCCCACATAATCATGCACTACAAAACTCAAACTAGTAGAGTGCAATAAAATAAGTTTATCCAAGTTAAACAAGGTATATAAACCTGTTCTGTAATGATAATATGGTCAATCCTTGATTATAAGTCCAAGATGTGAAATACAAAACACAAAAATCTTTTTGGTTTTAAAAAAATTTTATGACCAAAAACAAAAAGCACATATTATGCTAAATGAACAATGCAAAAGCAATGCATGATAGTGCTAAACTAAGCTATTGAAAGTACACAAATAAGAAATATCAGTTTCTTAATTAACCATTGAGTACGTGTACAAACTAGTACATACTCTCACAAAATCAGAAATAGCTTAGCATACTATTCAAGTTTTTCCATAATGTCAAGCATGTTCTAAATCAAGAGAGAGATATCATAATTCATGTAATCCTCAAGAAAAATAAAACAAGACACAAAATAAAATATTTTTGTCTTTTTGAAAATTTTCATGTTTTTGGATTTGTTTTTAATAAAAAAATAAACTAAAAAAATAACAAAACAACCAAAAACAGAAACAAGACATGTCCACAACCAATTGAAAGAATTAAAACAGGGACAAGTCAGCAACACTCACCTTAGAGAATCTTTTTTCACCCATATAGCACGAAACTTTGGCTTTGTATGTAAAAATCCATGAGAAACAGAGTGTATTTAAGGGATTACACCAATTTTCTGAGAAAGACTAAAATCATGCAAATTCCTTTTACAAGTCAACAAGCTTAAATTTTTCAAAAGCATATGAAACAATTTATATGGACTTATGGTAGGAGAAATTTCATCACATATCCTAGATTGACATATAGAATGCTTAAATTTCAATTTATGACAATTAAGATGAATGTGACCACGAACACTACAAAAGTGGCAAACAGAAACAAATTTAGGAATATCAGTATTCCTAACAACAATTTAGTCTCAGATTTTGGTTTTTGCCTTAACAAAGAACAATTTGGTCTAATATGACCAACAACACCACAAAGGTGACAAGTAGACGCAAAAACAGATTTATTATGCTCTCTAACAGTAGGTTTAGACTTAGGTTTAGAAATTTCAGCGTCTACATCAAAACTTTTACCTTTGTCTAACCTAGCAAAATAAGTCTTTTTTTTTTTTTATTATTCCTCTTGAAAGGAGGGATATAAACTTTTTCAACTTTAGGCTTAAGAGAAATAGAAACACTTCTGTTATCATTAGCAGCCTTGGTACTAGTTAAATTTTCAATTTTAGCTTTAGATTCAATTAACTCTTGTTCCAAGCTTTTCATCTTCTCATCTTGAGAGGAAATTTGATTTCTAAAAAATTCATTCTTTTTATTTCATCTAATCTAACAATCAATTCCTCTTTTTCAAGATTAGCCAATTTTAACTCTTCTTTGAATTTCTTAGCAATTTTCATAGGTTTCAATAATTCCTTACGAAGAGTTTCACAAGCATCAATAAAATCAACAGAAGCATGAGCAGAAACATGATCAGAAAGACACTTCAAATTATCCATGACAATAAGGGTCAAGGATCAGCTTTTAGATCAAAAGATCTAAAACAGAAGAGCTACCTGCTCTGATACCACTTGTTGGGTTTTTAGACCCTTTAAAACAACAAAAGGATTAATCTAGTTAATTAGCCAAGTGATTAACTTAGTCAAATTATGCAAATCTAGGTTATCACAATCAAACAATCATTTCAAGTATATAGCATTGGAAAAATAAATAATACAAAAATATGATGACTTAGGAAACTACATGGTAAAAACCTGTGGAGGATTTGACTTAGTTATCCTTAAGGTAAATCCTTAAGGTAAACTTGAATCCACTATATGAAAGAATTGAAGTTCTTACAATAAGACTTACAAGCCCCCACGCTTGACTTCCTATTGCTGCCCACCAATAGAACTTACTAACACGACCACGTGCAAGCTCCGAATCTACGGACTCCTTCTTTCTTGGATTCTCCAGCAAATACAAGCACCCCGCTTGTTTTTTTTAAGCTCCAATGGCAGTAACTGAGTTGATCATCAAGGTGTAGATAACATCTCCTCCTTGAAAACCCTAAGCTTTGTGTAAAGGAAAACTCCTCTCGATCTTACAAGAGATTTACACAAAACAGAAAATATGAGCAACAACATAACTCTCAAGAACCCAAGACTTTAGAGAGGTTTAGGTACAAAACCCTAAAACCAAAAGAGGCACAAAAGATACTTTAATCTCTCTCTCTTTTTAGTCTTAAAAACGTGGTTTAGGGTTTCCTTTATATAGTGGGAGAAATAGATCTGAAACCCTAATCCTTAATGGGCTTAAGCTGCTGTTTGGGCCAACTTAAAATTCTGCAGATACGATTTTCGATTGATCGAGCTTGTTCTTCGATCAATCGAACTAGACAGAATATGAAGTCTTCTTCTTGCAGCTTGTATGTTCTTGAATCTTGACTTGAATCACCTTGAGTATTGTCTAATAAAACCTATAGACTCTAAGATCTATATCTAGACAAGTTTGTGTTCACGATTTGCCAATTGTTCTAAACATTTAGAACCTAACAGCCCATATAGAGTATGGCTCTTCAGACCATAAACCAATCCTTATTTATCTTAATGGTACACCGAAGAATAGACAGAAGCCGTGGAAATTTAAACATATATGGTTGGAAGAAAAGGGGTGTAGGGACATGGTTGAAACAACATGGCTCTATGATGCTCCTGGTCATGCAATGTCTCGGGTTGAAGGGAAAAATAAGTCACTTCCAATCTAACCTTAAATGGTGGAGTCGGGTAGCAATTGGGAACATTACTCGCCTCTTGAAAGAGAAGAAAGGAATGCTGAGAAAGGTTGAAGATGCAATAATGGCTGGGAGATCCATGAATTGGATTAAAAGACTGAAAAGGGAGATAAATAATTTATTATCTACAGAGGAAAAAAAATGTGAAAACAGCAGTCGAGAGTGTTGTCGTTGTATGAAGGTGACAACAATACACGTTACTTTCATAGTAGAGCCACTCACAGGTTTTGGCGAAATAGAATTGATGGGTTGGAAAATTCAGTGGGTAAGAAGTGTGTGGATGAAGTCGGTATTGCAAGTATTTTGGTTGATTTTTAGCAAAACTTGTTTACTTCTTCCACCCCGGACTAGATTGATGTTGCTTTGGAGGCCACCCCTGAGGTTGTCACGAGGGAGATGAATTAGGAGCTTGCTGAAACTTTTGTGAAGGTTGAAGTGGATGTAGCTTTGCAGCGAATGGATCCGTTAAAATCGTCGGGACCAGTTGGAATGCCTCTCCTATTTTTTTAGCAATTTTGATTTACAATAGGTGATGAAGTGGTAGATGCAGTTCTTACTTGCCTCAACACAAGTTCAATTCCTCCCTCCATTAACCAGACTTTTATCACTCTTATTCCTAAGGTAAAAAGCCTAGTAAGAGTTTCAGAAATCGCTTAATTACACTTTGTAATATTTTCTATAAGCCTATTTCTAAAGTTTTAGCTTGAGAAAATCTTACCTTGTGTAATCTATGAATCTCAAAGTACTTTTCAATCTAACAAAGTTATTTTAGATAATATTTTGGTTGCTTTCGAGACCCTGCATCATATAAAGTCTCAAAAATCAAAGAAGATGGTCTTTATTGCCATGAAGCTAGATATGAGTAAGGTGCATGACCGAGTTGAGTGGAAGTACTTGGTGAAAATTATGGAGAAATTGGGCTTCTATGAAAAATGGGTTTCTCTTGTCTTCGACTGTATTAGCACAGTGTCCTAATCGATTTTGGTCAATAGATAGCCTAAGGGAGATATTAGGCCATAAAGAGGAATTAGATAGGGAGACCCATTGACTCCTTATCTTTTCTTGTTATGCTCGGAAGGCCTGAATAGGATGCTACAAAAAGCGGCTGCTAATGATCATATAAGAGGTTTTTTGCTGTGTAAAAGGGGTCCAAGAATCTCTCATTTATTCTTTTCAGATGATAGCTTGCTGTTTTGTTGAGCTATTATGTCAGATTTACAAGTGATACAGAGTATATTAACTTTGTATGAATAAGCTTTTGGCCAAAAGCTTAATAAGGAGAAGACGACCATCTTTTTCAACAAGGTAGTGGATGAAGAAACTAAAGACTTAATCTCAAATTTTCTGAAAGTACTTGAAGTGAAAAAATATGAGAAATACCTTGGCCTTTCGGTTGTGGTAGGAAGGAATAAAAAAGCGAGTCTTAATTATATAAAAGAATGAGTTTAGTGCAAACTCCAAGGAGTGAAGGAGAAGCTATTGTCTCAAGCAAATAGAGAGATTTTACTAAAAGCTTTGGTACAAGCGATTCTTACATTCGTCATGAGTTGCTTCAAACTATCTTTGGGCCTGTGTGACAAGATTGAGGCATTGATTAGAAAATTATGGTGGGGACAGATGGGTGAGCAAAGGAAAATCCATTGGAAAAAATGGGAGATACTATGTAAGCCTAAATGGGAGGGAGGGATGAGGTTCAAAGATTTGGCGAAGTTCAATGAAGCAATGCTGGCTAGAAAGGTTTGGAGATTATTGAATGATCATAACTCTCTCTTCTATTGAGTCTTTAAAGCTAAATATTTTCCTAGAGGGTCGATTTTTGAAGCCTCAACATCCTCGGGTTCTTATGCTTGGCAGAGTATATTACAATCCAAGGAGGCGATTTCGGTTGGTATGAGGTGGAGATTAGGAGATGGAAAGAGTATAAAAATTTACAATGACAATTGGCTGCTGGGTAGTGGGTCTGCGAAGGTTGTATCACCGTGTGTGCCTGCTTTGGAAGGAGCCAATGTTGATTTTCTGATAAATCCTGATACTGGTACGTGGGACCGCAATCTGATTGACCAACACTTCCTGTGGTTTGAAGCACAATGGATAAAAGCCATTCCCCTTTGTGTGTCGAGACAGGTGGATAGTATAATTTGGGCCCGGTGCAAGAATGGCGAATACTCGCTTAAAACTGGGTATCAGCAGCTGTGTGAGGATGAAGGGAGTGGTGATGCATCAAGTTCATTAACTTCGTATCAAAAGAAATTCTGGAACCATATTTGGAAGCTTAGAGTGCCAAATAAAATTATAACTTTTCTTTAGCGAGTTTTCTCTGAAGCTTTACCTACTAAGGAGAATTTGAAGAAGAGAAAAATTCTGGAGGATGCTAAGTGCAGTGCTTGTCTCATAGTTTGGGAGTCTACATTTCATGCCATCTGGGGTTGGAAATACTGCACCAAATCTGGAATCCGTTCTTCAGCTGGATTCGAACAAATTTTCTAGGTTTCCAGGATGTTCAAGAGCTAATCCATTTTGTTATTCAATAGTCTTGCAAATTGGAATTGTTTTCTACTGTGGCGTGGTTCATTTGGTCTCGTAGGAACATATTTGAGACTTAATGAAGTGTGCCTGGCCCCTGACAGAATTTTCTGACAGAATTTTTGAAGCAACACGAAGCTACCTTCAGAATTCCAGCAGAAGTTTCCAGTGCACATAGCTAAGCCTTTACCGGGGGTAATCAAATGGAGACATCCATTGGGTGATATGTATAAAACAAATTATGATGGGCGCAGTGTTTGTAAAATTAGATGAAGCGGGAATAAGAGTTGGAGTTCGCGATGCCAATGGAGAAGTTCTAGCGGCTTTATCTGAGAAAATTTCCTGTCCTCGTTCAGTGGAGGTTCTTGAGGTTTTAGCTGCAAGAAGGGCAACTTAGTTTACTGTGTAGCTGGGCATTCATCATTCTATTTTTGAAGGGGAATCTGAGGTGATGTATAATGCACTGAAGGCAACAGATTGTGGCCATTCCTCAATTGGTCAATTTGTTAAAGACATTTTGTCTATTATGAGTTCTCTTAGAACTCTCTCTCTCATATTAGACAGCAGGGCAATTGTGTAGCCCATGTCTTAACCAAGAGAGCAAAAGTTTCTTCTGTTGTTAGTTTGGATGGTGCATATTTCACCTGACATTTCTCAGTTTGTTGTTTCTGATTTTTCAGTATCCTAATAATATTGCGTAGTCTTTTATCTCAAAAAAAAAAAAAAAAAAAAAAAAATCAAATAATGATTACTAAAAAAACAAAAAGAACCAAAATGATGTAGCTCAAGAATTTAGAATGTCCCAACTTCTTTGCATATGTGAAGGCAAAGGAGCAACCAACTCGAGGCTTTCTACTTCAGAAAGATCATAGTCTGAAGAAAACTGCACATTTTGTAAAGCCTCTGACACATTGGGCAATACCATTTGCTTGCAATGAAGATGAAGGTGAGGGTGCTTCTCAGAGATACTTCCACTCTCCAAATCAAGGCCAAATGGAATGGTCTTCCCCTTCGTAGGATTCTCATTTGATTTCATTGAACAAGGCAATTGTTTCAAATTCCTATGAGCTTGCCATCCATATTTAAGGTCTCCAACTATCGGTGTTCCCAATGCCTCAGCACAATGTACTCGGAGCTGTATTTCCCATGAGGGAGAAAAAGGATTTGTGCAAAGAAAATAATGAGTCAGAGACCAAGGAGACAAACACATTCAATTGTGAAGCGTTTAGTTCTTATCCATACCTGGTGCTTTCTACCAGTGAGAGGAGAAAGCTCTAGCCATGTGAAACCTGCATAATTATCACTTGCATGAGAAGCAGGTACAACCGTACAAGACATATGCCACAACAAAAAACTTCTAGAAGAATAATCAAGATAGTCAATGATGTCTTTCTGATCTCCATTTATAGAATATAGTTTGAGGCTCATGGAACAATATAGGAATTCTACATCCAAAATTATGCAGACAAATCACAAATCATCTAATAAAGCATTGCAAATGCACTTTTCTGAAGATTGTCCAAGTTTCTGACCATGTAAATGATTTTCAATGCTCACTCTCAGTATAAAGAAGTTAGAGAGAGAGAGAGAGAGAGAGAGAGAGAGAGAGAGAGGGGAAATGAAGCTCAATGAATAAAATTGTAATGAAGTTTTTTGCTAACCATGACACGAAGATTTAATCACTTGATACTCTGTCATTGCAAGCTGAGCTGACATATTTTGGGGATTATCAATGATTGTGATCCTATCAGATTTTCCATTGTCCACCACTACCTGAATAAAATCACAGTAAAATAATAATAATAATAATAAGCAAATGATAACAATTTTCATTGCAGATGGTTATTATTTTGGATTGAAAAATATAAATCTAATTCTATTGACATCTCATAGGCTGATTGAGTAATATAGTTGTGCCCAATCTTTTGTAGGACCATGTCCTTTAATGAGTCATGGGCCCAAATTTACTGAGGTAAAGTACTAGCATATGCAGTATAGCAGCATGTTCAATGCAGTTTGGTGATGCTTAACCAACTGTACCTTTAGCGAGGCATCTCTTATGTGGTGTCTGCATGACTACAAACCATTTCCAACAACGAACCATATTTCTATCTCATATTCATTCATCAGTTACATAATTGTTTATTGCATGTGGTGGTCAGTTTTGGAAATTTAAAAAATTAAGATGCCTACCCAAAGCAGAGTTAGAATAATCATTTGGTTTATGGACTATTTGACTTCCATGTCACTGGATGGCTTAAAATTTCCTGATCATTTTTACTGGCCCAACATGATTTCACGAGTAAAGACTGTTTAGCTGCTGACATGGACAATTCTAAACGTGACAAATGTCCAATAAGATTATTTCAAGAGCCCTACAGCTAAACAACAATAGATAGCATTCCAAATTTAATTGTGCGACAAATTGGTAAAGGCCATAATTGAACGGTATAAGGAAAAGAAAGCTTTACAACCTATAGGTTTAGAGACAAATAAATCATAAATTCAAACCAATAGCTGTAAGGAATCTACCTTCCCTAATGGGGCAGAAATTAATCCCTTTGGACGTCTTGGAGACCCAATGACAAGTGCCCAATACTTTCTTTGCAGGATTCTTTCTTCATTGTCAATGTCCTTGAGATGAATTACATATATCAGGTTGAATTATTACCCACTAATTGTAATGCTCTTCCTGTGAACATGATAGGATTCTGAAAAATGTGCAAACGTAAGAATAGACATTTACTCACATCTTTTGCGCCACAAGTTTTCTCACGAAAGATGGAGTGTAGAACTGTCGCACTAATTTGTGTCCTCCCCAACACCAAGATGCCACTACTATCTCTATCAAGTCTGTGAACCTATAAAAGATGTTTCTTGATTATAACCCCCCCAAAAAAAAAAAAATTCTAACCACTTCTGTGCAATATATAGTATAATGCCCAAGCACAGATCCCCTCCCCCATCTTTTTTTTTTTTACTTTTGAGCTCGAAAGGATTTGAAATGTGGATTTTTCCCTTCAACTCCTTAATTATACAAATAAAAGAATCATAATTTTCTCCAAATACCAATTCTGTTGTAATTTAATACAACAACTTCCATTTCTGTAACCAGCCGGACCCTAATGATTCAAGATAAGGTGAGCTTCTTTTATATTGCAATACAAAGAAAAGAATAAATCAATGTATGTTGAGGACAAGAAAAAAGTAACTTGTGATATCTAAAGCTATCCCCATGATAAAACCTGCACAATCCATGTTAGAGACGAGAAAACCATTCATCGAAATTTCACTAGGACACTCACCAGCCGAGGAGGTTCGGAGTGGTCATAACTTAAACAAGCAGCAGCGAGTTCATCTAAACTTGTTTTGATGCCTATGCCACCCTGTCCAACATAAGCATCAGCCAAACTTTAAAAATTAACACCTCAAAGTCCAAAAACCAGAAAAGAAGTCCAAAAAAATACATTAAAGCTTACCTGAACAGCCATCCCGGGAGGTTTATTGACAACAACAATGGCTGGATCCTAACTTTCAAAAAGCATACTGAGTCACACATTGGAAACCCAAGGAAAACAAAAACAAAAACAAACAAAGTAGTCAAATTTGAGAACCTGATACAACACAAGACTGCGAATAAAGTTAACTTCTTCCTCATTGCAATACAACTTTTGTTTCTCAGAGGGAACCTCTTGTTTAACAGTAATAGGAAGAAAGATTCGATCTCCATCGTTCATTGAGTCCTTCGCTGCCACCTTTTAATAATTCTATTTATATGTCAGAAACAAAATTGATACTAACACAGTTACACTATGTTTAATCTGAATGAGTAACAGGTAACAGGCATTTTATTAGAGTTACCCTTTTGAGACTACGTTCTTGTACTTGAGCACCTACATCAGTACTTTCCATAGTATTGGATTCTCTCCGTACCTGTTAGAAATCAGCTTTTTAAATTTCAGCTACTAAACTCAACAAATTTTAGATTGGGCAAAAGGTATAGTAATAAAACCAATACGCAAAATTATAAATTAAACCCTCCAACTTTGTTCAAAATTCAATTCTTCAATTTTATTCAACGTAGTTCCATCACATTGTGCCCTTAGGTTTCCTTAAAACTAGACCTGTAAATGAGGTAAGCTAAGCCAAGTGTTACAAGTCAGACTTGTTCATTTAATTTTATTTCAAATGTGACCAACTCGAGCTCAATACTAAACAAGATTACATGTTCAAGTTTGGTTCATTTTCTTGTCGAACAAGCTCAGATTTGTTCACGAGCTTTTCTATTAACTTGTTCAGCTTGAGCTTGGTTTGTATGCTAAACAAACAAACATAAACAAGTAATTTAGGCTTAAAGAAATATATATGGGTAAAGAAGGACCTGTCTGAGACGAAAGAGTTTCTGAACAAGGCTTCTGGGTAGGTCTGGACAGCACTTAAGGACCCATTTGAGTGCTGTGGTTGAAACATCGGCTTTTGATTGGGAGCTGCGAGCGGAGAGTTCTTTGCCCAAAGCGGCGGCGTTTAGAGTTGGAGTGAATGGAGGCAAAGTGAACCATTTGCCGTTGTTTTTGTTATTGTTGTAATGTGTTGGCTCTTTGGTGGTGGAGGTGGTGTAGTGGGAGTGCAACGCGTGTATGGCTGAGATGCAGAGTCTAAGGCCGCTGTGTGCAGTGGTGGAGGGTGGGGATCGGAGGTTTATGAGGCGGAAGAAGGTGGGGTCCACCATGGTTGGTGGAGGAGTTGGGGGTTTAAGTGGAGGAGGAGGAGAAGTGGAAGAAGGGTTTAAGTAACTGGAGAATTTGGGGGTGGTTTTCATGGCCCAGCTTGGTTTCAATCTGATTCAGCAAAAACAAAAGTCTGGTTTATAAATGTGGGCTTGGCTCGTCCTTGCTAAAAAGCTCAGGTTGGTTAGTCATCGAGAATAGAGAAAGCTCATTCGATTAAGGCTCAGAGTGGGCTGGGCTTAAGGCCTAAGAATACAATTGTAAGTTGTAACCTCTCTTTAGGATGTACTAAAGGAAAAGGTGCTTGCCTTACATTGAATCACAATCATAGATTCATAATTATTAAACATAAACTTAGCCCAACATTGACCCAATCTACAAGTTAGGTCATTGGGTTATTGGTTGAACTATATGGTTAAATAATTAACTTAAATATATAAATTTGAGAAATCATAACTTAAATATATAAACTATAAAATAGGCATATGTTGGGTTATTGGTTGAACTATATGGTTAAATAATTAACTTAAATATATAAGTTTGAGAAATCACAACTTAAATATATAAATTAAAAAATAGGCATATGTTTAAATTAAGTAGGTTATTATAATTCAAAATCAAGGTTTCACAATAATAGAGTAGTTTTTTTGATAAGATAAGAGTTTAGGAGGTAGGTACATAGACAAAGAAATGCATTTAAAAAAAAAAACTATTTAGGTTTTCTACTCTTTAAATTATCATATTGCAATACATTAAATAGTATAAAAGTCAATAAAGTGGACTTAATAGATGTAATTTTACAAACCTAGTCGGGTAATAAAAACTCATCCGGGTTACACTGGTTGTCACAAACCTGCTAAGTTTGACCAAGTCTTATGCATCCATTTAAACACTTGGACCAGTCTAGGTGTTGAGTCATTGAGTTTCTAGCCTGACTGATTTGTTGGTCTAGGTCTAGTCAGGTAATAAAAACCCATTTGGGTTACACGAGTCGTCATAAACCTGCTAGGTTTGACCAGGTCTTATGCATCCATTTAAACACTTGGACCAGTCTAGGTGTTAAGTCATTGAGTTTTTGGTCTGACCAACTGGCTGGTCTAGGTTTAATAACTATGATCATGATAGCAACAACAAGGAATGAAAATAAGACTTTCTACAATGGAATGTTCTAGGAATCTAAAATTTTCTTTAATTTTTAATTAAGAGATTAACAGATTGGTGGTATTTACTCATTTCCTAAACATAGAAGGGACATTACGAACTATCCCAAACATTAAGGAGAAAAATTACTTTTTCCCTAAAAAAATTATTGATTTGAATGAAAAAGAATGATAATCTTTTTATGCTCTATACATCAAGAATAATGTCAAATGAATAAATAAATAATTATACAAAATATCTATTCAAAATTTTAGAGGAATAGATAATCTTTTATGTGGAGCGAAATTTTCATTCTATAGTTGATATAATAAGCATGGATTTCTTTTATATTTTTCTCTCTCCCATGTGTGTGTTTGTTTTTCACACACACACAAAAAAAAAAAAAAAAAAAAAAAAAATGGTCCACGTCAAAACAAAGCCTGCATCAATACATCCTCTTAGTATTACACGTGGTATTATAAGACATGCATAATCTATGTCCAAATTTATGTTTCTAGTTTACGTGGGAATATTGTCCTAGTTATGGAAATATGACTGCCTTCGTCTGAGTAAACATCACACATTCTATAGAAGAAACTATTGAGCATTCCTATGTTGCTTACTTGCCTCGTTCTCAAAGGGAAAAGATAAGATAAGATAATGCAGCAAGTAATTATTATTACGTTAGAAGTAAGCAAAACAAAAGTACAAGTTTATTTAATTAGAAGGAGAAAAAAGAAAGAAAGAAAGAAAAGAAAAGAAAGTTAGAAAAATGGTTTAGGTGATGTGTGATGCAGAACGAAAATGCAGTCAGACTATATTTCGTTTTAATTAAATATAAATTACTAAATCCACAAGTTTTCTTGAATCTACAAAGACGAACTCTACAATCTATTGAAATAAACTAAATTTATAGCAATTTTATTGATAATAGGCTTCTCCTTTCGTTTTACAAATCGCATGCCTATTTAAAGGCTCTAGAAAAGTTATATTTATAGTAAAAATATTAGTATTAAATAGATTCTTGATATAGTACCATTATTTAAATCTAATTTAATTAGAAAAACCTTAAAAATTCTAAAATAAAGGAAATAATAACATTCCTACTCCTAAACCTCTCATGAAAATTACATAAACATATAAAAAATTAATCTCCATACTTTGTCATAGATTAGACTCTTCAATTAGATGAAACTTGACCTTGAGTTTTGTTAAAATTGAAAACTTTCTCTCTAAATAAATGGACATTTTGAATAGGGGTGTCAATGTTCGACCCAACCCGCGAACACGACACGAACACAACACTGATTTTTCAAGGTTAGGGTTGGGTCTTAATGGGTTTGGGTCATAAATGGGTTGACCCGAAAGCAATACGATAAGAAACGTGTCATAAGCGGGTCAACCTACGTAACCTGCAATAGACACGTTTGACACGCAAATATATTTGTGTCAACCCGAAACGACCCACTTAACACAGCCCGTTTAACTTGTATAACAAATAGATATTTATTTTATTTTAGATTTGTCAAATACCTTTTATATCCAACATATATTTTAAATTTAAAAAGAAAAGTGAGTAATTACAAAAACTTATAAGAGATATAATTGGAAATTGAAACTTTACAAACCCTAGATCTCTAAACCTTACAAACCCTAAATTATTTCTAGGTGGATGTTGTATTTAATATTATGCAGGTTGAAATTGGTTGTGTTACATTCATATCAACCCCATACAACTCGTTTATTAAGCGTATCAAATGGGTTGGGTCAAGTCAACTCGCCTTATTAACAGGTCGGGTTAGGTTGAAGAATTATGACACGATTATTAAATGGATCGAGTTAGAGTTGAGCCATTTAGTCGAATATCCATACCTCGACATGACACGAACTCGACACGCTAACCCGAATTGACACCCATAATTTTGAATACTTGATCATCTTCAAAACTTGATTGGAATTAATTTCCACAGTTATTATAACCCTAAATATATTTTGTTTACTCTTCAATTGATTTACAATATATTGACCAATAATAAATTGAAAAAAAAAAATTAAACTTTACCGCTAAAAAAAAAACAATAGATTTTGTTATAATGGTCTTCAACAACTCAATTAGATTTTGGGAATTGTGGGCACCACAACAAATCTAACTTTTTTCAAGGGTCAAAACCCTTGAAAAAGGTATTAAAAAACTTGGAGAAAAATTATTTTAAGAGTCCAATGGACTTTTGATAACTTTCGAAACTTATACCGTCAAAAAAGAAATTTTGAAGGCTTTGTGACCCTCAAAACAAGTGTTCTAGTCTTATTTTGAGGGTCAAGAGACTCTTAAATAACCTTTTACTAAGGTTTAAAAGATTTACATTTACAACCCTTGATAAATAAGGTTATTTAAGGGGTCTCTTGATGACCTTCAAAAAAAGATTTTATTAAAAAAAAAAAAAAAAAAAACCACAATCATGCACAATATATATATACACAAAAAAAAAAAAAAAATTCACAATTGTTGGGATGATATGCTATGATATTGATGTGTAGCAAAAGTGATATCAATGCCTTTATATATCTAAAACAGAGCAATATTTAAACACCACTAATCCCTTTATCAAGGAATATTACTACAATTACACTTTCTTTGATCTCTAAACTCAAACCTACAAATTAACACTTATGATGTGTATCAATTTCAATATTGAGATTACTTAACAGATTAAGGACTGCATACAAACAACTGATATGTCAATTATGGTTTAAGAGAAAAGATATCAACAACCACACTTTGTACAAAGACCAAATTTGTCCAAGAGTTAAAAGTTTTGATACATTTTATTCTTTATCATCTCCAAAGCAAGAAGTTATCAGCTAGTGCAATTGAACATTTCAGCCATTATGGGTGCCCTCAAGTTTTTGAAAAAGAGAGAATGATACATTATGAAATTGAAACATGTAAGGAATACTAGAAGAAACACATGAAGAATAACCTAAAAGCAGGAACAGACTTTAGTGGAACCAAAACTAGTGAGATACCAAATCATCCAATAAATAAGCTTACACCTATATAAACTAATAAAGGGCCCAACATAGATCTTAAAACAAGCATAGTAATCATGGCATCCTATACCAGAGACACCCATTCCTACTCCAAACCACAGCTGTAGTAACCTTTCAAAAAAGAAAAAAAAAAGAAAAAAGAAAAAAGAAAAAGAAAAAAGAAAAAAAGAGAGGCACACATGCAGATCAAAAGTAGAGGATGATATGAATCTATTATGTTTTATTAACCTTACCAAGGAGCAATTCATGACCATTACTAGATCAATTACTTATGATTGCTCAAAAGTCCCTCTCCTAATCTTAATAATTCATCCCTAGTACAAGAGATTCACTGAACAATGGTTGATATCGGGTGATTTCAACATTACAGTTTTGAAAGGCATTCGGTTTGCAGAAAAAATACTATTAAGATAGATCATGCAACAATAGTACTTGTGTAAAATTGACTAAATTTCACCTTATTTAAAAAATTAATGCCAACCTCACGTAGTAAAAAATTATTAGCATTAAGAAATTATAAGTAAATGGGACATACTGTTCACAGAATGAGGAAAAAGAAAAAACTACAAGTAACAACATGAGGCTACTGTTAATTTTGTATTGAAAAAATTAAAATGGAATTGGATCAGTGAGATAATCATTTATGTTAATTGATATAGGATCCAATTTACCATGATAAAGTAGGATCAAAAAAGAAACTAATCACACTAATTTATTTTTGAACACCAGAAGAAACACATGAAGAATAACCTAAAAGCAAGAACAAACTTCAGTGGAATCAAAACTAGTGAGATACCAAATCATCCAATAAATAAGCTTACACCTATATAAACTAATGAAGGGCCACAACATAGATCTTAAAACAAACATAGTAATCATGGCATCCTATACCAGAGACACCCATTCCACTAAAAACATCTTTCTCTTACACATCTTAGAATGCAAAAGATTATAAAAAACACACATCCAATCTCTTCAATTCAACCATGAATGATTCTGTGAAGTACACAGAACACAGGAAAAGGTTGAAGAGGCTGCCTTGGTTTATGACAAAGCTACTATTCGAATCAAAGGCCTAGATGCACTCACCAATTTCTAAGGTAATGAACAAAGTCTGAAGATAACTTACATCATCCAAATTATTCTCTTCTGTACCCCACTTATTTGTTCTAATGTCACTACTCACTACTTTCATCAGCTACCAAAAAAAAAAGAACATCCACAATAAATTTTTCAAGATAAGGATTACAAAAGCAAACTAGTACTTATCTATTCTATCCACATAAACAACTCAACAAGCCATTCCAAATTTATCCAATAGTACTAAAACATTATATTGGGTTTTAATATCAAATTCCAGAAACTTAAATTAAGACCTTCAAAAATTAACAATGGCTTTTCAACTTTGATGACAATATCATGACATACATGGAAAAAGAAAATTGAAATGGCCCAAGAAAACAAAGGGCAGAGACATGTATCAACAAATATACCTTTTCATTAATTCAATTATTGACCATATATGTAATATTTATGAAACTTAGGGGAGAAAGAAAAAAAAATTAAAAACAAGCTTACCCAGCAAAAATTCAACAACCAGAAACAGTGACTAGCTTGAGTTGATCTTTATATCTTAGTGATCACTACTAGATTGGGTTGATTGCAAGGTGATATAACTCGACATTTGCATCATCAAATTGTTATAATGTGCTCTTTGTTCTGCCATTTGACTAGCTTGTTGTTCCTCAAAATGTCTTCTTTGTTCTACCATTTGAATAGCTTGTTGTTCGAGCTTGCTTTTGAGGTGCTTTACTTCTTTCAACTCTGCATCTGCCTCCATTCGTTTGTGTTCAGATTCTAACTGTTTTTGTTTAGATTCTTGGAGTTGTTTCTCAAGATCATACATTCTAAATGAGGAGGAACCCCATAACTTGGTAGGAGTGACTCTAGCTCCTTAGCCACGAACTTGTCCATGATGCTCAGGTCCAAACACCTCAACAAACATTTGATCTTGAGATATTTGCAATGTCCCCTCATTCACTTGAGTAGTAAGATTCCTCAATGCCATATAAAAAGAAAAGTAACTTGCAACAAAATCACATAAAAATATACTATCTATATTAATATAATTAGAAGATTTCATACCAATGCATCTTGTGTTCGTTCATTTACTGCTTGCCCATTAGCTTGCACATGGGTGATTTTAAATAATTCAATTCTACTAGGGCTATGACCCGTCTTCTCTTTCTACCATTTGAAAAAACAAATAGAAAGCATATAGTAATTAAGTATTAAAGATGAATAATGCGAGGAAACATAGTAATTACCACTCCAATAGGAATAGTAATAGATAGAAAAACAAAATCAAGAAACATGTTGCAATCACACAGATCAAAGGTATGTTCTCATGGGAAACATAAAGTTTTCTTAGGTTACATTTGTGGATAATATTGTTTTTGCTTCGATTTTCCTTGTTTTTCAAACAAACTTACAAGTCAGTCCCATAAACCAACAAATCCACAAGACAATAGTTAAGAATAAATTTGATAATAAATTCTTTGTAATGGTACCATATAATCTTGCTTGCTTTACAATTCTACGAGACAATTCCAATTATCCTTCTCTAGTCCGGGTGGAACATTTGCTCGTGCTTTTCTGTTGCTTCACCATATGGCTTAAACCACTTTTTTTTAAGGAGTCACGATAATTTGAGTAAGAACTACCCATTTGTCGCCAAACCTCTTGCTCTTGACCTTCAACTTTGAAATACTCCTACAATAGAATGAAACATAAATACACAAATAAGAATATAATAAAAAATCATAGAAGCTACTACTAGATTTTGTTACACTACTTACCAATACTTTATCAAAAAGCTTCCTTTTGTTGATATAAGGTATTTTTTTCCAATCTGTGAACTTTGGAGGTACATTTTGTTGTGCCCTCACAAGTTGTGTACATTCATTTATTAAATCATGAACATGAGGCCCTACAGGTCTGCCATTCAATCTCATATATTTCCCCTCCCTATGTGGAGAAAAATAAAAATAAAGATCACCTCAACTTACTTGAATAGTATCTTCAATATAGTATTAAAAAACTTGAAAGCATAATTTAAAACTTACCATGATAAGCCAGATCATTTCTACTTCCATTAGCACCACTTGTGTCAACTCCTTCATTGCCACCTCCGTTTGCCATTAATAGAAGCCCTTGCTTTGATCAATCCAATATATTTTAGCACTATTCATCATATACATATTTAATTAGTTTAGTCAATACATGCATATTACTATATAAATAAAACATATACATAAATACACGATATAAAACTAATGAACATGAAACTATTTAGATAAGTCAAGAACATAACTTTCAAGTAAAAATTACATTCATTTTGAAACATTTAATCTCATTAATTCATATCAACATCATCCATATCCACAAGTTTGCTAGGTATGTCAGCCTTATCTAATGAAATAATAACATCATCTTGATAATCAGTTCTTGTGAAACCCATTTGATGACCATGTGAATCATTCTGTTAGTATGGCTCTTGATCATCATCTTCTTCTTAATCATCATTTTCCTTCTTTGGAGATGACATATTGTAATAATTTTGAAATTCTGTTTTTATAACAAAATGCCACTGAGGATTTCTTATGCTTTTCACATAAAATACTTGCTCGTTTGACATGCTAACATGAAAGATTCATTACTCTTTAATGAACGTGTTACATTCACAAGAGTTCGACCGTACTTGTCAACTATAATTCCTCTACCACGATGGTCAACATCCCTCCATTTACATTTAAACATTGCAATCTTATTGCCTCCCATATAGTGTAACTCAATGATATTAATTAAAACACCATAATAATCATGATTGCCCGTACTTGCATCTCCTTTTACCAAAACTCTACAACTTTGAGTTCTTCTGTTACAATCGACTTTATTTTTTCGAAATCTAAAACTATTGACAATGTACCCATTATAACATACAACTTCTTCTAATGGTCCACAAGTCAGATCTAAGAGTTGCTTGCTCACTTCCTTTCATCATATAATTAAGTAATCTATTCAAAACAAGTTCAAAATCAATACATTATTATAATTGACTCAAATTAAGCATATAGAACAATTATAATAATTTCCATATAGATAGAACTTACGTGACTTTCAAACCACTCTCGAAACTGTTTTTTATGTCGATTCTCTACATTCTTAACACTTGCTTGTTGGATCATGTACTTGTGCTTCCTAGATAACACGAGATGCAATTACATTGTAAACAACTTAGAAGTTCAAGAAGAAAGCTAACTCTATGAGAAATTAATATTAACTACATTTCAACTTACTCAATATATGGGAGCACTTCATCGTAGTTTATAATTACAACATACAACAACTAAATTGCATAACCATTCAAAGAAAAGAACATGGGCATATTTCATACAGAGTCTTCAACAAAACCGGTCATTGCACAAATTCAAGTAGTTCAGTATCTATATTGATTTTTTTTAGGCAATAAAGTCCAATTTTTTCCTTTTATGATAAAGAAATATGAAATCTTCTTGTACAACCACAAGTACACAGGTAAATCTCAATATCAAAATCTCTTGCAACGTACTATCAAACTACTAGGTAAATTTATCCTAGTGGTTATGGAAAATCACGTGTCTAGGCATATTCAAGTTAAGGAAACAAATCTTTCTCAAAAAAAAAAAAAAAAAAAAGTTAAGGAAACAAATTTAAAATTTCAAGTTACAGGAGATAACAACTTCCTTTATCTTTTTCAAAATTGAGGGGTGGGGAGTCAATACTGAGTTTAATGACAACAGAGATGTGCAAGACAGTGTTTGAAAAATAAAACAAAGATAGAGCATGACTTGAGTAGTAAGATAACATGTAAAACTAGCCAAAGATTAGGAAATCGCAATTAATTTTGAACTTTTGGAATTTGAATTTCCTATAATTATTTCTAGTTTCATGTGTTAGCAACATCTTGAAGTTTGGATGCTTACGCATAATGACATAATGTAGTAAACAAGTCTATTCCATATTCTATTACCCTGTCAATTCATTTCCTTTTTCGGTCTTCTTCTATAATTTTTTGCCCAATATCTATGAATTTGCTTTTTGCATATACTACAGTAATTACAACTCCCATATTTAAATGCTCTTTGCCATTTCTTTTCTGCAGGTCACCCATGTTAAGATGGTGAATGAAGCAACTGCCAACATTCCTAATTGGAAAACAGAATGAACATATGCTAGCCATAAAATTTTAATTTTTGGAAAAGGAGATTTTTTGACGTTATTCATCCTCCTAGAATGATTCATCTACAAGAACCTCAGGTTAAATGTCTTCAGTAAGAGAGAAAATAATATAGATAGAAAATAAGGTCATTTTAATGCTTTTTTTAGATCTTAGTCAAACTCAAACACACAGTGGGAATGGTTAAACATAAGTGAAATGCAAAATGGATTCCCATCATACCATACACTGTAGATAAGCGGAACTAAGCTGAACAGTAAGGTGATCATGTTTAATTTGCATACTTTGTTATAGAGTTTAACCTGGACTTTCCATTCCTATGGTTGTGACTTGTGAGTCCAATACTTCTACATACGGGGTGGTCCAAATCAGTATTTACTACCACTTTTACCTATCACTAATATCGTATTTCTTACAATTGGAAAAATATGTGTTAGGGCCCTAATCAAGTTTTATTGTAGTCTTTGAAATTCAAGAAGTTTACTTATTTTTTTATGATTTTATAGTTGGCAGGGGAATTTGAAAAATTATAAATATACAATGTTAGTCTCTTAAAAAAATTGAAAATAACGGTCAAATCTCTCAGCACCAATCACCATCAATCAAGTCCAACAAAATCATAATCAAAATCAGTCAAGCCAAAGCAATTGGTTTCACTACAGCAGAAAGCCAAAGCAGTTCAACATAATACACACATACAATATGGCAAATTTGATTGAAAAAATCCATAACTAATACCCAAGTTCAAACACATACAACATAGCAAACATTGATTGAAAAAATGTATAACTAATATGAACTAAATTCCTAGTTATTGAATGTGCAAATTATATTAGGAAATAAATAAAGGCTTACAAAGTGTCTAAAAGAACATTTCCCACACAACCAACACTAGCAATGGATTGAGCCTTGCAATCTTGTTGTGCCTGTACTCACAATCAAACAAAAAAAAAAAAAAAAATCCATCCATATTTGTATGAAAATTGTAAAGGAAATAGATATTATGATTTGAACTTGAATAATGAAATCGCAAAAGTCGAACAATTAGAAACTGAAATAGGGAAATCGATGATGAGCTCAATTTTCTGAGAAATGTGCAACGAAAATCATGGGGAAATCGATGAAAAAGGGTGGGTAAACCAAAAAAAAAAAAAAATCAAAGACAAAATTAGGGTTTGTGACTTCCTTGATCAATTCGTACCTAATCAGAGCTGAGAACACAACGCTAAGAGAGACGAAGAGTCACAAATTACTGAGATCAATTCGTACCTAATTGGAGCTATATGATTTCTATGATCGTCGTGCTCTCTGCTTTCTCAGTTTCTGTAAGAGAGTGAACAAATATTTTATCAAGGGCTGTGGCTATCTTTTTAAATTTTTTTGTGGGCTTTTTTCAAGGGCTGAAAGTTTTGTCATATTTTATCAAGGGTTGTGGGCTGAAAAATGTAAACGTTTTGGTACAAAATTGGCATCCTTTTTTTTTTTCACATTTATTTCAAGGGTTTTTTAACCTTTGAGATAAAGTTTAGTAATATAATCAAGCAAATTTGTATTTATAGATTTATCAACAGATTTTAGTAAACCCTCGATAAAAGAGGGTTGAAATAACTAAAGTTTGTTGTAGACTTGTAGTGATATGGATTCATTGTATTACTTAGTATCAGTTGGATCTTCTACAATATTTATAATCATTTTTATTTCAAGTTCTTTACTAAAGTCCTTATTAAACTCCATATTTTCCTCAATAGCCTCTTCAAGAACTTTTCCCAAAAAACATTCTGTCTTTTGTCAATTAACTTGTTATTCTACTTCAATTTGGCTTGTTCGACTCGTAATTCTCCAAAATTTTGAACTTCCAATTCCTTAATATTCAAAATTGAATATTCTTTCAACAAATGGAGATTAAAACATTTACTGTTATTTCCTTTATATAAATTTGCTTGCTTACTTTTAATTCTTGTATAAAACGTGATCACAAGGAAAAAAAATATTGATTAATATCTTTTTCATTCTTGACAATATAAAAATTTTAGGATTAATTCTTCACATTTCAAAACATTTTATATTATTCCACCAATCTTTTGCATCACTCTCAAGTTTGCTTAATCCTTGGAGATCTTTGCATAATCAAAATAAGCTTCAAGACCAAGAATCCAATCCATGAAGTGTTCTTTGTATGATACACTATCAAAGTATGAAAAATAATTAAAATTAAAAATGGTTTAGTTGATATATAGGTCAAACACAAACAATCCTTGACATATGATCATTATTCTTATCGTCTTCATGATCTTGTTTAGCGTTCAATCCCAAATTGAAGAGGAAAATGTAAATCATAACATCATCGACAAGTCAATTTCTCACCATCATGCTTAAATCACCGTATTAATATGGCCATTGACCAACATCCCATGAATCATCGTCAACATATTGGTTGTTTTCATTGTAGTCTTTAGCTATACTAAGATGCTAACGATCTCTGATACCAATTGACGCAGAAAGAAAATGAAGTTTAATTATGTAAATCCTGGAATCCTTAAGAATTCCTTAATTATACATGCAAGAGCTTTGGTTTTATACATGCAAGGCTTGTCCTTTGGTTTTACAATTACATGCATATTTAAAAGCTTGAAAAAAACTTAATTTCCAAGTTAAAATTTATTTTTAAATAGATTTATTTTTTACTTTTATAGTAGAAATGATAGTAGACTTTATTCATTTAATAGATTACTCTTGATCTAATACCATTCTAAGTTCTAATTTGACAAAGAAAACCCCAAGAAACACCTTAAAAAAAAAAATATATATATATATATATATTGTCCTACATCAGTGCTTGTGTCCTTCACCGGGGCTTGGACCATGTCTACCTTCTCCTTCTCTAAGGATTCTAGTAATTCTGGATGTGTGTCCTCCACCATCTCGGCTTGGTCCTGAATGCTTAGTTGTCCGGAGAGACAGCCCGTGCCCAGGACCTTCCATCTCTCCAAAAGAGCTAGCTAACTTCAAAGTGTTCAATGAATGAGATTGTGTCCCAAAAATGACAACGCTGAGCAACAGGACAAGAGCACCAATACAGAAAAAACTTAATTTTCCAGCCATTCTAGGTGGTAATTAAACAGCCTCAGAACAATACAAGTATATATAGCTTACAGAATTTTGTTGCTTGAGAACTGGTAAAAAGCATTACAGAATACAGAGGTTAATTATGATCACTTGGAGCCGTTTAACGAGTACTACTGTAGTGGGAGCTAATGGGAGTTTCAAGTTTCTTACTTTAAATAGGTGAACTGAGAGGGACTATTTGATTATTTGATTATTCATTGATTGTTTCATGTTGCCGCAATATGATCTGCTTTTCCCGAGAGAAGAACAAAAAGGTTGCGGATTTAAGAGGAAATGCATTGAAGAGAGAAATGGTACTATGGGTTTTCTTGTTTCTATAGGGATTTTCCAATGCAATTTCCATTTCGAATTTGGAAATAATGTTATATGATAAAGACTCACTTTCATAGATAACTGGTAGAATATATATGAAAAGGATTATCTTTTTAGAATTATACATTTCTAAGTGATAGCCGTTAAAAAAAATTGTTTCGCTGCATTTTGTATAATTTCTCTTAAAATAGTAAAATTACTGCAATTTGTAGATGTAAACCAATTGTTGAACAATGTAATTTATTGTATCTTGTGATTGCCTTTATTTGTATGTTATTTTTTGTTATGTTTTTATATCTCACATATCTAAAAATTCGTGTGAATTTCTAATCCTAAATATATATTAGTTTCTAAAAGAAAATCCATATTAGTTTACTGTATGAGAATTATAAAAAAAAAAAATTATTTTTGTAGCCATAAATCTGTATGGAGTAACCTTAAGCTCGGTTCATGTACCAAGGATCAAGATGAATTTTAATTATTCTATTCATTTGACAAGGCATGGCTACAAAAGCAGGATTTTATGCCATGTCTAAAGCCATTGGGAACATCAAAGCCGTTGACCTCTCCACAGTAGCATGCAATAACAATCAACCACACAGCAATGTTGCCCTACCCACAAGTTCTGACTCTTATAAGTGGTAACATTTCCTTTCCCCTCACGTTAAAAATGGATTGAGTCGTACGTTACGCAATATACTCTCAAGTCGTCGATATATATAGTGATTTAGATTTTATACCATGCTTTGACAGCTTAGCTTTCAATACTTTTGGGGCATGCATACTTTATTTACACGTCTCATGATTCATGAAAATGAAACCAGTTGACTTGGTTTCACGCCAGATTTTCTTCAGTTTGGTTATGGAAAATTGAAGTCTCAGTGTCAAAAAATGACGGTGAAACTCAAGTCGATTAAATCAAATCCTTCAAGTGACATAAGCTGCTAAGGTATAGGATCCTTTCAATTATTATGAATAATTAGTTAGTCACTTTCACTTAGCGTGATGCGATAGTTTCTTTTAGTTTCATGCAAGCAATATTGGAGGATGGTAGCTTGAATTCCATTGTGAGAACCAATATTGGACTTTTACCCGATTCCATATCTACCATAATATAAGTTAGGTTCTAATGGCTGCAATTTCTGCACATGCAAAAGCTCCAAACTGTGTAACTATTTACGATGAGGACAGCGGTGAATTAGATTGAATCTCAATTGATCAAAATACATCAAGGTTCAGATCATGATCAATCTCTGTCGGGTTCAAAATTGATTGGGTTAAATGGCTACTTCTTGCCAAAGATTTTGTTGGAAAAAAAACTTCATATTTTTGGAAAAATTATTGCTCACAAGATCAAGTAATAAGAATTGTGGTGACATTAACTAAAAAGGATAATTTGTATTAACAATACAACATGTAAAGAGGATCATAATGAGTTAAACACACTTAGTACTTGAGGGTATAAGGGGAAAGTGTTCGAGCGATAGGGTTGGTAACATGTTGTAATTATCTCTAAAAAAAACACTTAATATGCCAACCAAATACCCATGTTCACACGGCACTAGATCTGTAAAGTCTCACTTGCTGAGACAATTCCACTTGGATTGCACCTTATTGTTGCTCTGGCCTATTCGTAAAACATCTTGCTCTGGCCCTTCATTTGACGAACAACTTCATTAAGTACATACTGGGCTTGTTGCATATTTTGCATCATCTCGTACATGATGGATATTTGTGGCACTGAAGTCAAATTAGCTTCATGCTGGGACAAAGCATTTTGGTCTTGAGGTTCATAAAAAGACCTTCAGGGTTTATTTGGTTGGAGGGGATAGAAAGGAAAGGTGGAAATATTGAAAAAAAAAATAATAATAATAAAAACCCAATGTAAGGAGGGAGGAGAGGAGAGGAGCAGATGGGTAAAATTCCGAGCAAAGCCTCTCTCCCTCTCCCATTTTCGCCCCAATTCGAGGAGACATGAAAACACTCCATACAAAATGAAGTGTTAGAGAGAAAACAACCACTCCCCTCCCAACTAAACAACCCCACTATTAAAGATCTCCATTACTGTGCACCTTTAACATGATGGTCGGCCTCATCTATTTACGTTTATGTGTATAGTTTCAAACTGGACCAATTATTTACCCTACTTTCCGACTTCTACGTAAATGGGAGGTGAAACCCATTTGGTTCAATCGAATGATAGATTTTTCGGGCCCAAATATGTGAAGTCCTTATTTATTTGTGCTTGTTCTTTTGGGTTGCAAATAGTTAGCCCTTTTCAACCCACTCAACCCTTGTGCTTTGAGGTATTGTGTTAATATTTACAGAGCCTTCAAAGTTAAATAAGCCTTGTATTAGCGACATTGTGTTATTATTGGGAGCTATTTAACATCCAAATTTTTTTTTTAATAAAAAGTTTCTCTCTTTCTCCCAAAAAAAGAAAAAAGAAAATAAAAAATTCTCACACAATGTTTACATACCGACATATTCAAACAATAAGAGTGTCGACAGAAGTTTTTATACCCAACCCTCTTCAAACAAAAGTAAGTCGCAAAATGCATGTAATGTTGCATTGGCTACATGGACACTCATTATTTCCTCTTCACTTTACTCAAAAAGTCCATATTTTCTGCACAACTAGCGGTGATTAGGGAGCTACTATTCCCTTTGTCATTTTCGTGACTCTTGATCTGCAGCTTGGCCGTGTTAGAGGGTTAGGACTTAGGAGTTCCTCATTTTGGATGTCATAATAAAGGTACTAAACACTGGTGAAACGTACTGGAAGATAGTGAGGTTGCGTTGTGTGGTGGGGTCTAATTCCTTTTTGAGTGAAAGATGTATTCCACATTTCCACCCTCTAAATCTGTGCAAGATCTGATTGACATTGGTGTTTCACTACCGCTTTGACTAATTGGCTCACCAATGGTGTTGGCCAAATCTCAACCCGGGCTATGAAAAATGAGTCTTAGTTAATATATGCCTTTAGGATATACATTAACAATTTATATTTTTAATAAAAATTTTTTAAAAATGATTTATTAATATATTCTTTATGGGCATACGTTAGTAAAACCCATAAGAAATTAGTAAAATATAACCCTTTAAAATTTAGAAATAGCTTAGGTTTGGTTGGTAACTTGGATTTGAATTTGATTTTGGATTTTAAATTAATAGATTTGAAATCCATTGATTTTAATTAGGAGTTATTTCAAATCTAAGCATTTTAAGATTTAAAATCCTTAGTGAATTTGTCAAATCTAAATCCTTGATATTTTTTAAACTTCCCAAATAAGTTATTTGGATTTTAATCATCCAAATCCAAATCCAAATACTCAAATCATGTCATCCAAACACACCATTAGAGTATTCTTAAGAAGGCAATTCTTTTTCACCCTATTTGATTCACAAATACTGTAATACAGAAGTTGAAAATCTTGTGACTTATGTCAGGATGTACTATGGATTGCATTTTCTATACTATTTTTTATTGGATGTAAAACTTGAGAAATCCATTAATGAATTGCATTTTTTTTCTTATATTTTTCATTATTTCAATATTTTAAAAAATCAAATATTAATATCTATGTCATCAATAAAATGATTAAATTTCAAGTTTTTATAGTCTAAAATTATGCATAAAAAATAAGTTTTTGAATAAACTAATAAATAATATCTGATTGACACAAAATTTGATGTGTGTTAAGAATATAAAAAAAAGAAATTCAACAGTTAGATTTTCAAAATATGTAATAATGTTAATTTTTTTAGTAGCTTCAACCAAATTTGTAGTTATTAGGCTAGTTACAACCAAATTTGTAATCAAACTTTATCCACATACTATTTCATTTGCGATGATGGCTCATATGGTTAACCTTGTGGTCCACCCATTCACTTGCATGAACAAATCAATTGAACCACATTCATGCAACCCGAAAGTTCCATTGTGAATCAGTGGATGCCACTTTCTTTCGTGCCGCCTCAATGGTTGCTACAAGTCTCAGATTTCGATTGCTCTAAACCCCTTTTGGTATTTGGCAGGTTAAAATGTCTAGCTGCGACTGATATGAGAAGTGGCTTTTTCGGGTTAGGTTCAAACCCAATCTCGGGAAGAATAGTGATTTTCCTTACTTATCCGTAGGTAGTACATAAATCCTTTTCAATATAACACATATAATTAGTGATTACCTTTTTTTTTTTTTTTGAGGGAGGGGGGGGGGGGGGGTGTGTTTTGACTTTTGAGGGGGAATTAGTGATTACCTAAATCAACGGTTCGCCCTTTCTTCTAAAAATATTATTTTCGTTCGTCGATATTTTAATCTATATTATCATTTATTTGTAATGATTTTTAAGAACTATTCTTTATAGACCATATATAATATTTATTCGTGATATAATATTTGGTAAAACCTAAACAACTGTATAACAAACCAATAAGTCTAGAGTTATAACATTTTTTGAAAATATTTCACAACTTTAATAATAAGTTATGAATATTAGTAAATGATAAATTAAAGTAATATTATTGATAGACCCAGATGGAAACTAATAAAAATTTATCAAATTAATTATTATAAAAAATATTGTATTTGTAGTATTATTTGATAGACACAACTTATTTGACAACTTATAAGCGGTGAACAATCATTTATCTACTTTTAAACACAAAATAAATAATTTAAAAATTGAAAACATTATTTATTATGTTATTGATGTGACATTACCAGAAAATGCTCTCTCCTGTAATGATGTTAGGCCCAAAGATTCCTCTCAAGATTGAGATTCCTGTTACAGTAACAGGAAAACCAGATTTGACTCTTGTTCATCATGGTGAAGTCCTTTTAGAAACCAAACTTTTAGTTTGCCTTTAAAATTTCACTTTCCAAAGAATCTAAATTGATGCTTCCCTCGCAATGGCATGAACCCTTGAGGCGGCACTTCAACAAAAGTCTCACATGCTTTTTGAACTCTTTTAATTGTCAAAAGGTCCCCCCTACCCTCTGATAACCAAACTCACCTCCTTACTTCAAACTCTAAAACACTATAAATAGAATCAGGCACACAAGTAAACTAAGAAATACATATTCCTAAGCCTAAAAGACTAAGCCTAATTGTAACCCTATCAAACATGGGTAGACGAGAGCGGGGTCTTGCCATTTTTCTTATTCTTTTTGTTTTTCTCTTACTGAATTTTATGCATCTTACAACAGAAGCTCGGCCATTGGATAACTCAAGGTCACGTAGTCATCATCTTCTTAGAGAGACGGGTGGCTTCATCGGGGCGGTGAAGAGCTCGGGGCCAAGTCCTGGCAGTGGACACAGATTTAAAAGCCTTCATTCTCTAGGAGAGACCAAGAACTCTGGACCTAGCCCTGGTGGCATTGGACATGAGTTTGTTACAGGCAACAACAATTAACTCCATCGTCATATTGTTCCTTTTTTGCTTATATATATATATATATACACAAATAAGAAGTTATGGTGTCACTGAATAACTGCGCAATTGGTGCACATAGTTTTAATGTATGTTGTAAATGTGCTGAAAAGTTACGATTGTAAAATAGAGCTTGAGACTTCCGTTTGTAATTGCATAGCCACGGGAAGTTATAGCTCATCCATGTAATGTCATTGTCTTCCCGCCAATCTTCATCTATTGCCATTATAATATATGCCCATAGTCTCGTTTACTTCTTTCTCTTCTTCTTTGTTTATTTATTACTATTACTTTTTGAGTTTCTTTTTAACTTTCCTTCCACGCTTTTACCACTGTTGCATTACCAATCAGCTCATTCCATATATCCAAGTCCTATGGAAAAGGGAAAGGACCACTTGAGGGAAAGGTAAGTTGAGAAGAAACTTCAAGGATCGATTTGATGGCAGTGTGCATAGGTTTGTGGAAGCAAAGAGGGCTTGGACGTGGTTCTCAAAGAGATGTGAATATTGTTTCTTGTACTGTTGTTGTTGTATTTTTTTTTTTTTTTTTTTTCAAATTACACCTTTAGACCTTTGCATTATTTCAAAATAGTCTTATATTCTTTGAAACGTTTCATCTTGATCCCTATATTTTAAGTGTCTGTTGACTTCTGCTTTGATTTTAAGTTGAGATTGTTTAGTGAAATTCTAGAGATTTTGATAGCAACAAAGAAAGGAAGAAATTAGTTATTCAATTACTTTATTTGCTTTTTTAAATATTTGTTTTGAGATTAAAAAAAAAAAAAAAAAAAAATCAAAGCATGAGTTCATGGTAGGGACCTTTTGACACAAATTAAAAGTACAAGGACTAAAATCAAGGCATTAAATTTCATATCAGAGGTTGTTTTGGTTTTGCCAAGAGAACGAAATTGTTAGGTTCTAATTAAATATTTAGTCATAAATGTTTAAGTTCTAAATATGTTCTGAATATGTTGTATGTTGGCAAACCGAGAACAAAAACTTGTATAGGATTAGATCTTATGATCTTTGAACTGTTTTAGACATTATTCAAGTTGAAACAAGTTAAGATTCAAGGACATACAAGCTGCCTAAAGAAGAATTGAAAATCTGTCAAGCTCGAACGATTGAGAGAGACCTTTGATTGATTGAATTGTGATTTGCAGAATTTTAAATAAGGCTCAACAGCTCACAAAATGTTTAGTGTTTGAGTCCAACACTACTAGGTATTAAAGGAAAAACCTAATACACGTTTTCCGTTGTATTTATTTCATGTGATGAATGTTTAACCTAGATCTAAATAATTAACATAAGTAACAACTTGGCTTATATATTAGGTTAAACAAATTGTGTTTTCCAAGGGCCTAAAACTTAACAAAAATATTTTGGTACCGGTTGATATTAATATACTATTTCGGGATTACCGCTATTTATATATTTCACATAAATATACATTAGTATTATTTATGTAAGTATAAATTATTAATTTTTATTTTTATCAACTTAAAATTTAAAATCCACAAGTTTTATAAGCCTACATATATATCAGCTTAAGTACATTATCCCCTATACTAGATTAAATTAAATATTTTTTAATAATTTTTTTATTATTGTACTTGCCGTAACGCCAATACCGGTTGGTACAACTGAAATAGGCCGATACAACTTGGTATTTTTTCTAGTATGTTTTGGAGGAGTCTCGGTACTGATTTAAAGGCCGGTATAGTATATTTCTTCGGTACATCTGATACATATAGTTGGTACTGGTGTGGTATTGACTTTTTTTTATTAAAATGAAACATTTCAAAGAATGATGACCATTTGGAAACATATGACAAAGGCTGAGAACTAAAGATGTAATTAAACCTAAAATTAATTATACCTTACGTGTCCATTCATTCCTAGAAATCATATATATATATATATATATATATTTATTTAAAGCCAAAACTAAGTGAAAATTGAATTCAATTCTACAAGTAGAGTCTAATTTTGTATCCTGTGTCCTATCTAATTTTTTTAAAAATTTTTTGCGAAGCAAGTTATTTGGTGCAAAAGATGAAAAGTTCAGCATAAATGAACCATAAAAAACCCAATCATTCATCTAACTATACTTTTAGACTATCCTTTAAGTTGCAATCATCTACTTTCATACCTATAAAAATAACTACTCTGTTAAAATTCAATTTGTTTATCCGTTTTAAATCCAAAAGTCATAATTTTGGAGTTTGGATTGCTCCAACTTGACTCCATGCAAGAGAATACTACTTTAAAACATTTAAAGAGTCACAATAAACAAGTTTGTTCGATTTATGATCTAAATAAATAAATACTATATCTTGGGAACTTTTTCAATGGCTTAGATTTTCCTTCCCCATGAAAGACTTGATATTAATATTTTTTATCACATTTTTTTTTTATTAACTTACAATGTCTTTTATTTGCAATTTTGCAGGTTTGTCCTCATTTTTGTAGGTTGTCCTCATTAAAATGTTTGTTAGGTTCTAAAAATTTAGAACAATTGGCAAATCGTAAACACAAACTTGTCTAAATATAGATTCTAGAGTCTATAGGTATTATTAGATAATGCTCAAAGTGATACAAGTCAAGATTCAAGAACATACAAGCTACAGAAAGGAGAATTCGAAATCTGCCTGCTTCAATCTATCGAGAGACAGGCTTAACCGATCGAAACACATATCTGGATAATTTTAATTAAACCCAAATAACAACAGTTCAAGCCTATTAAGGATTAGAGTTTCAGATCTACTTCTTCTAGTACATAAAGGAAACCCTAGGCATGTTTTATTATGACTTTGGAGGTGCTATTGTAAGATCTAAAAGGTTCTATGCCTTCCTCTATCAAAGTCACTACCAAATATCACTCTTATATCTATAGAATAGGTAGATCTGAAGTTGCTGCATAAATATCAACAATAGTTGAAAATTTAAACCTTCAAGGGTGGCCTTGGAGTCACAAACAAGAGAGTTTGTGTTTTTTATCACAAGTGTGGGTACTTGTGTTGCAAAGGCCAATAGAGAAGGAGTCTATAGATTCAAAGCTTGCACGTGGTCGTATTAGTAAGTTCTACATGTCGTAGCAATAGGATGTTAGTGGTCTAAGTCTTATTGTAAACTTTGATTCTCTATAGTGGATTTGTTTTTTACATTGAGGATAGCTAGGTTAAATTCTCGCCAAGTTTTTACTGGTTTGATTTTCCTGAGTGATCATATCATTATGTTCTTTATTTTCCGCTGCTTTATATGATATGACTTTATTGTTTTAACCTAGATCTGAATAATAAACCTAAGTATTCACTTAGTTAATTAATTAGGTTAAATAATCTAGTTTACAAGAATATAAAAATCTAATAAGTGGTACCAGAGCGGGTTAACTCTTGATTTAGGTTATTATACCTAGAGTTGATCATTGATCCCTGTTATCATGGATAATTTTAAGTGTTTTACTATTTTTGATTGTGATGTTTTGAAAGACACTATTGTTTCAGTTGCTCTTTTTGAGGCTTGTAAAAGGAATTTTCAGGATTTCATTCTTTCTCAGAAGAATAGTGTAATCCCTCAAATACACTCTGCTTTACATGGATTTTTACCTACAAAGCCGAAGGCTTGTGCTATATTGGTAAGAAAATATTCTCTAAGGTGAGTGTTGCTGACTTGTCCCTGATTTAATTCTTTCAATTGTTTGTGGACATGTTTACTTTTAGTTTTTGGTTGTTTTATTTTCTTAGGTTGTTTTGATTATTCAAAAATCCAAAAACATTGAAAAATGTCAAAAAGATAAAAATATTTTATTTTGTGTCTAGTTTTATTTTTTTCTTGAGAATTACATGAATTATGATATATCTCTCTTGATTTAGAACATGCTTGACATTGTGGAGAAACTTGAATAATATGTGTTATATAAGTACTAAGCTATTTTTGATTTTGTGTGAGTATGTACTCAAGGGTTAATTAAGAAATTGATATTTCATGTTTGTGTACGCTCTATAGCTTAGTTAAGCACTATCATACATAGCTTTGCATTTCATTCATTTAGCATAATGTGTGCCTTTTATTTTTGGTCATAAAATTTTTTGAAAATCCAATTTTTTTTTTTTTGTTTGTATTACACTTCATGGATGTGTAGTTAAGGTTGGTCATATTATCTTTGCATAACATGGTTGTGTACCTTGTTTAGCTTGGATAAGCTTATTTTTCTGTACTTTGCTAGTATTAGCTATGTTGGCTCAATAATGACCACTTAATCCCAGCCCTTTAACGTTGGTAACGACCATTTAAATGCACATCATTGGACGACAATAACAGCTCCATGCTCATTTATCATTTGGTCATTGAATGTTGTCTAGAATTAATGTGCTTATGCTCATCCATACCTTTAGTTGTCATTAACTTGGATGGTTTGCAATATGGACGAGCATTTTATTGCTATCCACCAGTTATGGTTGAGCTAAAGGGTTAAATGGCTCATTTAATAGCCATTTAACTTCCCCATTCAATGTCTTGTAATGGTTGTGTAATGGTCAAATTGAGGTAGTTGTAACAGCTGTGAGCTGGTGACTGGAAATGCTGTACGTTCGTTACACTTGTGCTATTTAAGTGAGGAATTTATATATGAGCAGTAATGTGTACTTATGATCGTCCTTAGTAATGACAGTCATCCTTAGTAATAACGATCATCTTTAGTAATGACAGTCGTCCTTAGTAATGACGGTCACTTTTTGTGGTTCAATCTCCCCTTCGTGTCTCGAGATTCTCGTCCCATCACATTTAAAGCGAGGTGACTTTCTCGTCAGGTGGTTAACACGTGCCTTCTTTTCATTGGTTGCGCATGCTAAGTTTTCTTGAGCTTCCCGCGTGCCTTGATTTTTGTTTTCCTTTTTAGAAAATTCGCTCATCAGTTTTTAACCATGCAAATTTAACCATATGACTTACTCTAGCTTTGAGAATTTAATCGTCATTATGATTGTGTTCGTCAGTTTGCAACCATGTGAATTTAATCATATGACTTACTCTCGCTTTGAGAATTTGATCGTTATTGTGATTGTGTTTGTCGGTTTTTAACCATGCGAATTTAATCATATGACTTACTCTCACTTTGAGAATTTAATTGTTGATGGTGTTGGAAAAAAAGCTAACTTCCAGCTCGTCCACATGCCTCGTCCAAGAAAAGAAAGGGACCAATAAAAACTCATTCAACGAACTCGTCCAAAGAAGTCTCGTCCATCCTGAAGGACAGATAGACGAGACATTGTAACAATGTCTCGTTCGGCCTTAAGGACGGATGGACAAGGCATTGTAACAGTGTCTCGTTCGTCCTTAAGGATGGACGGACGAGACGAACGAAATTGCATCTGCTCTTAACAGATTCAATGTTTTATCATCACCAACCGTTCTACAATAAACGGTTAAGGATGAAACCCCAAATGTTGTAACTTCCATAACAGTTATGGAGGTTACCTCATAGATTCCGCAATGACAAGAGAAGTTACAAAGTAACTACCTTAAGCAAGCACTATATAAAGGACTCACTTCCGGAAGGGTAAGGCATTAAGACATTTTCTTTCATTTTACAATTATTATTACAAATAATACTAACTTTGTCATCGGAGGATCTTAGACCGGGTCTCCACTGGTCACCTTTGATTATCTTTATTTTCCTTTCAAGCCCTACATCAGAATCCGTATCATTCGACTTACTGATTTTCCAAGAACCATCAGTTGACGCCGTTTGTGGGAAACTATAATTGTTTTACAATTTGTTTTTCCAAGACAAAAAGTTGATGGTTCGGACCAGATCGAGGGCTACCAGCCCTGCTCATGAAGAAAGCAGGGATGCATCAAGTAACCCTCATCGCAATCACCAATCTGCACCGGTTATGCAGACATCCTCTATCCAACATATGCACTCTATGGTGGCTGCAATGGCAGAGTTAACTCGCCAAAACCAAGAACTACGGAGGGAGATTAATCTGAGAAGGCAAACGCATGGAGAGCATGAAGAAGAAGGACAAACTCGGAGTCAAGAGGACAGAGAGAATGTTGAACATGGAAGTCAATCAAGGGGTACCACCTCGCGAAGGGTACCTCATTTGAAAAAGGAGATGGATCAAATGAAAAAGGCCATGGATGAAATGAAGGAGAATATGAGGAGGACAAACCCAGTAGAAGACTTGGTTCATAGAACTGATTCTTCCTTTACGGCTTCCATCAACGGTCATCCCTTACCGGCAAAGTTTAAGATGCCTTCTTTAGATTTATATAATGGGAATCGAGATCCTTTTGACCACATTGCCACCTTTAAGACCACTATGCATCTTTAAGGAGTTCCGGATGAAATAATGTGTAGAGCCTTTCCTACCATCCTTAAGGGTCCAGCCAGAGTGTGGTTCAGCAAATTACCCCCTAACTTAGTAAGTTCTTTTGAAGAATTAAGCAAGTTTTTTGTCAATAACTTCATAGGGGGCCAGAGACACAAACGTTCTACGTCCAGTCTGTTAAAGATTGAACAGGGGGAAAATGAGAGTTTGTGGTTGTTTATCACTCGTTTCAATAGGGAAGCCTTGACGGTAGACGAGATGGATGAAAAATTGTTGTTAGCAGCTTTCCACAACGGAGTTCATTCAGATTTTTTCATCCACAAACTCTATGAGCAAGAGCCACAAACCATGGCTAAACTCGTCCATTCAGCTCAAAACTTCATGAATGCAGAAGATGTGATTATAACTAAGAAAAGAAAGAGGATAGAGAAAATGGAGACAAATCGCCACTCGGAACAAGGTCCTCATCCAAAGAAGGGACGGACGGATGACAGAAAAGACTGGGATAAGAAGACAGGTTCTTCAGCACGTAACCAGCAATATACTCCATTAAATATGCCACTTGAGCAAGTCTTGATGCAGATAAAAGATGAACCTTCACTGAAATGGCCAGAAAAAATGAAGGGGGATCCCAACAAGCGTAACAGGACCAAGTATTGCTGCTTTCATAGGGATCATGGGCATGATATGGATGAGTGTTTTGATCTCAAGCATCAAATTGAGAACGTCATAAATCAAGGAAAGTTGAAGAATTTCCTTAGACGGGACCACAAGGATGAGAAATTGAAAGGGAAGGTAGAGGAATTATCACGACCACCGCTAGGAGAAATAAAAGTTATCATTGGCGGAAGTTCAACAGGCCAATCATCTAAGTCAAGGAAGGCATATCTGAAGGTAGTGCAGAGCATCCAACTCTCTGGACGATCACCAAAGGAAAGGTCCACGGACGAGCAGGCGATCACTTTCACGGACGAGGATGCCGACAGAATTCACCATCCTCACGATGATGCTATTGTTATCACCTTACTCATTGCTGACTACACAACTAGGAGAGTGCAGATGGATAATGGAAGCTCGGCAGACATTCTATATTATCCAGCTTTCTAGCAAATGAGGGTTGGACGAGACCAGTTTCGTCCAGTGCAGTCGCCTCTAGTAGGTTTCGGAGGAATGAAAGTACAGCTTGTAAGCACTGTTACGTTACTAGTAGTGGTGGGGGCATACCCACAACAGTTAACCACGGATGTGAATTTTTTGGTGGTAGATTGCTCGTCCTCTTATAATGCTATAATTGGAAGATCGACTTTAAATAGGTGGAAGGTAGTCACATCTACCTAACACCTGTCAGTCAAGTTCCCCACGGAGCATGGGGTAGGGCAAGTACAGGGAGACCAATTAGCAGCAAGAGAGTGTTATTTAGCCATGTTAGCCATAGACAAGTAAATCCAGGCCATGAATATTGAAGAAAGAATCGTGGCAGAACCCACTGAAGCATTAGAAGATATTTCCTTAGATGAAAATAACCCTGAGAGGTGTACCAAAGTTGGAGTAGACCTAGAAGAAAAAATTAAGAAAGACCTCATCTAGTTCTTAAAGAGAAATATTGATGTTTTCGCCTAGAGTCATGAGGACATGTCGAGAATAGATTCTAGTGTCATTACCCACCGTCTGAATGTATGTCCTTCATCCAAGCCAGTACGACAAAAGAAGAGGGTGTTCGCCCCTGAAAAAGATAATGCTATCAAAAACGAAGTTCAAAAGTTGATTGTGGCGAAGTACATTAAAGAAGTGTATTATCCAGATTGGTTGGCCAATATAGTAATGGTCAAGAAGGCGAATGGCGAATGGCAAATGGAGAATGTGTGTAGATTTCACCGATCTAAACAAGGCTTGTCCCAAGGATAGTTACTCGCTGCCACCTATTGACCAGTTGGTAGATTCAACTGCAGGCCACAAATTGCTTAGCTTCATGGATGCTTTCTCAGGATACAATCAGATAAAAATGGATGAGGCAGTCCAAGAGAAGACATCCTTTATCACCATTCAAGGCCTGTTCTATTATAAGGTAATGCCCTTCGGTTTAAAGAACGTGAGGGCAACATATCAGAGATTGGTTAACCACATGTTTCGTCTACAAAAAGGGCGGAATATGGAAGTCTATGTAGATGACATGCTAGTGAAGTGTCAGGACGAAGAAAAGCACCTAGACGATCTGCAAGAGACATTTGACACATTGAGGCAGTACCACATGAAGTTGAACCCCAGCAAATGCGCTTTCGGAGTATCGTCCGGGAAATTTCTTGGATTCATGGTTTCCCATAGAGGGATTGAAGCGAATCTTGACAAAATTCAAGCAATACTAGATATGAAGCCCCTGCGAAATATTAAAGAAGTTCAGTCCCTCACCGGACGAGTTGCTGTCCTTAACAGGTTTGTCTCTAAAGCTACTGACAAATGTTTGCCATTTTTTAAAGTTCTTAAAAAAGCCTTTGAATGGACTAACGAGTGTCAGAAAGCTTTCGAAGACTTGAAGGCGTATCTCACTAAAGCTCCCTTGTTAAGCCCGTTCGTCCTGGGAGAAGAATTGTACTTGTATTTGACAGTCACCCCACATGCAGTAAGTTCAACGTTGGTGAGAGAAGAAGACAAGGTGCAGAGACCTACGTATTATACAAGTAAAGCACTGAGGGGAGTTGAAGGACGATATCCGCTAATGGAGAAATTGGCCTTCGCATTGATAACAGCTTCTAGGAAGCTAAGGCATTACTTCCAAGCTTATGTCATCAATGTCATGACGGATCATCCCCTTAAGAAAGCAATGAACAAGCTGGAGGCTACAGGATGACTGATCCAATGGGCTGTCGAACTCAGTGAGTTTGATATCAGATATCAACCAAAACTCGCCATAAAAGCTCAAGCTCTGGCAGATTTCATTGCAGAGTTTACCCCAAATTATAATGAATTGGATGAAGTGGAGAATGAGAAGAAATGGATTATCCATGTGGATGGTTCATCTACACAGTATGTAGGAGGAATAGGTGTAGTCCTATAATCCCCAGAAGGAGATAAGTTGAAATGCAAGGTTCGGCTACAGTACTAGACGACAAATAATGAAGTTGAGTATGAAGCCTTCCTCAAAGGGCTGGAGTTGGCTAAGTCTGTAGAGGCAAGATTAATACTCGTCTTGGGAGATTCTCAGTTGATCATGGGCCAAGTAAATGGGATGTATGAGGCTAAGGAAGACTGAATGAAAAAGTACCTTCATAGAGTAGTACGCCGTATGAAAAAGTTTGAAGAAGTTGACTTTGTCTAAATCCCAAGGGAGGAGAACATGGAGGCTGATACCTTAGCGAAAGAAGCCTCAGCGAATGAAGTCCTTGACAAGTTTGACGAAATTCAATACATACCAAGTATAGATATCTCAGAAGTACAACAAGTAGAAAGTAGAGAAAATTGGATGACCCCAATTGTATCATATTTGAAGGAAGGACGACTCCCAGAAGGGAAAGATGAAGCTAGAAAGCTGAGGGTAAGATCGGCCAGGTATGTTCTTATGAATGAAATGCTATACAAAAGAGGTTTTTCTCGACCTTATCTTAGATGTCTAGCTCCCGACAAGGCGAACTACGTGTTGAGAGAAGTTCATGAAGGAGCATGTGGCAACCATTCAAGAGCTCGGTCACTAGTCCATAAGGTCGTCCGTGTAAGATACTACTGGCCAAACATGCAAGCTGATGCTAAGGCATATGTCAAAACCTGCGATCAATGCCAGTGATTTAGTAATGTCCCCAGACAACCATCGGAGTACCTTACCCCAATGACGGCTCCATGGCCCTTTGCACAATGGGGGCTAGACATCTTGGGTCCTTTTCCATTGGGCACGAGGCAAATGAAGTTTCTAGTGGTTGGCATCGATTATTTCATCAAGTGGGTGGAAGCAGAGCCCTTAGCTAATATCACACAACAGAATGTCAAGAATTTTGTATGGAAGAACATTGTGTGCAGGTTTAGGGTGCTCAGAGTATTGGTATCTGATAACAGACGACAATTTGATAATGCACTTTTTAAAGACTTCTGTGAATACTTTGGAATTCAAAATCACTACTCCTCACCTGCCCAACCACAAGCAAACGGTTAGGCTAAAGTTGCAAATCGATCATTGTTGAAAATCATCAAGACTCGGCTTGAGGGGGCAAAAGGAGTATGGCCTGACGAGCTACCAGGTGTTCTATGGGCATACCGGACGACGGTGAGAACCCCTATGAGGGAAACTCCTTTCAAGCTAGCATACGAAACTGAAGCAGTTATACATGCAGAGGTGCATATGGCCAACCATAGAGTAATGACGTATCAGGGTAAGGATAATGAGGAGCAACTCCGTTTAAGCCTTGATCTAATAGATGAGGTAAGGACAAATGCAGAGTAAAGGATAGCAAAATACAAGAACCTCATGGCTAGGCAACATGATGCAATGGTAAAACCGAGGTGCTTCAACATAGGAGATCTCGTCCTAAGAAGGGTTTCCTTGGCAACCAAGAACCCAGCTCATGGGAAACTGGGTCCTAATTGGGAAGGTCCCTATAGAGTTGTTAATTGTAAAAGACAAGGATCCTACTACTTGGAGACCCTAGACGGGGGAGGAAATTGGAGCATCCTTGGAATGTTGAGCACCTGAGGAGGTACTACTAATAAAATGCTAGCCTTGATGAGCCTGGAAACCGTTTATCTACTTGTCTATATACATAAGTTTGTTTACTTACGTATCTTTAGTGTTGTTTTGTTATTGTATTAAAGTTATGGACGAAGTTATGGTTTGGTTTGTATTTATTTTCCTAAAAGGCATGAACTTCTAAGTGTATGCCTTGTCTGTGAACAATATTTTATGTTATGTACATAATGTTGTGTGAATTACTGATCTCCATATTACTAAAAGCTGAAAAACCCAAGATGAGAAAATTCTCTAGACGCAGAGATGTGACGTCTAAACTTTTCCAAGGCCTGCTCGTCCAAAGAAATGGACGAAGCAAAGCCTAAGCTTGAGCAAACCACAGTAAGCCCAAGGCATACTCATCCACATAATGGACTAAGTAAAATATAATACACATCCAAGCTGTAGACGAGGAAATGCCTAGACAATTGTTTTGAAGACCTAAAACAATCCAGTCTATGGATGAGAAAAATGCAAGGTCTTATCCTCATTAAACATGAAAATCAGCCAAGTCTAAGGATGGGTAATGCTGATGATTACCATTTCACATGGTGAAATTCCAATAAAAATGGTAAAAATTTATATATGAAATATGGACTAGTCAAGCACAAAGTATAAAGACAAAAAATCTCGTCCTTGCATATGTAAAAGAAAAATAATAGCATTCATTCAATTGTTTTGAGGGTGAACAACCAACGTTCAAACACCCTTGTAAAATTAAACTTGTTTAAAAACTCGTCCTAAAACTATAGACGAGATAAATGTACTTAAAATACATGAAAATGTCCTAAATAGTGGACCAAACAAAAGAAAGAAAAGAAACATTGAGAAAGTTTCTAAGTCTAGGGAGCATTTGCATTGGAGGCGTCCTGAGGAGGTAAAGTTGAAGCATCGTCCTCAATATTGACGTCATCAAAGCCGGTCTGAATAAGAGAACTAGTGTTGGCAGCAAGGTTAAGTTTGATTGAGCTAAAGTCGACTTCAGGGAAGTGCTCAATAGCATCCATTCTAAAGTCCTCAAAACCAGCTGCATAATTACGATCCAGGGCATCCGTGTACACTTTGGACGATTTGAATTCAGCCACAGCGTCCTCTTTTGCCATGGAGAGACGAGTACTTAGCTCTTTGTTTGCCTCCTGTAAATGGTCAATACGAGTATCTTTCTCCGATGCATCAGTCCTTAGCTCCTCAATCAGCTTTTTATGCTCAGCGACTTCTTCCTTAGCTTTGGCAGCTACCCTAGCCCATTTTTTGTAGTCATTGTTCACTTCTTGAATCCTTGTTTCCAATTGGACCCTCATCTTGTCCAGTTCTGTTGCCTGTCTAGACGCCGCCGTAAACTTGGACATGGCCTATAGAAAGGTAAAAACAAAGGAGGGTTAAACGAAGAAAAATTGTTAAATGAATAACGACGAGAAAGGAATATGAACATACCTTAAAGAGGTGATGGACGCCAGAGTGTTCAAACCCCTTTAAGCCCATGTCATAATAGACGTTTATGTCTTCGTCCAAGACAACCATCTGAAATCACTCCCAAGCTAGATCTTCATTCTCAGTGATATTTGTAGAAGACTTTTTCAGAAGGCTAGGACAAGCCCGGTGCAGTAAACTTGGACGAAGGAACCTTGGACGAAGGAGCTTTGGATGGGGTGGACTCAATCGAAGTGGACGAATCCACTTCAACTATCTGAATAGAAGACTGGGACTAGGGAGGTTTAGGTTCAACCCTCTTGGACGAGCTATGCTTCACTCTTTTGTCTCGACGACTGGGGAGCCCCTCTAGATCAAGGTTTTTTGGTAAGAATTTTCTTTTATCCCCAGCCGTAGGACGAATCTGTGTTTGAACCTCAAGACAGTCCTGAGGCTGAACCTCAGGACGTTTTCCCTCACCCACAACGTCCTTCCCTTTGTTTCCTTTCATTGTTGACATTCCTAAGATAAGATAATAAACAGATTAGGAATGTATAACATAGAGTTTTCAAAAAAAAAAAAAAAAAAAAAAAAAAAACAACAACAACAACAAAACAAAACGCAACAAAACCTTTAAACTTAAAACTTACTTTTACGCACAGTAACCTCGTGTGCAATAGCCTCGTTTGACAGTTCAAGACCAAAGCCTCGCTTGGTAAGACGCCTCAAAGTGACTAGAGAACGAAAACTCTTGTCTGTGTGAAGACGAGCCCTGTGGACGCGGTCACGATGAAATTTGCTCAAAGATGGACATTTGACGGCTGCAATACAATAAGTAAGCAAAAGATAGAAATTGCAGACAACAGAAAATAAAGAAGAGAAAGGTAAATAAGGGGAGGGACGTACCTTCAGGACGAAGGTTCCCTAAGTCCCTAGTATATGGAGGGAAGGGATCCCTGCCAATGTCCATAGGGTTCCCTACCTAAAAGTCAGAGATAAAGATGTACTCCGTCTTCCATTTCCTATCAGACGAAGCTAGGGACTTGATTAATCTACAATCATTCACCCTGGTAGTGAACTGGTAAAAACCCTTAGACTGGCTTATTTCAGAAGGTTTATAACAATAAAGGAATTTGTCCACAGTGAGAGGACAACCCCCACCAAAAACTTCTCTCCACAAAATTTGCATGGAGATAATTAGTTTCCATGCATTGGGATTAAATTGACAGACACCTAAGCCTAACTTAACTAACAACTCTCTAACAAATGCATTTAATGGAAACCTAAGGCCACCCAGGAAATAAGCTTCATAGACACCAATTCCAGAACAAGGATTACAACACCACTCTCCGTGGGCGGGCAGCCTAGGGTTAAACTTGTCTGAAATTTGGTACCAAGATTTAAGATTGCTAAGTCTTGTTCATCCATCTTGGAATGATCGCCTACTGCACAACTAAAGACGGTCTCCTCCTCGTCCGTCGGATTAGAAGGGGGAACATTGGACGGGGACCCAGCTTGAGAGCCAGAAGCTCTCCTAAGTTGCTCTTGGAAGACTTCAAGAAGGAACCCAGGGGCCCCAGAAGAATAGTCCTCATCCATGTTTCCTCCACTGAAGTCACTAGTACTACTAGAACTAGACTTATCACTACTGTCGTCATAATACTTGTCTATATCTTTATCAATACTATCAGCGGACGAAGAAGCAACTGACATTTTTGATAAAAGAAACTTAAAACCTAAAGACGGAGAGAAAAAGAATACCTGGCTCTAGATTGATAAGGACCCTAGACGAAGAGAGACTCTTAGACGAAGCTATAGACGATGGATGTCAAGGAAGGAAATTTCTGGAATGAGGAGGGTTAAGGGAGGTATTCCACTATTTATAGGATGTTGGTTTGGGCATTTAAAATGACACCACCAATAGGAGAATGACACGCGACACCTACCTTGAAAAACTGAATCGATGAGACTAATTGCCAATAAAATATTAACACGTGGCATATTGATTCATTTGACACCAATTATGTACGTCTAAGGACGTGTCGACAGGTCACCCAATTCGTTGAACGACCCATGTGGACATGGGGCAACTGATGGTGTTGGAGAAAAAGCTAACTTCCAGCTTGTCCACATGCCTCGTCCAAGAAAAGAAAGGGACCAATAAAAACTCATTCAACGAACTCGTCCAAAGAAGTCTCGTCCGTCTTGAAGGATAGACAGACGAGACATTGTAACAATGTCTTGTTTGGCCTTAAGGATGGACGGATAAGGCTTTGTAACAGTGTCTCGTCCGTCCTTAAGGATGGACGGACGAGACGAACGGGATTGCATCTGCTCTCAATAGATGCAATGTTTTATCATCACCAACCATTCTACAAAAAAGCGGTTAAGGATGAAATCCTAAATGTTGTAACATCCATAACAGTTATGGAGGTTACCTTATAGATCCGCGATGACAGGAGAAGTTACAAAGTAACTGCCATAAGCAAGCACTATATAAAGGACTCACTTGCGGAAGGGTAAGGCATTAAGACATTTTCTTCCATTTTACAATTATTACTACAAACAATACTAACTTTGTCATCGGAGGATCTTAGACCGGGTCTCCATCGGTCACCTTTGATTATCTTTATTTTCCTTTCAGGCCCTACATCAAAATCCATATCATTCGACTTACTGATTTTCCAAGAAACATCAATCGTCATTATGATTGTGTTTGTCAGTTTTTAACCATGCGAATTTAATCATATGACTTACTCTCACTTTGAGAATTTGATTGTCATTATGATTGTACTTGTCAAAATTGAACCTTATGTGACGATTTTACTCTTATCGAGATTTTTATTGTCTACTTGGTTTTACTCATTGGACTTCAATGACGGACTTTCTTCTTGAATTTATTTTTTCTTCTTTTGTATGGCAAATAATAATTTCAAATCTTTTAAGAGAATGACATTTATTCATATGGAGAAAAATGTCCCCTTATTCATTCTTGCTTAGAAAATAGTTTGATGAAATTGTAAACGTCATCTAACTAGTGAGAATACCTCTTGAAGTGCTCGACATTCCATGGATGAGGTAACTGTTTGCCATTGAGTGATTCGAGGTAACGAGTTCCTCTTCTAGAATATTTGACAATCTTGAACGAGCTTGCGTATTTTTGTCGTCATTCTTTCGGCTAGGGGAACGGCCCTTCTTCTCCTTTTTTTGTGTTAGAGCTCGTCGATTTCTTCCATCTTTCGCATGCCATCTATTCCATTTGCCGTTAATGCATCCTCTCAATTCATGTACTTCTAGACTTTAAACAGGAGGTCTGTTATTGTAGTTGGCGGAGTCTTCCCTAGAGAGAAGATGAGATCAGGATTGTTCATCCCTGCTTGGAAGGTCATCATAATCACCTAACCATCTGCCTCGTCAATTTTTAACACTATTTTGTTGAAGCGTTTTACATACTTTCTCAAGGTTTCCCTTTCTCGTTACTTCACAGTTAATAGGTATGAGGTGGGCCTCTTATGGTGTTGGACCCTAATGAAAAGGAGACAAAATAGTCGTTCAGCTACTTAAAGTTCGCGGTAGATGCCACAGGTAGCTTGCTAAATCACACCTTTGCTGCTCCTCTAAGGGCTGCTGGGAATGATCTGCAAATTACCTCGTCTGGAGTATGCTAGAGGTTTAATATTGTCTTGAATGCCCCTATGTGATCTAGGAGATCCTTAGTGCCATCGTAATCCTCTAGTTGTGGGAGACGAAATTTAGAAGGCAAGGGGCACTTCAAAACGCTAGTAGTGAAGGGTGAGTCTGTCTTCTTGATCATGCCATCAAGATTTATTGTTGTCTTTCCCTTCATGGCGTTCTTGACTTCTTCTAACTCCTTCCTCATGTTTTTTATCATCTGAATGTTGCCATGAGTCAACTATGTTGTGTGCTTAGAGTTTTCTCTTCTACTATTTCCTGGACTATGGGCTTCATCGTCATTGTCATTGTGACTACGCCATGAATATGACGTATTTATGCCCTCCAAACGCACTCTCCGCTTTAAGTCTTCATTTTGTTTCTTCAATTCTTGCACATTGGCTATTAGTGCTTGGATTTGTTGAGCCATCACCACCGGGTCCAGTGGCGCAATTGTGGTTTAGTCCAACAGTTCTAAGGAACTTAGTTAGTAGAGAATCCAACGGCTTATTGATTGATAGCCTGTTGTTTCCCACAGACAACGCTAAACTGATAAAATGCAATTTTGCCTCGTTAGTATATTCCTCGTCAGTATGATGGGCGACCTAGAGATCTTGTGCAAGAGAAAACACTAAGTAGATAATGAAACCGATTTGGGGCCTGCCAAGGACCCTCTGATACTTAAATTAGCTTAAACTCTTTAGAAATAAGTAATCTGTAGAGCAATTTGTGTATGTGTTCCATACGAATCATTTACCTGTCTCTCCTAGCTTTATATAGCCTTTGTGTAAGTAAATGCTCAATCTGCTAGCCTCTCTAACATTGTACCACAGCTAGAGGATTTATGGCTCAATAATGACCACTTAATCCCAACCCTTTAATGTTCGTAACGGCCATTTAAATACACATCATTGGACGGCAGTAATGGCTCCGTGCTCATTTATCATTTGGTCATTAAATGCTATCTACAATTAATGCGCTTATGCTCATCTATACTTCTACTCATCATTAACTTGGATGGTTTGCAATATGGACGAGCATTTTATCGCTATCCATCAGTTACGGTTGAGTTGGAGGGTTTAATTGGCTCATTTAATAGCCATTTAACTTCCCCATTCAATGTCCTGTAACGGCAATGCAATTGTCAACTTGAGGTAGTTGTTACAGTTGTGAGCTGGTGGCTAGAAAAGCTGTATGTCTATTACACTTGTGCCATTTAAGTGAGGAATTTATATCTGAGCATTAATGTGTACTTACGATCATCCTTAGTAATGATGGTCGTCTTTAGTAATGACAATCATCCTTAGTAATAACGGTCACTTTATGGACAACCATTTTACACTACTTGTCAATTTCCATGTTTCATATGGATGGAGAGAAAGGGTGTTGAATATGGAGTTTAGAGTATGAAATTGATTGATAGATTAAAGTATTTGTTATCTAAGGTCACACAAAAAGCACACTACCCTCTAAAAAGCTCCATTTGATTTAATTGGACATTGCTTTCTGAATCATCATTCCCCAGATTAAAAGATATCAAAGAAACATTTTTTAACAATAAAGTGCACTTGTATGAATCAGGTCCCCACCACACACGCATATGATCTCTTAATTTTAATTGGTCTGTTTCTAGTCCAAATAAAATTTAATGAGGTGTCATAATGCTATTGGTTGAGGACAGGGTTTATAGTAAGGTTGTATGCATCTAATTTAATTCAAAGTCAAAACATTTATTAATTCCAGACAAAATTGGCAAAAATCGATTAATTAAATAATTGAAAATTTTTTTGAATTAATTTGCTGACCTTGAGAACCAAGAAAATTAGAAAATAAAGTCAAAATTCGGAAGAATTAGATTACAATTGAAAATAGAAACAAATAGAACCAAAAAAGGAAATGATCTCGGAGATCTAGGACCAAGTGCCAATTGACACTTGGACCAGATCTCCTAGACTCTTGATTATATTTGGGCTCGGGTTTTTGATTTATTTTAAGTAATTGAAAATAGGAGAGATGTAATGGTAGAAGGTAGTTAAATAAGTAGACATGTGATATGTTTTTATTGGTGGAGTATAGAGTGGAAAAGGAAAAAAAATAATAATAATAATAATAATAATAGAAGAACAGAAGATTAATTTGGACTCCAGGTTAACACGCACAAAAAAGAAAATGAATTCGTAAGCAACAGCAACTAGTTTTTTCCTTTTGCAGCTCCACCCGATTGATGGCTGGGTCCACTGGTTCGTTACTTGCGTGAACCAACTCAATTAAGCGAGCTATTTCCTGTTACTAGTTACCACCAAATTCTAATGTCGTTGTCACAGTCGCTCATTGGTGCCGTCTGTTGCAATATATTCGAGATTTCCACGGCTTTAACGTGGATGCTATTACAAAGTCACGGTGCTCTAAGCCTGTAATATACTGAATATTGGATCTTCTGGCTAATTTCAAAACCAACAATTGGACCATTGATTATTTGTTTCTTTATCCGAACGTTTTGGAAGTCACACTGCTTTTTCCAGAATAACGTACACAAACACTACCAAGATGACTAAATTAACTTTTCTAACATTTTTTTTTTAATTATTATTTTCTGAACTTTGATACGGGTATTTGGATGGATGAACAGAATGTAGTTAGGTGCAATTGCTTTTATAGTTGTCTCTTTAATTCGGTTGTAACTTGTAACACAAGCAAATTAATTGATTGGAGCAGTAAAGTTTGTTTAGAATCCGCTTATTTTGCTGAAATTAAAAATATTTTATTAAAAGTACTGTAAATAAAAATAAAAGTTAATTAAAATAGTATAGTGAGATCTATAAATAGTACAAAAAAGTGCAGTAAGACCTATAAATAATAGTAAAAATAAGCTGAATAGTAAAATAAACTAATTTTTCAATTTAGAGCCAATGAATACTAAAAAGGAGCTTAGTTGACTGGAATTCATGCTGTCATTTCGAAAATACTTTAATGTCGCCTTCGAGTTTGCTTGTTGGCTAGTGCCTTTTTTTGGCCGCCTAGCATGAACAAGCTCATTCATGATCAGTTTCAAATTCAATATTAGCAGTGCATATGAATTGTACTCGAATACTATATAAATAGAGCACCACCGTGCCATTCTTTTCTCAGATATGCACAATTAAACTGATCAGCACAACATATAGTAAGCCGTAAGCTATATATAATGGGTGGGCTCAAATTTTGTACCTTGTTTTTTATTCTTACTGGTTCCGTCTGGTTGAGCTCCATGCCTTGCATCACAGAAGCACGACCACTGAATGGTTTAGGGGTAGTGCCTAGTAATGCTGGAGAGACTTGGGGTGTCTTTGAAAAATTATCTAAGATAGAGAGTTCATCAGGGCTAAGCTCAGGTGGCAGAGGACATAGTTACAAATACTCTCGAGTTACAGCAGAAATTCCGCAGTCAGGTCCTAGCCCTGGTGAAGGGCATAAGCATGTTCCCAGTGATTATCAGTGATTTCCATTATCAATTGCTCCCAAAGGGTCTTCTTTTATTTGTCCAATTTCACGTTCCAAAAGGTGGTGTTTTTTTTTTTTTTTTTAAATGGTTGGTACGTACTTGTTATTTCTACATATTCTTGTACAACTAGTTTAAGTTTAAGAGTGTTCTACTCTGAGCCATCTTTGTCATGTTTATGTGACCAAATTTGTTTCGGTAAGTATACCATCTCTATGGAGTCGTACCAAAAAAAAAAGTGTAGTGTAGTCAATAAATCATCCTCGAGGGTTATTGTAAGTCATTCACGTAATGTAAATGTATTATTGTCTTATAAAACAAGTTTGAAGTTGAGAAATCATTTTTGGCTCTTCTATGATTATCCCATACGTGTCTCAACAAAATCATACAGATATATTATGGTTTTGATTTTTTGGTCATCATTACATTAAGGATCAAGGCAAATGATAATATTAGCATAAAACAAATTTTATATGTATTTCATTCATCAAAAAAATTGGATATGTATTTTCCAACGTATAATTAAACGCACTCGGAGTTGGAATCTTATATATCCTTTCTCAAGGACAATATAGTAAAGTGATAGAAAAGGCTGGGCCAAAATAGCCCATAAAAAATTAAAAGGTATAGAAAAAAAAATTTCAGAAGATTGGTAATAACAAGTGGGCCTTAATGCAAATCCCACGTTCCATGAAAATAAGAATATCTTATATCTATGTTTTGTTTTGAACGAAATATTACAAGTTTAAACGTACTATCTGCATGTAAAACGGAATTACGGGACTTAAGAAAAGAGATTTTCATTTAAATCGTACCAAGCAAGGACCATGCAAGGACAATAAAATAAGATACCAAATAATATATTTTTAAAAAACAACAATTGAAAGTTAAAAGAAGAAAGTCTTCATTTACATTCTGTCCAAGCACAAATGAAGATAGATTAATTGCTAGCTGAAAAATAATATGGAGTTAGAACTTAGATGATCCTTTTTATTTTTTTCAAAAAAAAAAAAAAAAAAAAAAGGTGATTTGAGACCGTAGATTGGATCATAGGAGTGAGTGAGCACCACAACTCGCCAATAACTCCAAAACATGGGGTTTGAAGTCCAATATGTGAATCATCCGGTGTTTGTGTAAGATTTGAGGGTTTTTTTTTTGGTCTTTTACGTGGCCTTGAGTGTTATTTGACTGATATATTTAGGATAATTTGGAATTAATCTAGTGATTTTAGTAGTTCAAGCCTTCTGGGTATTTTGGTTATTTTGATGTGATATGGGTTAATTTAGTGACTTTTTACATTTAGGGGTATTTTGATCATTTGGGGATGGTTGGGCAAATCTAGTGATTATAGGAGCATTGTTGTCATTTAGGTGTAGATTAGGGGTAATTTGGTCATTTTAATAAATTTGAGGGTGTTTTTGTAATTTTTGTAATATGTGAATCATCCGGTGTTTGTGTAATATGATCATTTTAGTAGTTATAGGGGCAATCTAATAAATCTTGTGAATTTTGTTGATAATTTAGTTATTTTAAAGGTTTTGGGTATTAAATAATTTTTGTAATGTCTGGGGGTAATCTAGTCATTTTAGTGGTTCTGGAGATAGAGATGCTCTGGTAATTTTGGTGAGGCTTAGGGAGTCATATGGTTATTTTAATAGTGTAGGCTCAACATCATAGCTAGACACAAGATTATTATTTAGAAAGTACGAGTCAAATGGATCGGAGACAGAGGGTTGGGAGCTACCACCTAAATTAAGTCCAAGAATCAACTCTTAGTCTTAGCAGAGATCTATACAGTAGATACTAGATTCGAAGCTAGGGTACATCTTGAGAAGGTGTTTGGTACTCAAGTCAGCCTAGCCAATGAGCCAACCTTCACTCTTATGTTCCCTAGTCTAATTTTGTGAAGGAATTTTCTAATGGGCTATCCTAAGTGTGCGTTCGGAAACTGATTAAAAATTAAAATTATTTTATTATTTAATTTATTTTTACTTCTATTTATAGGTCTCATTACATTTTTTGATACTATTTATGGGTCATATTATACTATTTCAACTAAATTTTACCTTCATCTACAGTACTTTCAATAATAAATTTTTAATTTCAATAAAATAAGCGACATCCAAACCACCCTAAGCATGCAAGAAGAAATTAAAATGCACACACATGCATCACATCATCCATTCATTTCAAACTGCATTACGTCGTATTCATCAAGATGATCACATGCTCATCACATCTCTTGCTCATCATATTATGTTCACATATATATCATTGCATTCCATCATGCATGTTGCCACATCAATCATCACATATGCAGTTACTTACCTCACAATATCACCTCTATACCACAATGGTCAATGGTGTCTGCATGATGGCGCATAAAGAAAGTCCTCACTTGACTCTAAATTCGTGCTGTCCTTTTCAATACTAAACTTTTACGTCGGCTACAGTTTGCTTTTTTGCAAATGCCTTCCAAGTTCTCATTCTGCAATGAACCTACCTTTTCTGGCTGCCTAGCATGAACTAGATGTGGCGTGGCAACTCATGAATTCCAAATCCAGAATTACACACATGTCTCTAAACGATGCATGCATTTACATGGTATAACAAGTCCCTCAAATACTATAAATAAAGCACCACCACAGGCGCACATTCACAAACAAATAATATATCTCCTCATTTTGAGTACCATAAACATATCTAGAATGGGTAGAGGATTCGCATTTGCTACCTTCTTTTTCATTTTTCTTGTTTCGTTCTGGTTGAGCTCCATGCATTATGTCACAGAAGCACGGCCACTAAATGAATTTGGGTTGCCTAGTAATGATGGGCACACTCAAGATGTCTTTGAAGAATTACCTAAGAGGGTGACAGAGAGTAAGAGTTCAGGGCTAAGCTCCCATGGCGGAGGACATAGATACAAATATACTCAAAATACAGAAGCAAGTAAGGATAGCCCTAGCCCTGGTGAGGGGCATAAGAATGTTCCCCCCAATTAATAGTCAGTAAAATCATCCTTTATCAATCGTTCCCAAAAGTTTTCCTTTTCTTTGCCATATTTCTTTATAATAACACATATGTACGTTCCAAATAGTGGTGCTAGTTTAAGATTGTTGTTATTAAATAGTACATATTCTTTCGAGGAATTATGTACTTTAGGTAGTTTAAGGTGTTGATCTACACCGAGTATCCTATCCTTGTCATGTTACGTGACCAAACGTGTTTTGGTTAAGTGTCTGCTCTTTGTAACATATATATTAAGAAAAAAAAAAAGAAAAAAAAAAAAGAAGAGATTATCTTTGTAACATGAAGTTGTGAAGATTCATCCAAAAATAAACATGGGGTTTTGAAGTTTAGTTGTGGAATCACCCTCAAGGGTAATTATAAATTATTGAAATCATGTGAATGTAATGTAATATTTTCTTATAGAATTAGCTAGGTTTGAGGTTGAAAAATAATTTTGGTCCTTCCGTGATTACGCAATACGTATCTCAACAATATATATATATATATATTCGATAATCTTTTCCACCTTTTCCGTTACTTAATAATTTTGGTCCTTCCGTGATCTCACCATCATCATATTCGGAAAGAGAAATGATATATTCAAAATATTTTTATAACAAATAATAAGTGACAGGTTGTTATTGTTGGAGCAAAAAAATAATCTTAGTATTATGTTCAAATTTGAACCAATAATAACTAACCACCTGTAATTTGTTATAAAAATATTATGGACGTAATATCTCTCATTTGGAAAATCAAAATCCTCCATGCATTTTGCTACCACCAACACAAAAATCCAATGGTTCATCACGATCGATGCTCAACCTCTGTACATCATTTCATGCACTCAACAAAAACAACCACAATTATCAATGTTCATTGGTCGCAATTTCTGACCCCTCTTCTTCATTTGATTCAAACTCGGTCCAAACACCTAATTTCAGATGGGAAATTTGATTAGGTGCATTGGTGTGTCATGTTTCTTCCTTCTTCTTTTTTTTTTCTTTTTTTATTTATTTATTTATTTTTTTTTTATTATGGTGTGGGATCCACAAAAAAAAAAGACCCAAAATATGTGTTTTTTATGACTTTCCAAATGCAATCTATAAGATTTGGTACAAACATCAAATATAGGCCATCGATATTTGGAACGCCATTTTTTCGGAACTAATTAATTTTTGAGAGTCAATAGGCATTTTAGGATTTGGTTGTAATTTGCTTATAAGTTATTTTTTTTCCATATTTGATGTAATTTGATTTGAAAATCTTACTTAAGCTATTTGATTAAATGAGAAATATTAGATTTTTTTTTCTTTTAATTTATAGAAAGTGTAGAATTTCAATTTATAGCATCCACTTTATGATGATGAGGCTTATTATCATGCTAACACATCAATCAATTTTTAATTTCGAAGGGCTCGAACTCTAAGGCTCCGTTTGGGAGTTCATAAGGGAATGAAATTGAATAGAATTAAATGATCATAAGGGAATGGAATGAAATGGAATGTATTTAAGTAAAGAAAAAGAATGGAAAAGAATGGAATGGAATGGAATTAGGTAACCTTAATTGGATGCTTTAAAATAAAGGATTGGAAAGGAATGAAAATGAATGGAATGTAAGTAATTTTATTTGGGAGCAACATGGAGGGAATAGAATGGAATCATTTTATGATAATATTACTATTAGACCAATATTTTAAAATAAATGGTTGAATATATAAAGGTATTTTCGGAGTTTTAGTAAAAAAAATTTAAAATTTAATTTCATTCCTTCCCATTCCTCCCAATTTCGGGAGGAATGAAAATTTGAGGTTTTAAGGGAATAAGGGAATGAGTTTTCCATTCCCTCCATTAAAACACACAAACAAGAGAATGAAAGAATATTATAAAATTATTCTTTTCATTTCTTTCCATTTCATTCCATTCTCTCCTCCCAAACGAGGCCTAAATCTCTTATTTGAGAATATGAATAAGAGATTTTACCAATCTTTTTTTTTTCTTTTTTTGGAACAAAAAGAGATTTTACCAATTGATTGTATTAAATCATTTTTATTTTCATGTCCAAACTCATTTTGACCGTGCCATCAAATGCTTAAATAAATATTTTTAAAAAATTCTGTTTTTTACAAAGTAAAACTGATATAGTCCATAATCATTTGGCTGTATAGTTGTGGCAATTCGTTCCTTATTGTTTTAGTCTAATTATTCAATAGGTTGTAGGTTTCAATTAACTTAATTAGTAAAAATTTTTGTCGATGAGTAAAAGATATAAGATTCAAATTTTGCCTATATAAAAATTTAATTTATATTTTAACTTGATAACAAAGAATAATCATTGTAGAATAATTAATCATATATAGCGTGAGAAAATGGATTATGAAGGTTACTAAACGTGGCTAATAGAGGACTATCTAGCGTTTTGCCCCTTTGGGGAAAAATATTTGGCATTATGCCCCTGTTTCGAAACTATATAGGGACATGCTTTTGTTTCGATATTCGGCGAACCTAAAATCGAGTTACTTAAAGTACTCGATTATACCAAAGCCGCGTTATAGGCAGGCTCTTGCCACACTGGTCTTCCAGCGTGGCTTTTGGGCAATAAAATATTCTGCGTAACTGTTTGTAACTCAGCAATGGGGAAACCGAGTTACTGACGGGATTTCAAATCACTTATTACCATGTGAAGCTGAACCCGATGAGTGGAAAATCGAGTTATTCATGTTATTCGGCTCTGCTACGATCGAGTTGTTCTGCTACATTCTGACCCGATTTCAAATCACTTATTTGCATGTGAAGCTGAACTTGATGAGTTGGAAATCGAGTTATTAATATTACTCGGCTCTGCTACAATTAATGTTACTCGGCTCAACTTCTCATGCAATTCTCCTCATCATTTTCAGATCAGCTTCTCCTCATTTTCAGAATTTTCTGTCCAAAGTTGGTCTTATCTCTCTATCATCTTAGGTGAGAAACTCATTTCCTTCTTTGAAATACATAGAGAATTTTATTGTGTAGGTAAAAGTAGTTGTAGATATTATAAAAGTTTATCAACCATAATGTATGTTTTTGTTAGAGAAGAATTTCCATTTAACAGGTTGTATTACTTGTACTTTGGTATTTCATTGAATGAGTGTTATGTGAGTAGATTAAGGTTAAATTAGTGTTATGTAATAGTACACAAATTTATGAACGTCTTTGTCGTGTACCATTTTATGCAACATTACATTACTTACCACCAGTTGATGCACATTGTTAACTTGATCATTTGCTGTTATTGTATTCAGTGTTAATGTCTGGTTTTGGCAACCTAGAAATCTATAGGCCTCACGATGTGTTCATTGTTATGGGTCGTTGCTGGGTATTGGAAGATGAGTTTAGCTATCCAATCAATCCAAATCTGCGAAATAGTGCTTACATTCACAATACCATGAGACAAGAGTGGGCTTGGTTATTTCGTGAACAACAAATGTTTTATGATGAGTTGATTGGTTTTAAGTTGCCAGTGCCTTGACGACTCGCATCACAAATGCCTAGAGACACGATCGATGAACTTTGTAAAGCATTGAACTGCATAAGAGAAGAAAATAATCGAATGAAGATACGTCTTAATCAATATCATACACAAGTCAAGATTCGAGAGTCAGTGGAGGGAGGGTGGTACGAGCACGCACAATTCATGCAATCACTTCTTTTTGATCCCATTTATTAGTCAGATGTGGAGATGTCAGATGAAGAGTAATCGTGTCGTGGTGTAATTAGAATTTGTTGGAGAACTATTTTGGTTAACTATGTTTTAAATGTATGTGTGTCATTGTTGTTGCATTTGTACTATGTAAACCTTATTATTAATTGTGAGGAGCATGCACGTTATTCGTAATCTAGATTATTCCCACATAACACATAGAAGTTAAATATTCCCACACATGATGCTTTTCAATAAGCACCTACAACATAACACAGAAAACTTAAAATAACTTACATGACGTCACCAATATGCATGCATTGCATATTGAACAATAATGCTACTAACATTATTAACTTAACCCTAGACACAACACACATACCACATAGGCATTCACTTTGACAGATAGTCCTCGTAGTTAAGGACATTGTTACGTTCCACCGGAGTGAGTTGCCTGTTCGTTGTGGTGGCCAGCTTTTCCGCCAGTTGTAGCATGTGATACCTGGACCTACGGAGTATCATCAGATTGTTCTCTTTTTTTATTTTTGTCACTACACGCTCATATTGGTGCATGTTTCGCCATGGAAATGTGAGCGAGATACGGTCGACAAGAGGCGCTCCGAGTCGCATGAGATCATCTTGCAGAGTGTTGGACTCGTTCACTCGAAAGTCCCACTCCTGCCACAGTCCAGCATAGTATTCCTTCTCATCGGAATCTCTCTCCCTCCTATAGTTATTTGGAAAACGAGGTAGTATCCAATTGCGCATTGACATTGGAAAATGTGACTTTTGATCAGTATGTGTAGATGTTTTGCAAGGGTAGATGTAAATGGAACTTCGATATGTGTAGATGTTTTGCAAGGTTAGATGTAAATGGAACTTTATATAGGAGTTTTGCAAGGGCAAGTATTCACGTTGATGTGACTTTGGGTCTGTTTGGATTGAACTTATTGTTGCTGAAACTGAAAACTAAAAACTGAAATCTAAAAACACTGTAGCAAAATAATTTTTAAATGTGTGAATAGTACTGTGGGACTTATTTTTAATATTTTTTATTGCGTGAACAGTATATAAACAGTGCATGAACAGTGTACATACTGTTCATGCACAATATTTTTTCTCTCAAAGTCAAACAATGCGGCCAAAAAAAAAAAAAAAAGAGGAAAACGCAGACTCTTAGACGCAGATGTTGAAACCAAATGCTCACTTTATGTAAGGGTAAGTATTCACGTGAATAAAGATGATATGACTCGACAGTGTATTGTTCAGTGAGGTGTTGAGGAGCACATGCAAAACTGCAAACATGACTTGGCTATACAGTGGCACCTGTTGGTGCTTGTGGTTCACTGAGGCAGCTGTTTGATATGGCTATAGCTTGTGCTACAGCAGCGGGCTGGTGATGTGTACTGCAAAGAAGGTTGTGTATTTATTCACATGAAGACTATTCAGCATAGCATTCCTATGTTTCATCTGACATGACTTGACAAGACAGTGCTGACCTGTGTTAAATGTATTATAAAATTTTTCGGGGATGCTCTGCATCCTTGAAAACGGTGCATTGCAAAAGGATGCATATCTGTGTATTGACGTGCGTGTAGGTGATATGACTGGACAGGGTTCACGCGAAGACTATTCAGCATCCCTGTGCTTCATCTGACATGATTTGACAAGACAGTGCTAAGCTATGTTAAATGTATCATAAACCTTTCAGAGATGCTCTGCATCCTTGAAAACGGTGCATTGCAAAAGGATACATATCTGTGTATTGACGTGCATGTGGATGATATGACTCGACAGGGTTCAACAATGCGAAGCTGTTGAGCAGCACATGCAACACTGCAAACATCAGTGTAGCAATGGGGGACAGCTCACCCCCAAAATTGATGCATAAACATTTCAAGGATGCTCTGTGTTTTCATGTCAGTGTGGATGGGTACTTGTGGTCAGGGTTCAATAGTGCTGAGCTATCTACCATAGCTACACTCGCTGCTCCCTATGGTGGTATTTGGCAAGTAGGATTGAAGAAAGCTAATAACAACATTTGGTTTTGTAATGGTTGGCAGGATTTCGTTGAATACCATTCTATCTGTTATGGTTATTTTTTAGTCTTCAGATATCCACTGAGATTCAATATCCACCCAGCAAGAACTGTAAATTGGAAGATCATTAGGTAGAAATAATATACTTAGATGAAGATGAAACAAGCATATCCCTCAGATGATTTGCCCACAAAACATGAAGTCGAAGAAAAGTTTGTTATGAAAAAATTTTATTGTACATAAAGACGAAGAGAGAATGAGTGAGTGGTTAGTCTGGTTTGGATGAGTCTGTATGTAATATATCTGTATAAAGTAGTACACTAGCATAACTAAGATACACGGATACAGGTATATGATATAGCGACTCACGATGTCATATATATGAATTATTCGTATTATTGAATCATACATGTGGTTGGTCTGTGTGGTTTGGATGAGTCTGTATGCATTGAATCTATTAAATTTTCCTACAAGTAATGTGCAATAAATCTAAGTTGGGTGATGAGTGTTATGTGGGTAATATTTCAAATTACACAGACAAAATATTGGAAACATTAACATATCTAAGGTTTTTCCTACACTACAAAGCATAGGACATTGTCCAACCAAAGTACAATAATCATATGTAGCAACAAAAAACAGCAGGGAAAAAATAAGTAAGTGATTTCATATACACTTAGCCAATCCATTGAAAACATTGCAACATACCGACATAGCAATGTAATACATTACCAGTTTCATGTCACGCATGGTGGAAAGGAGTATTATTTTGAACAAATGTGAGTGTCTACACCTCGACAGTGATGGTCCTAGTTGGGCCCCACTCTACTCCGGCGAGTCCTTGCTTTAGGAGTCATATGGTTTTTTTGTGAAAGAGTGGTTGGTCTGTGTGGTTTGGATGAGTCTATATGTATTGAATCTAGGCGTAAATATTCATATTAAATTTTCATATGTAGCAACAAAGAACAGCAGGGAAAAAATGAGAAACTGATTTCATATAAACTTAGCGAAAACTAATGAACAGTCAATCTTTAAATTTGCAAAAGTTAAACGTACATAATCATCATTTTTCAGACATTAACAACAACATCTTGTCTTGCACAAAATGTGTAGACATTAACAACAATATCTAATGTTCGTAGGTAGAAATTTTTGGAAATCAACATTGCTTAAATCTGAGAAGACTGAAATATCTCTTTCATCATCTAACACAATAATTTCATTAATAGACTTCATGGCTCGCTCTTGCACCTTCCCCTTTAGATGCTTCCTTGCTTTTTGAATTGTGTGAAAATGGTCTAGTCGCCTTTGCATTTGATTGTTCTCTTGTTCAAGACGAGCAAGTATGTTGGCAGGTTCATCTCTAGGTAACTCAGTTGAGCGTGCCTTAGGAACTCGTAACCCGTACCATCGACAATACACCTCCAACTCACACCTCTTCTCGTATAGGGTTGACCGTGGTGATTCTGATACGGTGAATTCTATTGCGGTGGTATTTGTACTTAGTTTTGTAGGTTTGCCGACCATGATGTGCCCGACGCTTCCAAGACTCTTGTACGTGTATATTGGCATATTAACGAAATCTCTCTTCTTTCCAACCCATTTCCCTCCATAGTGGTCTGTGTATGTTTGTAGTTGTTGATCTACTGGAATTTGTGATGATCCACATGTTGAAGTAGATCCAAACTTGTTTCACATTTTACGATTTGATGTTGAGTCATTGCAACTCATAGCTTAGTCAATCTACGAAGTTAGTGGGGGTAGAAAGAAGATCATTATTGTGGTGCATTTATAACCTCATTTCATGGTCCAAGCATTACAATTTCAGTTATTAGGGCTTGTCATGTCAATACAGGTTGGAAAAATAGTATATGAACATTGAAGACTGGGCATAATGTCATGTGTCTAGATTCATGTGGGGACCACACCAATTTAAATATGAAATATAATAAATTTTCTGGAAATTTAACTGGGATCAGTTGTAATTACACTCACTTTCATATAGCTCCTTTAAGAGAAAGTTAGCTGTGCTCCTCTTTTTTTTTTCCTTTCCCACACCCGCGTATTTTTAGGTTCACCTCCCCTTCTACAATAATCAAAACCCAAAATCGTTCCTCTCCTACTCAGCTAATGGTGCATGTTCTTAGTTACCACACCGATTCAGGCACCTTAACATACAGCTCCCCTCTTCTTTTTTGTGTATAACCATTTCACCATCAAATTCGTATATAATCATTTCAAAATTCGTAAACACATTATTATTATTTATTGTTATTTAATATGATACTATGAACTTTAACAAATCATTTTATTATAAATAGTAACTGAAATGTTATAACACTATTTCAAAAAAAAAAAAACAAAAAATGAATACTTATTAGAATATCTTCATAGTGACATATTGGTTGAAATCTTTTCAAAAGTAGGCAAAGATTCGGCAACACTCTTGGGAAACATTAAGTTAAGGTATAAAAAACTATTTTCTCAATTTGTATCTACTTATTTATTTCCCTCTATATAAATTATTCAATCTATTAATTTATTTTTTTTTCCTTTTTCTTAATTAGTTGCAAATACTTCAACAAGTTAACAGAAAGCAAACTAGTCCTCCAACAAATTCAACTGACCCCATTTTTCAATCACCCAGCTCTATTACATGACAAAGAGAAAACCCTAATTTTTCGGTGCTATGAAGCAGAAAATCCCGATGCGCTACTGATAGGGGGAAGCTGAGAATACTTTTTGAATGAAGAAGTTGTTGAAGGAAAAAATTTAATTGAAAAAGCTATTCCATGTGGCAATTTTATTGCAGCTTATATACATGGAATCATGCTACTTTGTGAGTCAAATCGTGGAGGCATTGATAACCTTTTGGAAATTTTAAATGATGAACATGGGAAGCATTGGCTACGGGAACGGCCCTACATCAAATTCCAAACTTTCAAGCATGCCACAAAATTGGAATGGGACATTGGAACCAAGATGAACCTTATCCTTACAGTTATGCAGAATTTCTAGTTACGTGCAAAAGATGCTCAATTGACCTTGAAATGTTTAAGCTGGTGAATAGGCTTCTTTAATTCTATTTTATTTTTATTTTTTTTCCCTCATTGTAGGATCACTTAAATAATAGTCAAGCAATCTTCTGTTTTTTTATTAATTGTTTGTTAAGCTTTGCAAAAATTTTACAATTGTGATTTTCTTAATGGTTTGCCAAAAGGAATGATTATCAATTGTAGAAAATTCAAAGTTGAATGAATTTTTATCCATGTGATTATAAAAAATTTGTACTTACGTCTCATTGAATATAAAAACCAAACTAAATTCATTTTTAAGATTTCAGTAAAACTCTCATTTTCATCCCATAAAATTTCAATCATCTGCATTTTCTAATAAAGTTTGCTAAATTATAAATTAGAACCATCATTTCTAACTAAAAATCTCCGCATTTATACACCTAATCTACCAAACAATACCTACTACATAATAAAGCACAATCTTTCTTGTTCAAAGCGTATTTTATGTCACTGTGATGACAATACATCTAACTCATGTGGAAGCACACATTAATGAAATAAAAGTAAACCCCACAGGTCACACATCACATAGCTCCCAGAAATCAATTATACAAATTCATTCAAACTATACTGATCTAAGTTAGCAGATAGACAATCCAAACAACATTTCCTATACACCCAACGTACAATTCACCTATGCACACAACCACTCTTTTGCCAATTATTTATAAGCAATTACAAGTAAAGCCCCAGCTGATAAGCCATATCATATAAGGTTTGCTGGTCTGCTCGACTGAAATTGTAAAAAAATTATGTAATGCTAATTTTTGTTAATGAAAATTTCAGGTTAATAATATGAATTTAGAATTAATTGAGCCTTTTAAAGATGAATAAACTCATGATTAATAAATAAATAACAAAAACCAATAGTATCACTTAAATAATAAAATGCAATATTTTTTTTTCATTGTTTTATTTAATTATATCCATTCCCGTCCGATAGCACGAGTTACATACATTGCGCTTAATGTTGCTGCTCTCATGTTGTGCCACATTAGCTGCCACGTTATTTTCTTAAAAAATAAAAAATAAAAAATAAATTCCTTCAATTTTTAAATGGTTTTTACAATTTGCAGCCCTATAAATCCCAGCCCTATAAATGCAGCCCACTACTTATTTATTTACTCCCACTATCATCCTATAATAAATTTGTATAATTAATCCAGCTCATCTCTTATTTATTTAGTTCCACTATCAAGCTCAACCCAAAGCCTTTTGAGTTCAACTTAAAGGAAAAAAGAAATTAAAAATACCTAACGTTCAAGCCAGTTTGGAAGAAAGAAAAAAAAACCAAAAAAAAAGGGGGAAGTGTTCAGGGTTTTTTGCGTGACCAGATAGAAACATAAGCAGAGAGAGAGTTTGAAACATGTAACGTAGAGGGAAGCTTAAAGGGAGGACAAAAAAAAAAAAAACAAAACAAAACATTGAAGCCTTCACCAGATAGAAACGTGAGTAGAGAGAGTTTGAAATATGTAATGTAGAGGGAAGCTTAAAGGGAGGAAAAAAAGAAGATAAAAAAAAGGTTGAAGCCTTCAGGTATTGTGTGAAAAAACAGAGAGTAAGAAAGCTACCCACCTTCCTGCTCTATCGTTTCTCAGTAACGACTTCCTATCTGATTTCCTTCCTCCCTTTATTCCTTTCCACACGGTTTATAAATATTGACAGAACCTCCCTACTTTGGTTGAGGTATCTCTACATGTCAATTCTTTTTTTTTGGGTGCAAAACTTCTATGCTTTGTTTATATTAATATGAGACCCTTTTTTTTTCGTTTGTTTGTGTTTGTGTTTATATTAGACGAGCATCCTTGGCATGCCATTAATGTGTTTGTGAGATTTCCTGAATGTCGTTTCAATAGTACTGTAATTTTACTACTAAAAAAACTATTTTATTTTACTTTGGTTTATTTGGAAATATCTCAGGTCTCATTTTTTTAATGTGTTGTGGCTTATGCGAAGAATGTAAGACTCTGAAGTAGTGAAGTATAAAGTGTTGGTGGCACGTCTCATCCATTCCAAGGGGATTTAAAGGTGAGTTTTCATCTCTCTCGATTGCTTATATTCCAAGACTGAGGGAAGCAGTTTGATAGTGGTATATACACGTGTTTGAGTGGTTGTTAGGAGTGGGTATGACCGGATGTGAGTTTCTATTGTATTTTAGACTAGATACAAGTATACAGTGAATTAGGGAGAAATTTTATTAAACCGATAAAATTGAGCATGGAAGCCCAATATAGTGAAGTGAATGAATGTTTTTCTATTAAATTTTTTTTTTTTTTTTTTGAGTTCTTTTTATATTTTAACTTTGAAACCTATGTGGATGTGCTATCCGGAAGCCTTTTCCCACAATTGTCAATCTATAGCCAATCCAGTTAACTTGATGTTGGGTTGCTTCTGGTACTACACGTGTCATATGGATGAACTGGGAAAAACAAGTGATAACGATGATTAAATTGATGCAGATTTCACTGATAGAACTTCTCCTTGAAAATTTGTGTTTTCTATGTTGGCTATGATTTTGCAAAGTATGATGTGCATATTTTCAATGTGATTTAGAGAATGGGTTGTCCATGGGGCATCCTCTTGAAAGAGTTAATAATAAAATTGGAGATTGTACATTTTTTTCCAATGCTACATTTGGTCAAGTAGGTGGTTGATTTTTATAATTAGAGCCACCGAGGTTTATTTATCTTAGTTTTCCATGATGAATTTGCATCAATAGTGTATATGAAATAAGTTTAGCGCCTTGATTCCAAGTATAAACTCACTAGATATTTATTCACTTCACTATATTTGATTTAACCCCCTTACAGAATTTCGCAACAACTAATCTAAAGAACAAACAACAAAGAAAAGAGGGATGCCATAGACACAAAGAACCAAGCTGACTATGTTCGGTACCAAACTGAGAAGCAACTAATTAGAGCATTAATATTGGTATATTTTCTGACCATGGATGCATACTTAGATCTAAGCTTGCTCAGCTTTATAGGGAGTAGAGCACATGGATATATGCTATCTAATAATTATTAATGCTCTCTACGAATTTGATTTGATAGCAAGATTGTGTTTCTCTTGAAGTATGTTTCCTATCAAAGCTTTATGTAAAGCTGCTGGATTCTAAAGCTCGTGTCTTTATTCCCATTAAATTGTCTAGGCGTTTTTAATATGTTTATTCAAGCTTTCAACAAGTTATTTGTTACAAGTTTAAAAAAAAAAAATTATATTATTATTTTTGTTTTTTAATTGAGTCCCTTTAGTAGTAGGAAGTCTTCTTAGAGTTTTTTACTCTAGATGAGTCTGTATTAGGATGTTTTGTCACAAAGTGGCCAAGGGGGAGTTTGTTAGATTTTCAGTGTTGAACACTTCCATTAGATTTGTTTGTAATGATGAATTTCAAGTTTATTGGTGTTTTATCACAAAAATATAGAAACTCACTAGATATTTGCTCAAGAGACTCGACTTTCATTGTGCTTCAAGTACTCTTGAGATAAAGAAAGGGAATAGTAACAAATAGAAAAAAAGAAGCCCTTAAGCTATAAAATTAAAATTAAAGATTAAGAAATAAAAGATTTGAAGTTTGATTACTTGACTTTCTTCCCTTTTCTTTTCTTTTTTTTTTTTTTTTTTTTTTTTTTTTTTTTGAGATGAATTTTACTAAATCAAGTTTTGGACTTGATTTTTTCAGGGAAAAAAAAATTGAAATCTATCACCTTACATAAATATTAATCAATTTTGAATTAAGATTGTGAGTTGCTTTCATTTGAGGTTAGACTTTTGGAAATTTGAGGCACCTAGGTTTGGTAGATCCAAATTTTGCTACTAAAGTTGAAATTCCCTTTTTTTTTTGGAAAGGTTGGGGAGGGCGGCATTCATGTTGAGATGAATTTTCTCAATAGTGGTATATTGGAAGGTAACAATTAGACTTTGAAGAATGTGGGAAGCTGTCAACCGGAAAAATCTAGAACTAATCAGTTTCGACATGGTTTTTATAGATGAACAGTTTAGATTTCAATTCATAATATCTTTTGTCATATTTTTTTTACTTGGCTCGCACCTTAAAACTAAAATTGTGACTAACAAATTACTTATGTAAGTAATTTGATGACACAATACATGCGACAATTCAAAAAAACAATGTTAAGAAGTTTCAGGCACAACTACGAGAAGGACAATTATATTCAGTGTCCAATTTTCGAGTAGATACTTACAAGGAAAAAGATAGCTATCGGCCTATAAGTAAAGACAAGAAGGTTAACTTTCTATGTACAACAGTTATTGAGGAACTAAAAAAGGCTGAAATTACTATCTCTCAGCATAAATTTGAATTTGTTGATTACAAAACAATTGTGGACCGCTTTGACAATAACAAACAATTGACAGGTAGCCTAAAAACTGGCAAATTTATTTTCAAATAATTAATTTCCAAATTACTTAATCAACTTTATTTACTGCAGACAGCATTGGAAAAATATTTGGTGTTGGACCACTAGAAAATGTTCATGTTCAAGGATCTACTGTCCCAATGACAAATATATATATCATGAGCATGGAATAAGCTTTAGCATGTACATATGGATTCATTGCATAATACTACTTCAAACTCTTTATCACTTACATATTTGTTTGCCATAGAGAAATCAAAATAAGAATTACTCTCTGGGGACTAACATCAAATGAAAGCAATGACAATCTTTACACCAACAATCCAAGACCCTTGGTCATAATAGTGACATCTACTATTGTGAAAACATTTAGAGGTAATAACTTCTTTTAAACATATCTTTTCTTTTACATAATTAACATATTTTTATTAAATACAGGGGAACACTATTTGTCATCTACAAGTGCAACAAAAGTGTACATCAATTTAGAAATACCTGAAACTGCAACATTGATTGTTAGGTATTTAGATTTTCCATACCATAATTTTATTCTAATTTATTAATTTAAAAATAATCTTGATACTTTTGTTTAGTACAATACAATCTTCATATCAAATAATTATTCACTATGTTTTGATTTAAATCTTCTACCATCAAAGAAATGTGGAAAAGACTGAAATTGAAGGCATTCCTCTACAATTCAAGACAAGAAATATCAGTTGAAAAAAGAATCACACAAAATAGGAGAACAACCAAGCAAATAACATCCTTGGAATGGATGTCAGATGATCAGGTAATCAACACTTTTCCCCAATAACGTTAGACCAATAATATATTTAGTTCTCAATACGCTTAACACTAAATACATTTCCTTTTTTCTTTTATATTGTAGGACAATGTATTCACATGCCTTGTAACAATTGAAAATATTGAAAATAACTTTGGATGGTACTATATCAGATGCGCAAAGTGCAACAAAAAAGTTAAATCTGAAAATGATTTTTGGGGCAGCCATTGCAAAAGTAACTCCAATTTTCCAATTCCAAGGTAAAATATAAATTACCAATTTTAGAATCATTCAATATATGTAAACATAAAACAAAAAAAAAAATATATATATATATATATATATTTATCAAACAAAAATTAAACAAATTATATATTTATACATGCAGGTATAGAATTCAACTCAACGTTGATGATGGAACAGAGCGTGCCCTCCATATTTTGTTTGACAAGGAAGCTAAAAAATTACTTCACACAGCATCAAGCGAACGATCAAACAAATATGCAACTGTAAGACCATACAACTGGCATATATAATCTTTCGTTTAATTTGAAAAGAATATACAACATTACATTTAATATTTTATCAGATGAATGCAAATTCCTCCCTACCAAATGAAATAGAGAAGCTCATTGGAAAAACATTTGTGTTCCAACTAAAGCTTAACGACTATAATTGGAAGGAAGGATGGGAATTATATACAATTGAAAAGGTGTTTGACAACATTTGAACGATTCAACAGAACGGCAATGAAACTTATTACAATAGTAAGCTGTCAACTATTAACAACTTAAGCCTATTTGCAAATCCCTTATATATTGTGTTTTAAACCACATATTGTGTTATAGTTGTATCCTTTCCACATGTAATTCCAAAACAATTTGTGTTATCATCATTATGTCTTGTACAATATATTATTTATACATATATAATGCAACTTAAGTAGTAATACATTCAAAAATATTTCAAATAATAATACGATCATACAAAAAAATAACCACGCGCAACGCGCGGGTCCGCGACTAGTTATCATAAAATGAAAATCATGTTTGTGGACCTTGAAGAGTACATATAATATACAAATACTGGTAAATCACATTAAATAAGTTTCATATAATCTATGGAAGCTACAAAAACTACTCTCCTCCCTACGTTACAATCCCTACTTCCCTTGTCTGTTTTGTATTGCCAAAGGCAAACATCAAGAGTCAGAGGGTGGAAGAGGTGGAAAAGCACTCCTATACTCTGAAATCTCCACTCTCAAAGCAGCAACCTCAGCAATAAGCCCATCTAAAAGCTGTCCATGAGCTGCTTGAGTTGTCATAAAAGTCTCCATCATAGCACGAAGAGAGAGAGGAGGAGGAAGGGTGGGCTCCGCATTTGCGCTATCAACATGTACCTCATCATCACCATCGTTAGCAACAGTAGCTGTAGGATCAACAGGACTCTCCTCAACATGAACATCTGCAAGTAACGCCTATACTCGTGGTCTTTTTGATGAACCAACACTCGGTCCAATATTCTTCTTTTGTGCACTCCACTGCTTGAGAAAGGTGGCTCCTATAAGGGCTGTGATGTGGATCAACTCTAAGGAAGGAAAGTTTTCTAAGTGTAAATAGTGTAGAACCCTATAAATGAAAACTAGAAAGAATAGACCATGCTTCTTACACTTGCTCCTATGTGCCTCAGCAAGCGTTTGAATGAAAAAGGGAAGGAAAACAAATAGAGGCATCAGTGACAAGGGCGTACAAAAAGAAACATCTCTCTATAGGAATAGTATGGACATGGGAGATGGGGAAGATGTTGTGACAAGCTATCCTAAAGAAGATATAATTAAGCTCAGTTAACTAACTCGAGTTAATTCTTCGGTTAGATCCCCACGTCACTGATCTTCTGCAAAAAAGAGTCATGACATCAAATAAAAGAGGACGCTCCAAACGATCCAAGTATGGATAAGTAGGTCTACAAACACGAGGTACATCAAGAGCCTTGGATACGTTTGCCTTAGTTATGAAAAAACTTTGACCTCAAATCCAAGTACCCAGATTATCATCAGAACGAATATGGAGATTGGAATAGAACTCTCTAATCAGGGCAGCTGGAGGGGGTTGTAAATCTTTACATAGAGACAACCAGTTCCTGCACTGTAGATTCCTATGGACAGAAAAAGGTAATTCATCTAGATTAATTTGTCGTTCTGGCCAAATATTCCTATGCTGAATTACGTTTTCAAACCTTTGCTCGTTTGTAACCGTTTCAAACCTGATTTCGTCAAATGCAATTGCAGGCTTAGATGAGGAGGCAGACACTATTTTGTCTTTGGTTTTAATGGTTTTAGACTTCTTAAGAGCCATAACTAGGATCTACAGAGACGGAACTAAAGCACAATAGAAAACTAATATTCAGAACTGCGTTAGAGACACATAAACTCACTGTACATATGCATGAGGAATAGACTACATGATGCATGGATACAATTGGGGCATGAATGAATGCATTGATATGATCAATTTTTTGAAAAACATTGACTCATGCAGTCAAGTTATTTGAAAAACATGCGAACCCACACTACACCACGTGCAGCGGTGTAATTTTAGGCCATTATACCCAATTCAACAAAACATGCGAACCCACCAATGACTACCAATCCATCAAACTTCAGATGGTGGTCAATTTCAAGCAATTAAACCCAATTCAACAAAACCCCAATCTGAGCTATTAGAACAAGAATGGCGAATGAATCGACATGCATACCCAGATGTCAAAAATTTGAATATATCACCAACATGCATACACAACAACGCATGAACCAGTTCAATTCAAAACATTGCTTTTAATCATCAAAATCCCTAAATTACCAATATGAAGACATGAACCCTAATTTCCCATTGTTCATAAATCATGAGTTCTTTGCAATTAAAGGGTAGAAAACGTGTGTACAACATCCATACGAAAAAAACCCATTACATATTTCATGTGAAAACACCCACACCCATGAAAATCCCCAAATTCCATATGATATGAACACATGAACCCTATATTCATGTGTTCCTTTACAAATCATCTATGGTTATGTAATTAAAGGGTACAAATCATATGAACAACATGCATATGTCAAAATCCATGAACCATTTGAGATCACAACACCCAAAATCATGAAAATCCCTAAACTTGCATAGTTCGAAATTTCAGCTTTTAGAGGGAGATTAATGCAGGATTTTTAGTTAATTTGAATGGGAGGCAAGGGTAAAAGAGTCTTACTACAGTTGAGGATTGATGTTTGGAGACTAGGCAGTCGCTTTCGAGCCTGAGGAATTGAGAGGAATCAAAAGGCAGTCGCTTCTGTGCGGAGTCGTGTGCAGCAATCCAACACCAGAAATAAGGATGTCTTGTATAGTCCTAAAAAAGCACATAACTCGATATTAACAGAATCGAGTACTATAGTACTCGTTATACTCAAAATCGAGTTCTTTAAATTGTGACCAATCAAACACCAATCGACTAGCAACCAATTTGTACAGAGATGTTTACTGGACCCATGCATTTTTTCGATGGGTTGCATCTTTCCTTCATCAATACTCAGCTTCTCTAGTGTCGAGTTATGTAAATATAACTCGCTTCCTTTGAAATCGAGTACTATCTGGTCATCGTGACCGAGGAAAATACTACATGTTACTCGTTATTTCTGGTATCGAGTTACTTAATATTACTCGATATCCTTAACATCGAGTTTTGTGGTAAACTGCAGCACTTGATACAGCCTCTCTTGAAATGTCTTTCGTTGTCATCTGCAGCTCAGTTTTATCAATACACCAGTGATGAAAGTTTATTACAATTTTCATGAAGCACCTGTGCATTGCATAGATCTAGTAAGTTTGGGATTGCCCCTGCTATAAACAATTTAGCTATGAAAGTTGTAGAAGCTAGAAATCATACTAAACAAAAGGCATTACTTGTATATGCTACAATTTGCATGTAACTAAATTGTTCGCTTGACCAGCTTAGTGAAACCCCATCAAGAACTTATCATTAATGCCATTAACAAAGTGCATGGCCACATAAGTACTTAACAAAAGTACAGAACTTAGTATCAACTTCCAAGCAAAAAATGACCAATCTAACACCGTCTTCTCATCATGAAACCAAGTATACCCAAAGATCATATGCTTCCTCTGGCGTGTAGGGGATCATCCTGGCTGCACAACGTACGTCCATCATCACCCATCCACCTTGGCTGTCAAACCTATTGTAAACAGTTCAAATATGTTATGTACACTGGACCTATATAAGTTATTAACAAGCAACACAGCCACAACAATGCTCAGAATCATGACTTACGACAAATAATGTGACAAAACTATCGAACAACCTCATTTCGCAATTCTCCAGCATCATATTTAAATACCAATTGGACTCATTTGCCTATCCATGCATGAACACCAACATTTGTTTCATAAGTAGTCCAAATACGTACTATGGCAATAGAGAAGAATTTACTACTACTTAGTTGTTAACAGTCACGTAACGATTTATATGACAAAAGTTGTTAAGAAATGGAAGTTTTACCTATGATGCAGCTCCACCACTCGTTGACTCTGCATTTCAAGTAGGACATGTTCTACGGTTGTGCCCCTCTTGGCGACACAACCCACATCTTGATTTTGGTCCATTCTCGATCCATAAGGAGTTCAGCAACTCCCTATCATTATCATCTTCATCCATCTCATTGTGAATACGTGTGGACTTTGGCCGACCTTCGTTCCAAATCAACATGGGTTGGGCATCACTAGTCTAGTTTCTTCCAAATCCAGTTATGCTAATCTGTCTTTCAACGGTTGGAATATCGGTTCGTAGCTATGGTACCTATGACTCACGCTATAGCAAGGATCAATAAACTACTGCGCATCGTGCTTGTACTTAGCACAAATTGCTATTACGTGTGAACACGGGATCTTAAGCACTTCCCATTTCCCACACGTGCATGTCATACTCCGAAGATCAACCCTATACGTGTGTTGTCCGCCCCTACTACTCAGAGGATTACTCGGCGTGTCAACCTGATATATCCGCGCTTGTGTGGACATCCGTGTCACCATATGGTCCTTTGCCTTCGCTTGATATTTTTCGAACTTATCCATGGCATACTTGCACCATTCTTGACCCACTTCCAACTGATCTAGAATAAGATTACGACGATCGTCAAAGTACGAGTTCACTTTGAAAAAGGTGAACCTCACCATTGCCGTTATTGGCATGCTGCGTGCACCTTTCAGTACTCCATTGAAGCACTCCGATATCGGTCAACCATTGTCGTCATGTGCAAGTGTCCATTTTTGTTTGTTTTTAGCTTCAAGGTACCTATGTGTAGCCGGCTTGACATTGTGAATTAATTCTAGTATGGCTTCAAACTTTCTGACTTGATTTGCACTTGCTGCCCTCCATACCAAGTTCTTCAACTTCGAATTTTTCCATTTTGTGTTCACATTGCTGACTACATGGTGGAGGCAGTACCGGTGATGGACCTTGGGAGGCTGCAACCAAGTCATACTCGTCTCATCAAAGCAAGCTTTTATCCCCGAATGTCAGTCCAAGATGATGCAAAGATTGGGCCAGTTAATATCGGTCAACCATGCCAAGAACCATCCCCATGTCTCCTTGCTCTCACTCTCAACAACGGCAAACGTGAGCGGATAAGCCTCGTTGTTAGCATCCGTTGCAATTGCTATCAACAACTTCCCCTTGTACTTGCCATAAAGGTGCATTGCATCGATGCTTATCACCAGCCTGCAATGCTTGAACCCTTCAATACACGGACCAAAAGTCCAAAAGGCACAGTTAAACGTGCAAGTTCCTAGCACATTACGGTTGTCGCACTTCAACTGTGTCACTGTGGTTGGATTTGCATCTTTTAACGCCGCCAGAAACTGAGGCAATTCTGCATATGACTCATCGAAATCCCCATAGATAGCCGCAACCGCCTTTTGTTTTGCATCCCAAACCTTATAGTGAGATGCCCAATGGTCGTGCTTCGCATGCAGAAGACTACGCAGGGTTGATATTATTCTTGAAATGTCTTCTCGTACGTATGACTCAAGTGTGATGGCAATGAACTTCGAATCCATCATCCTTCCATCATGATCCACCTTGAGTGATGAGCAAGTGTGGGGACCCTTACATGTTGTGATCTCCCACAACTTGTGCCTTTTGCTGTTGATAGCTTGAATTGACCATGGACATGCATTGTGTACACATGTTACAACTAGTCTCCCGAGATCTGACTTCATGTAATTAAATTTCTTATTGAGCCCCACAGAGAACATGGTTAACGCATGTTGAATTGCAGCTTTATTCAAGAATAGCATCCCCTTCCTCGGTTCGTCCCCCGGCCGCCAACTCATCAAACCTGTTTCTAGGGAAGGTGATAGGTCATGAATGTTATCCCATGTGTTTGATGTGAACTAGTCAGGGTAAAGGTTCGGATTGGGGCAAGCATCTACATTGTTTTCAACTTGTAGTTCATCTAAAAATTTTGGATTGTCCTCCGATCCATCATTATCAATGAACTCCTCGTACATGTCTCAAATGTCATCCATTTCGATTGCGTCATCAACGTTGGTTTGGATATCTTCATTTACTTCAGTATACACTTCAACGTCTTCAATATTGTCCATAGCTTCCGCATTGCATGGTCCAACATTGTCCGGCAAAGACGTCTCGGTTGTAACACTCGGGTACACGATGGTTATAGGAACTGATTCTTACTGTCCAACGCTATTGGCAAACTGCGAACCCCCATCAACATTAAACGCAACAGTGTTAATAGTGACATACAAGTCTGAACCTATGAATTGCAGTGCCCGCTTTATCACTCCCCACATTATGTCCACATCATTGTCACATTGTAACGGAATTGAATTGTAGAAAACTTGGGTACCCACCAGTTGCTGAGGAGCCTGAAATACAATGGAGATGTCATGGGAATCCTTGTCTAACCCCAGAGTTGACATTATCTTCCATTTCAGTTTTCTTATGTGTATTCCACGTTTCACTTCAAGAAGTGCTTGCTTTTGGTTCAGACCTCGGTATGATAGCCTGTGCAAATCGTTAATATATGCCTCCCTGTCGTAGTAAACGTAGAAGTAATGCGGACTCAGAACGGACCTAAACCACAAATAGTAATAGTTGTATCATACACTGTGAAATATTGTGAAACCATAGGCTAACTATATATGCCCTATGTTTAGGTCTTCATGCAGTTAAACAAACCAAAGCAAATTTTGCTAAAAAAAACCCATCTTTTTTGTCATAAATTTTAGGCGAGTCATAAAGTCTTGATGCTAAAAAATACTATTGAATAATTGTATCATCTAGTCCATTAGACACCTAAATTCGAAAACAAGAATGTTCGCACAATCGAGTATTGAATTTCATGTAGGATATTGTTAAACAAATGGGAAATCTGAAAGCATTGCAAATAAGGTAAATAATTCCTACCATGCAACATGTACCACATTATTATGTTCAGATAGCCCTCATTGAAGACCCACAACATTCTTGCAATTTGTGTTATCAGTTAAATGTACCACATAATTATTCACAATGACCCCCCACTGAAGACCCAATTCAGTGAAAGAATATCCTATTACCACAAATTGGACTCATGCATTGTTCAGATAGCCCCCATTGAAGACAATTCTTTCAAAGAATTTGTGACCCCAGGAGTTTGTACTACATTATTACACAACACAGAATTTGTGTTGTTATAAATTGTTATCAGTTGTTTACCTATCATGTGAGATGTTAACAGAACGGAGAAGATGTGGAGAACAAACAATGCACGTTCTGTAGCTTGTCAATTGAACTTTGAATTGGCAATATGATGGTTTGACACAATGGTAGAACGCTCAGACCAGTCCGCATTCAGAAAGGAACCCACACAGCTCAGCTCGTGCATGAATTCTAGTCAGTGATCCCAAAAGGTCATGGAGTGTTTGACATACACTGCACAGTACTCGATTTTAAGTAAATCAAGTACTTATAACTCGGTCATACAGAGACTGAGTATTATTGAAACTTGGTACGATTGGTAGGTAGTTTAATATAACTCAGCCCTGATGAAATCGAGTATTATTTACTTCACCTAATTCAGTTGGGCAGCAGTTATACATACTCGTCTATGGGAAAGGCGAGTTATTTCATACCGTACTCGATACTTTGGCAATCGAGAATCATGCCCTTTATATAAAAAGACAACTTCCTATCATTCTGGTTGGGGGGGGGGGGGTATGAGCAGAAGAAAACAGTCAGAGATGGAGAAGAGAATCCTCCTTTGCTTATAAAGGTAACATGCCAACATGTTTGGTAGTTATGATTAAAAAATTTACTACTGTACAATTATAGATTATGCAACTGTTTGTCAGATCTTCGAACAAGCAACGTCAAGGCTGCTGTAGTCCACCAGCACCTATTGGTAAAGCGACATGGTACATGTTTATCTAATAGCTCAGATTCAATACTTGGTAAGTTCTAACCCCAGCAACACCCTATGCAATTTTGACATACAATGTTGTTGTATGTTCCTCTTTTAGGGTGGTAGATACTATGTTGTTTTCATTGGTCGTGCTCCTGGCATATATGACAATTGGGCAGAAGCAAGTAGACAAGTTCATAAATTCGCAAATGCCGAACACAGGTCATACAAAGATCTACGGGATGCAGAATGTGCATATATGGAGTTCTTGCAATGTAATGGTAGGAACGTGTAGTATGGTGCTTCCCCATCGTGGACATTGCCTACCATGTCGACACCAAGCCCAGAGGGAATGTCTCAAAGCGAAGGAACAAGCTATTGCAATGGAGACGTGACGAACAGATTGTTGAGGTATCAGTTAGACGTTGCCATTGAGGAGCGTAACCACGCAAGGAGGATTGCAACCTTGAGTACTAACATGCTTAGTGAAGTGGTAGCCCATGTTATGGGGGATGATGAAGTTCATGATTCAACATGACAAGGAAGCGCAAAATAATGGTGAAATCAAGGCTCCTACTTGTGGCATTTATGAATATAGTAATACTAATGACATGTGTTTGTATGCCCCCTGTGCCTCAAGTGTGCACTACAGATGAAGTTTTCCATGTTGTTGAATAGCATTTTTGTTTATCTTTTGAACTTGAATTTAGAATCTGTCTTGGCCTACTGGCTTGTAATTGCTAGTTTTGTTGTTTGCTTTTGGCTACACATTACTCGTAATTGTACTTGGCTTTGGGCAATCTGATCAGGCCACTTGCAACAATATTTGCATAGTTATATAGTTCCAACTAAAGCTTTTGTGCATAATTTTAGTCTTACAAAAACACACATCTATGCGTGGTTAAACGTTCATCTTGGGTAGTTTTAACTTTTCAGATAATTTTACTTTTAAATATGAAGTACTATTTTAATTTAGATTTTTGTTTTTGAAAAAAAAATTAATTTAGACATTTATAAACAATGAAATTATGATTCATGAATTAAGAAATAATAAAAAAAAATGCGTTAACTATGCATATATATACTATTATTTAAGGAGCTTTTCCTGTTTCGATTCCTTAATTTTGATGCCCAAAATATCCTCAAATTTACCATATTGTAAAGCTTAAATAGTAGGGTTAACCTACTTATTCTAACACACGTTTCTAATATTATATTCTTAAAAAAACCTCACGTTGAGTAAAAAAAAAAGAAAAACACAACTAAATAGTAAAATTGCTAATACTTTATTCTTAGAAAAAACCTCACATTGGGCACAAAATTCATAAAAAAAAAAAAAAAAAAAAAAAAAAAAAAAAAAAAACAACAACAACAACAACAACTAATGAAATACCCTTAATTTAATAAACTTATCTTTATCTGTAAATGGTCATGAAATGGTTTAAAATCTTAAATTGATATTAATTTAAAGCAAAAGACCTAAGGAAAAAGCTACGTTGTGTCAAAATGTAATCATCTACCACGGTTCTATTTTGAAAAAACAAAACTCCTACGTTTGTAAAAAAAAATAATAAAAAAAAAAAAAGAAAAAAAAGAAAGAACCCTTAACACGTTTGAATTCCACTCCCACATTTTACTCCTAACAAGTTGCTTGAATTCCACTCTCCCATGTTTTACTCCTAAGAAACTGGTTTAATTTCCAATGCAGTAAAAATAGTAACTTCTCTTTAACTTCTTTTGCTTATCCAGTTTTTATTTTATTTTATTTAAGTTTCATGTCATATCCTCAATATGCACAGCATTCCTCAAAATCCAATTAATTATTTGATTTCGTAAAAAATCAATGGAACTCAATGTTAGTTGTCCCACTCGATCATTTCGTTTACATTTTACTAACTAAACGGCATATACCGTTTTCTTTGATTATTTTATTTTCTTTCTTTCATTTTATAATTTTTTTCATTTTTTATGTTGCATTATATGCTTGATTTTTTATTTTTATTTTATAATATTCCCTTTTTTATTTTTATTTTTTTGTCATTTGATAGTGCAAGTTAGGATATAGATAATTCTGAGTATATCTTAGTAACCATTAAAGTGAAGGATAATCCAAACATTTTAGTATGGAGATAGTGAAATGTTGTTGTAAAAAATTTGGAAGGGTTAATAAAAGATGCTGTATCATAATCTTCTTTGTCATACAGTATGATATATGTGTGTGTGTGTGTGTGTGTGTGTGTGTGTGTGCACGCGCACGCTTTATGGATGAAAATTAGAAAACATTTTTATTATTCAAACATTGTTTACTTTATGAGATCCTTATATTGTGGTCATGACATTGACAAAAATATAAGTTTCAAATATGACTAAAAATAACCTATTAACAACCTGTTTGATTATAACCTGAACAACTTGTTGAATTAAACATTGAACTGAACTCGAATAACCTATTTATCAACTCCCATATATATAAATTCATAAGTCAACCATAAATCAAGTAATAAAAGTTCAAATAATCGCAAAATATCCTCAAATAATTATGTCATTCAACCATAAAGATTCAAGTTACTAGAAACGTCTGTTATTTGTCTTCCTTGTGCTTATCGGTACCAGTCTTCGAAGGTTCCATTGAAGACCCGGCGCCTTCCTTGTGCTCATCGTTAGTTGTCTCCTTGCTCATTTTCTCTTCAGTGAGCTTTTTCAATTGTGATTGTGCAAGTTCTACATCAAATAAATTGTTTCTCACCTCATTAAAAACTTATCTATGCATTATAAATAAGAAATTTAAAAACCGTGGGTCGAGTTATGCAATTGAAGCAATTATATTTTAAAATAAATAAGTCATTTGCATAGTAGTAAGAACAAAAATTATTGGTAATAAAGTTGTAGTGTCTACTGTCTACCAAGTCTGCCAACAAAATCTATAAACTATTATAATTTTCGATGCACGAATATAACTTGTATTACATTGGTCAACCATACCATCATGCATCATTCAACTCAATTTATTCCATTTAAAATCTCAAAAATATTGTGCATATTCTATATGTTCTATTTTGATAACTCAAATCCTTTGTCCATAGAGCAGCTTTTATGCCATTTAAATTTTTATCTACACCTTTTCATGATTAATATTTAAAATAAATATTGACATTTTGTGGGAAATCCAGAACCTTTTTGACATATATGTTATTTTCTTTTTAAAAAATCATCATAAAACTTAGAACTCATGCAGTCAACATATAAATCAAAAATACATTACCTATCTGCCACTATAGAAACAGGAATGCTCAATGGCACATCAATTTCCTTGGACAAGCCCAGTCCAAATGGCACTTCAAATTTTTAGTAACATCTGCTCCGGCAGCAATATATTCCTTTCCACACTTCTTGCATTTGCAAGTAGGCTTTCCTTCATCTTTTGTTGGAAGAATCTAAAAGTAACTCCAAACAGTTGAAGTCCTCGTCCTCCTTTTGTAGACTTTAAGCGCAGTCTTAGCCTTCTTTGGCGGAGGAAGTTCAGCCACTTCATCAAGTTGGGCATCTAAGTCTATGTCTTTTCCTTCACACTTACTGTAAGTAGGAATCTTCTCATCACTCTCCATCTAGACCAATTTAAAGAAAAATTATTGATAAGGAATTTAGCAATTCTACGAACAATTGGAAAATACTAATGAATTTAAAATCAACAAAACAAACAAACAAATCTACTATTAGTACTAAACAGCCAACATTATAGTGATTATGGATCTTCAATTATTTTATTTTAAGGCATGTCAAAAACTGGAAAAACTTAAGAAGGTACGACAGATTATTTTAAAATCAGCAACAAATAAACAGATTGGAAAAACTGTTTTCTGCACAGTGGAATTTTCTGCATAGTGTTAATTTTCCAAACTAAAGATTGGAAAAACTAGGGCATAGAGTGCCGCAAGTGAGGGCTCTTTGAAACTGCCACAAGCTCTACTCTATATACAAAGAAGGGAAAAACAAAAATGTCCAAAACGTAAAGCATTCTCTGTAGTTAATCAATGTAAAAATGTAACCATGCGGACAATCTTTACCCATTTATTTTATACAACTAATAAGACTTCTTATCCCAAAAGAATATCTCACCTCACCATAAAGTACATTTAAATTTTTAAATCTACTATAAATCAGACTCCATTACCAAAGTTCTAACTAGTTTGTTAGCTATATTACTACTTTAATTAACATAATGCTACTAAAGAACTAATTATATGAAGTTTCAGTAGTTATCCTAAAGTACCAACATAATGTTTTTTGATACTGTATTTATTCAATTATGATGATATTGATGAATTCTATTTCTATTTTTATATAGATCACAGTGTTATGTTCATACGCTACACAATTTAATAAAACTTATATGTCAATCAACAAATTATATTAGTAATAGCTACAAAGTTATATTATCTTGATCATTAGCGTGCCACTTGAAAATTAAAACTTTAATAGACTTTCACATATATAATAAACTAATCATCTTAATAATTAATAAGTCACGTGGCAAAAGTATATTAATTTACAACGTATAAAGCGTATGTTAATTACTTGACAATGACACAACATAATATATAAGATTAACTTTTATTATATTAAATGCAACACATGATAGAATATCAAAATACTTTAAAATAAATTATAAAATTTATTTTTCATTCAAATTATTTGTAATAGAATTTTAGTTGATGTCAAATTATAAAATTGTGTTTGAAATTGAGGTACCTACCTAAAGTACCAACTAAGAAGTCCTTTTTCTGGCTAAATAATTGAAGTGAAGGATATGAGTAGTCGTGTGCAGTCTAATAAGTGTAAGCCCCTAAGCTCACTCCAAATTGAGCACTCTAAGTCATTTGTTATTTTAGTAACCGTGTAGGTGATATGCTAATTTATTTCAATTTTTACAAGTGACAAAAATTCCCCTTTCAAAAAAAAGTGACAAAAATTCCATCTAATAAAACATGATGTAATAAAACTACCATTTTTATCTCAAAAAAAAAAAAAAAAATCAACATCATAGCGATTAACAACATAAATGAACGGATCTACAATTATTTTGTTTTAAGATGACAGCCACAAAGAAACTTGAAAAGAAATCATAGGGCGAGATAATTAAGGGATTTTTTAAAATCAAAATAAAAAATAAACAAAGAAGTCTACTATTAGTACTAAACAATCGACATGATAATGATTACCACAGTAAACAAAATCTACAATTTTTAGAAAAAATTCATTAGTAAGTAAACAAAACAAAAATATATAACAACTATAACTTGCTAGTGGATTCGGTGGTTCAAAGCTGAATACAAAGAACAGAGGGTAGCCACGGTTTTTAGGAGAAGCTAAATTAGAGGGATCGGCTAGGGATTTTAGGGGAAGACGGAGTAGAAGGTTGAGAGACATGTTCAGGCTAGGGTTTTGATTTTATAGTGTAGAGTGTAGTGTAGATGAAAAAAGGGCGGTTGGGGTTTTGAGGAGGAGAAGAAGAGTCACAGACAAAGTAAAGGTTGACGACGATAACAAAGAGACACAGAGATTCAGAATTAAAAGAGGCGAGATGTTAATAATTCTGAGGGAAGACCAATTAGTCTTAAGTTATTGGTTTAATACTCGGTTACAGAGATGTCGAGTGTTATAACTATTACTCGCTGTCTCAAGTGCAGTTTGGTCGTGGTAATAAAAACAAAAATACTCGATATCTGTAAAGCCGAGTTTAATGTGGCTGACCAATCAGTGACCGATCGAATATTAATCATTTTTTACAGAGAAGTCTGGTTGGACCCATGCATATTCCTCGATGGGTCGAAGCCCAATTTTGACTGATCTATAATTCTGAATTAATACTCGACTATTGTGGTAGCAAGTTATACTTGTAACTCGTATCCTACGAGACCGAGTACTGCAGTTTGGTGAGGGTAAGGGAAAAGTACAATACTTGATGATTTTACAGCCGAGTACTATAGTACTCGCTCCCTGTAAAACCGAGTTTAATATGGCTAACCAATCAAGCACTTTAACTGTATCAATCGTGTTTTATAGAGAAGTTTGGCTAGACGCAGGCATTTTTTCTGCAACAATACTCGACTAGGTGGTGGTGAGTTGTAGGTAACACATTACTCGATTTCTCTAGTATCGAGTTTTATAATTATTCAAATTTTACAATTTCAAATAATTTATTCACACCAATTTACCATACACATGTTGTGGCGAGTTGCAAAGAAAAAATTGTCTGTAGTATTTCAACAATCTTAAATGGACCCATACAACATCTTACTACTAATTTTAATTTTTTAAGATGCAATTTAGTTGGGTGTTTCTCCAAAAAAAAGAAAAATTCACCTGGATAATTACTTAGTCAATATGAAAGCATAATATGAAATAAGGATTTTATATATACATATATATATATATATATATAAGTTTTTAAACAACCTAGGTTGTAGGTGTTTTTATGCAACCCATTATGTGGCTGTTAAAAGAACCATCCTCATGTATTATTTGACACAGTCACGCCATGTAGCCGAGTATAAAAATTCCTATTATCCAACACCAGAAATGTGCCTCACTTATATATATATATATATATATATAATGCAGTGAAGAAAAAATACAATAAATTTAAAATTCCAAAATTTAAATTTCCATCCACAAAATTATATTGCATTCATCAGTTTTATTTCCAGAACACTATATTGCATTCATCCTGAACAAATCTATAGCTATTTTTCTTATAAAAGAGAGCCACATAAAAGGAATGGACATCAACAAATGTATTGCAAAAATTAAACTTCTGTGGATGAAATTTCCATCCATCATCACTATATTGCATTTGTCTAAAGCTACCTTTGTTCAAATATGTAGATACATAGATACAAATATATAGAAATGAAGTTTTCCATTTCACATGAAAATATCCACCCAAACATGCACATATAGGACCTAAGATGGTTAAGTAGCTTCATTAGTTACAAAATATGTATAAAAAGATAAACCAAATGGTGAAATCAACTGTCCAAAAAATCTGCCCAAATTGTTATATATGCTCTCCAAAAATTTGTCAAACTCTTCTATGTCCAAAAAATCTTGTCAAAGTTGTGTCCACTAGCTGTTACATCAAAAATAAGACATTGTCCAACTACCGTGCAAAAAACAACATCAACCAAAATGGTGGTTTTCAAAGTTTATCAATATTAGGATCTACTAAAGCCTGCAAAATTTGCCACCAAATATGAATCAGTAAATGAAAAAAAAAAAAAAAACTAAAGGAAAATATAAGTTATAGATCTAATTTGATGTGCAGGGCTGATTTTAATAATAATAATTTGATATGCAGGGCACCTTTTTTTCCAACACTGTCTTGCAAATCAAACAAAGCTTAAAGCAAGGAAGGAAATTTATAAAGAGAACTAAGCGCGTTCAATTTCTATGCCATGCTGGACTTATGTATATCTAGAGAGAGGAGAGAGAAATTTAGTTGCTTCAAAGCAACCACTTCCTTTTATAGCCAAGAAAAATCCCAACTGTCTAATACTGTTTTTTATTTTTCTCTTTTTTTTTGGTTTTGAATTGTAATTATCAAAAAATGAACATCAAAAACTAAAATAAATTAAGAAGTCCAGATATTGGGCAAGGTTTTACCCCCATATGCTCCATAGCATCAACAGCTCAACGCTGTTTTCGTTTCCTCACAGCTGCCTTCGCCGGTCTCGTCTTACCTGAAATTCAAAGCGAAGCAAATTACTTGAATGCACACGTTCCCTAACAGCCAAAGTAGAGTTTAAAGAGAGGGATTGCACATTTCCTAAGGCCACAATGATGTGGAAAGGAGCTATATAGCTTCTCTTTTACTCATTCACTAAATAGGGGTCAACACTCAATAGGCTACATCATTGGGCAAATTCTGTGAGGATTTTGTGAAATGAAAAAAGAAAAACTAAGGAGAAAAATTCTATAGCAATGATTGATCACCCTTGACAGCACTAATAAGTTGGGTGATGAATTGGGTACACCTCCAATGTCACATGACTACTACAAATTCTACAACCACAAATAATGATGGTGAATACATTATTAACTGCATTGCAACAATGGCAATAGTAGTTCAATACTATAAAGGATATACTTAAGACTCTTGGATTATGCGTTTGATGATGAAGCCTTTGAAATATCTACCAAGTGAAGTGAGTAATAGTTGACGAACCCTCTACTTAATTTAATTATCAGAAAATGTTTGATTTGAGTATGATCATCACTTAAAGCAAACAACATCATATGCAAGTCATGTGACATTCTATTAAGGTAAATGATAAACGGTTTACATAGCATGGAGGTGCACTGGCTAAATAAGAAAATCTCATGCAAACTGAGCACAGGATTGTTAATCTGAACATTCTAATTCACAGATAGCAGTTAAGAAAGATGCTGTCCTAGCTGTGGAAATAATTACCGTCACCGGTCCCACAACCAGGGGGGGTGTATGTCAGTGCGGAGTGATCTTCACAACCCATGTACTGGCTCAATATTCTCACTCGATATCTGTTCGATCTATGCAGTCGGTTTGTCGAGGTTAGGAAGTGAAGGGTCCTGGTGTAGGGAATTCAACCCGATTCCCAACCTTTGAGAAACAAAAAAAAATAGAGAAAACACACGCCAAAGAAAATAATCACACGCACAAGACAGTATTTATGTGGTTCGGCAATTTGCCTACGTCCACGGAGTTGCAGGGATTTCACTATTATCAGGGAAAAATACAAAGTGCGGCTACAGTGTTTCTCTCACTCTCTCTGAAACACAACAACAATAATAATAAACCCTAATCATAAAAGCGGCTTTTATATCCTGCGCACAAGATTACAATAGGCTACAAAACGGGCCAAAAATAAACTAGGCTCCACAAAGCCCAACAAATCTCCCACTTGGAGACTAGTTCAATCACCAACATCAGCCGCTATCCTCCAAAAGCAATCCCTCATCCCTGCAACTCATCCTCCTGTCCTCAAGCTAGAAGACCAATTGAAGCTGCACACAGCTTCAACTTCTCAATAGTGACACCCTTAGTCAACATGTCTGCTGGGTTCTTAGATCCACAGATCTTCTCAAGTATTACCAATTTATCTTCAACAAGGTACCGGATAAAGTGGTATTTTGTCTGTATGTGTTTCAACTTTGAATGAAAAACTGAATTTTTGGCAAGAAAGATTGCACTCTGACTGTCACTGTGTAGAATGCCCATCTCCTGCTTTTTACCCAATTCATCTAAGAAACCATGTAGCCAAATCATCTCTTTTCCAGCTTCAGTTGCTGCAACATATTCAGCTTCTGTAGTAGACAAAGTAACAATCTTTTGCAGATTTGAAACCCATGATATAGCTGTACCACCCAGAGTAAATACAAACCCAGTAGTACTCTTTCTACTATCAATATCACCAACAAAATCAGCATCTACATAACCTTGCAGTTTCAAACTTGCACCTGTGAAGCAAAGACATGTATATGATAAACCCTTCAGATATCTCAAAATCCATTTGACTGCCTCCCAATGCTGCTTTCCAGGCCTACTCATGAATATGCTCACAACTCCCACTGCATGTGCAATGTCTGGCCTTGTACACACCATAGCATACATCAAGCTGCCAATAGCTGAGGCATAGGGCACCTTGCTCATATGGTCCCTTTCTTCTTCTGTCTTTGGTGAATGTTCTTTGCTCAGTTTGAAATGGCTACCCAAGGGTGTGCTTACTGGTTTAGCTTCATTCATGTTGAACCTGCTGAGAACTTTCTTCACATACTCTGACTGTGAAAGTTTCAATGTACCATTAGCCCTGTCTCTAATGATTCTCATACCAAGGATTTGCTTTGCAGCTCCCAAATCCTTCATTGCAAACTGTTTTGACAATTGCTTCTTCAGATTATTAATCTCCTCAATGCTAGACCCTGCAATGAGCATATCATCCACATACAACAGTAAAATGATATAAGAATTGTCAAAGAATTTGACATAGCAACAATGATCAGCTTCACATCTTTTGAACCCAATTTTATGCATAAAACTGTCAAATTTCTTGTACCACTGTCTTGGAGCTTGTTTTAGGCCATACAAGCTCTTTCTCAGTTTGCAAACTAGATTTTCTTGTCCCTGAACAATAAACCCTTCTGGCTGAATCATGTAAAGTTCTTCCTCCAAATCACCATGAAGGAATGCCGTCTTCACATCTAACTGTTCAAGATGTAAGTTTTCTGCAGCCACCATTCCCAGTACCAATCTGATTGTTGACATCTTCACAACTGGAGAAAATATCTCTGTGTAGTCAATGCCCTCCTTCTGCTGGAACCCTTTAACAACTAATCTGGGCTTGTAACGTTTGCTACCATCATGCTCATTCTTTATTCTGTATACCCACTTGTTGTGCAAAACCTTCTTTCCTACTGGCAATTCAATCAGTTCCCATGTCTGATTCCCCAACAAGGAATCCATCTCATCCTTCATGGCTAACTCCCACTTGCTTGAATTCTCATCTTGCAAGGCTTCTTTGTAACACTCTGGCTCACCACCATCAGTCAACAGGAGATAATTTAAAGCGGGTGAATAACGCTGTGGAGGTCTAATATTTCTGGAAGATCTGCGGACTTCAGCTACAGGTGTACTCTGATCTACCTGTGAATTTACATTCTCCTTATCTTCTTCACCCTCTTTCTGGACAGTACTTTCAGTCAATTCATCTAAGTTAACAAATTCAGATTTCTTTTGATCTATCTCTGTAACATCTGACACTACAGTTGACCTGTCCTTGTACATAACCTGTTCATTAAATATAACATTTCTATTTCTGATGATTTTCCTGTTTTGTTCATCCCAAAACCTATAGCCAAATTTCTCATCACCATAGCCAATGAAAAAACATATTTTAGATTTTGCATCAAGTTTACTACGAGCATCAGAATTAATATGAACATAAGAAACACAACCAAAAACTTTTAAGTGTGAAAACTTTACCTCTTTACCGCTCCAAACCTCCTCAGGAAGTCTGAACTCCATGGGAACTGATGGCCCTCGGTTTATCAGGTAAGCTACAGTGCTAACAGCATCAGCCCAAAAAGTTTTTGGTAGTCCAGCATGCAATCTCATACTCCTAGCACGCTTATTGAGAGTTCTGTTCATGCGCTCAGCCACACCATTCTGCTATAGTGTTTCGGGAATGGTCTTCTCCATCCTAATTCCCTGTGCAGCACAATACTCAATGAACCGTCCATCTATGTACTCTCCTCCATTATCTGACCTCAAACATTTTACTTTCAAACCTGTTTCTGTCTCAACCATGGCCTTCCACTTCTTAAAAGTTTCAAATACATCAGATTTATCTTTCAGAAAATAAACCCATACCTTTCTGCTTGAGTCATCAATAAAGGTAATGTAGTACCTTGAACCTCCAAGGGATGCAACCGGAGAAGGCCCCCACAAATCAGTGTGTACTAACTCCAATCTTTCAGCCTTCGGTGTCCTGCCGGTTTTCAAGAAGCTCACATTTTTCTGCTTTCCTAAGATGCAGCTTTCACACATGTTAAAATCAATGGACTTTAATTCTGGTAGCTTTCCTCTTGACAACAGCATCTTCATCCCTTTCTCACTCATGTGACCAAGCCTGCGGTGCCATAAGCTTGTATCAGTACTTGCATCAGCAACTGCAATTGTGTCTCTTGGACTTGAGGTCATATATAGAGTACCAGTCTTCTTTCCACGAGCCAATACCCTAGCTCCCTTTGTAACCTTCCAAGTACCACCAACAAATAATATTACATGTCCTTCATCATTAAGTTGTCCAACAGAAATCAGATTCCTCCTCAAGTCAGGAATATGTCGAACCTTCTCCAGTAACCAAACAGACCCATTGGGCAATAATATCCGGACGTCTCTCATACCCACAACATCCCAGGCTGAACCATCAGCTAAATACACCTTACCAAAATCACTTGCAACATAATTCTGTATGATTTCTCGGTGTGGAGTGGTATGAAACGAAGCTCCTGAATCCAAAACCCAATCATCAAGTGGACTGTCTACTGCAAGAAGCAATGCATCCTGTACCTCTTCTGTTACAGCATTAGCAGAATCATCTTCATTATTCTTCTTAGGACTTTTTCACTGGTTCCTAAAGTGACCTATTTGCCCACAATTCCAGCATTGTACTTGTTGGCCTGATCTAGATTTACTTCTATTCCGATTAGAATTTCTGGATTTTGATCTGCCCCAATTTGAATTTCTGTTATTACCTCTGCCTCTTGTCTCAAGGTTTAGGGCAGAACTAGATCTTGAGGTTTCACCTGCATCTCTTCTACGAATCTCCTCAGCCAGAATTAAATCTCGTATATCATTGTACTTGAGCTTTTCCTTTCCTGTAGAATTGCTTATTGCCATCCTCATTGCCTCCCAACTGTTTGGCAAAGAAGCCAAAACGATCAGAGCACGAATCTCATCATCAAAATCAATTTCTACAGACGACAATTGATTTGTGATAGTGTTAAATTCGTTCAGATGTTGTGCTACTGATGCATGCTCTGCCATCTTCAAATTAAACAGTTTCTTCATCAGATGCACCTTGTTGTTTGCCGACAGCTTTTCATACATTCCAGACAAAGCCTTCATCAGATCTGCTGTGGTCTTCTCCTTCACAACATTGTGTGCAACAGACCTAGACAGAGTTAACCTGATAACTCCCAACACCTGTTTGTCAAGAAGAGCCCATTCGTCAGCCTTCATCACCTCAGGTTTTGTCCCCAAAAGAGGCAGATGCAATTTCCTCCCATAGAGATAATCTTCAATCTGCATCCTCCAATACGCAAAGTCTGTGCCATCAAACTTTTCTATTCCAGACGCCTTTCCTGCTTCCTCTGCCATTGCTCCCACTCAAACCTAACCCTAGGCTCTGATACCAATTGAAGGGAATTCAACCCGATTCCCAACCTATAAGAAACAAAAAAAATAGAGAAAACACACGCCAAAGAAAATAATCACACGCACAAGACAGTATTTACGTGGTTCGGCAATTTGCCTACGTCCACGAAGTTGCAGGGATTTCACTATTATCAGGGAAAAATACAAAGTGCGGCTACAGTGTTTCTCTCACTCTCTCTGAAACACAACAACAATAATAATAAACCCTAATCATAAAAGCGGCTTTTATATCCTACGCACAAGATTACAATAGGCTACAAAACGGGCCAAAAATAAACTAGGCTCCACAAAGCCCAACACCTGGGTGGGCTCAGCCTGAACTATAGGTGGGGTCAATCGGCTAGGTGTGGGTACAAATATATAGCCATCATCGTGGGCAGAGCCGCTGAACAATGGTGGGGACAGTTGAGTGGGTGGTGGGGACCGAGGGCCAGCTTGAGCACAGGATGTGTGTTCTGCACTATCGTCATGGCCAGCGGGGTGGGATGGCTGGGTAGCAGCGTCAGGCGTGCATCGCGATGACCCGACGCCATCCATGTACATGCCCCAGTCGCCCTTCAACGCCTCATCATTTGTACAAAAACAGCTGTATTTATTAAGATGACAATAAGGGATTGAGTCAGAAAATGTCTTACTATTTGCAGCCTAGATATGAATCAATGGCATTTGGCCCTTTGCAGGGGATTTAATTTGGGGAATGAAACCTGTCATTTACACACTCACATGCACAAAATGTCATCCCAATCGTAGCCTCATGGTTGCTTTATTTTCTGATGTTATTACTTTTTATTTTGATTGCATATTTTTCCATTTGCAATGAAAGTATCATATTTTGACCCAAAAAAAAAATGTCTACTATTTTCTGTAATTTTTTTGTTATTGAATAATTATTTCAACTTTAACAATAAAATTTAAGAAAATTCTTCAAGGTGAATGATAAAATATCACAAAAATATGTTTAGGATGGATAAAATTTTCTGACCGAGAGTGGAGAAAGATTACTTACACTATCAATTAATGCAATACTCATAAAAATCCAAAAAAACTCTTCTTTTAAATAAAAAAAAAAAAAAAATTGGAACAGTCTGCATTCATTCAACTGAAAATGTAAGACAACAAAGTGCAAAAACAAAGCTAGAACAAAGCTGAAAACACACAGCAGCTGAAAAGCTGATACAATAACAATAAAACATTGTTTTCAACACAAGATTCAACATATATAATTACCCTAGAAACTGTATAATTACCCTAGAAACTAGACAGTATAAAGGAGAGGTTAATTCGTAAGTCAGTTGGTAGAATCCAATAACTATTGTAAAATGTAAACCCTACGTAATGCCAAATGCGTAAGCAATCCAAATAGACCCTTGCCTAGTACATGTTGTTCACAGAATCCAATAACTATTGTCAAGTGTAAACCCTACCCAATAAAACTATTGCTTAGGACACCTAGACTACCCTATATAAACCTTGTTTTGTTGATAAAATCTAATAAGACTGTAGGTTTTTAATTCATTATTGGCATATGTAATTAACTAAAAAAAATTATAAAAAAATCCTTTGTATTACAAAGTCTAGCTTTGTTTACCTGTATGTAATCTATCATTGTTATTACCAGTAATTTTTTAAACTCTAATTGTATGAACTGCAGAATGTGATCACAACTTTGAATTTTCCGCATTTATACATCTAAGTTAATTTCCATGGTTGCGTAGAAATATTTTTAAAAGGAATTACATTAGCAAACAGATTATTGTGCTTTATACTTGATGAACTGAATAGACTTGATGTTTTGTCATCAATGTGTTAAATATATTAGCATTGATGGGTATATGTTAAAAGTGGATAATAGTATTGTGATTGTAGTTTATAAGGAATGAATGAAACAGGTTTGCATGTCTTACATTTCAATACATATATATTTTGGTTGGAAGAACTTAATAAGCCGTACCTGCTGGTTGATATTTAAAGTGCTTAGTTTCAACAAAAAAGTTTGGGAGAACATTGTAACTAATTATACCATAATTAAAGAATGAAGTGCATATTAACCCTAAAAACTACTTACCAAACAATATATACTTCGCTACTATAATAGGTCCTCTAAATAAATTACAACTCAAAGTAGTAGAAGTGGAAGTCAGTAAGAATTGGAGGTATTAGAGTTGGAAGTTACCCAAGTCATCCTCATCCTCATGACCACCTCCAGGACCTCCACTGCGTCCACGCCCTCCAGACCCACGACCTCTCCCACCACGGCCTGTGGCCTGTGTGCTCGCCTCAGTCGCCATGGCACGCGCGTTCTCCAATGCCACTCGACTCAACTCTCCAACAAGATCCAGCGTACTCTTCAGGTGGTTGTACACTTGGGAGTTTGGTTCGCATTACGACAGTAATTCCACATTAGACTGAACCTGCGAAATAAAGGAGTCTTGTTAAAACTTTTCTAGTTACTTTTGTGTTGTGCATGACCAATTTGGAAACAAATTATGCATGTTGAGCTTATTCATATATATATATGAACATTGAAATGGCACAGCAGTACATATTGCTTGTGACAAATGCATATCTAGTGGCAAGAAATGAAAGGTTCTCTAAAATGAATGTCAAAATATTAATTCAATGGCTTGTAGTCGTACTTTAATTTTCAGAATGCATGCAGCAACACACATATATTGTCAATCCATCAAAGAAGCATCGAATTGTTGCCTTACCAGGATTTCCCAATATGCCGACTCAGGCGTAATGTATCGTCTGGTCGTCCTTCGGTACGACTCCATGTAAGCAGCAAGGTATGTCGTGTCCCCATCCAATATCGATGCATTGGCAAGATGTTTCTCTTTATGGGCCCATCGGTCAATGTAGACAGCATGCTCTTGCACCCAATCCCTGTCTAATTTACCTTGGAGGGAGATTCTATGGAGATCAACTGATGTATCCACAATATCTGATGGCACTTGCTTCATCCCGAACTGACGAAAGACACGTTCAGGATGATGATCCTCTACTATCCAAAAATAGATCAACGGCACAATGGCCCTCCATATATGTCTGCCGGTAGTGCAATATGGGGGCAACGAGTCTAGGACATCCCTGTACGGCTCCCAAACAACCTGCATAAATGGTCAACAAAAAAACAAATCAAATACGTACTTATTTGTCTCAATCATCAATGTGAGCAAATATGTAGAAGACCATTGAAGAACCACTTCAGTAAAAATCCTAAGACATTCTTGACCTACTTCCCTCTCTTATTGGATTTGACATGGTAAGATGCACCCGGATACTACTGGTTGCACTAGCTACAACCGAGGGAACAATTTTAAGGGTACATGGCTAAATATGTGTGGAATCAAAATGACAAATATCGGTGTAAAATTACAAATGAAGGTACTTTATATTGACTGCCCACCTTTTTGAAATGTTTGTCACTAATTCCTTGTATATCTATGGTCTAATCAACCAAAGTTACATTATTAACTATACACATGCAGTAGTTGACAACCCTACCAAGTGCAAAACAAAAATATGGAGAATTATATCCTTCTGATATGAAGCGGTAAAATACCTGGTGTGCCCATATACTCGACAGTGACGCCCGATACGCAGCTAGCACGTGTGGCATGCTCTGTCGTGCTCTTCGGCCCCTTCCATCTAGTAAACATACAATTTCAGACAATGCTCATTAGTTAATATCAAACAACAATACTGCCACGACAATAAATGTGTAGAAAAAATGAAGCCATTAATTAGCTTTCGTATTTTCAATGGAAAATACTTATTAGAATTGATGAAGTGTTGCAAAAAACGCATTTCTAGTTTGGCCAATTTTACGCCTTCAGAACTGAAAATATATTAATTCCCATATGATAGGGGGAAAAAGTGAATTACGATGTTGTCATAAACATGAAACTGATATTGGAGCTAACTAGTCTGGTGTACCATGGTCTACTGCACTACATGTGAGTCAAATGCACACAAAGGGCATTAAGAGCATCGTAGTTTAGATGTTTCATCCCCACTTGTTACTATTAAAAAAATAATTAAAAACAAAGTCTAGACTGTGAATTTCTGAGCATACAAATATGCCTTTGGAAAATATAATAAACACAAACAAATTCATTGTTTCATAATAATACAAATTTAGATATAAATTCAGAACAAAGTATATAGATTGGTTAGCAAACAACCCGTTTTTTCCTTGTTGAAAAAAAATGACCAGTTTACATACTCTACCAAATGAAATTGTTACAAAGACTTTTTCATGAGTCAGCCAAAATTCAAAAACAAACATCTTCAATATTAAACTTAAATATGATCAAATTATATACTATTTACAAATATTGTGTACAACCTATTTTTATACATTGTGGCCGAGTACATATTAAGTACTGAATGACATGTGTGACTATGATTCCCATTGCACTAATAGATGCATCTAAGTGTATTTGTATTTTGTATTATCTATTAAAACAAAGTATTTTGTATTTGTAATTTTCTTCTGCACTCATAACAATGTATATTGGCATGCTATCTTGTTAAGTAATCCATTAAATTAATGTCAATTACAATTTCGGTTTGAAACAGGGGTTACTTCTCGACAGCAGTGTCCTTAGTGAATGTATTACAAGTGGCATACATGCAGGGATTTTGACCAACTATAGACACGGGCACGGTGAATGACAAATGGCATGACAATTGTATCAAACTAACAAATAACATACCGAATGGCAAGGGGACCTGCCTCCACCGGCGGTTGCAGCGGCCTCACAACAGGACATATCACTGGGAACCTCGAATACGCCCAGAGTTGCACCAACATCAATGCTCCTCCCATCTGCATCGCCTTCGTCTCCGATGCCTTGCATAACTGCCTATACAGCCAAGCTAATGCTCCATTACCCCAACTGTACCTCTTCGCGTTGCTGATTGGGTTCAGGAACTGTAGAGGCATCACTGACACCCAATCTGCTGACTTGTCCATAAATAGAACGGTCCCCAATTTAAGAAGCATGTGATAGCTCGCATGTTGCTACACTACCTCGTTAGTAGCATCCGCAGCTAGGGGAGCTCTAAATTGTGCCTCCAGCCAGGTGACTCTTAGCCTCGCCCCAGCAAGGATAGACTTGTTTTCATTGGGATGCGGTATCGGCTCTGGAGGACGATGACCCAGTAACTCAAGACACAACGCTGGCCACTCCTAGCATCACCTCAATATCTTGTAAGGTGATGCCCATCTCTCCATGCAATAGGTGGAATGTGTGCGTCTCCGGACGCCAACGCTCAACTAGTGCTGTGATCAATGCATGATCCACTTCCAAGTTTGGAACCATGAATAACCCTTCAAAACCTGCCATAGTTATGTAGTGAGCAATTCGGGGGTCTAGCCCATGCTAGGGTAACTTGCAAGATCAGCGTCTGCACCTTAGCACACCTGGCACTACCTGCACACGAACTGTCTTAGGATATGCAAGAAACAATAGGCTAACTAGTTAGTTACGAACATTTTGCAATATGTTAGTTATGATGTTAACTGGTTATTCACTCTAACTCAATAGCAGATAGGATCAATTTAAGGTCAATGACATTTTTTAAAATTAGCACTTAGGTGATAGGCATTATGTTTTGAAATGAATGAACAAAGTGCCTTACTATGTCAAATGGAGTAGGGAATTAGGAATCAAAGTCAGTTGTCTTATGTGTAGCCGCACCTAATTGTGTGTGCACATTTAGGAAAATAATGGCAACGGATTCTTTTTAATTGATTACTATAGCTTCTAAATGAGATCTACTGACTTTGAATATTTCTACTCCATACCATTTTCTTTATGCTATTAATGGAAGAGTGTTTTTAAATTCACTATTATTTCTACTTCATACCATTTTCTCTTTGGATTAAATAAAATTCTGCCTAAACCAAAAGAGAAATGCTACCATGTCCAACATCTATTTACAAATGATCAAAGAACCCTACAAAAATAAAAAGAAATTATTTCGACATGTTTGAAGTTCAATACAACTACGTACCTGACCGGCAGGCATCTCCCACAACACCATGGATCGATGACCCGGCTGCTGTCTCAATTGTGTATTTACCATGGGTCCAGGATCCACATTTCGCAATTGCTGCATATCTGACATGCATGCAATCATGTTAGACACATAGGTCTATGTTTAATAGTGAAGAAAAGCTTGGCTTTTGCAAGTAAACACAAGCAAGTAATTGAATGTTCTAGAACAAATTGACAAAAACAAATAAAGAGAGAGGGAGAGTGAAAGAGAAATAGAGTGAGAGAGATTTCACATAAAATTGAAAACATATAATTGCTCAACTGAATTATACATCTTGCATTTATATATACACTGATTTTCAATCCATTTAATCATATCAAGGAAGAGTTAAATTAAAACAGTAAAATATAAAACAGCTAGCCTGAGCATATATGCCTAACTTGATCCTAATGTTCATGGATGCAAGGCATAAACAAAAAGGACACATAGTTGCAGAATGTATAAGCAACCTAACCAACCAACCAACGTGCGAATCAATGTCTAAATCAAACAAAGTAAACCAACAAATGAACACAGCAAAATGCAAACCAATGAATCAATTAAGCACCACAAAAAACACCATTGGAAAATACTAAAACATAGTTGTAAAAGGTACCCAACTACCCCTAAACAAGCCCTGCCTAGAAAGTCCCTTCTTTAAACAAAGTGTAAAGTTGTTTCCATACTCTTTAAGTTTTTCCCCTAATCTTTAAGTTTTCCCGTACTTGACATCACACTCTAAAAGAAATTTTGTTTCATAAAGCAAGAACTGAAAAGGGTTCATTGTAACTTAGTGGCTACTGAGGTGTGTTTTCAACAAAAAAGGGGGAGACAAACATGGAAGTAGGTAAAGGTGCCATTAGAGACTCTAGTGCAATGGACATCTCACTCACAAGCACAGCTTTGGAGGCAACTAATAATAATCAAATTAATATTGAGCTTAATTAAATGAATTAAACAACTATGAGACCTATACCATCACATGATGGTGTGTGCATAGTTATGTGTCAAATGAACACTGAATTGGTGACCATAACAGTCCAAGAGCATTGCTTTCTTTTCTTTTGGGTTTTTTTTCTTAACTTGTTTTTATGAACCCCACAATCCAAGAGTAAACAATTTTGAGATTATGGATACAAACGAGACAAAAATGGAAAAAGAATTCTTAAATTTTTTGCAAGAAGAAGAAAAAAATAGATTATCTAGCATTTTTCTATAAAAGCCACAAGCCTTACAAAAAGAAGTCAAATATTCTTCTACCCTACAACTACAAAGTCGATTATGTACATAAAATGTTTGAAACCTACAAATTAAATATTTTGTTAATATTAGAAGTCAATTATATTTTTATTGGTCAAGTGTTAGTCGTAAATTAGGTTTTTAGTAATTCATTTCTTTTCTTCGAATCAAGCACATTTTTGTAAATCAATAGTTGGCTTTCCTAAGTCAACTAGAAATAGGGTCAACGTAGTTAAAGGTGAAAGGCAACCTTAAGGTGCCAAGGCCTTATATCGCCCGACGCCCTAAGGTGTGAGGGGACAAGGCCTTTGGTGCAGCCAAGGGCAGCCCATTCGAGAAGACTTGAAATTTACCAAGTTGTCTTTATTCTGGGAGAACTGAATTAAAAGCAATCCAACAAGGAAAAACAAAAACAAACAATCAAATAAGAGTCAATTCAACTTTAGATTGACCAAGGAAGGTCCCAATAAAACTCTTGATCATCTGATATTCCCAAATTAAAAAGTCTTTAAAGGAAACTGCAATCAAATAAGAGTAAATTTAACTTTAGACTAAGGAAGGTCCCAATAGAACGAAATTCCCAAATTAAAAAGTCTTTAAAGGAAACTGCAATTAAATAAGAGTAAATTTAACTTTAGACTAAGGAAGGTCCCAATAGAACTCTTCGTCGTCTGAAACATCCCAAATTATAGAACTCTTTAAAGGAAATTGCCAGTTATGTTCCCGTCACTGACTCCTAGGTTTTTAATTTTTTATCATTTTTCGTCTTTTTTTGTTTATTGCAATTTTCCATCTGCGTCAAATTTTAGTATCAAAGCTTGTTTTACATCATTCACACAAAATAAGAAAAACAATTCATATTCCATTCTTTTCCATTAATTACATTATATATCAATTCCCATTCAAAAGCCTAAACCTTTATACCCACAAAAATTATTTTCGACACAGAGAAATCAATAACTCCACCAATACCCTTGGGAAATAAGTATAGGTGGCCAAAATAAATAAATAATCAAAGCCTTAGATCCGTCAAAAGCACCCTAGAGGCATCGACACCTGAAAATTGTTGGCTTTTTAGAGGATTTACTATTTCCATTCCCAAAGCCACCACAAATCTTAATGCTCCCCCTAACCTAACCTAACCTAACCTATTAGGAAAGGATTGGTGACCCTAAAAAGCCACTAAGTTCCCTTTTCAACCCCACATGTAGTAGATGATAATAATAATAAATTGATGTACTTAGTCAACAAACATAACCCACAAATGACTGCTAATCTGACACAAGACAAAAGCTTGAACAAGCTTTAATACCAAATTTGATGTAGGATTTTTAGGAATTTCAGCACTAAACTAGATTCTTGATGAGATAATGAATGTGTTGATGGCTGTTTGGTATTAAAACGATAAAAAGAAGATCAAATAAAGAAAGATAAAACACTAAGCAATCACACCTAGGCTTTCGTAAGCAGTCACACTTAGGTAGGAGATAGCAATCGCGCTTGAAAAAAATTGGAATGTTATTGAAATCTATCAATATTATCGACTACAATAAAGCCATTATATAGGCTATTTCTAAATCCTTTCTTAGAAAGACTAGGAATTCTAATAACAAAAAAAATAAGTACTTTAAGAACTTCTAAGACAATTCTAGTCTCTTAAGACAATCAATTATGCATCTATACACAAAATGTGGCAGCAAAGCTTTTAGGAACCCAAAACAGTAGATATACGAAGCATTTATGAGCTCAATTTAGTTCAGTGATAGTGGATGTCCATGATGTGCATTTTATGCTCTGTGTGTAGATATATGCGTGCATGTCCATTATACACATATTATATCTATTATATTAATAACTTAACATAGTGGAAGCTTGTAAAAGCCAGTAAGTTTGAAGCTTGTAAAACCAATAACTTCTCAATTCAAGATCATTTAGCATTGAATTAAAAAGCAATTTTCCCTAATTCAAAATCATGACATAACTTACAACATAATTTGCTGAAATTATAGAGTTGAATTAAAAAGCAATTTTTCCTAACAATGGACACCGTTGTCATGCTAACTGTATTTTACATGAATTTTTGCCCTAGTTGTGCATCAAAACCCAGTTCAAAACCAAACCCAACAAAGCTAAAACAACAACAATAATAATGAATAGAGATAGAGAAAAATCTAACAGAGAAAAAGTTAAGAAGCCATACTCAAATCAGAGTACATGCACAAGCAACAATTAACTCAGATTACATGCAAAGAGAAAAAAAAAAAAAAAATTGAACTCAGCATTTAGAAATTACCTTAATACATTTCTACTCCTTTGACTCTGAAGATGGATTGGGTTGAGCTTCGGCTATGGTGAGAGTGAAAAGGTGTGGGTTTGGGTGTGGGTTTGGATTGAGCTTCGGAAAAGGTCTACTGAACGATTTGGTTTGGGTACGGGTAGAAATAGGAGAACTTGAATATCCGTTGAATTTGGGAAGGCTCTACTGAACAGACTGAGGGTGGCTACTGATCGGACTGAGGAAGGGAAAGAAACTATTGAGGAAGGAAGACAAAGACAAACTATTTTAAAGACGTTACATTCAAAACTAGTTCATATTCTACATATAACTCGGTTTCCCCATTGTCGAGTTACAAACAGTTACGCGGGAATATTTTATTACCCAAAAGCCACACTGGAAGACCAACGTGGCAAGAACCTACCTATAACTCAACTTTGGTATAATCGAGTACTTTAAGTAACTCGATTTTAGGTTCACCGAGTATCGAAACAGGGGCACGTCCCTATATAGTTTCGAAACATAGGCATAATGCCAAATATTTTTCCCCAAAGGGGCAAAATGCCAGATAGTCTAGCTAATAGATCACAAACAGGTCAAAAGTATATTAATATTATATTCTGACTTTTTTTTTTTTTTGAAAGCCAAATCAAACTTCATTCATTTAAACCAGATAGATCAAAATACAAAGCATCTCGGGCTGGTGGTGGAGAATCTTCCAACCACACAGCCTCCTCATCTAAAACATTTGCATACCGAGCTAGAGAATGTGCTACTGAATTGGCACTGCGCTGAATACAAGTAAAAGACACAAAGTGAAGACCTGCTGCTAAATGTCGAATATCATCATAAACCACCCCCAAGCGCGACCAGATTGGAATATTTGACGCTACAGAAGACATAACCACTGAGTTGTCCCCTTCCACAATCAGCTCTGAGAATCCAGCATCAATAGCGAACTCTAAAGCTTTCCAGCAAGCCAGCACTTCCGCTTCCTCACTGTCAGAAACTACTTCCCCCCTCGATGACAAGGCTGCCATAACCTCCCCAGCTGCATTGCGAATCACCACACCAACCCTTGAACCAGTATCAAATGTTGCCGCATCAAAATTCAGCTTAATTTATTGATGACAAAAGAAGAGCCCACAATATATGTGCGATTTTGACATTTTTGTTGAGAGTCTTGAGACACGTATGGGATAATCATAGAAAGGCCAAGAATTATTTCTCAATTTCAACCTAATTTTATTAGAAAATATTACACTCACATTTTTTTTTTCGAGAGTTAACATTCACATTAATTGAATGCCATACAAAATCTTCTCAAAAAAAGAAAAAGAAAAAGAAAAAGAAAAAAGAATGCCTTACAAAGATACTCAAAATAGAACACCTTACCAAGTACCAACCATCTAAAAACAGGACCACCGTTTATTGGAAGGAATGCGCAAGTGTGTATATAAGAAGACCTTTTGGGAGCAATTGATAATGGTTATTACTGATAATCACCGGGAACATTCTTATGCCCTATACCAGGGCTAGGTCCTTCTTGTGTAGGCTTAGAGTATTTGTAACTGGGTACACTCTTGTGTCCCATACCAGGGCTAGGTCCTTCTTGTGTAGGTTTAGAGTATTTGTAACTGGGAACACTCTTATGCCCTATACCAGGGCTAGGTCCTTCATGTGTAGGTTTAGAGTATTTGTAACTTTGTCCTCTGTTACCCGATCTTGTCCTCTTGGATGATTCTTCAAAGACACCCCCAGTCTCCCTAGCATTCATACTAGGAACCCCTAATCCATTCAGTGCCCGTGCTTCTGTTATACAAAGCATGGAGCTCAACCACAAGGAAACAGTGAGAATGAAAAACAAGGTAGAAAATTTGAGTGCTCTACCCATTACAGATACGTTTATAAGGCTTACAACTTGTATATCACTTTGAATGTGCTTATAATTGAGAAAGGAATGGCACAGTGGTGCTCTATTTATATTATTTTAGTGGTCTTGTTTACAGTTGCGCTCGGTTTGTTGAAATGTTATATTTTTCTAAAAAAGATTCATTATTTAGAAAATCATCTCATTTTTCTATATTTAGTAGCAACCTTAATTAAAAATGAGTTGAAATATTATTTTTTTTACTTTTCTTATTTAGCTTTTGTATTTTTTGAGAAACTTTTTATTTAACTTTTTGTGAAATAGAGTTAGGCTATATTTGGTAACCATTTTTATTTTTAAAAATGTTTTTTTGGGAATATAAAGAAAAAAAAATTTTCTTGTATTTTTGAAATCAAAAAAATGTTTGGTTAGTTGAAATTAAAAAAAAAAAAAAAAAAAGGTTTTTTGAAGGAAAAAAAATAGAAAATACTAAAATATGTTGTTACTAGCTTATTAAATGAACTCTAATGCTAACTTATTAAATGAGACAAATTCGTTAAATCAAATGCGTGTTTTGCTTAACTTTTGAAAACTAGAAACTGAAAACAGCATTTTGCATGTTTTCAATTTTCTTTACAAATTATGTTTTGAGAATAATTTTTGTTTTCTGTCGATTTTGAGTTACCAAACAAGATTTTTAGTTTCAAAAATTGAAAATTGTTTTTGAAAACAGAAAATAAGGGAAAAAAAACAGTTACCAAACATATTATTTAAAAAAAAAATAGCATAAAAAAACCTCTAAACAATAAATCATACTTTTGATTAAGTTTTCCATTGACCATAAATAGTCTTTCATTGACCCATTTTTTATGATACCACCAAACACCAAAAAAAAAAAAAAAAAAGTGAAAACTATCTTCCCATAATGTTTTGTGAGAGAAATTCATGGGATTGGTCATCAAATCAAGGGTCTAATTTCTAGAGAAAATTATGGGATTAATAAAATCAATGTTCAATTCAAAGGCAAATTGATTTGAAGTTCAAATTAATTTGTATAATTATTATTCTCCAAATTTAAATCATTCTAAAAAAATATTCAAATTCAAATTTAAATTATCATTGACTTTTATGTTTAATATCTATGAGTATAAATATGGATTCTATAGCATAACAGCTGCATAATCAAAGGCAAATTGATTTGAAGTTCAAATTAATTTGTATAATTCTTATTCTTTATGATAGGATACCTAGTTTTTCTTTTACTACTCCATTTTGTTTTTTGTTTTTTTTTTTTTTTCTAATTTTTAATTTTTAAATTTATAAGAACTACTCAATTTTGTTGGTTCATGTCTAGTGTCTACAACCAAATGATTGTGAACTATATTAGGGTACGTTTGGTACACTGAATGAGGATTACGACAGAAATTGTAATCTTTATTACTAGTAATAAAGTGTGTTGTAATGTAATAACTAAACATATTCATTAGTTTGGTTGTAACTTATAACATTAAAATGAAACTTAACACTTATTTTAGGAAATATCTTACTCATACAATTATATCTCTTTAAAAATTGTTGTTTTTAAATTTAAGAGAGATATGTGCTATTTTTTATGATTTTTTATTTTTATAATTGTTAGATGTATATGGAAAGTTTGTTTATTTGAAAATATATTAAATATAAAAATTATTGCACTTACTAAGGAATAACTAATACCACCTTTTAAAGATAAATAGTTATTCCTCATTTTGAAGAATAATTATTCATAAGGAATGACTATTTCTTGTAATAAAAATATAACCAAACTAAAGAATGACTAAACCATAGGAATAACTATTACATTACAACACATATTACAGTCTACTAAACATGCCCTTAGTTTTACTTTGTAATAAACGTAAATAATTAGCAACTATTCAAGCATTTGATTGCACGGTCAAAATGTGTTTGGATTAGAAAATAAAAATAATTTAATACAATCAATTTCTTCTTTAAAAAAAAAAAAAAAAAATTCCAATATTGAAAGTTTACCCTACTTATCAAAACAAATTACAATACTCTCTCAGCTTAAGTAAGATTTTCAAATTACATGAATATGGGACAAATAAATAACTCATAATTACAATCAAATCTCCATAAAAAAAATTAAAATCAAATCCTAAAAATCCTTAATGAATCAAAGATTAGTTCCGAACAAATAGCGTTCCAAAAATGGATGGCCTATATTTGAAGTTTGTACCAAATCTCTTATAGATTGCATTTGGAAAGTTCCAAAAAAAAAAAAAAAAAATCATACTTTTGGTCTTTCAACCAAAATAAAAATAATAAAAATAAAAATAAAAAATTCCCCTCTTTTCTAAACAGTACGTACCTTCAAGGCTTCAACAAATTATTTAGGAAAAAAAAGAAAAAGAAAAAACATTACACATCCAAATGCACATAATCATATTTCCCATCTGAAATTAGGTGTTTGGACCGAGCTTGAATCAAATGAAGAAGTGAAATCAAAACTTCAGACCAATGAATAAAATGATAATTTAGGTGGTTGTTTATGTTGAGTGAAATGATATACAGGGGTTGAGCATCGTTGAAGTATTGGAGTTTTATGTTGGTGAAGGTGATTTTCCAAACGTGATGATGGTCAAGGTAATTAGAATTAAAAGAAGGTTGCAGAGGTGAAATAGGATGATTAAGCCAAGGGTGAATAATCTTAGAGATCATCTATAGGTGCAACTACCGTGCAAGCGTTGCTATTTGTTTTTGCAAAATATATGGGAAATATGTTCATGGAAGTGGAACATAACTTCATGACTAGTGAATTAAGACCTCTTTAGAATCAAGATTTATATGCTTTTTGAAATGGGGAGTATCCAAAATACAACGACGAGTCCAAAAGTTTAAAAGTCCTAGTGCAGCGTTAGATTTAGATAGCATCTCTTATGGATTATTGAGGTCAGTCAACGGGACAAATAGATCACAAAAACGTCAATATATTATTGAGTAATTTTTTTTTAAACAAAATATATAATTAAAAAAATTTCGTCTACAATCAAAATATAATAAAATTTTAACTTATAGCATTTGCTCTATAATAATTGATCTTTATTATCAAGTTTAAACACTGATTAGTTTTTTATGTAAACACGATTCAACTTTATATCTCTTATTTGTCAATAAGAAATTTTATCAATTGAACTAATGGGAGCCCATAGCTTATATTGAATAATTTGACTAAAATAATAAGGAAAATATAGCCTTGTGTATATTTTCTTTTCACCACCCTATTTTGTTGGGACGTGTTTAGTGTCTACAAACAAATAATTGTGAACCATAACAGTTTTACTTTTTTTTTACCAAAAAAAAAATATTACTATAACAATTCAAGAATTAGATTGCACGGTCAAAATGAGTTTGGACATATATATGAAAATAGGGGTGTTCGCGGTGCGGTGTGGTGCGGTTTTGGGCCATTTTTAGCATCGCATTTTGCAGTGCGGTTTACCTAAAGCCATAGTTGCACCGCATCTTATTTTTGCGGTCACATATGCGGTGTGGTGTGATTTAGAGTTTAGCTAAAACCATAACCGCACTGCACCTCATTTTTGCGGTCACATGTGCGATACTATATATAAGATGCGGTATGAAGTCGGTATATTTTTCAAATTTTGGGCTTTTCCAAGTCAGTCCAAAACTAATTTTTCCCTTTTTTTTGGGAAAAATTTTAAATTATTGAGCTAATTTTTTTTTATTTTGGGTTGGCTTTTCTAGTCAACACTTGCTAGGGTTATTAAACTTTTTTTTATTGAAAACTGAGGTTATTAAACTATTAATAATATATTTAATATTAAAAATAAATAAATATATTAATATATAGAGAGAGTGCGGTGCGGTGCGGTTTGTGTGGTTTTCTTATTATAAAACCGCAAATCGCGTTGCACCATGCGGTGTAGTGTAGTGCGGTGCACTATTACTTGCAATGTGGTGCACTATTACTTACAGTACGGTGTGGTTATGCCATTTTGCGGGCAGTTTTGGTGTAGTTTTTGTGGTTTGTACAGTTTATGCGTTTTAGTGAACACCCCTATATGAAAATGTTATTTTGAAAATCCATTACCTTCTTATTTGTATTTAAAGAAAAAACCAAAAATAAAAGGCAAGTGGAAATTAAAAGGCAAGGAAATAATGAGCACCTAAGCAAGAAGATGCGATATAACCTCCTGAAATATTACAGCGAAAAAGATCAAAAACAAAATGAGTAGAACTAGATCTTGAACTAATTGTTAAAGAAAATCTTGAAAACTTAGTTTGAGGGCATACATATTAAGGTTGAATTTATTGAATCATGTGTTGGTTTTATTTTGTGCCAAATTTGTTTGTAATTTAGCAATTAGAAATCCTGTAATTAGATGGGAATTATGTAAGAGTTGTATGTGAGAGAGTGTGAAGATTTAATCAAGTGTGTGCATTCAAGAGCATTCTTGCGACTGGAACTCGTGACTGACTCGCAAGTGATGACTCACCAGAAGTGTCACATGTGTGGAGCATGTAGGAAGTTGAAGGGTCATGACAGTTGAATCACTACAGGACAAAAAATACAGTTTGGCCATTGTGTTAGTTGGCGACTAGAACTCGCGAATCACTCACCAAAGCCCCCTGTTTTGTAGAAAAATGACTTTTCATATTCCTTCTCATACCCTACTATAAATACTCTTATACCCACAAAATGTAGAGAGGTTCTAGAGAAAATTTTGAGAGATAAACCCTAAGGAACAAAAAAATTGATTCATCCACAATCTTATACCTTTAATTCTCAAATTCCTCTACTCTCACCCTTTCCATTAACATACTCTTAAGAGGAGTTTTAGTCAATCCTTATCTCACCATACCCATATCAGTGAGAATGTTATTTGGTACTCAAGAAGCAGTTCAGAGAGGACCAATTCATTTGATTGATACAATGGGCTTATTGCAGGATTCAGAAAGCTAGAGAAGATATGGTTAGACTTAACCTTATTGGAACAAGAAGCTTGGGAGGCTTAAGTGCATAGAGTAGATTAGGCTTGGAGGGTCTATTGCTATTCATGTATCCTAACTGATTTTCTAATTGATCATTTTACCGCTTTGAGGGCAGCAGAGAAGTTTTGTTCCTCTTTGATAACATGTGCCGGTTATCTTGCGTTTGCTTCTCTCTATCCTTTACTCTTTGCATTTAATTACTGCTGTGGTGTGATCAAATTATGGCTTAGAGTAGTTTGTTTGTTTGGGTGTAGTTTATATTTATCATTCCGCACATACATTGTTTGAATATAAACTTGTGTTGATAATTTTGAAATTGAGGGTCTAAACATTCACTAATATTTTACATACCAAGTGAACTTTCATACATAACAATGGATATCCAAAAACTAAACATTAGAATATTGTTTACTAAATTTTGTTTTTACGAGGATGAGATCGACATCCCAGTTGTAAATGCCAAAGATCAAAGCTAGCTATTTTATTGTCGAGAGAAATGCAAACAGTAGATGAAGGCTCATGATGATACATGCCACCAATTTCTTTGCTCACTCCAATTGTTGTGCTCATTGACCAAGAAAGTTTTGTAGGAATTCTCAAGCCTTTCTTGTCTTGTTTCAAATCCAAAGAAGAGTGAAGTGGAAATGGGGTTCAAGACATATATATATATATATATATTTTTTTTAATAAAAAAAAATGGTGCGTGCTTTGGCCCCCCAAGCTAAAATCCTCTCTCTCTCTCTGAAAAAAGTTACAGTTCTTATCTATCGAAGGATGAACAATATATAAACAAAAGAAAAGACACAAAATAATTATTTCTCGATATATTTTAAATTAGTCATTTATCAAAATGAAATTCTATACTTTTTTAAATCCTAAAAATAGTTTATGATTTATTCTATTCTAAATCTACATTGATTTTACCTTTCAATGTACAAAATCATATAGTCCTTTTAAAAAATCTTCTTCTCTTTTATTGTGAAAACTAATTTGGATAATATTTATAATTGAAAATGTTCATCTTATAGTTATAGTAGATAAAAAAAAAAAGAAGTAAATACAAGTACAACTACTCTATAAACAAGTTGTTAGATTATTAATTTTTTAATCTTACTAACCATTTGATAGTGATACTAGTAAAAAATAAATGAATAATAATAATAATAATAAACATATGTACTTATTAGATCTACTATCAAGAGTACCATCTTCTCTCAAACAAGAAATAGAAAAAAGATGTTCTACCATCTTATAAAAATTTTGAAAAAATATTTGGAAACACTCACATGTGTAAATGTAGACACCCATACTGCCATACATGTACATATATATAATATCAGGCCAGGAGCTAACTTATAAAAATAAAAGAGTAAGAAAGTGTATTAAAAAAATATACATGGATTAAGCTTATTTAGCTTTCTGTTGAAAGTGTATTAAAGTGTACATGTATTTTGAAAAGGTAAGAAAAAGTAAAAAAAAAAAATGAGATTTATTTAAAAAATTATACAAAAAACTGTAAAAGTTGAAAACTGAGCTTATAAGCTCTAGCCGAACAGACACAGTTCGCTTGAAGGCTTCTTATCTCTTAGCTTGCCATTAATTTTCCACTGATTAATATTTATATATTAGCCTCAACACACGTGCTTCGCAAGTGCAATGAGACTTTTTCTTTTAAAAAAAAAAAAAAAACCTGTGTTTTTATTTTATATATATAATTTTTATTTTGAAAATCTAATTTATAAATGGCTAAAACAATTTGAAAATCAACAGAAGAGTGGCCATATTTTTTAGGTAATGTTTTAGTGCAAGTTAGAGTTGTATTTTTACCAGATTACCCTTTAGTTTTTGTCTCTAATTAAACATATGGGGTGTAGGGACATTTTTTAATTAAAAAATGAAGATCTCAAATAAGGGAAGCTCCTTAAATAATAGTGTGTGTGTGTGTGTGTGTGTGTGTGTGTGTATTTTTGGGTCTCCATATAGTGTTTTTGAACTTCCACGTGCAAGCTTCCGTCTTCGTATGTTAGGAGCTTTACTTGTTGCTGATGATGTCATGAGGAATGAGGATGCTTGGGCAACATTAGGCTAATCACTTGGCTTTATGTTTTCTTAACACACTCATGGATTCTCATGCCTGACTGGTGATGCTCCTAAGGGCTCTTTAAGGGGGACTCGTTAAGTCTCCCTAGTCAAGTTGGATCGATAAGTAATGATGAAGGGCAACATGTGGACACACCGTGCTCCACATGATGCCCCAAGGCCATGGCAAAGGAGGGCCATGGTGGGCAAAGATAGTTTTGATGATGGGCAGCAGTAGGTGGTGCTGACCCCATGTGGTGATGCATGACATTGGTGACTTAATTGTTGGTTCCTTGTGTGTCGGCATAGTGGCTAGAGTGCAAGGTAGGGCTAGGCTGCTGTGATGATTGAATGTTGTATGTAAGGCATTAGGCTAGTGGGGGCTGCCTGAATGCATGGACAAGTGCTAGTGGGCTGATGACAGTTACTTTATATGCTGCAAGTGGGAATGGTGTGTGGGCTGTGGTGTTGATGAGAGGCCTTGAGCATAGGCCAAGCTTCCCAAAACGTGTGAGAACATGTTGAGTGAGCTACTGGAGGATGGGTAGAGGCCTTATTGTCTGCTGAGACATGAGCTGTGCATGTGTAATGACAATTACCAAGCAATTCCTAGCTTTCCTGATGATCAAAGCTGTTGTGTAAGGGCTGAAAACATGAAGAGCAAGCCAAATTAGTATCAGTTGAAGGTGTCCTAAGTCAAAACACAAATGGCAGATTTTCCAGGACCCAGGCAGCTATTAGGTAGTAACTGCCATAGCAGTTAATTCTGTATATTTAACCCTAAAGCTGTTAGGGGTGTCAATAAAAGAGTGTATTATTTCCTTGGAAAATTCTGTGTAATTCTTTAGGCTTGTAAAAGGGTTTCCTTTGTACTTGAGAGAATAATGGTACAATGAGAGAATATGTCAAGACCTTCAGTTCTCTGATGTTGGATATCAAGAACATGTCGAAGGAAGATAAAATGTTCAATTTCATATCTAGCTTGCAACCTTGGGCACAGTTGGAGTTAAAGAGGCAAGCAATGCGTGATCTGCCCGCTACTATGTCTGCTGCAAATGCCTTAGCGGACTACAAGTATAATAAGTCTAGTGGGGATGATGAGAAACGTAAGTCCAATGACAAAGGCAAAGACAAGCAAAAGAAAGATGGCAAGAAGAACAATGATAATCAAAAGAAAAATTGGGGTAACAAGAGTAAAGGAGAGAGTTCTACCTCTCAACAAAACAAAGAACAACCCAAGTTAAATGCAGGCGGCTTCATATGCAATGGCCTTCATCGAGCAAGAGACTGCGCTAAGCGTGAGAAGCTAAATGCAATAATTGCTGAAGATGAGAGGGGGTAGTCCAATGAAGAAGTTCTCAGCAGGGTGAACCCCTTACAATTACTGAATGCACTTAGTGCAAGAGGTAACTCTAAGGGGCTATCCTATGTGCAAGTGGAGATGAATGGGAATGGGGCTGAAGTAATGCTTGACACTAGACCTATCGACAATTTTGTTGATGAACGTATGGTCCAACAGCTTGGTCTGTAAGTGAGCAAGTGTCCAAGTAAGATCAAGGCAGTAAACTTAGAAGCAAAACCAGTTTCCGGAATTGCTTTTGGTGTGAGTTTCAAGGTTGGCGAGTGGACAGGAGAGGTGAATTTCCTAATTATGAAGTTGGATGACTTTGATGTAATTCTGGGTGATGAGTTCTTTATGGCTGCCAAGATTACCTTACTGCCATTCGTCGGTGTGATGTTGATTTTCGATAAGAAGTAGTCATGTTATGTTCCTGCTAAGTGTGTGACGGGAAATAGCAAGTTAAGCAAGGGGAAAGGACCAATGGTGTCAGCCATGCAAGTTGAACATGGGCTGAAAAGGGGGGAGATGACTGACTTGGCTACAATGATTGAAGTCAAGCAAGATAAGTTTGTTGAAGTTCCAGATGCTGTTGCTAGACTGTTGGAGGAATTTGTTGATACGATACCTCTAGAATTGTTTAAGACCCTTCCACCAAGGAGTGTCGTTGATCACCAGATTGAGTTGGTTCCTAGTTCAAAGCCTCCTTCGAAGGCTCCATACAGAATATCCCCAATGGAGTTGGCTGAAATGAGAAAGCAATTGACTAAATTGCTCAATGCAGGCTACATTCAACCCTCTAAAGCCCCTTACAATGCCCTTGTTCTATTCCAAAAGAAGCAAGATAGATCGCTGCGTATGTGTGTGGACTATAGAGCCTTAAACAAAGTAACGGTGAAGAACAAGTACCCAGTACCTTTGATTCAAGACCTATTTGACAGACTGTGCAAAGCCACTTACTTCACCAAGCTGGACTTAAGATCAGGTTATTGGCAAGTGAGGATTGCTGAAGGGGATGAACCAAAGACAACTTATGTAATTCAGTATGGTTCTTATGAATTTCGAGTTATGCCTTTTGGTTTAACAAATGCCCCTGCTACATTCTGCAATTTGATGGATGATGTATTATATGAGTTTGTAGACCGTTTTGTTGTGGTTTACTTAGAAGATATACTGGCATATAGTGAGTCTTTAGAGGATCACTTGGAACACCTTAGAAAGGTGCTATCCAAATTGAGGGAACATCAATTGTATGTCAAGAAAGAGAAGTGTGAGTATGCCCAGCAAGAGATTGAGTTTCTAGGGCATAAGGTCAGCAAAAGTCTTGTGAAGATTGATCAAAGGAAGGTGCAGGCTATCCTTGATTGGCCTCCACTAAGTAAAGTTGCTGAGTTGCAGTCTTTCCTTGGATTGGCTAACTATTATAGGAAGTTTATTGAAGAATATTCCCAAGAAGGTTGCTACTCTTACAGATTTGCTGAAAAAGGATAAGAAATGGGTGTGGACAAATGCATGCCAAGAAGCTTTTGAAAAGCTCAAAGCTACTGTGTCGAGTAAGCTGGTGCTGCATCTGCTAGAATTTGAGTTGCCATTTAAAGTCCATACTGATGCTTTTGACAAAGCAATTGGTGGTGTCCTGGTGCAAGAGAAACATCCAGTTGCCTATGAAAGTAAAAAGCTGAATGATGTAGAATAGAAATATTCAGCACATAAGAAGGAAATGATTGCTGTGGTTCATTGTTTGCTTGTATGCAGGGTGTATTTGCTAGGGCCTAAGTTTATGGTGAGGACCAATAATGTAGCCAATACCCTCTTCAACACATAGAAGAAGCTGTCTCCTAAGCAAGCGAGGTGGCAGGAGTAGCAAGCATAATCAAGTAGTAGATGCACTTAGCCGCAAACAAGTGCAAAAGTATGTTACTACCTTGACCAGAGTTGAGTCAGATTTTGTGAAAAGGATTAAGGAAAGTTCTAAGCTTGATGCCTTTTACCAGAAATTGGTGCAAGATGTGACTGTAGGCCTAGTGCGTCATTATTGGCCTGAAGATGGGTTGCTGTATAAAAAGGGTGGTAAGTTGTTTGTTCCTAGTGGGAAGATCTATAGAGAGTTGTTGAAAAAGACTCATGATTCACAATGGCCAAGACATCCGGGTAAGGAAAGAATGTATGCTTTATTATCCCGTTCATATTATTGGCCTAAGATGGAGTTAGACATTGAGTTGAATGTTAAGACTTGTCTAGTTTGTCAACAAGATATAGGCTTAACTCAAAAGGAAGTTGGTTTGCTACAACCTCTTCCAATACCAAAAAGTCCATGGGTTTCTATTTCAATGGATTTCATTATTGGTATGCCTAAAGTGAAGGGAATGGATTTAATTTTTGTAGTAGTTGATCGATTTTTAAAGTATGTCGTGTTTATGCTACACCAAGTATTTGCACAGCAGAGGTAGCTACTGATCTGTTTTAAAAAAATGTGGTGAAATACTTTGGTTTGCCTGAAGATATTGTGAGTGATAAAGACTCTTGTTTCATTGGTCGGTTTTGGACAGTTTTGTTTAGGTTGTTGGGTTCACAGTTGAAATTTTCTATAACTAATCACCCATAAACAGATGATCAGACCGAGAGGAGCAATGCTATGTTGGAAGATTACTTGAGGCACTATGTGACTGCAAGTCGGAAAAACTAGTTGGACTTGTTGGATTCAACACAGTTTGCTTACAATCTGCATAAGTCTTTTTCAACGGGAATGAGCCTATTCGAGTTGGCAATGGAGCAGCAACCCCTAACACCTCATGAGATTGCAAAGCAGCGTTTAGGGGGTAGGTGTCCTACAACATACAAATTTGCTATTGCTAAATAAGAATTGATGCAGGAAGCACAAGATAGTTTGTTGAAAGCACAGCAGAGAATGAAAAAGTATGATGATAAAGGGAGGAGGTCTTTTGAGTTCCAGGTTGGGGACAAAGTGCTGTTAAAGCTAACTCCATAGATTTGGAGAAAGTTTAGAAGTGAAAGTGTGCACCGAGGTTTAATTCCAAAGTATGATGGTCCCTTTGAAATTATGAAGAGAGTTGGTGATGTTGCTTACAAATTGAAACTGCCTGGAAGGTTGCAGATTCACCCCACTATTCATGTGAGCTTTCTAAAGCCTTATCATGGGGATGAACAAGATCCTGCAAGGAATGAGGCAAGGCATGCCCCACCTACTGTTTTGGTGCAATTCAATCATGAAATGGACATAATTCTTAACAAGAAGGTAATGGGTTATTGAAAGGGTGAAAGCATGATAACTTATTACTTAGTAAAGTAGAAAGGGGCAATTGAAACAGAAGCAAGTTAGGAGAAGGCATCGACTTTATGGCGGTTCGAAAAGAAAGTGAAGGCATTTCAAGATACCTTACCAATGAGGACGTTGGCTTCTTCTAGTAGGGGTGGTTTGTTAGGAGGTTTACTTGTTACTAATGATGGCATGAGGAATAAGGGTGATTGGGCAGCATTGGGCCAATCACTTGGCTTCATATTTTCTCAACACACTTATGGCTCCTCATGCCTAACTAGTGATGCTCCTAAGGGCTATTTGAGGGGGACCTATCAAGTTTCCCTAGTCAAGTTGGATTGATGAGCTGTGATGAATGGCAGTATGTGGAGGCACCTTGCTCTACATGATGCCCCAAGGCCGTGGCAGAGGAGGGCCACGGTGGGCAGAGATGGTTTTGATGATGGACAGCAAAAGGTGGTGTTGACCTTATGTGGTTGTACATGGCATTGGTAGCTTAGTTGTTGGTTCATTGTATGTGGGCATAGTGGCTGAAGTGCAAGGCAGGGTTAGGCTGTTGTGATGATTGAATGTTGTATGCAAGGCATTGGGCTAGTGGGGGCTAGCTGAATGCATGGACAAGTGCTAGTGGTCTTATGGCAGTTACTTTATATGCTGCAAGTAGGCATGGTGTGTGGGCTGTGGTGCTGAAGGGAGGCCTTGAGCATGGGCCAAGCCTCCCAAAACGTGTGAAAACATGTTGAGTGGGCTGTTGGAGGATGGGCAGAGGCCCCATGGTTTGCTGAGACATGGGCAGCGCATATGCTACATGTGCAGTGACAGTTACTAAGCAGTTCCTAGCTTTCTTGATGATCAGACCTGTTGTGTAAGGGCTGGAAACGTGGAGAGCAAGCCAAGATAGCATTAGTTGAAGGTATCCTAAGTCAGAACACAAGTGGTAGATTATCCAAGACCCAGCCAGTTACTAGGCAGTAACTGCCATAGCAGTTAATTCTGTATATTTAACCCAAAGGCTGTTGGGGGTCAACAGCAAAGTGTATTTTGGCCTTGGAAAAATTCTTTGTAATTCTCTAGGCTCGTAAAAGGGTTTCCTTTGTACTTGAGATTAAGTAATAAAGGTTGGGGGTGAGTTCCCTGTAAAGATTGTGTGTGCTTTTTTTTTAAATGTCCCTATATAATCTATTCTAAGTATTACTGCAGTGTGTGTGGTGTTGGCTGAGACTAAGTCAGGGACTTAAAGTCATCACAGACAGAAAATTTAAGTGAAAAATTGACCCTGTGACACCGTACTAAGCTTGTGTCCTTCAAAATGTGTCCCCACTTGGAGATCGATATTAAAAAAGCAAAATTATATGGCCCGTTGGGCCAGGGGGACAATGGCCCCCTTCGGCCTTAACATGGGCTCCGTTCTTATGTGTGTGTCATGTTTGGGTTATAGATTTAAGGAGAAAAGTTAACTGTTGCTTTAAGGTATTAGTTTAAAAATTATTTTTAAAATTATTTTTATAAAAAAAAAGTATTTAATTTTTTTATAATTTTATATTTCTCATGAATATGGTATTAAATATTTGTTAAAATAGTCCATTAATAAATATCCTAAAGATAACTATAAAATTTTTCTATAGCTATATTATGCCTTTTCTCAGGGCCCAAGTTGTTGGTGGAATCAGTCCATTGGGTTGTTTGTTACTGAAATTGCATAGGACCAGAAAAAGACAGTAGAAAAATAAATGAACACAAATTATAGCAGTAGAATGTAAATAAAGGACAAAGAAAGTAGAGCCTGTAGAGCTGCTTTTAGTGGCCAAAACTGAAGTAGAATGAAAATATTCCTCCTACTAAGAAATCAAGGAGATGGTTGACACATTATTTGTTTGGAACAAATGAGACTGAGAATTAATGAATAAGAAGATAAGGGCTTTCCCATGTGTCGGCAAAAGAGCAGGACCTACATTCAGTGGTAGAGCCACATATTGTTGATTGGGTGCAAGCAATTTCACTCATTCATTATTATATATATATATATATAATTAAGCCCTCAAACTTTCAATATTAGAGTTTTTTTTTAATGATTGCAACTATCTTAGTAACAAGTATCATCAATTATTTGACCATAAAAATATTGTCACCATCATCATCATTAGCCTAAGGAATTTTTGGACTTAGTTTTCTCGCTAATATTTAACTAGGAGTGTCATCTACTTAACGTTTATCCGCCAGAGTTTTAAGGAGAATTTTACTATAGAATTCCTAAAATTTTATTCATTTTAAAATGAATGCAATAAATTTTGTCTCATCATCAAATAGATAACAAAATGATAATAATTAATATCTGTTTAAATACTAATGATGTGTTAAAATCTATTCCACTCACTTCAAAATGGATGGATGCCATTTCAAATACTTTATAGTGGAGTCATTCTAAGAAATCTACATGATCATCATCTTATGTATCAGGTAGAATCAAGGGAAAAAAAAATCTTATATTTCGGGTAGAATGTATAGGAAAATGTGAGAAGAACCAAGAATCAAGGTAAAAAAAAATAAAGGAACAAAAGAGAAAATTAAGGAAATTAAGAAGTTATCACAGGCAAAATCAGGTCGCTGATTTGGTATTTCAATTACTTTGTTCATTATCATAATTTTTCCATTTTTCTATTTCTCTATGATCTTTTACAGTTTTTGTTACAATTAAGGGAAAATTATTCAATACTTTGAGAAAAAAAGATTTTTTCTCTCACATGAATAGTGGGTTACTCTTGAAATATTATGTCATTATTCATCATTAAGGATTCTAGATCCTATCTAAGCAGGAAATATAATTTGATTGACTAAATGGGCAACTACATTGGGTCTCAAATTGGGAGAGGTTTAATCCATATTAGATTAGTTTACTTTTAAAAATCTTAATTAGGTTTGAAGTTTGGACATGATACTTGTACCATGTTAGTGATTTGCTTTCGCTATATATAGTTTAATAATGAAAGGTTTGAGGATACAAGCCGAGGCATTAGCCAAGAATTTTACTAACACACAAAAAGTGATGAGTAATGCTATTGATATTTAAAATTTTGCTACATAATCTTACATACAAATTGATATATTATCAATTATGAATTTTTTTTAATATTTATTTATTATATTGTTGAAATGGTAACAAATTAACAATCACATTCATTGCAGTCATATCAATTTGTAAACACTTTGTAGTAAATTTGTAGTACCTTTAGCAATTTTTTAGAAGTAAAATGCTCTATCATTTCCTATCCTTTTGGAAAATATTAAAACTATTTCCAATTTTATTACAAAAAGTTTACAAACAAACATAATTAACAATAAGTGATTGATGCAACATCAACAACATAATAAATTATTATCTAAATTGCATTTTTGTGATTGATGACATATCAATCTATAAGAGTTATACAATACTATTTATTGTATCAATTGATCCCTAATATCAATATTTCCTTTTTCCTCTATCTAATACTTTTTTTTTTTTTTATATAGATACGACTTGATTTGAATTCAATAACTTCTTATCTATAATGATTATTTCTTATCATCATGACAAAATTTCAATTAATTTTTAGTATAAAGAGCACAAATGATATATATATATATATATATATATATTTTTAAATATGGAAACTATTTTTTTCCTTTGTCTAATTAGTTTTTTTTTTTTTGGTTTTACTTCTCAGCCTACAACTGCGTCATTGCCTACGATAGCCTAAGTTACCTTATTCCTTATCTTATATATATCTGCCTCTATGGTTATTCATCACCAACCATCCAAATATCTCTTTATCTGAACTCATCTCCTCCTCCAAATTTCTGTGTACGCGCGTTGAATCATGGCCTTGAATGACCAAAAAGAAGAAATTCACGTGCTAATGGTGGCATTTGCCTCTCAAGGTCATATCAACCCTTTGCTTAGACTAGGAAAACGCCTTGTCTCTAAAGGCCTGCATGTCACCCTTGCAGTTACAGAAATATTTCAGCAACGCATGTTCAAATCTTCCTCCATCACCACCACCAATTCCATCTCCGGAATCCAACTACTATTCTACTCTGATGGCTTTACCATCGAATATGACCGCAAGGCCGATATTGATCTCTACATGGAGACCCTAAGTAAATTTGGACCCATTAGCCTCTCAAACCTTATCAAAAATCACTTCCATGGTGAACATAAAAAACTTTCTTGCATCATCAACAATCCTTTTGTGCCATGGGTAGCTGACGTTGCTGAAGAGCATAAAATTCCATGTGGCATGCTATGGATCCAACCTTGTGCTCTCTATGCCATTTACCACCACTTTCATAACAACCTCCACCCATTTCCTACTCCTACAAACCCAGACATGAGTGTTCAATTACCAGGCTTGCCATTGTTACGCACACATGACCTACCATCATTTGTTCTTCCATCAAATCCATTTGGTAGTTTACCAAAGCTATTCGCCCAAGTGTTCAAAAACTTGAAGAAGCTTAAGTGGGTACTGGGAAACACATTCTATGAGCTTGAGAAGGAAGCCATTGATTCCATGGCTGAGCTTTGCCCAATACGAGCTGTTGGTCCGCTAGTCCCTCCTTCCATACTTGGAGAAGACCCAAATCTCGATATTGGCATAGAAATGTGGGAACCCCAGGAATCATGCATGGAGTGGCTCAATCATCAACCACCTTCTTCAGTTATCTACGTTTCATTTGGGAGTATCATAGTGTTATCAGGTAAGCAGTTAGTGAGCATTGCAACAGCCTTAAAGAACAGTAATCGTCCATTTCTTTGGGTGTTGAAACGTTCAGAAGTGCCAAAACCAGAAGGTGAACAAGAATTGCCACCAGGGTTTTTGGAAGAAACAAAAGACCGAGGCCATATAGTAACTTGGTGTCCTCAAACAAAGGCTTTAGCTCACCCATCTATCGCATGCTTTTTAACACATTGTGGTTGGAGTTCCTTGCTAGAAGCCATAGCTACAGGTGTGCCAATGATTGCATATCCTCAGTGGACTGACCAGCCCACAAACGCAAAGCTTATTGCTGAAGTTTTAAACGTGGGTGTGAGGCTTAAGCCAGGGAGTGATGGGTTTGTGGCAACCATGGAAGTAGAAAGATGCATTGAAGAAATTATGACTGGGCCGAGATCTGAGGAATTCAAGAAAAACGTGGCGGAGTTCAAGCGAGCGGCACGTGCGGCGGTAGCTGATGGTGGGTCCTCAGACCAGAATATCCAAGATTTTGTGGATGAGATTATTGGCCATTCTCATACGAGTCTTTGACGTGTTATGTAGCATATGGTAAGGAAGAATCCAAATCTTCCATCTCATGTATTGTGTTCACTCCATACTATATATCATTGTCCTAACGAATGAGGTGTAGTGCGACAATGTTATTGGAGCTAATCATGAAAATGGTCCAGTTCTCCCGATTAAAGTCTTCAAGGACAATGATATATATGTTATAGTTACGTGCTAGAAACTTCTTTTAATAACTAATAATGCCATGAATCTTGGACATGTTATATATTATAATGAATCATTGAAATGCAATAATTAAGAAAAAGAGATGCAATGGTTTTGTGACTTTTTTTCTTGAAAAGTGTTGGAGCATTTTACTACTAAAATATTGTTTTTATAAATTTATTAAATGATACGTAGGCAAATCAAATAATGTAATGCGAGAGTTTTGTGTGATTACAGTCAGTATTTTTGTAAAAATTTGATACGGAGAACCAATGCTAATTTATTTACAAGTGTGGAGAGTAATGCAAGGGAAAATGGTAAAAGTGAGAACATTAATCCTAGGAGGAGCAATATTTCTAATTGTCTCAAGATATTCAAGAAATTAAATGACAAAATTTAGTTACAAATGCGGTTGTAACCAATTGCTACAACTCTCACTAAGAAAAATAATACATATTTTGAAAATTTAACCATTAGATTTCATATTTTTTTTTATGTTCTTAATACATATGTCAAAAGTTCACGTCCTTCAGATTTTATTTACTATTCAATTTTTTTTTTTTTTTTTTTTGAGAAAGGATTTACTATTCAATTTATAAACTTATTTTTTCACATAATTTAATAATACAAAAAGTTGAAATTTAAACATTTGATTGTTAATATAACTATTGATTTTTGATATTCTGGAAATTTTGTAAGCATAGAAGATATAAAAAAAAAAAAAGTTATTTAATGGTGGATTTGCCCAAATTTACATAGCATACAAAAATATCGAGTACATGTAGTTGTTGCCATTAGTTACAATCAAGTTTGTAACCAAATTTTGTCTTTAAAGAAATAGTTGTTGAAATTTTTTTTATATTTTATTTGTAATTTTTTGTATTTTCACAAACAAAAGTCTCTCAATAAGAAGGGAAAACGTTTATCTCCAAACCAATGTGGAGAAAAAATCCTTCAACCTATGACATAACGATTGATAAGCTATTTACATGTACTTTTAATCATATGACATGCATATTTAATGAGTTATGTGAATTATTTAAACTATAAGCATGAATGATTTTATGAGTTATCATATAATAAGTTAGAGAAAAAATTTTCAACTAGTTTGAAAGAAAACCTTGTCACAACAACAACAACCTCTTGCATATTTAATTTGCATCTTATCTATAAAAAAATTAGTGATAGAATTAGGATAAATATTTAGCATTATATCTCTAAACAAAGTGATATTAGTAACTAGTATTTTTGATGAAGTGAGAGTAACGAGTAAAGTAATGATTGGTATATGAAAATGTATCTAAATTATAGGGGAAATTATTGGATTGTCTCGGTATACAAGCTGTCCTTGTACTGGAGAGTCCGGACCAATAATAAAGAAATATGACAAAGGGCTAAAGTGTTATGGGCAATGTCGATGTCATCCCACTAAAGTGATTGAGCCAAGTTTAGGGATACTTCTTGGAAAATTGTGGAAGAAGTTGAAGCAATTGCTTTCGAAAATGGGCCACCTCTTGCCCAGGAAATGAACCTCACGTATATCATTGTTGAATCAGACTCGCCCTCTGTTGTCCAATCTGTCAAAAAGAAGGAGATAAATGGTGCTTTTGGTCACATCATTCAGGGGACGCTATCAGCTCTCTCTGCCTTTCGTTCTGGGAAAATTCTGCACTTGAAAAGGGAGTCCAACAAGGCAGCTCATTAGCTTGCTCATCCAGCTAGAGCTAGCCGGGTATCTCAGATTTGGAAAGGGATGGACCCTCCTTGTATTTAGTTTCTGCTCAGGCAGGAATGCCTTTAATTATCTCTTTCCCTTGAACATCTTTCCCTGTTGTACTTCAATTTCTCTGTGAAATGTATTTCAGTTCCCCATCAAAAAAAAATATATATATATATATATATATATAGTTGGGGACAATCTGCTATGGGGTAAAGTTTTATGGGCAATGTCAATGTCATCCCACTAAAGTGTTATGGTTCTTTTTGTTTTGAACTTGTAGTTGGCTGGTTATTGGGCCCAGTTGTATGATTTGTTATAGCCTATATTGTACAGTTTGTAAGTTCAATTTACAGAGTCATCCAAAATGCAAAAAAATAAAATAAAATAAAATAAAATTTGATCAGGCTTCGCCTTTCTAGCAAATCGGTTAGCCCATTAGTTGTTGGACTACTGCTAATGGACCTTGAAATCCCGACTCAACCGCTCAACCCAAAAGATCACAGCCGGCTTCAAGTGGTCAAATATTTTATTCAGGAATTAAAAAAGAGTACACCCCTCTTTCACCTTTCCCATGCGGTGTCTACTTTTTTATTGGAAGTTTTTAAAGCTTTTAAAACAACATTGTTACTATATAATCAAGAGTTATTTATAAGTTTAGATTAATCCTTAACTACAACATATTTGAACCTCTTGGATCATTACACATAAACCCAATATAACAAATATATCTTTAACATCTAAAGTCAAAACATTTCAAGTTTACCCAAGAATAAAAACAGTAAACAGGCCTAAAGGTAAAGGGAACTTCTAATCAAAATTAGTAAATTACAAACAGTAAAAACACACACAGACAACCGTGATATGTAAATTAAAATTTTTTATTCCATTGGCCTTGCATTAATTACTGTCTTCTTTTTTTTGGGGGCCTTGGCAAGCATAGAATCGAGAAGAATGAGAACTAATTCCTTTTGTCTATTTGACGTCAAAAAAAAATTTCCTTTTGTCTATTTTTGAGTGTGAAAGTGCCGCTTTGCAATTTTTTCAAATAATAACTAAATTTTATGTTATTAAAAATAGGGCATTTTATTATTCCATTTACTACGTATATAAGAAAATTCACAAAACTAACACAACAACCGCTAGAGTTTGTTTTTGAAATTGTACATAAGAACTAAAATTGCTCATTTGAAATATTAAAAACTAAAAGCATTCATCGTGGGAACTTTAAAAATCAACAATATATTTTATGAGCTTATTAGTAAGGTTGAATTTATTCAATCATGTGTTAGTTTTATTCCATGCCAAATTTGCTTGTATTTTAGCAATTAGATACCTTGTATTTAGATAAGAATTATGTAAGGGTTGTGCATGAAAGAGTGTGAAGAAAACTCAAGTTGTGTGCATTCAAAGGAGTCTCGCGACTGGATCTCGTGACTGACTCGTGACTGGCAAATCGCTAAAGTGCCACACGTGTGAAGCATGTAGGAAGCTAAAGGATCACAACAGCTAGAGCACTACAGGACAAAAAATACAGTCTGGCCAGATAGTTAGCTCGCGACTCATCCCACTCGCAAGACTGAGTCGCCAGAATCCCCTATTATGCAAAAAAATGACTTTTCACATTCCTCACATACTCTTCTATAAATACCCTTATACCCACGAAATGTAGAGAGCTTCCAAAGAGAATTTTAAGAGAGAAACCCTAGAGAAAACCAAGATTGACTCATCCACAATCTTAAACATTTGATTATTCAAATTCCTTTACTCTCACCCTCTCCATTGACATATCCTTAAGAGGTACATTTGCCAAATCCTTATCTCACCATACCCGTATCGGTGAGGAGGTATTTTGGTGCTTGGGAAGCAATTCGAAGATGACCAATTTACTTAGTTGATGCAATGGGCTTATTGCGAGATCCGGAAAGCTAAAGAAGACATGGTTAGGCTTAACCCAATTGGAGCAAGAAGCTTGGAGGGCTTAGGTGTATTTAGTAGATTAGGCTTGGAGGGTCTATTGCTATTCGTGTATCCCAACTTTATTCTTTAGTGGATCACTTTACTATTGAAGTGCGGTAGAGAGGTTTTTCGCCGAGTTCTTTAGTTTCCTATTCGATAACACGTGCCAATGTTATCTTTGTATTTGCATCTCTCTTCCCTTATGCTTTACCTTTTAATTGTTGTTGTCTTTGTGATTAATTATGATTTAAAGTATTTTACCAATTTGGATATAACTTATATTCATCATTCCACACATATATTGTTTGTATATAAACTTGTGTTGGTATTGTTGAAACTAGGGGTTTAAATATTCATTAGTGTTTTACACACTAATTGAATATTTAATTGGTATCAAAACGGGCGCACTTGCTATGGTTTCATTACCTAAGTGTGATCCTAGACCCTGTTTGAGATGAATCGATCTCAATCACTTAATGCTCCTCCATACTTTGATGGAAACAATTATGCATTTTGGAAAGTCCGTATGAGGGCATTTTTATGTTCCATTGACGATAGTGTTTGGGACGCTGTTGAGATAGGATGGACTGGGCCAGAGGCCGCCAAATCCACATAGGATAAGGTAGCTCTTGCGGCAGCTAATGCTAATAACAAGGCATTAAATGTTATTTTCTGTGGTATTTCTCTTGATGAATTTCATAGGATCTCTCATGTTACAATTGCCAAGGAGGCATGGAAAACCTTGGAGACGACCTATGAAGGCACCAAAAAGGTGAAAGGCACCAAAAAGGTGAAGGACACCAAGTTGCAAATACTTACCACACACTTCGAGGAGCTGAAGATGAGTGAACACGAGTCATTTGACTCATTTAATGGGAAGCTAAATGAAGTGGTGATTGGAAAATTCAAATTGGGAGAAAAGATTGAGGACTCCAAGATTGTGAGGAAGATTCTACGTTCATTGCCAAAGAGCTTTCGTGCAAAGGTTACTACAATCGAAGAAAGCAAAGACCTACATGAGATTAAAATTCAAGAACTCATAAGTTCTCTTCAAACTTATGATCTATTTCTATCATCATAAAGGAAGAGCAAATCTCTTACACTAAAGACAATTAATGAGAGAGTGAAAGCTCAAGACTCCTCGAATGAGGATGAGGATGAAAAGGAAGTGGCGTACCTTGCTAAGAACTTTCATAAGTTCCTGAAATTCAAGAGGGATGGGAAGTCTTTTGATAAAGGGAAATTTTCAAATTTCAAGAAGGATAAGAAAGATTTCAAGAAAAAAGACTCAAAAGATTCTTCTCCATCTCAAGCAGTCACGTGCTATGAGTGCATAGGGCATGGGCATGTGAAGAAGGAATTCCCCACTTATTTAAAGGCAAAGGACAAAGTCTTTGCCACTACTCTTAGTGAATCGGACAGCTCCAATTCAAACTCGGAAGAAAGTTGCGACAGAGAAGGAAACTACTCCTCATTTATGACCATTGCGCACGTGGGCTCTTCAGAAGATTTGAATGCTCTAGTGGAAGAGCTCAGTGAGCACACCGAAGTGGATTTAATGGGAGTTTGGGAGGAATCCGAAGATGAAGATGAAGAATGCATCTATGAAGGTACCAAGGGATTGCAAGAAACCTATAATTCTCTTTTTAAGAAGACCGGTGAGTATGCAAGAGTGGCTAAAACAGCCATTAAGAAAATGAAGAGAGTCGAGCAAGATTACAAAACTCTTCTAGTGCGATACAAGGAGACTAAATGTGAAGTTGAGACACTGAACAGAGAATTAACTGAAGCCTATTCCAGGATCAAGTTTCTTCAGCTTGAAGTGATTCAAACTAATGCTAAAGTGGAGCGGGTTGCCTCCAAGAAGTTTGATGAAGTGCTTGCACATCAAAAGTCTTTTTCTGATACCATAGAGAGTAGCTCAAGTGCCAATGTGTCCAAGGAAATGAAGTTTGTTAAAGCAAAGGAACCAATGGTAGCAACTCCAACTATTGAGAAAGTGAAGTTTGAGAAGAAGCAAAATGTGATTGCTCAAAAGGTTTTGACAAAGCCTCCAAACCCATTAATGGCTAAGCCCAAGGCTAAAGGAAAATCTCTTCCGAAGTCACAAAGAGGACCACAAACTCAACACTTTTGCCACCATTGTGGAATACGAGGACGCACTAGACCTAATTGCCACAAGTTTCAAGCATTGAAGAATGCCAGCTTTCAAGGGCCACAATGACAAAGAAATGGCAAGGGGAACCTCAAGCAATCAAAAGGGCGAGAAGTTGATTATGATATTGGTGATATGATGAAGATGATAGACACCATCACTTCTTATTTGGCAAACTTCACCCTAAGGTTTGAGAATCACAACTCAAGTACCCAATCCTCCAAGGATATCACCCCAAACGCAGGTGTCGTATGGGTGAAGAATGGTACACATGCATAAGCATTAGAACATGTCCATGCATCAATTCTTCCTATATGTTGTGACTTTGTTTGGTTGTTTGTTTATTTATTCATTCTAGCATGTTTTTACTTTTTTAATAGCTTTGAAAATCCTTTTTGATCAATCTTTACTTGCTTTTGTGTCAAAAATTCAAAAACACATAAAAAATAGAAAAACCAAAAAGTTTGATTGGTATTATTGTGTTTTGTCACACGCATGTTTTGTCTTGTACATTTGTACAAATGGCTTTATGCATTTATCAGCGTAGCTTGTTCTTTATACACTCATATCATTGTGAGAAAAATCTTGACATCTATGTGATTGTTGTAAATAGATTTTCAAACTTGTCATGAATGATTAGCCGATGGTTTTGTTGATCTTGAGACTTGCATAGACTTGTGCCTATATATCTTCCCACTCTTTTATTTATTTTTCTTAAAAAGCTCAACAAATGTTAAATCTAAAAAAATAATAAATAAATAAAAAAGAAAAAGATAATGAGCTGCAAAAGTCGTTGCACATACTAATATTCGACTAGGAAAAAAGAAAAGCGATTTATATGAAAATGTATGGTGACCAAAAGCCAAAGGCTTATTCAGCAAATTAAAATATCAAAAATTTCAAACATCGATTTCAAAATAAAATGTATTGTTCAAGAATGATCATTTATGAAATGTAAGAAGTCAAATGAAAAACTGCAATGTTATGTAATCAAGTTATGTGGAAGGTCATATATGCATACTTCTATAATTGAGATTGGTCACTCTTCCTAGTACTAATTGTGTATATCTTAGTTGAATTGATCATTGAAACTTCACATTAGACTAAGGATAATCTCATTTTTGGTAGCCACACACATCACACATGTCTATGTTCAATAAATGCCTTATTTATTTGTGTGATTGTACTTGATTAAATGTGTTGCACTTACTCAATCATATATTGATCAAACACAAAAAAAAATTTTGAATATTTTTAATTGTTTTTGGAAAGTGTTTTGTTTTTAAAAATTTCAAAAATACAAAAACTTTGCAACTTTGTTTTGGCGACTCATTCTTGCAAGTCATGCCAATCACGAGACCCCAGTCGCAAGCTTACTCAGAAGCTCTCATGACTCTCTGGCGAGTCTGTACCCCAGTCGCATAAAATACTTAGAAAATTTTCAAAATTTTTGGATTTTTGGCATTTTCGCGACTCAGTTTGGTGACTTGGTTGCAAGTGGAAGCTCCAGTCATGAGCTTACAACTTGCTCACAAGTGGACTTCCTAGTCACGAAAAACACTTAGACAAATTTTTCAAAAATTTTGTCAAGGGATTTTGGCTACTCATTTTGGCGATTTGCTTGCGACTCATTCTAGTTGCGAAAAATGCTTGTTTTGCACAAATAGGGTTAAATCCATGACAGTTTTCAAAATCTTTTCATTTTTCCCTCGCATCACATGCACATACTTTGTCTTGTCCACCTCTCCCTCTTCCAAAACCTCCATTCTCACTTACAAAACCTCCATTTTTCTTCATCAATCTTCAAGAAAAGGTATGGGTTTTCTATTATTTCCAAAGTATTTCATGTTTCTAGCCCTAGATTTCTTGGATTTTGTGTTTATGTTGAGATTTGAAAATATGATGTTTGAATATGGTTTTATTGATGTTTTGTTGAGTTTGATATATGGGTTTTGTTGGTTTTGTTAGTATAATGCCTATTATACATGTTTTACATGGTTATTCCTCATTCTTGTGCATTGTACTATGTTTGTGTTGTGTTGTGCATATCATGTTCATGATAAAACATCTCTTAGATGTTTTTCTGTGTTGCTTTGGATTCCATGGAATACAAAGGTTATAGGGATAATCATGTGTTTTTTATTTTGAAACATCATACGATTATGTGTTTTTACACTTTACCCTCATTTGCACACTTTTTGCATTTGATGCACACACACACACTCTTTGACATGTTTAAGTGCTTAATGTCATGATTCTATCATGCTTTGAATTACTCTTTAAATTTCTGTTTTTAGGGTTATAATTCAATGTCCATTGTGTTGATACTAATTGGTTACTAATCTAGTTTGTTATCATATCTTGTGCTTTGTTTTGTGGTGATTGCTACTCTATTTTTACAGATGACTCCGAAGAAGAAAACCACTACACAACGTGCTGACAAAAGAAAGAAAATGGACAAAACCCGATTTCACTCCACTCATCACTTTGAGAGATACAATCAGTACTTTGAGAAGGCTTCAATCATCCAAGAGCAATTCGTAGACCTTGTTGATTTGAAGGACTACTTTATCCCAGGCTGTTTTCAAGATAGAGGTTGGGAAAAGTTTTTTGGTGATCTCCCTAGGGTTTGTGAACCATTGATTTAGGAATTCTATGCCAATGCCTTTCTATGAGAGGATGAAATAGACTGTTGGATTAGAGGTCATGAGTTCACCATTGAAGTGGAGGACATTGATGATGTTCTTAGCTTTGAGGATCTAGAACATGATTTCACTCACTTCAAGGAAGAATGCTCTCCATAAAGATGGTTCAATCTCATGTTAGTGGTGTCAAAGAAGGAAGATGTCTTAACACAACTGCTTTTCCACCGGATTTGCGATGTCTTACATACATCATGATGTTTAATCTTTACCAGATGAAGAAGATGACCACCATCAACAATGCTAGAGTCATTTTTCTCATGGAATTTTAGGAAAATACCTACATTGACATTAGTGCTCATGCATTCTCCATCATTACCGATGAAACAAGGACAACTTCAAGGGCAAATCTTATCCTCCCTAGTCTACACATGAGGCTCTTTCCTGCAAAAGGTGTGAAAATTCCCCAAGACATCAGCCTTATACCTACTCCTCTAGCTATCAATGCTCTAACAATCGCAAGGATCAAAGTTCTTCTTTCGGGTGATAACCGTATGTGGTGGGCAGAGATGGTTTTGATGATGGACAGAAGCAGGTGGTGCTAACCTTATGTGGTGGTGCATGGCATTGGTGGCTTCGTTGTTGGTTCCTTGTGTGTGGGCTTAGTGGCTGGAGTGCAAAGTAGGGCTGGGCTGCTGTAATAATTGAATGTTGTATGCAAGGCATTGGGCTAGTGGGGGCTGGCTGAATGCATGGACAAGTGCTAGTGGGCTGATGGTAGTTACTTTATATGCTGCAAGTGGGCATGGTGTGTGGGCTGTGGTGCTGATGGGAGGCTTTGAGCATGGGCCAAGCCTCCCAAAACGTGTGAGAACATGTTGAGTAGGCTCCTGGAGGATGGACAGAGGCCCCATGGTCTATTGAGACATGGGCAGCGCATGTGCAGCATGTGTAGTGGCAATTACCTAGCAATTCCTAGCTTTCCTGATGATCAGACTTGTTGTGTAGGGGCTAGAAACGTGGAGAGCAAGCCAAGATAGTATTAGTTGAAGGTGCCCTAAGTCAGAACACAAGTGGCAAATTGTCCAAGCAATTAATTCTGTATATTTAACCCAAAGGTTGTTGGGGGTGTCAACAGCAAAGTGTATTGCCTTGGGAAAATTCTATGTAATTCTCTAGGCTCGTAAAAGGGTTTCCTTTATACTTGAAATTAAGTAATAAAGGTTGGGGGTGGGTTTCCTGTAAATATTATGTGTGTTGTGTTTTTATATGTCCCTATATAATCTGTTCTAAGTATTACTGCAGTGTGTGTGGTGTTGGTTGAGACTAAGTTAGGGACTTAGAATCATCACAGGCAGAAAATTTGAGTGAAAATTTGACCTTGTGACACTGTACTAAGCCTATGTCCTTCAAAATGTGTCCCTACTTGGAGACCGTTATTAAAAAAGCAAAATTATATGGCCCCTTGGGCCAGGGGGACAATGGCCCCCTTCGGCCCCCTTCGGCCTTAACATGGGCTTCGTTCTTATGTGTGTCATGTTTGTTATAGATTTAAGAAGGAGAAAAGTTAACTGTTGCATTAAGGTATTAGTTTAAAAATCATTTTTAAAATTATTTTTATGGAAAAAAAAAAGTATTTGATTTTTTTTATAATTTTTTATATTTCTCATGAATATGGTATTAAATATTTTTTAAAATAGCCCATTAATAAATATCCTAAGGATAACTATAAAATTTTTCTGTATTTATATTATGCCTTTTCTCAGGGCCCAAGTTGTTGGTGGAATCTGTCCATAGGGTTGTTTGTTACTGAAATTGGATAGGACCAGAAAAAGACAGTAGAAAAATAAATGAACACAAATTGTAGCAGTAGAACGTAAATAAAAGACAAAGAAAGTAGAGCCTGTAGAGCTGCTTATAGTGGCCAAAACTGAAGTAGAATGAAAATATTCCTCCTACTAAGAAATCAAAGAGATGGTTGACACATTATTTGTTTGGAACAAATGAGACTGAGAATTAATGAATAAGAAGATAAGGGCTTTCCCATGTGTCGGCACAAGAGCAGGACCTACATTCAGTGGTAGAGCCACATATTGTTGATTGGGTGCAAGCAATTTCACTCATTCATTATATATATATATATATATATATAATTAAGCCCTCAAAACTCATTCAATATTAGAGTTTTTTTTTTTTTTTTTTAATGATTGCAACTATCTTAGTAACAAGTATCATCAATTTTTTTTTTCTTTTGTTTTGACTTCGTTTTCTCGCTAATATTTAACTAGGAGTGTCATCTACTTAACTTTTATCCGCCAGAGTTTTAAGGAGAATTTTACTATAGAATTCCTAAAATCTTATTCATTTTAAAATGAATGCAATAAATTTTGTCTCATCATCAAATAGATAACAAAATGATAATAATTAATATTTGTTTAAATACTAATGATGTGTTAAAATCAATTCCACTCATTTTAAAATGGATGGATGCCATTTCAAATACTTTATAGTGGAGTCATTCTAAGAAATCTACATGATCATAATCTTATATATGAATCAAGGGGAAAAAATCTTATATATCGGGTAGAATGTATAGGAAAATTTTCCTATACATTCTCAGAAACTTTTTTTTTTTTTTTTAAAGAAGCAAAATATTCAGAGTTTGTACTTCAAATTTCCTTTTGTCTATTTTTGAGTGTGAAAGTGCCGCTTTGCATTTTTTTCAAATAATAAGTAAATTTTATGTTATTAGAAATAGGGCATTTTATTATTCCATTTACTACGTATATAAGAAAATTCACATAACTAACACAACAACTGATAGAGTTTGTTTTTGAAATTTTACGTAAGAACTAAAATTGCTCATTTGAAATATTAAAAACTAAAAGCATTCATAATGGGAACTTTAAAAATCAACAATATATTTTATTAGTTTATTAGTAGGAAAATTGATTACATTATTTATAGTCAATGTGATCTATTATCAGATGGACAATGATCATCACACATAATGTATATGTACATACTGTGCCATGCGGGCTAAAATCGAGTTTTCAAAATACAATTTCAAAAAAATATGCACCACAGTGTGCATAAGCTATGTTCAACAAAATTTACCCGATGTCAAATATGTCAAGGTGGTGTGAGCGACAGTACTGAAGTATTTATTCATGTCTGAATATTTGCAACACTTTTATTAAACTTTCTACTTTTGACTGAGGAGTTACTTTATATGGTCAATGGTTTTTTCTTTTTGTTTTCATCATGTAGTAGTTGGATTTTTATGTTTGACCTGTTTGTATAATATGCAATATATATAGCCTATTTAGTTCTTCCCCTCCCTAAATACCTCTATAAATTTGTTTGAACTTCAGGTTATTTCCAATTCCCCCATTGAAGAGCGGCGGGAGCTACTTACATTTTCATAGACCACTTTACAGTTTTCAACTACCTTTTCTTCCGTTTTTTTTTTTTAATTTTAATTTTTTTTTTTCGAAACTTTTCAACTACTTTTCTTAGAGATAGGTTATATAGCCTCTGCTACTCACATTTTTTAATTTTTAATTTTTTTTTCGAAACTTTTCAACAACTTTTCTTAGAGATAGGCTATATAGCCTTTGCTACTCTCATTTCATGCCCTTTCACCCAACAACCCTTCAACTGTAAAATTTTTTATTTTCAAAACATTTTATCATTCATTCTTTAAGCTTAAAGAATGCATGATTCATATCACTTAAGGGAAGGGTTACTTGTTAGCCAAGTATATTAGCAGCGACTTATGACTTACGAGTACAAGGCCATTTAATTGTTGTCTGCTTTGAAGTGCAAGAGCTAGCACGCGCGCGACCAAAAGTAGCATCTTTGATAAATTGCATGTTCCTTCCTTGCTCCCCAATGAGTTACAAGTTACATCTATTAATATTATTATAAATTCCAATATTTAGGTTGAGCACCTTTCATCTTGGTCGGATGTCACTTTGAAAGAATAGAATAATCATTGTACATAATATATTTATTATTTTTAAGCAAATGAGATGATTTTTTTTTTTTTTTAGTTGTAGTGTAGATCTCAAATATCTATGGATGTATTAAAAAATAAAAATGCTGGAATGTTTCGTTGTTATTTTTGAAAAGAGTTTTCTGTTTGAAAAAGGGAAAAACCAATGGTCGGTGCGATGGTTTGCCTTCTTTTTTTTTTTTTTTTTTAATTTAAAAATTTAAAGATAATTACTCAAAAATTATTGTGAAGAGTAGCCTATGGCCCTTGAGAAACTCCATATATTTTTGGTTGTTTTCGAAAATTGTTAAAACACTGTGGCATTTTTGTTATTTTTGAAACTGGTCTTTAAAACCTATCAACTGCCCAACAATCTTTCTTTTTCTTATTTCTTCTGGTCTTCTTTCACCTCTTCAATCTCTTCCTCACAAGGAGTGTGTGGGAAGTATGACTCACAAAATACGAATCTTTGGAAACATAGTTAGAACCACCACATCAATCATTGATAATTGAAGTGCACTACTCATGTTCAGAAGAGTAGTTGTGGAGTCCGTATTTTTCAATCATTTTCAAAATTAGTTCTGAAATTTTATATATATATAATTTCAGCTGATGTATAATTTCTAAATCTATGGCTGATTATCTGACGATGTGGTTAGAAGATGCTCCACCTGATATTCCTTCTTTTGTTATTTAAACCCTCCTAACCTCAGATTATCACTAAAATCAATTACACATTAGGTGTCCATTAATTCCTAGAAATTTCTATAGTTATTGGGAACTATGAATCCTTTGAAACACGCAAGTATGCGACCTAGCGACAAAGAAATCAAAATATCGTATAGAATCTATAGATAAATATTGTCAGTCGAGGCCTTTCATTCCACAATAAATAATTTATTTAAAATATAATCATGATAATTTGTGTGCTAATATCCAATATCACAACCCAAGACATGTAATAAATATAATCCAAGACATAATTCAACTTCCACATAACATTAATTGTGGCTTAGAATTGCCTGAATAAATAGACATACCGTAGCACTCAAATTTAACATGATATAAAATCAAGTAATGCATTTTATAATTTATTATTATTTTTAAGTTCAACTCAAAAGTGTTTGATGCACAAATGGTTGTATTATGGCTTAAAATTTTAATAATTTAATCATTATACAAGGATAACAACGGTTTACGTAAGTTGTACTTAAAATTTATCTAATCACTAAAAATCATTAATTACATGAGAATTATAAGTGAAATTTTGATAATAAAAAATTATAACAGGGATTATTTATATTTAAAAACTCTAACAAATAAACACAATATAATGAATTGTTATATTTCTATGGGTTTTATAACATTAAAATACCATTTAGCATTCACAAGAGTGTCAAAAAAAATTTTTTAAAGTCAAATCTTGACTCCGCAACTGATGAAAACACCACCAATCACGAATGGAACTTCCATGATTTCAAAGTGGCTGAGTTAAGGAGACAAGTAAAGCTGCGCTCCAGGAACTTCTTGAGTGCTATGAACCTTTTGAACGTGATCATTCTCACCATCATTCAGAATTTCTGAAGGTGAACCTCTTCCAGTGAAAGTGAAGGGAATAACCTCTTTTATCGTGCTTGAAGTCAAACATCAAGCGGAAAGTGTTTTTTCCTCATTGTCATACTCTAAGGAGCTATGGGTTAAGCCAACAAGATCAATTAGATGTGGAAGTTTATATTCTAGAGCTTGAAGGAAGAACACAACCAGATTAATTCTTAATTGGCTATTCTTGGTGAAGCGAGTCTTATATTATAGAAATTTCCCAAATCATCGTAAAGTGAAGCTTGTCGCCATCAAATAAGAAAATAATATATGAGAGAGGTCTTTTTGGACAATTATCAACAAGATGGTTGCCTTATTTTCTAAAATCTCAAGCAAAAAGATATGTCTGAGGAAGAATATAAAGCGAAGTTTGATCATCTTATGATGAAGTGTGAAATTGCTGAGCTAGAAGTGTAAACTATAGTTTAATATTATCTTCACGAGTTTATGGTAGAGATTGGTAATGTCGTCCAATTACAGTCTTATTAGACTTACAATGATGCCATTAAATTAGTATTAAAGGTGCTGAAGCGATTCAAGGAAGCTCGTGGTGGTAGCCATAGATCTTTGGTGAAGTATGGTCAATTTAATCTGGGGAGTTCTTTATCAGCCAATCCAAAATTCCGTGGGTAAGGTGTCAAAACTTGGAACTTCTCTATACAGGAAAAGGTTAAGTTTTGGAAATCTATTTTAGAAACTTAAAAAAAAAAAAAAAAAAAAAAACTAGCTAACTCTTTTGACAGCTTTTTATATTTCGCATATAAATGGTATCAAAACTTTCCTACAATGACCTATTAACAAATATCCTAAGCACACTTATTAACAAGACTTATATATATTCTTTTGACAGCTTTTTATATTTCTCATGTAAGTGATATCAAAACTTTCCTATAATGACCTATTAACAAATATCCTAAAGACACCCATTAACAAGACCTATATATATATATATATATATATATATATGTTTTTGAATAAAAAAACTAGGGTTGTCAATGTTTAACCCAACCCGCCAACACAATGCGAACATGACACGAGTTTTTGTGGGTTAGGATTGGGCCTTAGTAAGTTTGGGTTATAAACAAGTCGACCCAAAAACAATACGATAAGAAACGTGTTATAAGCGGGCCAACCCGCATGACCCGTAATAGAAACATTTGACTCGTCAATTTATTTGTGTCAACTCGAAATGACCCATTTAACACAATCTGTTTAACTTGTATAACAAATAAATATTCATTTTATTTTAGATTTCACAAATATTTTTTATATTCAACCTATATTTTAAACTTAAAAAGAAAATGGAGTGATTACAAAAACTTACAAGTGATATAGTTGTAAATTGAAAGTTTCTCTAGTCATAATCAGTCTACTATTTGCACCAACTCTTTCAATATAACGTTTGGCAAGTTTTGCGGATGTTATATTTTTGTTGAACTATATTATTTTGAATTTGGATTGAAGTGTATGTACTTCTTTTAGAGTATAAAGAACTTATTTCTAGATCAATGTTATATTTTTGTTTATCTATATTATTTTGAGTGTGGGTTGAAGACTAGAAGTGCATTCACTACTTTCAAGATGTAAATAACTTATTTCTGTATGGACATTATATTTTATATTAAGCTGCTTGAAATAGGCTTTGCCACATTCGTGCCAATCCAACACAACCCGTTTATTAAGCATGTCAAGTGGGTCGGGTCATGTATGTAATACCCAGATTTTATTTTATGATCACACCGTACATCATCATTATTAATTATTATTTTTGGCTTTGAGAGGTGATGTGGATAAGCACATGGTGTCATGATAGGATTGGTGTGAGGTGTAATTATGTGGCCAAACAAAGAATGCTACCCAAAGTTAAGAGATGAAACAATAACCTGCACAATTAGGAAGATGTATACATTCCGTGCATATGTATAGGACGTGCAATTATCATTTATTTTTGTTTTAGTTACAAAATGATAAGAGAATTAAAACCTTTAGTCTCTTTATCAGTTAAGGAAAAAAAAAAAAAAAACCTATTTGGATAAGAAGTTTAAGAGTCATTGGAATCCCTTGGAGTTCTATCTTATCTAAATAGGTTAGTAGTTAATAACACCTTAAATTGAGGTTAATTAGAAGCTATAAAATCTTAGAAGGCTCTAGGGTGTCTTCATTATACACGTAAACCAAAAGATGGAGAAGAAAAAGAGAGAAAATTGTAGGGACGATTGGAGGCATCAGGCAGTAACTAGTGTTCAGGTAATCACTCCCTAGTCTTGACAATGGTGGATCTATAATTTTTATTAGGACTATTGTCATATAAATATGGGCTTGTGATTACATTAAAGATTAATAGAATTTTTGTTTAAGTGTATCGCTGCCATGATTTAATTTGGTTATTAGACTTTGGATCATGAAAGATTTTGGTTTAGATAAGGATATTTTCGGCATAAGTTTTTTTAGGACCTTTGACTCGTCAGGACGAAAACACCTCGCTTGACAATTCATCGAGACAAAAGGTCCTATTCCACCTCTGCAATATCTGTTAGCCTCATGAGATTCGTCTGCTTCATAGAGATTCGTCGATTACCTAGCAGTTGGTCCTGACGGGTGGTAAATGCATAAAAGATGGCGAATAGGTACAACATACAGCACGATGGGGGGAATGACGCCTAGTCTGACGGATGGGTTTGTGTGAACCCAACGGCTAGATATGTTGGGCCCCATAAACCTTTGCATGTTCTCTACTCATAAGCCCCTACATGGAAATAACTTGCACACCACGCCCAAAAACCGTATTCCACATTTGTGTCTTCCCAATATGGGCAGTGAGGCCCCGAGATCTTGGAGCATTAACTCTGTATCCTCCATACAATGAAAAATGCTATGTTCATCAGTTCATGGGATCTTGATCAGCCCTCCGCCACTATATAAGCACCAAGCCTCCTTATACCTAAGGTATGCAGAAATTCTCTTAGCTCTCGTGTCCTTGAGTTATTAGAGATTCTTCTATCACTGACTTTACCTTCGGAGGGTTTTTGGCCGGCATTCCATCGGTGCTCTCTGTAGGTTCTTCAAGTACCCAATTAACTCACGACTAGATGATCAACTCATTGATGATTTTTGTGCATCATCAGGTTTAAAGGACTAGACAAGATTTTATATACTTTGATTAAATTACTAGTCTAAGATTGAACCCAAAGAGAACCATCCGAAGGTTGCGTTCAAATATAATAGGAAGCCTTGTAGTTGGTTTAAATTGATATTTGATATATTGGTCGGTTGCTTTAGAATAACTAATAGGTATATTAGGATTTAATGTTTCTAGGTGTAGGTAATAGTTCTACCAGTTTTGTAACTCTAAAAAAATAAAAAGAGAGAAGGAATATACTATGGAGGATTTTAGAGATGTTTAAAGACTAATAAATTTTTAGGAAGTGTCCCTTACATTCTTATGGTATATGGCAAGGTGGGTTAATTATATATTTGTGTTACTCTTTTACTTTTAGGTTTGGAGGAAGAGCTCATTTGATTTTGGATCTAGACTACAAGTATTAGCAAAAAAAGGTAAGTAATTATGTATAATATGCACAAGTTTTGTCCATTAAGTTCTTAGAAATCAAAGGTTTTCAAAAGTTATGTTTTTAAGCTGACATTTTCTAAAGTTTATCAAAAACATTTTTACATCATTAAAAGAGACACTTTGACTTTTAATTAATCTTTTACAGAGAAACTTTGAATTTTAAATAACGTTTGAACGTTTGCATCTTATTTAAAAGATGATTTCAAAACTAAATTCTTTAAGAAATGAAATGAATTTCAACATAGGTTATCTAAAAAGATTGTTATTCTTTAAATTGTTTAAAACCAAGTAATTTCAAATTCATATTCATATTTTTCAAATGTTATTTAAAAGGTTTCTTTTAGCAAATTGAGTTTTTAGACTTACTTAAGAATTGTAAAAATATATTTATATAAACTCCTCAATTCCTATTCATTCCCTAAGAAAGTCAAGCATCCTTTGATTTATGTTTCAATTCGATATTGTGATCTTCAATATGCCTCTGTATTTGGAATAATTCTTAATATTAAGTAAATTATTATATTTTATATAAACTTTGCTTTTGTGATATGTGACTCAAAATAAGTGTTCTTTAAAATTGATCAGATATATGTGTAAGCCTACTCACAGGGTTGTATACGAGAATAAGTGTTAATCCCTCACTAGCAAGGGTTAGATGTTGGTATCCGCTTACAGAATTGTATGTGAGAATATGTGATATGTGTATATGTGACACTGTGCTCTGATCAATTATCTATATGTGTTCTCAAACGATTTTAAGATTTGATAACATATGTATTAAGTGGCTCATTATATGTTTTGGAAAACTATATTTGATATCATTGAGTGAATTTGTGAAATCAAAATACTTATGCTCTACTGGATTCTATTATGTTGTGTATTGTGTATAATTACTTACTAGATGTGTGGTTCACCGCATTAATTACAATTTTCAAATTAAAGTTTAGTTAGAAACAGAACATTTGGATTGCTTCATAAGGTACAAGGTAGAGCGGAGAAATTTTAGGCAACTTCAATAATGCTTAAAGTCTTAAAAGATTTTTAGTTTTTTTATTTTATTTTTTATTGAGCTTAAGATTTTACAGTATTTGAAAATTATTTTTAAATTATGAATTTTAGATATTATATTAGGTTTATTAAGAGCATTGTTTATTTAAAGTTTTATTTAATTTTACATTTTTAAGATATATATGGGTATTCCTTATCCAGTCAATAAATATAACAGGTAAAATAAAAAATGAAATTGAAAATTCCCCTTTTTTTTTTTTTTCTTTTTTTTAATGAAGAAACATTCCCAACTTTATTGAAAGGGAAGTACATCGGAAAGCCTGACACATGCGCGCCTAATAGTAATTGCAGTAACTAACTAATAAGCAATAATGCAAAACAAAATTCTAGTTCGCGCCGCAACCGCTGTTTCGCTATGACCCAACGTTGTTTATAATTTTGACTTCTCAGTAAGAAAATGAGTTGCGTCCGGAAATGTTGGCCGAGACAATTTGGACCGCTTATTCGAAGCCCACTTTTATATGATTGTTAGATAATAGTCTCTTGTAGTATTCTCTTTTTTTTTCTTTTTGTGGTAAACATAGTCTCTTGTATTCTCGTTCTTAATGATTATTTTAATTCTCATGGGCCTCAAAACTGAATTAATTATAGAGAATATATATATAAAGAAACTTCGAAACCAATCTAGACATTTCTTCTCTTTAATGCCACCCATTTAGATAAAACAGAGAATAAAGACATTAAAATATTGGGAATTAAAAAGCATATAACTTTTCTATTCTACTATACACAATCCCAAAACTAATGGTCAAACTATTGGCTGGCAGATTTGGGTTTTGCCATTCAACTTTGCTTATCCGAATTGTCTTGTCTTGAAAGTGAAAATTATTTTGTTTTTGTGTTTGAGATTGAGAATAGAGACAAAACAGCACATATCAAACGGTAACCTCTTTTCATCTGTTATAATAGGAAGAATGTTAAGTAAAGCATCAAGTTCATTTTCTCCCTTTTTAGTTGAAAATTTGCAAAATAGGCTTAAGCATAATTACGAATTAATTCTTGTAGGAGTACCGTGCATGGACATACACAAAATATAGAAACCCACTTGATACAATATTCAGTATTTTACTACAAATCTGTCTCTATGTTTTTTTAAAAAGACAAATATAATGAAATGGAGAAAATTAAATGAATAGTGACCAACTTAGCTAATTTGTTGAAAATCTATAACACTAACCTCAGAAATTTGGAATTAAATCTTGTTTTTTTTTTTTTTTTTTTTTTTTTTTTAATAGGGAAATGTTCCTTTGGTGCTAAGTAAAATTGATCAAAAAAAAAAAATGATCCTAAAAGATAATTCCTAGTTAATTAGTACACATGAAGTGTCCTATAGGTTATAAATGATATTTTGTTGCAAATCATACATTTTTTGCTCTTGGAGTTGATTTGAAACTTGCTGAAAATGAGAACGAATTAAAAGGCTCACATGTTTGCAGGGAACCTTTGCGCCAAGGCAGACAGTTTTGGGAAAGGCTACAGCCCTGTACAATCCGCATTTTTGAAGTTTATGTCAATAAAGGGAAAGTAGGGCTTCACATAGGGTTTAAGAGCAACTGTATCAGTTAGTGCAAAATTTCCATCTATTTTGTAAAAAAAAAACTTACTTTTTCTATTTTACACACCCACTTTTACAAAACACTCATATCAGTTTATCTATTCTACAAATTTATTCAATAAAATATTCATTTCTTTAACACTATCATCTCTCTCACAGACCTAACACAACCCACACAACCACCATCATCAACCCAGCCATACGAAATCCAAAAAATCATTCAACCCAGCCATTTGAAATCCCAAAACCGACTAATCAAACAAAGAATAAAAAATGGATCAAAACCCACTTATCAAGATCGATGCCTTGCCCTGAGCAACAAGATTGACACCTCCAGGCTCCCACTGTGCAACAAGATCGACACCAGCATCCAACAAAAAAAAACCAGCAAAAAAAAACCCAAAGAACAAGCCGATCAACAGGAATAGCCCACCACAACCTAATCAGAACCCACACAACCCACAATCACCAATACCATTGACCCACACCCACAATCACTATCACAGCAGCCTCAAGCTCAACCAAAAAAAAAAAACCCAGAAATTAACCAATAGGCCACACCGTCGATACCAACCTCCCCACAGGCCATAACACAAAAACAAACCCAGCAACCCCAAATCAACCACAACAGATCGGCGATGGGGCTTGGGTCGGCGGTGTGGGTTGGCAAGAGAGTTGATCTGATGAAATAAGAGAGTTGATCGGTGAGAGAGTTGATTTGATGAAATGAGAAAAAGAGAGTGGGGTGAGAGTCAGAAGTACAGAGAGGAGAAAGAAACAAATACTAAAATATTAAATGGTAGAGTTACAGTAACCATACATATATGCACAGTTACTATTACAGTGGTGCATATTTGCATATTTTTACACTGACTGATATGGGTTTTTTTTTAATTAAAATGTGCAAAATGATGCACTTTTTGTATTATGCAAAATTTTGCAACAGCTGATGTGGTTGCTCTACGAGATCCTAAATAGGCCTAGTGTGCAAATCCCATTAAAGTCTCAAGGGATCAAAGGTTGTGTGTATGTCAGTGTGTGTTTGTTTTATTATTGTTATTTTTTTTTTAATTTAAGAAAAAGGTTCCTGAGTACTACTCATAAGCTCAAGTTGCGCTTATTTGATTTCCCTTCTTCTGTTTGGTTGATTTGCCTCGTTCGATCGGTTCAAATCTTATATCTAAATTTCTGTCAAGATGGGGTATATTGTATGTGTGTGCATGTCTCTGTTTTATTTTTTACTATTTTTTTAAAGGAAAGGGTCCGAGATTTGAAGTCTTGCACTACTGAACTCAAGTTGTTTTAGCTCGATTCACAAAAAAAAATAAAATAAGAAGAAGAAGAAAAATAATAATAAGTTGTTTTGGCTCATTTCCCTTCCTCTATTTGGCTGTTTTGCCTCATTCAGTTCAAATCTTATCTCTATTTGGCTGTTCTGTCAAAATGGAGTATATATCGTCTCCTATCCCATAGCATTTTTGTGCCATTTCACTTAAACACAAAGGGAAGAACAACGTAGTTACAGACTGCAACTTTTTGAAGCTAAGTTAAGGCAATGAAATACTTAGTTCCAGAAAGTAAATTCGGGGATATGCTTCACCAAATAAAACTAATTTTTGTATCGAAAAGGTAAATCGCATGACAATAGAGGCTAAATCTATCCTAAAAGGGGAATTATAAACAAGAAAAATTTGGGTGTCATATTGGTGGTCAAGATAATGCCTTTATATTGAAATGTCAAATATATTTATAGGTGAGGTTCAGAAGTTATTAATAGTTATTGCATACCACGAGTCATCCTATTGTGCTTTGTTTTTTGGGTAGACTTCAATTTTAGGGTCCATTTTCTCATGTAAGGCCCATAAATCACTCAAATTGGCCTATTTGGGTCTTGAATATGCGAAATTCACCAACTCACTCACATTTGCTTCATCACAATTCACAACATCCTTCTTCGCTGATCTACTTCAGGTTATCATGTAGCCACTCTCCAACCCTTGTCTTTGCCTTCAAGCCTTTGCAACCCTTTCTTGGTCATAAATGAAACCATTTTTAGGCCTTTGTAGCCTTCTTCCAACATTCTTTCGATGTTCTCATTTTCATTTGCACGTTTCTTTCACAATTGTGCCCAATCCACACCCTTTCAATCCTGTCACTTCTAAGGTCATCTTTAAGGTATCACTCAACGCTCTCTTCTAGAGATCTTCACTCAAGGTTTTGTTCCAAACTCAAGGCATTATCGATATCATGCTTCTACCTTAATTTTGAAGTGCGAGAGAGGTGGGGGGGGGGGGGGGGGGGGGGATTCAAACTATTGCTGACCTACTAACCTCCAAAAACAACAGATCAATTAAAAAATTAGGCAATTTCGATTTGGTGGATTCAGTAAGTTAGGTGGGTTAATTTTAGTTATGTGTTGTATAGTAAAGTTGAAAAATATATTTTACCATTTACAAATAAATTCAAGTTCTATTTCCTCTAAATCCAATAAACCATTGAAGGAAATCATAGGAGGTTTTATACTCTCCATATATTAAAGTATACACGTCTTAAGGTATATATAAATACTTTTTAATTTTTTCTTTAAAAATTGAAATAAATTATGAGTACCACATCCATGTTACTATGTATGCTTAAAATATATATATATATATATATAGATTGAGGAAATATCATACATTTCTTATATTAATATTGTGTAAATCATGGAGTCAAAAAAAAAAAAAAAAAAAAACTTTAAATTTGATATAAAATAAACCCCAGGGTTTTTAAAAACATTCAACCTGCCGTTTTAATAATTGAACACGCCTAATTAACCCGCTTGGACTTTAATCTCATATTTGTGTGAGGTCGGATGGTTGGGAGAGATTGAGAGAGTTGTAGCACAAGCCCATGCTCAATGATGATTATTATGCTTTGTGACAAATACAATTTGGATCTGTTGCTTTTTTGGCGTAACATGTTATTGAACTAAATTTTTTCAGTTCCGTATAGTAAGAAAGTTATGTACGTAGGTTTAACATCATTGCTGACTAGGAAGAGTCTTTATCATCCATATAAGATGATACTGCAAAATATCGGACTCTACCTTACCACATTGTCAGTTTTGATTTTGCCTCTCTAACCAAACTTTCATGTTTGATGTATATAATTTAGCTACCTAACGGTCATATTGCTCTCCTCCAATTCCAAATGTGAGACATTAATTCCTCCTCGGTATATATATATTACCGTTCTTACTCCCCGAATACTCACAATTCAATTCCACACGATCACAAACTTCCTTGAAAGAATCAACCTCAAGCTTATCCTTCTATCTCTTCCTTTCTACCTAGCTTAACGAGAAAAAACAATGGGATCCGAAGCTCTAGTTCATGTTTTCCTTGTCTCTTTCCCAGGCCAAGGCCATGTCAACCCTCTACTCAGGCTTGGCAAGCGCCTTGCTGCAAAGGGTTTGCTTGTAACTTTCTCCACCCCCGAAAGCATTGGCAAACAGATGAGAAAAGCCAGCAACATCACCGACGAGCCTGCCCCTGTCGGTGAAGGCTTCATCCGCTTCGAATTCTTCGAAGACGGTTGGGACGAGGATGAGCCGAGGCGCCAAGACTTGGATCAATACTTGCCTCAACTCGAGCTCATTGGCAAAGATGTCATCCCTAAGATGATCAGGAAAAACGCTGAAATGGGACGCCCTGTCTCGTGCCTAATCAACAACCCTTTTATCCCTTGGGTTTCTGATGTTGCTGAGAGTCTTGGCCTTCCTTCAGCTATGCTTTGGGTCCAATCTTGCGCTTGCTTCTGCGCCTATTACCACTACTACCACGGTTTAGTTCCTTTCCCTTCTGAAGCTGAACCCTTTATTGATATCCAATTGCCATGTATGCCACTTTTGAAGTACGATGAAACTCCAAGCTTCTTGTACCCCACCACTCCTTACCCCTTTTTGAGGAGGGCTATTTTGGGACAATACGGGAACTTGGACAAGCCCTTTTGCATTTTGATGGACACGTTTCAAGAGCTCGAGCAAGATGTCATCGAGTTCATGTCCAAGATTTGCCCAATCAAAACCGTTGGGCCTCTTTTCAAGAACCCAAAAGCACCAAACAGCGTCCGTGGTGACTTCATGAAGGCTGATGATTGTGTGGAGTGGCTTGACTCAAAGCCACCCCAATCTGTTGTGTACATCTCATTTGGAAGTGTGGTGTACTTGACACAAGAGCAAGTTGACGAGATTGCTTATGGGCTATTGCAATCTGGGGTGTCCTTTTTGTGGGTTATGAAGCCACCTCACAAGGATGCTGGCTTAGAACTCCTTGTTCTTCCAGATGGGTTTCTCGAGAAAGCTGGGGACAATGGCAGGGTGGTCCAATGGAGCCCACAAGAGCAAGTGTTGGCACACCCATCAGTTGCTTGCTTTGTGACACACTGTGGTTGGAACTCAACCATGGAGTCACTCACATCAGGCATGCCTGTAGTGGCTTTCCCACAATGGGGTGACCAAGTCACAGACGCTGTATACTTAGTTGATGTGTTCAAAACCGGAGTGAGAATGTGCCGTGGTGAAGCTGAGAACAGAGTGATCACTAGGGATGAAGTTGAGAAATGCTTGTTGGAAGCTACTGTTGGGCCTAAGGCAGTGGAGATGAAGCAAAACGCTTTGAAGTGGAAGGCTGCGGCGGAGGCGGCGTTTTCAGAAGGTGGCTCCTCCGATCGGAACATACAAGCCTTTGTGGATGAGGTGAGAGCAAGAAGTGTGGCTATCACTGGTAAGTCAGCAGAAATCAATGGAAAGGTAGATTTGGTTGAAACAAAGACAAATGGAAAGGTAGAATTGGTGGAGGCCTAGTCAAAATAAATAATAACATTAGGACCAAAAAAAAAAAAAAAAAAAAACAAGAATTAATGAATATGAATGAGAATGAGGAATCAAGAATTGAGGTACAACATGGACCAAGGTGACGATGGGTACGTGTTAGGTAACGAAGGGACGGTGGACCAAATTTCGTGTGAAATAACAGGGATACCTTAATGTGTATGAGGGTATTCGCTATCTTCTTTTTAATTTTTTTTTACTTTATTTTATTTTGCTCTGCCACATAAATTGGCGCCTTAGATTGGCGCTATGCTTGTCATGTTTTTGTTTGTTTATTTTTAGCATATATATGTAACTTTTCTTCTAATTTTTATGTTAATCTTAATGAGTCCTTCCATAATTATTATTATTATTATTATTATTATTATTATTATGCTGTGCTAGAGATGAATTGCTTATATAAATAACTAGTTGACCCTAGTAGAAGACATCTAAACTAGCTTAAGGCCTTATGCCAATCCTGCCAAGTCATGTTGTTAACCGTCTAGAAGATAGCTAAATTCATAAAATAAAAAAATAAAAAAATTTAAATCCAACTAAGTATGCGTTTACTTCTCTCTCTCTCTCTCTCTCTCTCTCTCGGTGGATAAGCGCATTTCAGCCCAGACATGTGGGTCTTGTGCACTACGCATGGGACCCACAGCCCCTTTTCCGACAAAATAAGCAATAGACAGTAATTTTTAGTGGATATCGTGCATTGTTTATGGAACCCACAAACCTTTTTTTTAGCAATTTTTTCATTAAAAATAGGTCACACAACACTATTCACACATTTAGAAATTATTTCGCTACAGTTTTTTCAGTTTTTAGTTTAAGCGATAGTTAATGTTGCTCAATTTCATTTTTTAATAAATACCATAAAAAAAATTAATATGTTGATCGCTTCGTGATTATTCTTCTTTATAACCCAGCCAAGACGATAAGTATTTTTGGATGTAGACAGTGTTTAAATTTTAAATTTTTTATTCGACAATAAGAAACTTTCAAAATTGAACTAACTTTGGTGAATAATTTTTTTGAAATAATTAATCACATTAATACTTTTTTTTTTTTTTTTTGAGAATGAATCACATTAATACTTGATGTATATGTTTGCCATTAAATTATAAGCTAACCCTTTCAAAAAAAAAAAATTTAATTATAAGCTAACTTTTTTATTTTTAGTTTTTATGTATATCTTTTTTAAAACCCTCAATTTTTGTTATTTTTTATTATTTTTTCAAAATATAAATATATATATTAGTATATTTTTAATAAAAAGTTAAATAAATTGTTCTTTAACGAAGATGGTGTTATAATTAGATCAACAACACCAATCCTAAATCTCCTCTCATTACTAAAAACTTAATTTTTTATTCCCACCCTCCAGGCTCCAGCTATAATGCTAGCTAAGAGCATCTCCAGCAGTAGAGGCATCTCTCAAATATTAGCCATAATAGAGAATGTGTGCAAAAAACCAAGCTCCAGTAGATTAGGCATACCTAGTTTTTTTTTTTTTTTTTTTTTGGCTTTTGAACAGTAGCCCAACAAATTTGATGGGCTACTGTTCATTAGCCATTCAATGAATAAAATATTATTCCCACCCCTTTTTATATTATTTTTTCTCTCTCCTCCAGATTTCTTTTTCTTTCTCATTCTCTCCGTTGCTTTCTTCTTCTTTTTTTCTCTCATTCTCTCATTCACTCTGTTGCTTTTTTTCTCTCTGCTCTTCTCCGCCCACAACCCAAGAAGCAACGCCCACAACCCAAGCCGTTGCTTCTTTTTTTCTCATAAACAAAACGAAATCAGAAAAAAAAAAAAAAAAAAAAAAAAAAAAAAAAAAAAAAAAAAAAAAGAAAGAAAGAAAGAGGAAACAGAGAGACCTGTACATAAGCAAAACAATTAATCCAAACACAAAACACAAAACAAAATCCAATTCTTAAAATAAAATTGAATCAGAACAAGCAAATATGAAAAAAAAAAAAAAATTGATCTGACCCAAGCCGATCGATGGGGAGGACGACGAGCGGTGGCTGGAGCGGCGGAGGAGATGCTGTCGCAGCGGCTGGAGTGGCGGTGAAGTGCTGGAGCGGCATGCAGTGGAGGCCCAAGCTCTCTCTCTCTCTTCTCTGATGTGAAGAGCTGGAATGCTCTTGTGAGGTGAAAAAGAAAATAAAAAGAAAGGGTCTGTGTGTCTTGTGCGGAGGAGAAAAACAAGAAAAAAAAAAAAAAAAAACGTGGATGAAAATGAAAGGAAAGGTAGAAAAATAATATAAAAAATAAAAAAATCCTAATTATTCTATTATAATATTTTCACAGTAAATTTTAAGTAACAAATTGTTATTAGTTAATATTGGTGAGAAAAAAAATAATTTCAGCAGTAAGATCAAATTAGAACTAGTAACAAATTTTCACATAAATTTTGTTGTGAAAGTATTGCGAAAAATGTTGTAAATATAATACTTTTTATTAAAAAATATAATTTTTGAGAATAAATATAAGAATAATAAATGATGATAAAGAATAAATAAAGAATTAATGAAGAAATAATATTTAAATGAGATAGAGAATCTGTTGGAAATGTATTTAAAAAAGTGAGTAAGCAAAAATTAAATGTCACTGTTCATTAGCCGAATAGTACAAAAATTTCGCTATTATGCTGGAGATACTCTAAGATGAAGATTGACGAGTAATTAAGTATGTCCAGCATCTAGTCAAGTTTGACTCCTTGGTTGCCTTTTTGGAGATTTTTTTGTGTTACGCTCAATTTGTTTAACCAGAATGCCAATTTCTTTTTACCTTTACCTTTCTGGAGGCCTGGACATTTTTTTTTTTTTCCTTTTTTTTCAATTTTTTGAAAGAGGATAAATTTCCAACAATCACACTTTACACCTGGACTAGATTGTAGATAAGTAAGATCGAACCTAACATAAAGTGATTAAACTTTGTTTATATGTGATGGGTTGAAATTATATTTGGTATAACTCAAAAAAATATTATATTATTTAATAATTTATTATTGAATTCATATTTTAAAAATTTTATTGTTGGATTACTTATTTTATATGTTCTTAACATATATATCAATTTTAATACAATCGGATGTTATTTATCATTCAATTCATAAATTCATCTTTTATGCATTACTTTAATCTACAAAAACTTAAATTTAACCGATTGATTGATGACATGACTATTAATCTTTGATTATTTTAAAATTGGAGTAAATGCATTTTTCATCCTTACATTTTAGGGTCATTTCTATTTTGGTCCATACATTTCTATTTTACCACTTTTAGTCCCTAATCCAATTAACGCTTGTTATTTTAGTCATTTCCATTAGCCAACAGACGGAAATAGCTGACATGGCTAACGACACAGTAAAATAATAATTAAAAATTATATTTTGACATTAAAAAATGTTCCGTCAACATTTAATTTAATTTTAATTAAATAAAAAAATTAAAAACAAAAAATTACAGATCTAAGAACAGGAACTTGTTCTTCAATATTCTTCTTAAATAAAAAATAAACCTAGGAACAACATCAAACTCAGAATCAAAGATCAAACCCGACATTTTCCTTTATTTAAAATCCAAATAAAAAACATTTTGTTCATTGCTCATCCACTAGATTCAACTTACTAAAGCTCTCTCTCATCTAAATTGAAGCTCTCTTTCATCTAAAGCTCTCTTTGTCTCTCAGATCAAAATCTCTATCTCTATCTCTCTTTTGGCTTTCTCTTTGGATCTGGGTTTAGAGAAAGAGATGGCTTCTCCGCCTCTCTCATGCAAAGCGAAGCCGATACGATCGGCAAAAACCCCTCAGTCCTCGCTGTGTTCGAGGACCGCCGTCGCGAGCTTCACACCACTCGGTCATTATCGGTCTTCTCGATACCGAAATCTGGCCAGACCGGCGTAGCTTTTCCGACACCACTCGGTCTTCTTGGTCCGGTTCTGTCTCGGTGGAAGGGAGCTTGTTGGTGGGTGCTGGGTTTGACTAGGTTCGTTGGTTGGGATTGAAGGGAGCTTTTCCGACACCACTCGGTCTTCTCGGTCATGTTCATTGACTGGGTTTGTTGTTGTTGGTTTGATCGGTGATCGTTTTAGGCATTTGGGGTTTGGGGTTTGCTGGGTTGTTGTTATTGTTGTTGGAATTTTGCTGGGTTGTTGTTGGAATTTCGCATTTGGGGTTTGGGGTTTGCTGGGTTTGCTAGGTTGTTGTTGTTGTTGTTGGAATTTTGTTAGGTTGTTGTTGTTGTTGCTGGGTTTGCTCTTGTTCAAGCTCTTTGATTTGGTGATGTTCATGTTTTTTTTTTTTTTTTTTTCCCTGTAGGTTTGATGTTCATGTTCTTTGATGTTCATGCTTTTTGATTCTGGGTTTGATGTTGTTGCTGGGGTTATTTTTTTATTTAAGAAGAACATTGAAGAACAAGTTTTTATGTTCTTAGATCTGTAATTTTTTGTTTGTAATTTTGTTTTTAATTTTTTTATTTAATTAAAATTAAATTAAATGCTGACTTAGCATTTTTTAATGTCAAAATAGAATTTTTAATTATTATTTTACTGTGCCGTTAGCCACGTCAGCTATTTCCGTCTGTTGGCTGACGGAAAGGACTAAAATAACAAGCGTTAATTGGATTAGGGACTAAAAGTGGTAAAATAGAAATGTAGGGACCAAAATAAACCCCAAAATGTAAGGACGAAAAATGCATTTACGCCTTTAAAATTTTGTAAGTATGGAGAATATATGAAGATAATGTAATCTAACAGTGGATTTGTTAAAATTTGCACTCAATAAAGATATATTGAGCAGTGTAATATTATTTAAAGTTATACCAGATGTAACATTTTATATACATACATACATACATACATATATATATATATATATATATTTCTACCTTTCTTAATGCATATTAACCACCAATATCTACACTAATAATTTAATAATCATATATTTACATTTCAAAAGAAAAAATTTTGTCAAAAAAAAAAATATATATATATATATATATACATTTTTAAAATTTTAATTTTAAGTTGCATAGTTATAAGATGTACTATCTTTAGTGTTTATGAATATCCAAAGCCAGCTCGACCTTGTTAAAGCTTGGTATAATTAATCAGAATCTGAATTTGAATTATCAAAATTTTGGTTTCGTTAAATTAATGAACAACCATCTTTAGAGCAACTTAATTCATTTTATTGTTCTATCATTCAGTTTTTGAGTAAGTTTGATAGATATAATAGTATTTTTAACTTATAGCATTGCTCTATAGTGATTTTTCTTCTTGATAAGGTCAAAACACCAATTAGGTTTTGCTTTTTTGGTGTATTCAGGATTTAAATTTAAGATCTCATATTTGATAACAAGAAACTTATAAATTAAGTAAACTAAAAATCTAGAACTAACAATTTTTTAGTACCTAACTATTTATTAAGATGTGTGTAGTCTGTCATCTCACATAATACACTAAGTATCTGATTGGATACAAAGGGCACGTCGTTTCACCTTTTTTTTTTTTTTTTTTTTTTTTGAGAAGAGCATTTCATGCTTTTCCAGTGGGTTCTATGTACTATTTATGGGACCCATAAATCTCTTTTTTTAACAAAACTTTCATTAAAAATGGGTCTTACGGCACTTTTTACACATTTAAAAATTATTTTGCTATAGTGTTTTTAGTTTTCAGTTTTCAGCAATAAACGGTATCCAAACACATCCTATAGTTATATAAAAGAATTTATAATTAAGTTGATCCCAAGATTCTACGATCCACATGTACCGCTGAGAGAGAGAGAGAGAGAGAGAGAGAGAGAGAGAGAGAATTTTAACAACTTAACATCACATAGATTTTGCTCGCTAGCCTCATACTTCCATTTTAATATTTTTGTAATGGGAAAGTTAACAAACAAAGTATTTAATTTAATATAATAAAAAATATAAATAATATTATTCATTAAATAATTATTTCCATAAATGGTTCAGTTGGAATAGTGTATGCAATCTTTTTAAAATTATATCCTTTGTCCAAAGTCTAAGTGTGCCTCCGTCCGTGATTGTTATTGCTACACATAGGAGTACAAGTATAAAACCTTCGTTATCAAAAAATAGGGATGTTTATCCCACATTGGTTGTATGTATTTAGTTATTGCTATTTATAATCTCAGTCTACAACTACAAAGGTTAGGTCATTTTGTAGTTGTACTCTGATTATGTAATGTATTATAAACTTAGTTTAAAACACTAATATTACTATTTTCGAGTGTGTTCTAATAAATATTAATAACCCCAATCTACAACTACAAAGATTAGGCTACAACTACAAAGGTTAGGCATGAAACTTTCAAAAAGTGGAAGTTATAGTTAGCATGCCACCCTCATATCTCTCTCTCTCTCTCTCTCTCTCTCAAACAAAAAAGATTCTTGTTAAAAAGGATGTCACCTCTGATATAAAGCAAAAGCACAATTTTAGGAAACACAGCTATCTATATTAAAGAAAATGCTAAAGGTACTACAAGTTTGATTTAATATGGTAACAAATGTGATTAGTAGGGTTTAACCACCAAATATTTGAATTATCCCTTTATAATTGATAACATATTAGTTTATAAGCTCAATAATTAATATAGTAAAACTTGTAATATCCGTAACACTACTCTTTCTTTAATAATCATGTTAATTGGAAAGAGAGATTAATCAATTTTCTCAATTCAAATATATTTATATACATATATAATTCTTATTATTCAATATTAATACTGTGACCCTCAAACAAAAGTATAGGGGAAAATTAAAAAATAAAAATAAAAATAAAACTATTTTACATTTATACCAAAGTGAAGCATATAATTTTAATTTTGTCAATTTAAACCTTAGATTTTCATTTCTATCACAATCTAAACTCTTCATCCATCTCCGTTACATTAAGCTCTGATAGAACAAATTCTAACACCTTTACACACCTAAAATACACTTATATCCATAAGTGATTTTTTTAAAAAAAAAAAAAGCACATAAGGGAATGAAACTTGAAAAAATATTTAATAGATTCCGGGTGTCAATAGGTAGTAATGTCTCTCTCTCTCTCTCTCTCATGTGATGAAGAAATGTTGTGCATTGAGGTGGTAAATAATAAAATAGATAAAAGGGTTTAGATTATCAAGTAAATAAATATTTAAAGTATAATTGGTACAATTAAAAATACATGTGAGCTAAATTGGATACATAAGTAAAATAGGAGTGGGTTCTAGTTAACTTAATTGGTAAAGTCTCTGATGGTTGTATAAGAGATCTGGGGTTCAATCCCCGCCTACACTAAAAACTGATTGGTATTTTGGCCTGATAATAAAAAGTTATTATCATAAACAGACGCTATAGGTTGAAACTCTCTAAAAAATAAAGAGTAAAATAAGAAGATTATTATTTTTTAAATTTCCCTAAAAGATGTTAGGTACGTTCTTAATTAAAAGAAAATATTAATGTTTGTCTAAGACAACTCCATCATCATCAGAAGTTAATAAATAACTGGCCTCATGTTGTAGGTTATTGATAACTGGCAATATGACCTAAATCATTGTCATACAGTGCCAGTTGCGATTACAATCAAATCCCAAATCATTGTCATACAGTGCCATTTGCGATTACAATCAAATAAAGCATTCTGGATTTCAAATCGAAGCTCCTTTCTATTAACATTTTTTAATATTATTTGTGGCTATTAATTTCCAACCTTATCATCTTGTGTCTGCACCTATGACCTAACAATCATAACTACCTCAAAAACCTGTGCTCATGCATTTTAATTAACAAAAACAACAAAACGTTGGTGCTTACTGCTTGCTCTCAAGTCCCAACTATGGGCCTCTTAAATGTATGCGATAAGACTTTTTTATTATTATTATTATTATTATTATTTATATTTTATTTAGTGCTATAATTTTCCATTCATAAGAATGTGTAATGAGGTGTTTTTTTTTTTTTTTTTTTTTTTTTTTTTTTTAGTGTTATAACTTTTCATTCATAACGAAATTTTTTTTTTTAATTCATTCCACAATGTTGGGAAGGGGAAAAGAGGAACAAATGAAAGGAGAAGTTTTATTTTTTTTGGATAAAATATTATTTTGGTCCCTAAACTTTATTAAAAGTTTGTTTTTCATCTCAAAACTTTAATAAGTTCATTTTTCGTCCCTAAATTATTGAAAAGTTCATATTTCGTTCCTGAACTATTGAAAATGTTTTATTTATGTACTTAAACTTTACTAAAAGTTTGTTTTTCATCCCTAAACGCTATTGAAAAGATTCTATTTTCATCCTTATTTTTGTCTCTATATTATTCAAAAAACTTTTTACAAAGTTTAGGGATAAAAAAAAAATAAAAAATAAAAAATAAAAACTTTTTAAAGTTTAGGGATGAAAAAAAAAAACTTTCAATAAAATTTAGAGACCAAAATAGTATTTTATCTTTTTTTAGAAAATTGCAATTGGTTTTCACACGAATTTTTTATTTTTTATTTTTGATGTGAAGTGGGATTTTTTTTTTTTTTTTTAATTATATAAGGTGGGGTAGTTGTGGTTGTATACATCATACATGAGGTAATGGGAAGTTTATTTATTTATTTTTTTGTATCTATCTATTATCTAGTGGGAAGCTTTTACATGGTTTTTTTTTTTTTTTTTTTTAATTTTGGTTGATTTACTATTTTAACCTCATTTTTTTATTTTTTAGGAGTTCTGTTAATTAAATTAGATGAACTTTTGGAAGTAAAGAAGGTAACAACTAACTTTCCAAATTTTCTTAATATATAGAAATAATATCATATGTTTATAACTTATAAGTATAACTACTTCTAAAAAAAAAAAAACTTATAAGTATAACTCAATTGATAAATTCTTTTATCGTCTGATAAGAGATCTAAAACTACCTCTTAAAAAAAAAAAAAAAAGTATAAGTAGAAGATACTTTTCACACAACTGGGGCCTAAAAAAAAAAAAAAAAAAAACTAAAAAAACTAAGGCTTACAGATTTATGCCGTCAAATTCAAGCCTACAGCCCGTGGAAATAGCCCATGTAAATTAGCTCATGAATTTGGACCAAAAAGACGAGCCCAAAAAATCATTAATTACGCCTAAAGAAACCTGCAGGCTATCTTTAATCGACATCGTTCCTATCTAGCTTTGTTCCCTTCAGCTCCCCCATCTCTACTTCCCCACATCCACAGAACTTGGGCTCCTCCCCTTTCTAATATGATCAAGATCAACACTGATGCTGCTTTCACACCCTCCAAAGTTGCCTTGGCCGTTGTTGCTCGTAATCACCAAGGCGAGGTGATCAAAGCATGGACAAAGCTAAGTCACCTTGGCTCTCCTCTCATTGCTGAAGCTGCTGCAATCCAGTGGGCTGTCCAGTTAGCTATTGTTGAAGGCTGGAGTCATGTGATTTTAGAAGGTGACTCTAAAATTTGTTTTGACTCAATTGCAGGCAAGTACCTGTCCATGGATTGGTCCATCTCTACTATTACTGATAATATTCGTAGTTTAGCTAAGTCGTTTGCTGTTTGCTCTTTTAGTTGGATCAATAGAAGCTGTAACGGCGCAGCTTATGCTGCCGCCAAGTTATCTTTAGTTTCTTCCTCTTGTTTTTGTTGTAATAACGGCAATCTTCCAGCTGCTTTACAGTCAGCCTGTAAGGTAGATTGCCCCTCTCTTGTCTTCCTTTTTTAGTTTTAATACAACTATCGCAGTTTATCAAAAAAAAAAACCGTAAGGCTAAGGCAGCTAAAATGGCCAAAATTGGGTCGATGTGGTCCACCATTAATCAACAAGTGATTACTGGGCAATGTGTATGTTTCTTTTTTTTTTTTTTTTTTTTTTCCTTACGGCGTGGATCAAGCCCACATGTGCAAAGAATAACCCAAACAAAGGGTTAATTAGATGGTGTGGATTGGAGGGTAATAGAATTATTTTGAAGCAGTTTGGGCCTTTGGGCTCATCAAAATCTCTCTCCATTGGGCTTGGAGAACTTGTGAGACCAATTAGCCCATACTTGATGCAATGTGCACTACAGTATTGCTCACGGAAGAACCAAATATTTGCAAAATTAAACACATTATTGTGAACGGAGAGGTTTTCTCCTTAAGAAAGGGGAGTACGCCTCAGCTAAGTGGACTGGGGCAGAGAAAAAATGGAGTCGCCACTTAGATTAAGTCTAGAAATCATAAATATAGCGCCCTTACATGGGAGCAATGTTATTGATTCTATTTTGTTCCGGTCGGAACGAATAGAATTTCTCATACCAATATCCAAACCGAAATGGAAACTCCTTTTGTTCCACCTTGGATGACATTTCGGTCAATTCTAGGCATTCCAGCCTATTTTGGAAAATTTTGGCCTATATGAATTTTGGCTTCCTTTTCTCCCTTCTGAACTTGACTACTTCATCTTCTTGCTGGTCTGAACTCAAAGCCATACTGTTTTTCTTTAAAGCTGCGTCTAAACTCTAAACTCAAAGCCACTATTTCCCCTTCAGCTTCATCCTTGTTTCTTCGAGCAACCACACTTCTCTTTTGTTGACATTTCCTTTGTTAGAGTCCAAAAACAAATGGAAAAATAAGTTTTTTGCTGGTTGGAAAAGTCTAAAATTTGAAAAATATACTGGTTTCAAACTACATCTTATACACCGCATAGCACCTGTGACTACAAAAATAAGGTGCGATGCAGTTATAGTTTTGGCTAAACTCTAAGCCACACCACACATGTGACCACAAAAATGAAATGTGGTACAATTATGGTTTTGGCTAAATCACATCGTAAAATGCAGTGCTAAAAATGGCACAAAACAAAACCGCATCGCACCACAAACACCCCTACCCATCACTTTTACACATACAACACCTGTTGACAATACAAATATTCCTGTTCCTCAAATTGTTATTAGGGGATTGTTGTTATCTTACAAAGCCATCTGCTATTGCTATTTTGAATGAGTTATAGTTGTTATTCGAAGGATGAATTTTAATAGAGCAATGAATGAAATTAAAGGAGAAATTACACTTTACTACCCTAAATTATGTACCAAAGTACACTTTGTATCCTAAACTATCACATTTATCACACTTTTGCACCCCGATGTTACTTTTGCTGTTATGTTTGACAGTATTATATTGTATGTGACAAGCACATGCTTCTTGCTTAGGTGAAACAAATTTAAAAAACTGAAACACCATTCTTCAAAATTAATCAAAACAAAAGCCAATTTTTTTCCACATCTCTCTATCTCGCATGTGTGCCTCTTCCCAATTTCAGATTCTTCTCAAAACCTCAGGTCCCACCTACCTCACCCATCATCCATAGGGAAGGAAAAAACCTAAAATTTTCTCTTAAGTTTACTTTTTAATTTTAATTTTAGTGTACTCTCATATCAAATAAGCACAAAATGCACTGTATATAACTAAACTTGACGAATCTAGTTTGAGCATTAGCAAAGCTTTCAGCACTTGTTGCACATTAGTTTCCAAAAAAGCCTCTCAGATCCCAGTTTCATGAGCAAAGGAAATAGCTCGAATAGCACAAAATGCAATTGCGTCAGCCATACCTAATAAGAAAGCTCCTCTAGAGCGCACAGCAATTGATGACATTTCCTTTTTTTTTTTTTGGGTAAACGATGACATTTCCTTTGTCATCAAGTACATACACACCTAGCCATATGCATTCCAAAAAATCCTGCATTATTACAGCAGCAGCCCAATTAACTTTATACCCCCCTTAAGAAAAAAATTTCCATCTTACTTCTACAATAGGATGCTACCGTTGTAATTCCAACCTTGTGATAGAAGCGTGTTTTCATTGATAGTTGAGGTGGGTGGGACTTGAGGTTTTGGGGAGAGGCACACACTGGAGACAGAGAGATGTGAAAAAATTAGTTTTTGTTTTAATTGATTTTGAAGAAGGGTGTTTCAGTCTTTTAAATTTGTTCCACCTAAGCAAGAAGCATGTGCTTGTCACATGCAATAAAATTTCATCAAACATAGAAACAAAAGTAAAGTGTGATAAGCGTTAGTTTATGGTGCAAAGTGTAATCTAGTGCATAGTTTAAGGTAGTAAAATGTGGTTAAGGGCGCACTCAAATTCAATTCCTGGGTGCTCGAGTTGAATATAACAATCAAAATAACTATTTATAAAATACTGAAAAACGTAATAAAAGCTGATACCAACTGAATTTTTAGACTAAAAAAAAGAGATGGGGTATATCATTACATTTACAATATGTGCACGTGGAGAGTTTCAAAGAAAAAAAAGAGAGTACTTCCAGAACTATATATTTACACATTACATGCACTCATTTTAGTAACTACTACTAGACTTTCCCCATAACCTGAAAAACCGAATCATATGGTCATAAACATCTTTCTTTGCATTTACGCTCAAAAGGAAATCTACATGACCATAGTTCTCGAGATAAAGCAACTCTGGCTTGGACTGCAATTCCTTTAGAGTGTGCTGCAGATCCGTAACATCAGCTAAATCATCATTGCCCCCATAAGCTATCCATAGAGGCAATGACTTGGGGATGTGAGCAAGATCGAAAATAGGGGGCTTCAACTGACCGTATAGCTTCAGGTTTTTGAACAATCCATAGTCATACTTGGAAAAAGTACCTTTACGAATCACTACAAGACACAATGGAGATTATTGTAACAAAACTGCCCAAAAGTATAAAGCATACCCTCTGCCTCTCTTTTCCCCAAGAAAATAGAGTTTTTTTTTTTTTTTTGGGGGGGGGGGGGGGGGGGGGGGGGTGAGTTTCTCCTCAAGCTAGGTTATGTTAACAAAAGCATATGATAGATTTGAAAAAAGACATTAGTTCCACTTCCAATAAACAAGTACCGCAAAACAGGTTAAAGAAAATAAAATATTTATTTTATTCTAAAGAACAGCCCATTGAACTCGCCTCTAGGTGGTTATCTAATTTATAACCATCTTGATCTTAGCTGACAACCAATTTCCCCCCTTATGTTCTATCATAATTAGGGGGGGGGGGGGGGGGGGGGGGGGTGTGAAGAGGAAGTTGTTCAGAGGATTTCTATTAATTAATTGTAAGACAATCATTTAACACCAACAGCTTAGTATAAGATTAAAGAAATAAAGAAATGCACAAACTACACCACACTCTGTCAATAAACAACAATAAAATTATCATGGAGGTGGTATTCCATTCAACAATGAATTGGAGTATAATTTATTGTAGTACCCTCCTAAACCCTCCCTCCTCCCACCCCCCCAAAAAAAAGAAAAAGAGCAAGAAATTGCAAAGAAAATACTACAAAGGTCAAAAGGGGTGCAACACTGCAACTCTAGTCATGTGCATTATAAACGCTCTTTTTCCATCTCAAATTCTTCAATCAAATTCATAGATATTACATACGAGAGCACTGAAAACATATAAAAATTTATATAGTAAATATATAATACCTTTGTTTAGTAATTAGTTCACATATTCTAGAGGCTAAATCTACCAAAACACAGCCATTCATAATATATATGGTTTTTCAAGTGCATTGCAGAGACTTCACAGGGTTATTAGCGTATAATTAAACTACAACTTATAGCAGTACAAAGAGGAATGCCATGAGAATATGATAACAAAATCTGAAGCATTCCTAAAATATATCAGCCTCAACACATTTGCAACTATCAAAGCGTAAAACAAGTTTTTAAGAATTACACAAAACATCACACAAACTACTAGAATTTAGTCTAAGAGGATGATAAACTGACTACTACAGAAGGCATCTAAAAGAAAATCTGTAGAACATACTTTGGAAAAGATGACGCAAGTTCTTTGAAGATGATGGGTGCGGTTCATATTCAAGATAGAAATCCACACGCGAGTTATTGAAGCAACAATTCTTCCCTGCAACATTATTGAAACACCTTCAAAAGAAGTTAAATGAAAATACACACATTTATCAAGCATTTATAATATAGCATAAGAGCACCTTCCCCAAATTTGGTTTCATTAAGTTGCTAAATTATTACTTTCAAAGATTGTAAATATGAACCCAAAACCTATATCTATTTCAACCTTGTACTATTAACCATATACACAACTTGATTAAAAAGAATAATAAAAAACAAAAAGTCTGGTCTTCTTTAACGATTGTACAAAACCATGTACCAAGTTATCAACTCATTGCAGTAACTATTTTATCAAAAGAATTTGCACATTCAAGAAAATGAGATCCAGAATCCTAAAAGAATGTGAGCATGCAAAGCCTGGCATGTGGGAGTGAGAAAGTGGGGATGTTATTATGCCTACAAAGGTAGGACCTAAGCATTCAGTTTTGGGGTTGGCCAATTCACTTTACATGAAGTCCTTCAAACAATATCGTAATGAACTCTAACTCAAATGGCACATCCTTACCTTGTAAGAATAAAGTGGAAAGTGAGATCGAGCACTCAAGATTCTCCAGGTGTGTGGGTGGGTGCAATTACCAAAAAAAAAAGGAAATTTCAAGGCCCAATATTATTGGACGGATTTAGCTCAGCCTACACAATTTTATCTTATAAAGTAACTTTGTTAAAGATTAAATTTTAGGCTGATACAGAGTATATTAAGATGTCAAGCGTGCTTGGGAGGACAGGTACTGTAGCATTACATGGAATTACACATGGCAAAGGTTTTGGGGTTTTATGAAACATAACAAAGAATTGAAATCCTTTTACAATTGTATCCACTAAAAATAGTTTATGGGTAAATAATGAGAACCTTGTTAAAAATTTGGAACTCCATAAAATTTCTAAGAACTTATGGATAGATTAAATAAAAAAGAAAAAAAAAAAAAAAGAATTATAAGGCAGTCCCTAAAACAAAACAATAAACCCCACTTATACCCTAATCCATGTAAGTCCCCCCCTCTTACAGGTTTTCTAGAATCAACCGTAAAGTACTGTAATATTATTATTAAAAAAAAAAAAATCATTCCCTTCTCCATAAAGACCCAAAACAGCAAAGCCATACTCAAAACCTGAAGTAAATTGAACCTAAATATCAAAACCAACACTAACATCGATATCAACAAGCCCCATTGCAAAACTTGTCCCAACACTCAATGAATTCATTATAGCAAGAATAGTTTTATCATTCTCTTTATCTCATTCTCTTCTCCATAAAGACCCAAAACAGCAAAGCCCTACTCAAAACCTGAAGTCAATTGAACCTAAATATCAAACCAACACTAAAGTTCAATGTCAACGAGCCCCACTGGAAAACTGGTCCAGACATTAGACTCGATGAATTCATTGTAGCAAGAAGAGTTTTATCGTTCTCTTTATCTCATTCTCTTCTCCATAAAGACACAAAACAGCAAAACCCAACTCAAAACCTGAAGTCATTTGAACCTAAATATCAAACCCAACACTAACTTCAATGTCAACGAGCCCCATTGCAAAACTGGTCCCAACATTAGACTCATTGAATTCATTGTAGCAAGAAGAGTTTTAGCCTAAAGTCATCCCAGATTTTTCAACTCCATCGCTTAGGGAATGGAGCTTGTTCTTAGAGAGAGAGAGAGAGAGAGAGCTGGTACTAGTAAAAAGATAAATTCTAAAAGGATGTTATTTTTGCATAAGTGCAATATTTCATATGTTGAATTTTAACTTGAAACCAGGTGTGAAATAACTAAGTTAATGTACATAAGTTATCCCTATAATTTATCAGAAGAGAAATTGATAATTTTAGGTCTATTGATTGATATTGTAAAGAGAATTGATAACTTGAATTAAATTCTTTATCAGTTAGAATAATATTCATGTAAGGTTATTCCTCTTAAAAATGGCAAAAAGTATAAACATATTTTCTATAAACATATAGAGGTTGATAAAATTATTATTTTTGAATAAATAATGAAAAATAAATTAACTATATAATTTTAAAAAAAAATTATTTAGAGTGTGTATCAAGTGAGCAAAAATCCTAGCTCCACTATATGGCAGAGACATGACTTCTCAAGCATGCATGAATAGAGGATGTTATTTTGAAAGACATGTGGCCTATTTGCATGGATAGTCACAGTTAGTTTTTAGAATTTAAATGTGGAACCGCCATCAACCTCTTGTCTATATAAGAGATGGCAATACACAGAAAAGGAGATCCCTCTCGAACAACTAAAAAAATCATGATGTAGTCTTACCCTAGTGTTATAGTTTCTCCACCAATGAAAGGTTTAATGCTTGCAATGGCTAGGCAATTACCAAAGGAGTAGTTTATAGCAACGGCCAGTAAAGTTCTTTAGGAATAGCTTTCAAAAGTCATGCAAAATTCCCTGAAGTTCCAACGAGGGGAGAACCCAATTCTTCCTTTTTCATTTCCATAATTCCATTTCTTTTCAGTTTCCAAACTTGGGTATATATTTGGTAAATAGGAACTAAGCATATTACATAGCACTTTCGCTTGAACAAGAAATTGGAGAAAGAACGGTTCCAACAAACATGTCATAATGAATGTGTAAATACAGTGCATATATAGAGCCATGTCCAAACACAAATATGCACACATGCAAGGAGAGAGAGAGAGAGAGAGAGAGAGAGAGAGAGAGTAGAAGAACCTGTTATGGAAGATAGCAAGTCATTGCAGTCTACATGGCCATCACAGATGGAATCCATGAGGTTGATCCCCCAATCACTGAAGATCAAGTAGAAGTTCAACACAACACACTTAATACTAAAGCCTAAGTATAAGCAAAAGAAGAATAATAGGAACAAAGCAGTTTATAACCTTCTGAAGTTGAGTTCATGAATGCCCATGGCGAGAATCATCTGTCCATAGCAAATATATCTTAGTCATTTTTAACATCAGAACCATTTCTACCGTATCATCCAATAATGGCAGATAGGGAATACCTGATCAAGATGCATGTTAACCATTCTTAGTACAAACGGAGCACTGACATGTCCCAAGTATGATATTGGACACAAAAGAGCAGCAGCTTCAACCATTTCCACTATATCTGGCTGAGTGAATGCAGCCAAAGACATGATTGTGCCCTGAGCAAAAAGAAATTAAGTATATAAAAACGCAAGTAGCCAAAAGGCAAGAGGAGTACATAGTAAAAGAAGAGGTGTAGGACCTGTGAATGTCCAACAACAAATATTTTGGTATTTGTTATTGAATTTATGTAGCATATCATATCTGCAAGATCATGAAGAGCCAATTCCTGCCAACTCCAATCCCAAAAATCCTGCAAGAAAAACTTAAGTTTAGCCTAGTCACATTACAGATAAGCAAAGCATGTTTTAGACGCCAAAAAAAGAAAAAAAGAAAAAAAAAAAAAGAGTTTTGAAGAGAATTTCTATGAAGTTTTCTTAAATCCTTTTTGTCAAGGTTCTAATTTGTTCGTGTTCATTTACATATCAAGGTAAGTTTATCTGGGGATTGACTGGTATCCTGAGACTGTATTTATGTTGCATGTCAGTCTCACAAGGAATGGTTATACTCAGGCTCTATATGTATTCCTTTCCTAATCCCCTTCATTGTCTCCCCCACCCCTATGAGATTTTCAATACTCAACCCTCACATAGTGATGCAAGAAGAATGGCGCACCTACTGTTTTAGTTTCTCACTAGATTTTTTATACTATTTACAAAAAGTTATGATAAATTTGTTCATTCACTAAATGCAAGGAATTAATCAGAGAAGATAATGACTTTTCACATGCAATTTTCAGGCACTCCACTATGACTACAACCAACCAAAATTAAATGGAAAAAGAACTTAATAATAGGAAGGATGACAAATCGTATAAGCTGCATAAACCTTATCTTTCTCTGATAAAGATACATGTCCATGACTCCAACGTGTTCCACGCACATTTCCTACCCAAACATCGAAACCATGATCTGCAAGGATGAAGCCCAATGATTGTTCTGGCGAATCCAGAAACCACGCATCACCTGCCTGTTTGTATTTAAAATCTAGGAAACAATGAGATCAAGTAAAGCCAGTAAACTAGTTTCTTCTTAACGATAACTACGTAATCCCATCGTTGAAAACTTATTCGAAGGATGCTTTTAAAGAAACTTCGAGGCAGCACTCTCTTGCATACCTTTATGTAACTGTTGTAATCACCAATTGTAGGAAAATTAAAAATCTTTCATTCTTTTCCAAATATATACAGTTGAATTTTATTGAGAAGCATATATTAAGTCATTGGGAGTGTGAGTGAAATATTTATTGTAAACTGAATCGAGCACCCACTTGTTATATTTGCATAAAAATGTAAACTATACTCATCCCTATTTTTGGCAATTTTTTTGCCAAATATTTAGTTTTTACAAAAAAATAATACTAAAAAGCTTCTACCCGTAGTTATTTTGTTAAGTAATCCCTTTTGGAAATTGGTTTGCTAAACTCGAGTTCCAAGTGAAAATTGAGTTTAGCAAACTCGAGTTCCAAGCAGATAGCCGCGTCTGATTGAAAATACCACATCAGACAATCCACGTGAGAAGCTAACCTTTTGGAACTCAAGTTAGCTAAACTTGATTTTCACTTGAAACTCGAGTTTAGCAAACTAGAGTTCCAAAAGGTGCTACGTAACTAAATAAGTTTGGGCGGAGGCTTTTCAGCAAAGCCCCTATTCTTAAACATATAATTTTCTTTTTCTTTTGTTTCTGCGCATAAATGTATGCTAAGAGAGAGAGAGAGAGAGAGAGAGAGAGAGAGAGTTTACCATGAAGAGTCCATGCTGAAGCAGAACCGGAGGACCCCGTTGTTCGCTTATATTCCCAGTACGAGAAGACACGCGATGAAGGGCCAATAAGTAACCATCCTTTGTTTGAACCTATAATTGAAATGACTAAATGTAAGAAGACACTTTTGTAAGGAAAATCTTCAAAGCACACATGGTCACAGGTTGCTAAAATTGGAAAAAAAAAGTTTCTGAAAATAGAAACTAATTAAGGAGAGAGAGAGGGAGAGAGAGACCGTGTGTTCGGAGCAAGGATAACCGGCGAGGAGAATGAGACGGTTACACAAAGTGTCGTTTGGCAATCGAGGGCGGAGACTGGGAATTCCGGTAGGTGCGGCGGCGAATTGGGACGAGAAGAGGCAGAGGAGGAAGCTTCGCACAACCACCACCACTGCCGCCACTGACTTCGCCATTGTCAAAATTTTGGATAAGGAAAGGGAGTGCCCAAAAAACAAATACCCAATACAATACGGTTTCGGACACAGAATTTTGCCTAAAGCGATTACCGCTCGAGTGTAGCACACATTACTCTACATGAAAAGCACCGTTTTTATTTTTTTTATTTTTTTTATTTTTTATTTTTATAGTTGAAAGTGAAATAAGGAAGATGGAAAATAAACGAGAGAAAGAAATAGGTTTGTAAGGAGAGAAAAGATGGAAAATTTTTTTGGTGGAGTCTAAAGGCATTTTCTTCCCTAATCCACCAAAAACTGATCTCTCCAAATCAGATTCAGTTCCTACGTAATGACTAAATTGCCCCCAAATTTTGATATTCCGCATCCATCTCACCTACCCCACCCGCCTCACGACGACACCACATGATCCATATTCTTGTCTTCCTTGCCTTTGTTAAAATTTAAGTATATAAAATTGAGTGCTCTAAATTTCTTTGAGAACTTTTAGAAATAATTATAATTCACACACGTTTATCAATGGAAATAAATTCAACATGATTTAGTTCATTAAAAAAAAAATTCAACATGACTTGGGCCGAAGTTATGAGCACCCAAAGTAGTTTTAGTTTCTTTTTTTTTTTTTTTTTTTTTTTTTTTTTTTTTTTTTTTTTTTTTTTTTTTTTTTTTTACAAAATCTAGTCTGCTTCGAGATGAAAAATTAAAATTATTTTACTATTCAGCTTATTTGTGTTACTATTTATGAGCTCTATTGTACTTTTTAGTACTATTTATAGGTTCTACTGTACTATTTTAACTAATTTTTATATTTATTTACAGTACTTTTAACAATAAGTTTTTAATTTCATCAAAATAAATGATATCTAAACACGCCCGTAGAATCCGATCCGATTCCTGCAACTTCTGTTATGTGAACAAGAAAAACCGCACAAACTTTTATATAGTACACAGGCCACATGTAACCTTAATCAAATGCCACCTACTTTGTATCAAATTGTGGGGGTAAAAGCCCTGAATTGTATTTTGGGCCTTGGATTTTATCTGAGGATATGTGCGTCCGAGGAGGGGTGAATGATTTAAGGAAGCCAAAATTCTCGAATTATAAAAGATGGAGTGGAGGACAATGGTCCAAAGAGAGGATCATTCTCGGATAGGATCAAATACTGATCGGCTTTGCACTTCAGCAGTCTATGTGACATTCTAGGAGATTTCCACGACAAGGATGACCCTTGTGCACGTACAGAAGATATAAGGATCCAGAAATATCTAAGGAAAAAGTTGCTACCACCGCATTTAATGTCCTACACCTACTCTCCTGGCCGCATTTATATGGAGAAGACCCCTAAACAGTGTTATATTGGCAACTACAATTGACAGAAGATCAAAGAAGGTGTTTGATAGGACGTATACTCAAGTAAAGGTTCAGATGATCAACATGTGTAGGATCAAGATGGTTAGGAGGGACCTATATAATGTAAAAGATCTCCCATGAGAGGGAGAATCAGAAAAAATAGAAAGGAATAACTATAGCACTCATATTGTATAAACACTGAATTCTACTGACTAATATTAGAACTAACCTCCTTGACATCGATTTTGGTTAATTCTGCATGTCTTATTTGATTGCTCTTCTTTCAACCTCATACTAGCCGTTGTTAAATTCATAAAAGGTCTAGTTCTTTCGACCACTCTCTAAAAATTTATTGTTTGGGCTCATTGGGCCGACTTCCCATACCTTTTGGACTTAGGCTGTAAATCGTGACCCTACAATTGACGCCGTCTGTAGGGAGAACTTGTGTCTGAGTGAAAATAACGGTCAGCTATGGCGGAACCAAGTCCACACCAAGCAGAATCAATGGGATCTCAGCATGGTGACCCCTTTGTTATCCTTGAGCAGCGAGGTGATCATTAAGGAAGTGTACACATCACACATACTGACAGGAGCCAACCTCGGGGTGGGAGTCATATTTCCCATATGAAGAGTAACAAAGGCATGCAACAGGAGATCGACCAACTGAAAAGGGATTTGCGCCATGCAAGAAGGGGAAAGGCTTCCCCTAACTATGATATCTCCTCTAAAGGTGAAGGGGATTTGAGTTACAGGCAAAGATCACGAAACCCCGCCCAGTGAACTTTTCTCCAATGAAAAGGAGCACCACTGTGAACGACGTCATGGAAGCTCACCATGTAGAGGCGTGGGTAACGATGCTATGAGTAGGGCCCTGAACTAGATTTCTAGGTCGCCTTTCACTCGCTGGATAGAAAGAGGGAGACTTCCTTAGCAATTCCCACAGCCTACTTTCACTATGTACAATGGTAGGACAAGCCCTATGGAGCATGTTAGCCACTTCAATCAGAAGATGGCCATACACTCTAAAAATGAGCCCTTAATGTGTAAGGTTCTCTCATCCGGTCTAGGGCCTGTGGCGATGATGTGGTTTGATAGCCTAAGGGCAGATTCCATTAACTCTTTCAAAGAGCTCACTCAAGCATTTGGATCTCGCTTTGTCACATGCAGGAGAGTCCCACGTCCTTTAGTTTCGTTGTTATCCTTGTCCATGGGAGGGGAAGAGACCCTGAAAACATACTCAGATCGGTATTGGAAAATGTTCAATGAGATTGAAGGTGATTTTGATGACGTGGCCATCAGTACCTTCAAACTCGGCCTCCCAACCGAGCATGACTTAAAGAAGTCCTTGACCAGTAAGTTTGTTACAACCGTGCGTCAGCTCATGGATTGGATTGATAAGTATAAAAGGGTCGAGGAAGACCAACAACAGGGAAAGGGAAAAGAGAAGGTTATCCCTCAAGAGAGGAGGGATTTCAGATCAGATAGATACAACAACCGGCCGCAGAGAGATTTTTCAGGACAGTTAGGCTCTGCCGTTACTCAAGCAATCAGCGCAGTCTTCCTAGAACTGGTGCAACAGGTTTTGGAGAAGATTAAACATGAACCATACTTCAAATGGCCAAACAAAATGGCGGGAAATCCTGAAAGGCGCAATCAAAATCTCCATTACCATTATCACCAAGAGCACGGACATACCACGGAAGATTGCAGAAATCTGTGGGACCATTTACACTAGCTTGTCCGAGAGGGAAAGCTGTAGCATCTCTTGCATTATTCCAGAAGCCAGAATGGTCAATCTACCTCAGAACCTAAGAGAGATAACTCCAACAGGCCTCCTTTGGGGACAATCAATGCCATTGTCATTGCTCTAGGAAGAACTGGCTCCCATCCTTCCAGAGTTATGTCAGTTGCTCGACTACATGCTGAGGGCTCTAGTTCCGAACCCAAGAGGGCCAGAACAAAATTTCAGCCGATCCTAGGTTTCTCGGATCATGATAAAGTTGGAACCATATAGCTCCACGATGATACTTTAGTGGTCACCCTAAGGATTGGAGGTTACAATGTGAAGGGGGTAATGGTGGATCAAAGCAGTGGTACCGAAATCATGTACCCCGATTTGTACAAGGGGCTAAACTTAAGACCCGAGAATCTAAAAGCCTATACTTCCCCATTGGTGAGCTTTGATGACAAGGTTGTCATTCCGAGAGGTCAAATCAGATTACCCATGCAGACAGGCTCAGAAATAGTGGAGGTGGACTTCATAGTGGTGATTGCTACTTATTCCCCATATACAGCCATAATGGGCAGGCCTTGATTGCACACCCTAGGGGCTGTCTCTTCTACTCTACACTAGAAGGTAAAATTTCCATCTGGGGATAGGATCGAAGAGATTGTTGGAAGTCAGTCAATGGCTAGGCAATGCTTGGTAGCGACTATTCGAAATCAATCCGAGGCTGAGTCCTCGACCCACTTTGAAGAAAGTTCGTAGCAGTTAAGGATTCCGGCATCACCTGTTGATAGGTCAACCGAGTAAGTAAAATGCGAGAATTTAATAGAAGTGGCTATTGACAATGACCCTGAGAAATTCTTTCAAATTGGGTCTCAATTGCCCATTAAAGAGAAGGAAGAGCTGTTATAGTTTTTGAAGAAGAACATAGATGTGTTTGCATGGAATGCGTATGAAGCTCTAAGAGTGGATCCAAACTTCATCTGTCACCATCTGAACGTCAACCCATCTGTTACTCCTAAGAAGCAACCATCGCAACGCCCATCCAAAGAGCACATAGATGCAATACAAGACGAAGTAACAAAGCTTAAGCGTGCTGGGGCTATCAAGGAGATTTTCTATCCTGAATGGCTGGCCAATATCGTGATGGTAAAGAAAAAGATTGGAAAATGGCGAATGTGTGTGGACTTTACTGACTTGAATAAAGCGTATCCAAAAAATCCTTTCCCCATACCTCAGATAGATCAATTGGTAGACGCCACTGTAGGCCACCCTCCAATGAGCTTCTTGGATGCCTTCCAAAGCTATCATCAGATACCGCTAGCTCTAGATGATCAAGAAAAAACAACTTTTGTTATCCCTATTGGGAATTATCACTACAAAGTAATGCATTTTGGTCTAAAAAATGCAGGCTCTACGTACCAAAGGATGATGACCAAGATGTTTGAACCACAGTTGGGAAGAAGTATTGAAGTCTATATAGATGACATGGTAGTGAAGAGCAAAGTGGAGTCCGAGCACGTAAGAGATCTCGGGGATATCTTTGAAATCCTGAGAAAGCACAAGTTACGCCTTAATGCATCCAAATGCTCGTTTAGTGTTGGATTGGGCAAGTTTCTAGGGTACATGGTGACTCACCGTGGAATTAAGGTTAACCCTGATCAAATCAAGGCAATTAACAACTTGCAGCCTCCTTGGAATCCCAAAGAGGTCCAGAAACTTATCGGAATGACCGCTGCCCTTAACAAGTTTATCTCTCGGTCATCTGATAGGTGTAGACCTTTCTTCCTCCTAATAAATAAATGGAAGGGATTTGAGTGGACTGAGGAGTGCGCTTTGAATTTTCAGCAACTCAAAGAATATTTATCTCAGCCGCTTATTATGTCCAGCCCAAAGGTAGATGAGGTCCTGTTCGCTTATATTGCTGTAGCTCTTCATGTAGTTAGTCTCGTACTAATCAGAGTTGACAATGGCATACAACGGCCAGTTTATTATGTAAATAAATCGTTACAAGAAGCCGAGGTTTGTTATCTACCACTGGAAAAAGCCATCTTAGCAGTGGTGCATGCCACGCGAAAACTCCCCTATTATTTCTAGGCACACACGGTTATTGTCCTTACCCAGCTTCTGCTTAGGTCTATGCTGAGGAGCGCAGATTACACGGGAAGGGTTACTAAGTGGGGTACCATCCTAGGGGCTTTTGACGTTAAGTACATACCTCATACTTCTATCAAAGGCCAAGTTTTCGCGGATCTGTTAGCTGAATTCACTGAACCTTCATTAGAAGAGATAACAGGAACATAGCACATGGATGAAAAATCGATTGGTACTATTTCGATACAAGTATCCTTGTGTTGAAAGGTGTATGTTGACGGAGCAGCAAACCAAAAGGGGTCTGGAGTGGGGTTAGTTCTAATTTCACCGGAGAAGCTCATCATTGAAAAGTCATTATTAAGGTTGGACTTCTCGGCCACTAATAACGAGACCGAGTACGAAGCTTTGTTAGAAGGAATGTCTATGGTTTATAAAATGGGAGGAAAGGTAATAACGATGTTCTCCAATTCAAGATTGGTCGTTGGGCAGGTAAATGGTGAGCTAGAGGCAAGAGATGAAAGAATGCAAGAATATCTGTGTCAAGCTAGGCATCTACTGTCAAGATTTGAATCATTCAGTTTGCTACATGTTCCTAGGAGTGGGAACACACACTCCGATTCCTTAGCCACTCTTGCAACCTCCTCGGCTCAAGGCTTATCTCTGGTCATCCTTGTAGAAGACTTGTGCAAACCTAGAGAAAAGGAAAAGGAGGTGATCCAGGTGCATCAAGTCAGAGTAAGCCCTAACTGGATGGATCCCATAGTACTATTCTTGAAAGAGAATATCCTACCAGAAAATAAGTATGAAGTTGACAAGATACGCAGAAAAGCTCCTCATTTCTGGTTATCCGAGAACCAAAAATTGTATAAGCGATCCTTCTCTAGGCCTTACTTACTTTACATCCATCTTGAGGTGTCAGAGTTGCTCCTTGAAGAGTTACATGAAGAGATTTATGGAAGCCATACAGGAGGTGGGTCCTTATCTCATAGAGCCCTCACTCAGGGTTATTGGTGGCCTAGAATGCAAAAAGAAGCACTGGAATATGTGAAGAAGTGTGATCAATGCCAGAAATTCACGCCAAACATACATCAACCTGGAGGAACTCTTAATCCCTGTCTAGTCCTTGGCTGTTTGCACAGTGGGGTTTGGACATTATTGGTCCTTTTCCTAAGGCAACAGGGAACAAAAGATATTTGTTGGTCGGTACAAACTATTTCACCAAATGGGTGGAAGCCGAGCCATTGGTGAACATCATAGAAGTGGATGCCAAGAAGTTTATTTGGAAAAACATTGTCACTCGGTTCGGAGTTCCTCATACTCTTATCTCCGACAACGGTCTTCAGTTTGACAGCAAATTTTTTAGAAAATATTGTTGTGACCTTGGGATTACAAACCGATACTCTACCCTAGCTTACCCTCAAGGAAATGGGTAAGTCGAGGCCGTAAATAAAACCATAGTGAGTGGGCTCAGGAAGAGGTTGGATGATGCCAAAGGGAAATGGGTGGAAGAATTGCCGCATGTCCTTTGGACATATCGGACCACACCTCGGAGGTCCACAGGAAAAACTCCATTTTCAATGACATATGGAGCAGAGGCTGTCGTTCCTTTAGAAACTGGTTTCCCAACGTTGCAGACAAATTCATTCAATTCGAGCAATAACAACGAATTACTAGAGAAAAGCCTTGACTTAATCGAGGAAAGAAGAGAAAGTGCAATGGTGCATTTGGCCTACTACCAACGCAAACTCAAGCAGGGTTACGATACTAACGTGAGGTTGAGACCACTAGCGATTGGTGACCTGGTGCTGAGGAGGGTTCTAGGTACTGCAAAAAACTTAGCATGGGGAAAACTATGACCCAATTGGGAAAGACCATATCATATCACCTCAATTGCTGGTATAGGAGCGTACTTTTTAGAAGATTTAGATGAACATGTAATACTGCGCACTTGGAATGTAAATAACATGAAAAGATATTATTATTAATGCAAATTTCCTTTTACTAATACGTTCTTTAATTACTCGAAAGCATTTTACCTATCAATTGTCATTTTTTATAAGTGTTAAACAGAACCTTAGTCATGCCTGTAGTCCTCGGACCAGATACTTTGGGAAAATTAACACTTAATGTCATTTTTTATAAGTGTTAAACAGAACCTTAGTCATGCTTTTAGTCCTCGAACCAGATGCTTTGGAGAAATTAACATTCATTGTCATTTTTTATAAGTGTTAAATAAAACCTTAGTCATGCCTATAGTCCTCGGACCAGATACTTTGGGGAAATTAACCTTCATGATACTCATTTATTTTTCATTAAGGATTCGGATAGTTCTACAATAGTTGCCAACTCTTCATGTTAATGGTTCGGAGTAAATAAGATGTCTTGAATACTTAGCCAGGCATGAATTGGTTACTAAATAATTATTAGATTTAGCTATCGTTGCAGAAATAGTAATTTGTAAAATTAATATGGAGTAAGAAACCTTCATCATTGACACTTAGTCAAATTATTGACGTTTGCAAAATGTTTCCGTTAATTTTTATAATAACTAGATTAGCAGTAAGGACAAACGAAGTAAGAATAAGAGAAATAAAGGGAGAGATCCATTCATTAATTAAAAAGAAAAGTTACAATGTGTTCAAGTGACTAAACGTCATTACAAAAAAAAAAACTTCACTAACTCTACTATCTAACGCTACGAGACAATTTCATATCTCAAGCCTTGGCCTTGGGGGCAAGGGGATCCTCCTTCTGACTAGGGAGAGAAGTCTCAACATCCTTGGCCTTAGGATTAAATTCTTTGAGTTTGGCCTCTGCTTCTTTGGTTTTGGCCTCAGCATTCTTAGCTTCAGCCGAGGGCTCTTTCTCTTCGCTCTTGTCCTTTTCTTTACCATCCTTGCTGACTCCTTTTAGGACCTCAGGAAAAGGGAGAGCAGTTTAGGGAGCCAAAGGTTGGTCAGAAGTTCCAAGAGTAATGGCAGAGGATAAAGGAAGGGCATCTGGAGCTGCGCAGATGTTAGGATGATAGTATATGCTCCCTTTCGCCCTCCACAATGAGTTTGCAGGGACACCTGTAATGTCAAGGGCCCTGTCCCATGACATATCACAATACTCCCTGCAAACTTTAAAGAGCTCCTTAACAAGCCTAACTTGGGTCTCCTCTACTCCAAGTAGGTAAGACGCTTTCTTTTCGGTATCAAAGGCTTCATTGGCTAGCTGAATTGTGTCTTTAGCTTTTTGCACTTCAGCTTTCAGCTCCAGCACAAGTTGATTTATAGTGGCTAGCTCTATCTCTGTCTGATAAAGCTTCTTGTGCTGGTCTTCAGCTTGGGTCTCAACACTTTTTAACCCAGCTACAGCAGACTTTCTTTCCCTCTCCTCAATAGTGAGCTTATTTGCCAGTTTTTGGTTCTCCTCCTTTGAAACCCCCAAGGCTTTCTCAACTTCGAAACGAAGTTGAACTTCGGCCTTTACATCGTTGCAGGCTTTGTTGACCCATTCCTCTGCCATAAAGACCTCATAGGTGACCTGCATGAATATAGCGGGGCAGTCTGTATGAGCATGAAAAGACGAAAAAAGGAATTCGTATGACTTAAATAAATAAAGTTAGGATGGGAACTTACCATTGCGAGATCCCTCTTTAGGGATAGGAAGAGCTCTTGTTGCTGTAGCTTCCTTACATCATCCATATCCTTGGGCAGAAGGATTGGCTACTCCAAGGCCTCGCCCAAGCGTGCACCGTGACCCCTTTGGAACTCCCTAATTGAAGCGTTCCAGGGAATGGATACCCCATCCACCTCCAACCAAGGGGACCAATTTCACTAGGCCATGCGTACATCGGCCCTGTTCTGCTCATCTCGGCTATCAACGGATGAGGATTTTTGGCCTTGCTGGTCTTTGACCTTCTATTGCTTGTTTCCCTTAGTAGGGATCAGCTCACCCTCTTCCAAAATCTCAATTGGCATTTTCTTTTTCCAGTCAGGGTTTGGCTTTAATCCGAGATTAGTAGGAAGCTAGGGAGGAGGAGGAGGAGGAGGAGGAGGAAGGTTAGTTGAGGACTGAGTCTTATTGGTTTCTTGTGATACAAGCACCTGGTTTCTCCCCTTTAGAAAGGCCCTCAAACTTTTACTCCCTGCATTCAAGGCCATTTCTTCTTGTTCTTCTTCTGAAATATCGTCTGGAAGGGTAACGACAATAGCTAGAGGGCGAGCAATTGAATGCCTATCAAGTTCCTCCTCGGCGTCAGAGGTTGAAACTACTTGTACCCCTTCGGGCTCTTCCTTTCCAAAACGAAAGTTGTCAATCTCTTTGTCAAGCGAAGAGTTTGAGGAGGCAACCCTTCTCCGATTGCTGCAGCTTCAAGAGGAATTTGTTGAATGGGTGGGACGACCAGAGGATCCCCTTGTAGGTATGGGTGTGCTACTGGTGGAAGATCGTCTGGGGATAAAAAATCAGGCTGAGACACGTCTATCCGAGCTAAACGATAGTCACTTGCTCTTATGGCGTTACCAACCTTTTGGAAGACCTTTGAAATTGGCTGAAAGTTCAGGATCAAATGAACTGCCCGAAGCTGTCCGACTCTGCTTACGAAGATCTCGGATCGTAGCAAGTAATTGAGAGCTGTGATGTTGGTTAAGCTGATCCAAGGTTGCACGTGCCTTCTATCTGTTAACACCAAGAAAAATGAAGCACTGTCAGAAAATTGAAATCCATAGCCAAAATAAAAATAGAATAAAAGAAGCAAAATGAGGCCGAGGCTAAAAAATTTCTAAGTCTATTGTTAGGAGACCTAAATCTAGGATGTCCCACCTGGCTCTCCCTCTTGGGTTAGGCAATGAAGACCATCATGCCACGCCCTCGAAACGATCAGATAGTCATCTTTCATCCCCTTATTGGATTTGGGTAGACATGAAATGAGTCTGACAACATCGAATTGGGATTTGAGGTAAAATCCCACCCTTTTTTATTTTTTGTGGAATTCATATAGGTGGATCATGTCGTGCCAGGTGAGCCTCAAGCCCAGATGCTCGTTCAAAGCATCAATGCACCCTAAGATCCTAAAGAGATAGATCTTATGTACGCACTGGTGAGGGCATATCCTATGGTTATGGAGATAGTCCCTAGTAATTCTACCCATAAGGAAAGTCATTCCCCATTCTATGAAGGCTATTACAGGGATTATGACTTCTCCCACCTCTCGGTTGGATGCTATTTCTTTTGTGGAGCAGTACCGTAGGGCAACTTCCTGCGGTATATGGTATTTTTCCTTAAAGATCTCTATTTTGGCGGAGGTATCTACTAAATGCTTAAATCTACCCATTTTAGACAAACTATAAAGGAAAATATCAACTGCGACAACTGGGAAATAACAATTTGGGGGGCTGAGAAGACTGGCCGAGGAGAAGAAAAGGTTCAAGGAAATTAGAACTTACACGAACTAAGGTATATCACGAACCTTGAAGTTTTTAGAGAAACTTGCAATAATTTCTGGGAAAACGACTATGGAAGGTTTAGTGATTTTAATGGGCTTTATGTGTTGAAACGCTAGAGATCGTTGGAAAGTTTGAGAGTTCGTAAAGAAAATGAGAAGGGATTTCTTTCAGAGCTTTATATAGAGGGCAAAAGGTGAGTGGAGATTATCCCGCCCAAATCTTAAGGAAAAACATCAGCCGTTAGATTAAAACCTCATCGTCAGATGCGAGGGACATAATGCCGCCTGGAGCTGTTAATGAAGCCTCACGAATTTCGAAACGTCAGTGGCAATTATGAAATGCATAAGTAATACCCCCACATGTGTAAGTTCAACGGTTTTTAATATTCTTATTGTTATTATTATTATTATTTGAATTTGAAATAATTCAAAATCCCATCTTTTCTCCTCAGATACGAGGGGAAAAAACTGGAATTTTGAGGGGCTATTGTGGGGTAAAAGCCCAGAATTGTATTTTGGATCTTGGGTTTTATCTAAGAATATGTGCGTCCGAGGAGGGGTGAATGATTTAAGGAAGCCCAAATTCTCGAATTATAAAAGATGGAGTGAAGGACAATGGTCCGAGGAGAGGATCATTCCCGGATAGAATCAAATACTGATTGGCTCTGCACTTCAGCAGTCTATGTGACCTTCCAGGAGATTTTCACGATAAGGATGACCCTTGTGCATGTACAGAAGAGATAAGAATCCAGAAATATCTAAGGAAAAAGTTGCTACCACTGCATTTAATGTCTTGTACCTACTCTCCTGGCCGCATTTATGTGGAGAAGACCCCTGAATAGTGTTACATTGACAACTACAACTGACAGAAGATCAAAGAAGGTGTTTGATGGAACGTATACTCAAGTGAAGGTTCAGATGATCAACATGTGTAGGATCAAAATGGTTAGGAGGGAGCTATATAATGTAAAAGATCTCTCATTAGATGGGGAATTGGAAAAAATAGAAAGGAATAACTGTAGCACTCATATTGTATAAACACTAAATTCTACTGACTAATATCAGAACTAACCTCCTTGGACATCGATTTTGATTAATTCTGCATGTCTTATTTGATTGTTCTTCTTTCAACCTCATACTAGCCGTTGTTAAATTCATAAAAGACCTAGTTCCTTCGCTCACTCTCTAAAAATTTATTGTTTAGGCTCATTGGACCGACTTTCCATATCTTTCGGGTTTAAGTTGTAAATGGTGACCCTACACAAATGATACCAAATTATATCATTCATATCAAAATTCTTCTTATTTATTTATTTATTTATAAAATTCAATAAATAAAATTAACGGTTGCAAAAATAATATGATTTTCACTTTTCATTTATTAGTGGGATACTTATCCAAACATAATCTTTTATCTGTTGAACTTTAATACTGCTAACATGCTGTCATTCGATAAATAACAGACAAGTCCTAAAACCGACCAGATTCATTGTACCCAACTGTGTTTTTATTATCTTTTTTTTTCCCAAAAGTCCTCTCTTACTCTATTCCCATTCCTCATCCATCATTTCAACGAATAATCGCAAGACTCACGCCTCTTCTTTTCGACCATTCTTCCCCTCCTCAAAAAGGAAAAACCTCGAATAACGCCAAACACTCTCACTGCTCTTTTTTAGACTAAAAATAAAGCCACTACTTTGTTCACCACTGCTCACAAATCACAATGGCTTTCACAGAGTTCAGGCCTCTGGACGAGAAGTCTCTGATCGAGTACATAAAATCCGTGCCCGCTCTGCACTCTAAGCTCGGGAACAACCTCGACGACATCAAGGTTAAGGAGGTCGGAGATGGCAACCTTAATTTCGTCTACATCATCGTTGGCCCTGATGGTTCTTTCGTCATCAAGCAGGTCTTTTTTGTGTGTGTACATTTTGTTTTTCATGCTGTGTGTGTTTATAGATTTTCTGGGCATTTTGCATTTTATTGGTTGGGTTAGAGAGCATGAATTAAAGAAAGAAAAAAACTTCGGAAATGGGTTTGTTAGAATGTACAGTTTTGTGAAGAAGAACCAAAAGAAGCTTTGAACAAAGTGGTTATTATGTGAAAGTAATTTACTTTTGCGAAATGTATTGGATTCCAAAAGAAAAAAAGATGTTTTGTACTGTTGTAATATCTCCAATCTCAGTTGTCACTTAATAATCATCAAAAGGTGTATCAAGCTTGGTTACTTGAAAATCTAGCTAAATTCATGGTGTTTAGTCTGTTAGAATAATGGTTAAATGATTAAATTCTGCATTTCCTAATAGCTTGAGCTTTTTCGGACAATCGGTATGTATTTCAGCGCTTGGGGTTAGCGATAATTTATCATATACTTGGAGATGGTCTTTGGTTGTTGTGTCCTCTGTTGTAATTTTTTGTGCTGTATGATTCTGCAGGCTCTTCCGTACATACGTTGTATAGGGGAATCATGGCCGATGACTAAGGAAAGGGCATATTTTGAGGCGGTGGCACTGAGAGAGCAAGCTCGCTTGAGTCCTGAGCATGTCCCTGAGGTTTATCATTTTGATCGTACTATGTCTTTGATTGGCATGCGTTACTTAGAGCCTCCGCATATAATTCTGAGGAAAGGGTTGATTGCCGGAATTGAATACCCCTTGCTGGCAGAACACATTTCAGAATTCATGGCAAGGACACTTTATTTCACATCCCTCCTTCATCGTTCCACCATGGAGCACAAACGTGCTGGTGTGTGATATTTCCTATTGAAGTGTGAGCCTTTTATATTGAAATTTTGTATTATTATTGGTTTCAGCGTGTTTTATATAATCTTCTACATAATGAGTCTGTTTTCACAATATATGTGTGTATATATATATATATATATAATTTAATGTTACAACACGAGTTGCAACACAGTGTTGCAACTTAGGTGTTGTAACATTAAATCAGCTATGGCTAAGCGCCTAAGCCTGAACATTAGTCTGGAAAATTGACCACAACTTGTTTTGATTTGTTTATTTATGATTTACCTATTTTCCCTTGCTATGAATTTATTTTCCACAATTTTTTATGTTTGGTGTTTGATGAGTTTATTCAGAGCATGATTGTCATATATGGTCATTAATCATTATTGTAGTCTAACTCATGCTTGTTCTATGCAGTTGCCGAATTTTGTGGGAATGTGGAATTATGCAGGCTCACTGAGCAGGTTGTTTTTTCTGACCCTTACAAAGTTTCTGAGTATAACCATTGGACTTCCCCTTTTCTTGATCTTGAAGCTGAGGCTATTCGAAAGGACAATATTTTGAAGCTTGAGGTTGCGGAATTGAAATCTATGTATAGCACCTTCATTGTGGTTATTTGCTTTTTATAACATGTGGCAGCAGTTCTATTGTTTGTAGTGTTTTATGATATTAAAGAGTTGCCTTCCCTTTAGGTTCTGTGAGAGAGCCCAGGCTCTTATACATGGAGATCTCCACACTGGTTCTGTAATGGTTACTCGTGAGTCAACTCAAGTTATAGATCCAGAATTTGCATTTTATGGGCCTATGGGTTTTGACATTGGAGCATTTCTTGGAAACTTGATTTTGGCTTTCTTTGCACAAGATGGACATGCTGATCAAGTGAATGACAGAAAAGTATGTCCTGTTTTATAGTAACTGCCACTTTGTCTTTATTTTTTCTTTTGAAAAGTAATTTTATTGAAAAAATGCGTGAGCCTCTCTGTCTTTAATTTAATGTTTGTTATTTCTACAAACCATTTATTTTCCTGTAAAATAAACAGTGCAGAAGCTAATGCCAGTATTTATCAGAAAAAGAAGAAAAATCTAATGCCAGTAAATAGTAAACACGTTACATTCAGATTTTCCACCTGAATTTTCTTTTCTTGCTTGGACTTTGAAACTATGTTGAAATTTCGCTAATTTATCTCAAAATATAGGAAAAGAGAGAAGGATATATGGGAATATGGAAAAAGATTCCCCTTAATAGGGTTGAGCCCTTTCCTTTACAACACCACCACCCAAAAGAACAAAAAAGTTTTAGTGCCAAAAAGCCCTTTCCTTTACTGGGCATTATTTTTTTTTTTTCACCCTAATTATCCATAAGCCATTTTACTCCGAAATGGCAGTGTAATGAAGAGTAAAATTTGAAAATGAATTTACACTCAAGCAAGAAAACAAACAGAAGAAAATGTTATTATATGAGAAAACATTGTCCATTGACGATTTTATGTCGAAAGAAATAAAGTCTAGAAGTAGTATGTTAGAGTTTATATGGCCTGGTTTTTTCATCATCGCAGTGTTTGTATTTGGATATGTTTTGGAGCCATTCATGGTTGAATACAGTATTTTTATGCTCTTTCTTGTTTCTTTTAAATAATGTTATTTACATGCTATGTATGTGGGTGTATGCTTTTTGTTGTGTTATGTTCTCAGTTTTAATTGTAGTATGTAATTTTAATTTTTTTCCCTGGATGCGCATGTGCTTTTTAGTGCATGTTACTTCTCCTGCTGGATTACTATCTGAAATTTTGTCTATCCACAGTAATATTCATTATGTCTATGCTTTGAAGACCTTACTGCTTCTCTAAATAATTTTATCCTGTATAGCTTAGGAACTGTTGCAGTTCCATCATTGAATATGCTGCCATTAATTTCTGTTAATTTTGGAGAAAATTGTGTTAGGGTCTTTCATTAACCCTAGCACTGGTTTTATTAAACTTGCTTAGATATTAATATGCAAATTACGGGTATTCCCTCTTAAGTGGCAAGAAAAAGAAAAGAAAGAAAGAGTGTGCTTTAACTATGTGTGCCAAATTTCTACGACTAGAGTTATGCCAGCATGAAATAATCATGTGAAGTTCATTGATGGATTTGTAAGAAATATGAAAGGTGTTTAATCCAATTATAGTGAAGATAAAGTACTTAAGCTCAAAGTTACTATGGTTTATAGTCAAATATTGTATACAGAACTTTTGATCATGAGTTCATTATGAAGTGCTGGACGGTTGGAAAGAGATGAAGCCTGATTTGTATAATGCTTCTACTCTATTGATATAACATCTTTTTCTTTTGGTGAAGTTCTTTGCTGTTGGTTGTTTTTAAGGAAACTATCTATTACAGTTTCCTTATGTAAAAAGGATTACTTGTAGCCCTGCTTGTAGGTGTTTACTTATTAGTTCTGTAAAACTCTCTATCATTCTTAAGGGTCATATCTGATATTTAAAATAATTGTGCAGACATATAAGGAGTGGATTTTGAGGACAATTGAAGAGACTTGGAATCTTTTCTGCAAAAAATTCATTGCACTTTGGGATGAGCACAAGGATGGTTCTGGTGAGGCATATCTTCCTGCAATATATAACAATCCTGAGCTTCAGCAGCTTGTACAAAAGAAATTTATGGATGATCTGTTCCATGACACCCTTGGATTTGGTGCTGCCAAAATGATAAGGTAACAAAACTGACTACAGATTTTTGGTTTTCACTCTATTTTCTGTGTTCTGTGTGTAGAATTTTTCAATGTTGATTCCTTTTACTGCTTTTGAAGGTTTAACCATATTACTTTCAAATATTAGAGCTTTCTCTATTTTAGAGTTTAACCGAAGGGCTATAACTCAAATGGCACTACCTTCTCTCATAATAATGGGATGAAGTGTAAGGCTGCGGGTTCAAGACCCATTGGGTGCAAGTATAGCTTATCAATTTATTATTATTATTATTGCAATTTGTTTTTATAAAAATTACTATCCTCAAGGTAGAGGGTTTTGTGCATCTCTAACAGAACTTAACCTCAGAAGCTAACCAACTCATTGATGGAAGATTTCCAAATTTCAAAGAATTAAGAGTACATTTTTATTCCATAATTGAAGTTATTTGTTTATAATCATTAATAATCAGTAAAGGCTTGTCCACACACTAACAAATCTTTTTTGCATTATGGATTGCTTTGAGTTTGTTGTAAAGCCAATCATGGACGCATTTTTTAAGCATGGAAATATGTTACATAGATTAGCTTCTAACAATAAGGAGTCATTCGTAATTCACTTTTCTTTCATATTATCTATTGAGTGAAAATATTATCCCTATGAAGTTTCTAGATGGAAGATGGTTAACTAACAGAAAAAAGGCAATGGCACTGCATATTTCATATTCTGCTAATGTTCATCCTTTTAAAATCTCTAGTGAAATTCTTCTAATAATGTGTTGATTTCATCTCCTATAGCTGATTCTTTTTGGGTGTCTTCTGATTGACAGGAGAATTGTTGGTGTGGCACATGTTGAGGATTTTGAATCAATCACTGATGCTAGCAGACGAGCAGATTGTGAACTCCGGGCCCTTGAAGTGGCAAAGTTGCTTCTCAAGGAAAGGAGAAAATTCCATGCCATTACTGAAGTTATTTCAGCCATTCAAAAATTCCAGTCATAACTAAGTTTTTGGTAAATGATAGTTTGCTTGAATGTTGGGGTTTTCCAGACAAGAATTTCCAGATATTTGTAGAATTAACTGTTACTATGTGTATTGTAATGTCAACATTAAGACAAAGAAATAAGATTTCCTTTTTTTGCTGTTATTTTGGTTGCTTCATTGCTGTGAACTGTGATTGCCGAAGGTGTTTGCTTGTTATTAATATGATTCTATCATTTAAGTGATGGGCGGGCCTGATAATTAATATTTTGAATGGTTCTTTAAAATGCTTTTTGTAGCACCCAGAGAGCTTTTGTATTCAATGGCTATTAAAGGCTTTATACACGATTGATATTTGGTTAAAATGTGTTGAGGGCTATCATTGTCAGAAGAAATATGCTAGGCTTCAGTTATTGTCTTGGGACCAAACAGGAATACTGTTGTAGATTTTATCCTTGAAGTTACTCCTCAAGAGCCGCAGGTATGCAGGATTATGAAGACATTCACATACTTATTAATTATTTCTAGAATGAGCTCCCTGGAAGTTTGAGTAGCATTCCTCCAAACAGAAATAAAAAGATGTTTCAAGTGTCTTCTGTTAAAAAAATTACTGTTCTAAGATGTTGATTGACTTGGCTTCCATGTGTGTGTGTGCATGCTCTTATTATGTTGAAGTAAAACTTATTCACCTCAAAGTTCTCCATTAGGTTTGTATAAGGGTTTTCCAATTTTTATGGCTTGGCAGCTCTTACTTAAGACCCTGATCTACTCAATTTGTTGAAGCTTAATTGTATGGTTTTGCCCTAGCATCAGCTTGGTCAAGACAGGTGACACTTGGCCCTGAAATTAACCTTTCAAAGATGGTCAGATGAGAATTATATAGGACCTATTTGGATTTGTAGGGAAATTCAAGACCTTGTCCTTGTGTCAGATATCTTGCGCATGCTTTAAGCTAAATCAAATGTCTCCTCTGATGTCATTGATATCCTAGTTAGCAAAGCCCTTTAGGTTATTTGGATATACTGCTGTACATGTTATGTTTCACTTAGAGAACAGAACAAGATGGTAGGTTCTGGACTAGGATGCCTCTGTTATGCGAGTTGCAGCCATGAAATGAAAAGAAAATGCTTTTCGCAACTTTAGCTCCAGGCTTTGCTTCTGTACTTAAGCCTTAATAGTCACTCTATAGCTGATCTACTCCCTTAAGTCCTACCTAGCAGCTCAACAAAAAAGGTTGAAGATGTGTAATACCTTCTCTTCTTGTAGTTGAGCTCCACCACAAACCCATTCCTGAAACTGTTACAGCAGTTGAGAAACGTGGCTGTTGCCTCTGATCCCAATTATGATATCTGTCATTGACCCAATGTGGTGTTGCATACCCTGCCTCGATCCTCACAAAACTTTCAATCCATTTAATTGATCCTCAAGGAGTCTGCCTATTCTCTTTTATCACCAGACTAGCCAGTAATATAGTTTGCGCTAACATGAATGTTGTTGTTGCTAGTTTATGCTACACAACAGACAAAGCTCATTCGCTGCACATTCTTTTCTGCTGATATTCTCTGTTGGAAGAGTCTGCAAATGATTTCTGTGGCAGATTTCAGCGGTCGGTTGCTGTATCCAGCTCCAAACTCATTAGCAGTCTCTTCAATCTCATTATAAAAGCGCATCCACCAGGGACTGAACTGAAGCCACCTTGTTGGTCACTACATATTGCACTGCTTCAAATGCTTGCATGGTTGAATGATTATCAAAGAAGTCAACAAATACTTAATCTGAGCCATGGTGCTATTTTTGTGTGAGTAAAGGAAGAGTCTGCAATTGAGAGGATCAAGACTCCACTTCTCTTTTTTCTGCTCACGTATGTGGTTCGACCCCCTTTCCCCTATCATCGCCTCCAATATATGGATGTTTTTTTGGAACTGTGTTTTGTAAGTATTCATCAGTGTAGTATAAAGAAACATTGAATTAAAATTTAAGTATATAATCTTGCTGTTTCGTTAATAAAAAAATAAAAGAACTTTTTGAAATGATTCAAATTCAACATGATTTGGGTGAAAGTCAATGAACTTCGGAGCTTTAAGATTTAAGGTGGGTTTGTGTAGAGCGGCTGCATTTGCGTTTGTGTAGAGCGGCTGATGGCACTGTTCATGGACCAGCCTAGTGATAGAAACCGGTGAATAGTAATTTTGACAATAAAAAATGTTTTGCTACAGAATCAGTAATAAGTTTTTAATTTTTAACAAAATAAGCAGTATTTAAATGCACACTTAATCTCACTGTGTAAAACATAAACAGAAGAAAAAAAAAAAAAAATTTAATCTATCAAATTCTTGTATTGCATATCAAAATTTATGATTTATTGGTGTATATCCAATGGTCTCAATTTTCAATTATCTGTTTGAATCCTACTTATTGTTGAAAAGGGTAGCAAAATAGTTTTTAAATATATAAATAGTAACCTAAAACCAATTTTAAAGTTAAAGTAGCTGAATTTTAAACCAGTGAACAATGCACAAGAGCCATAGAAATTAAACACAAACACGCAACGCCCACCGAAAAACGCTATGCAAACATATACTTTTAAGACGAGAAAGAATTTCCTTTTGAGTAGCTATGTATGTAAGTTCAAATTTCAAATAATATGCTAAAAACATTTTAATTTTCTGTAGTTTTCCAAATGGAGAATCCAGTTCCTCCCACCTTCTTTGAACAAGAAAAACCCGGATAATTTTATGTAGCCAATTACCAACTTTGTCTCTCCTTTGGACTAGTCTTACTCTTACAATCGACCAGATTCAATGTACCCAACTATTTGCTTATTCTCTTTTCTTAATAAAAGTCCTCCCACTCACTCTCCCCATCCAGGTGGTTAACGGGTTTTGTGGATGTCTTATGAGTATAAGTAGGGAATGGAATTGTCGGATGAGACACCATATCAAAAGAAGTCGTCCTACTCTCATTAGTGACTAGTCTCATCTCACTCTTCATTTGATTCATTTTGCGTTTCCACCAATAGTGATTCAACCTCTTATTTTTTTTTTTATACCATATTCATTGCTGCTCACAATGGCTTTCACCGAGTTCAGGCCTCTAGATGAGAAGTCCCTGATTGAGTACATAAAGGCCGTGCCCTCTCTATACTCTAAACTCGGCAGCGACCTCAAGGACCTCAAGGTTAAAGAGGTCGGAGATGGCAACCTCAATTTTGTCTACATCGTAGTCAGCCAGGCCGGATCTTTCGTCATCAAGCAGGTTTGTTCCTTTTCAAAACCTTAATAGTCTACCTTTTGTTTGTAATGCTGTGTCTGGGCATATTTGCATTTTAATTTTTGTTGGCCGGGTGTTAGAGAAATGAATAGGTAGGGCTAGTTGGTTAGATGAGTTTTGAATTTATATGTTTACCCATTTGAATATATATTAAATATTCATTATTCATCTAAGCCATTTAGTTTAATTTAAGCAGGCATTAACTCAACTCAACTATTTATCTATTTAAAAATACCAACACACCCATTTAACCAATTATTATCATTAAATTCACGTGCATATATAAACACAATATATATTATATATAATTATAATTATTTTAAAACTCCCAAAATTTAAAATGACCAAAATATTTTAGGACTTTCTAGAAAAGCCAAAATACACTAAATCACCAAAATACTATTAAAACCTTAAAAATGATCAAAATACCCTTCGAAGCTTTGAAATGTCCAAATAATCCAAATATCCCTTAAGACTCCAAAATGACCAAAGATTAAAATCTCTAAACCTCCAAAATACCCTTGGAATGGCCAAAATTACCCAAATACTCCTAACCGTCCAAAATGACTAAATATCCCTGAACTTCTAAAATGACCAAAATAACTTTGAAATGTCCAAAAAAATAATGCTAGGGACACCATTTTCCATTCCGTCCTTAAGTGTTAAATCATGATTGGTGCAAAAATTAACATAAAATGCTCATATATCTATGATGGAATCTCATAAAAGTGTTGAAATCCAATCACGAGTTGACACAAGTAGCATGTAGATTTTGGTAATGTTGAAGGTTATGGAGTATTTGGTTTCATGGGTTTTTGATCACTTTGAAAGGTTAATATTGTTAAGTAAAATAAATTTTTTTTTTTAAGTTTTACTAAATGGGAAACTCAATGAATTACCAAATGGGCAACTCAATGAATTACCAATTAATACGCATCTAATGGAATACCAATGTATCTTTATTTGTTTGGGTATTTCTAATTGGGCAGGTAATTGCTGATTTATAAGATGCAGTTCACGGGTAAGTTAATGGGTTTGGATCATTTTTGCCACTCCTAACTTTTTTTAATTAATTAAATGGATTTATTAGCATGTACAATTCAAAGAAGACCCAAACAAACTTTGAACAAAGAGGTTAAGATGTAAAAGTAATTTACTTTCGCGAGACATATGAATTACAAAGAAAGAATAAAGTTTACTCTTAATACGATTGGCTCATCTATTGCAAGCTATATTATGCAACAGAAATTTCACTTACAATCTCAATTCTCACTTAATAATCTTCAAAAGGTGTATCAAACTTGGTTACTTGAACATCAAGCTAAATTCATGGTGTTTAGTTGTTATCATCAAGGTATATACAATTAGAATAAAGGTTAAATGATTAAGACTTGAATTCTCTATTAACTTGAGCTTTTGGATACTCAGTAATTTATTATGATATTTTTAAGCTTCTGTGGCTAGCGGTATTTATCATATATTCTCTCCGCGTGCTTCGGTTCAACTACTTGGAGGTTATCATTTGTGGTTGTGTCTTCTATATTGTAATTTGTTGTGCCATTCGGTTCTGCAGGCTCTTCCATACATGCGTTGTATAGGGGAATCTTGGCCAATGACTAAGGAACGGGCATATTTTGAGGCAGTGGCATTGAGAGAGCTGGGTCGATTGAATCCTGAGCATGTGCCTGAAGTTTATCATTTTGATCATACTATGTCTTTGATTGGCATGCGTTATTTGGAGCCTCCACATATTATAGTGAGAAAAGGGTTGATTGCTGGAATTGAATACCCCTTGCTGGCAGAACACATGTCAGAATTCATGGCGAGGACACTTTATTTCACATCCCTCCTTTATCGTTCCACCACGGAGCACAAACGTGCAGGTGTGTGAACCTCAATTCGTAATTTTGTATTGTTATTGTATCTGGCATGTGTTATATGATCTTCTCCTTTGTGAGTCTTTATTTCACAATATGACCATATCTTTCTAGGCTATATATATAATTGCAACTGACTATGGTTTAAGTTTTGCAAAGTAACTTCCATACATATGAATGTTTAACTCTGTTTTTTGAATGTGCCGATGCATCGAAGTAAGTTGGTAGAGGATTGATTCTTATCAATTTAAAATTGATTGGGGTGACAATAGTCTTGCTTGCACTCTCTTCTACATTTTGTGTTGCAACTTAGGTTGTCTAGAGATTAGCTTGAAGATTATTCTGGGAAGATTGATCACAACTTGTTTTGATTTGTTTATTTGTTGTTTGCCTTTTTGCTCTTACTATGAATTACTTTCCTTAAATTTTATGTCTTGGGTTGCGAAAAGCCTTGTAGCTCAACAGATACTTCTTGGTGTCTACAATGAAGACATCCAGAGTTCAAATCCCCACCTTCCGTAACTATAATTATCAAAAAGAAATAAAAAATTATGTTTTGGGTTTGATGAGTTTATTCAGAGTGTGATTGTGTTGTAATTAGATGTAAATGGTGTCTCATATTTATGTGGTCCTTATTGTAATATGACTCATTCTTGCTTTATGCAGTTGCTGAGTTTTGTGGGAACGTGGAGTTATGCAGGCTCACTGAGCAGGTTGTTTTTTCTGACCCTTACAAGGTTTCTCAGTATAACCATTGGACTTCCCCTTATCTTGATCGTGATGCTGAGGCTCTTCGAGAGGATAATGTTTTGAAGCTTGAAGTTGCTGAGTTGAAATCTAAGTATAGTACCTGCTCACTGTTGTTTCTTTTTGTAACATGTAGCAGTTCTATTTTTTCTAGTGTTATATGAGATATTAAAGAGTTTCTTTTCCTTTAGATTCTGTGAGAGAGCCCAGGCTCTTCTACATGGAGATCTCCACACTAGCTCTGTCATGGTTACTCATGAGTCAACTCAAGTTTTAGATCCGGAATTTGCATTTTATGGGCCTATGGGTTTTGATATTGGAGCATTTCTTGGAAACTTGATTTTGGCTTTCTTTGCACAAAATGGACATGCTGATCAAGTGAATGACAGAAAAGTATGTCCTGTTTCAGTAACTGCCTCTGTCTTTATTTTTTCTTTTGAAAAGTAAATAATTTTATTGAAAATAAGTAAGAGCCTCTTTGTTTTTTAATTTAATGGTTTTTACTTCTAAGAATCATTTCTTTTTCTGTAAAATAAGTGGTGTAGAAGCTAATGCCAGACTGCCAGTAAATAATAAACACGTGACATTCATATTTTTCGACTGATCTTTCCCTTCTTGCTTGGACTTTGAAACTATGTTGAAATTTTCACTAATTTATCTCTGTGGGAAAAGAGAGAATGGAACATGGAAAGAGATGCCCCCTTAGTAGGAGAGACCCCTTTTCTTTACAACAACAACTTCAACAAAGTGTAGTCCCGAAGGATCCTTTATTTATTTGGCATAAAATATTTTCTCCCAAATTATCCATAAGCCATTTTACTTCAAAATGGCAGTGCAATAAAAATTACAATTGAAAATCAATTTTCACAATAGCAAACAAACAAACATAGCTTCTTGCCTTCATTATTATTTTGTATGACATTTCCCCCACAAGCCCACGTCGCTATTTATTTGTTGTAAATTTTTTTTTTCCTCTCAATTGATTAGGTACTGGATGGACAACCTTCTATCCGACCTGTTTGATGGGTGGGGTGTAACAATTTTTTCTTTTGGTGAAGTTCTTTGATTTTGTTTGTTTTTTTAGGAAACTATCTATTGCTGTTTCCTTATGTAGAAAGCATGACTTGTAGCCTTGCTTGGAGGTGTTTACATTATTACTTCTTATTCTTTAGCTATTCTTAAGGGTCATATTTGATATTGGAATTATTGTGCAGACATACAAGGAGTGGATTTTGAGGATAATTGAAGATACTTGGAATCTTTTCCACAAGAAATTCATTGCACTTTGGGATGAGCACAAGGGTGGTTCTGGTGAGGCATATCTTCCTGCAATATATAACAATCCTGAGCTTCAGCAGCTTGTACAAAAGAAATTTATGGAAGATTTGTTCCATGACACACTTGGATTTGGTGCTGCCAAAATGATAAGGTAACAAATCTGATTACAGATTTTTTGGTTTCAATATATTTTGTGTGTTCTGTGTGCAAATTTTTTCAATATTCATTCCTTTCACTGCTTTTGAAAGTTTAACTATATTGTTTTCACTTTTTAGAGCTTACTATCCTTAAGGCAGGGGGTATTGTGCATCTCAAACAGACCATAACCTCAGAATGCTAATTGATGGAAGATTTTCAAATTTCAAAGTTCAAAGAAATTAAGAGAATATTGTTAATCCACAATTGAAGATATTTGATTATAATTATATTCTATAACAATGAATCAAGCCTTGTCCCCATATTTTTTTATCATTTTCTGGAACCATTTCCACTAATACAAAGGCCAAATATCCTTGTCAATAGAAGAATGCGTTTCTTAATAAACCCGTGGCACCTGATTTTGTTTCTTTGGTGGCCATATTGAATCAATACTAAACCTTCAGAAAAAATATTGAACTAAGACTCATTGATAAATTTTCTTTTCACTATGGATTGCTGTGTTTGTTGTAAAATGCCAATCATGGACACATTTTCTAAGCTTGAAAAATATTTTAGATTAATTAGCTTCTGACAAGGAGGAGTCATTCGTAATTCACTTTTATCGCATATTATCTATTGAGTGAAGGTGTTATCACTATGTTGTTTCTAGATGTAATATGGTAATTCAACAGAAAAGGGCAATGGCACTGTATAATGAGTTCATATATTTCTTATGGGGGATAATTTTGCTAATGTTCATCCTTTCAGAATCTCTAGTGAAATTCTTTTTCTAATGTGTTGATATTAACTCCTAGTATTGATTCATTTTGGGCATCTTCTGATTGACAGGAGAATTGTTGGTGTTGCACATGTTGAGGATTTTGAATCAATCACTGATGCTAGCAGACGAGCAGATTGTGAACGCCGGGCTCTTGAAGTGGCAAAGTTGCTTCTTAAGGAAAGGAGAAAATTCCATGCCATTACTGAAGTTATTTCAGCCATTCAAAAACTCCAGTCATAACTAAGTTATTGGTAAATCATAGTTTGCTTGAATATTGGGGTTTTGCGTACAAGATTTTCCAGATCCTTTGTAAATGAACTTTTACTATGTGTGTTGTAATGTCAACATTAAGACAAAGGAATAAGATTTCCTTTTATTGCTGTTGTTTTGGTTACTTCAATGCTGTGAACTGCGATTGCAGAAGGTCCTTGCTTGTTATTAATATGATTTTATCATTCTCCACTGCCCATGAAAGTGGTGGGTGGGCCTGATAATCAATATTTTGAATGGTTTTGTTAAAACTTAAAATGCTTTTTTTTAGCAGCCAGAGAACTTTTGTATTAAATGACTGTTAAAGGTATTACCATTGAATGAATCAGCCTCTCATTTTTCTTTATACATAAATTATATTTGCTTAAACCTGTTGGGGGCTATAATTGTCAGAAGAAATATGCTAGTCCTCAGTTATTATCTTGGGTTTAACAGGAAACTTGTAGATTTTTTGTTTATCCTTGAGGTGACCATTTATAGTAGTGGATATATATGTGGGATTATGAAGACACTCACATGCTTATTGCTAGAATGGGCTCCCTGGAATTTCGAGTAGCATTCCTCCAAACAGAAATAAAAAAAATGTTTCAAGTGTCTTCTTTTTGTGGGGGGGTGGGTTGTGTTGTGGGGCGCTGGGCTCATTATAAGGAGTTCCACGGTTAGAGCCTTTCAAGTGTTGGAGTATCTCTTTTTGGGAGTTTGGCTTTTGGCATTTTGTCATGACGTTGTGTGCGTTTGGGAAGCGCAAATGCGCTTCCCAGGCGCATGTTTTGCGTTTCTGCCATTTTTTTTTTTTTTTTTTGAGCCGAAAGTTTTGACTTTTCCTGTAAACAGTACACGGTGTGTACTGTCGGATCCACAAATTTTACTTTTTACCAACTTTTTCATTAAGAATGAGTCCCACGATACTATTCACACATTTAAAAATTATTTTGCTATAGTATTTTTCAGTTTTCAGTTTTTAGTTTTCAGCTGTATCTAAACGGACCCTTATGAGATGTTGATTGACTTCGCTTCCATGTGTGCGTGCATGCTCTTATTATGTGAAGTAAAACTGATTCACCTTGAATTTATCCATTAGGTTTGTATAAAGGTTTTCCAAATTTTATGGCTTAACTGTATGGTTTTGCCCTAGCATTAGCTACAGATGTGATACTTGACCCTGAAATTAATATTTCAAAGATGGTTAGATAAGAGTTATATAGGACACATTTTGATTTGTTGGGAAATTCAAGAACTTGTCCTTGTGTGGGATCTCTTGCACATGCTTTGCTGATATCATTGATATCCTAGTCAATAACGTATGATGAGCTAGTGCTCGATTTTATTTTTCCTTGCGATGGTCTTGGTTTTTGTGTTAATGGCAAGAATAGTTCTAAAGATAATTACTGTGTTTGGCTGCGTGATCCTTTACGTTATTTGGATATAATGCTTTACATGTTAAGTTATACTTAGCATACAGAACCAGATGGTAGGTTTGCTGGACTAGGATGTCTCGTTGCAGTTGTGAAAATGAAAATAAATTGCTTTTTGTGACTTTAGCTGGAGCAGAAGGAATCCTCCCTATGAATATTTTCCTTCTTTATTCAATCATGATTCATGATTCTCCTCATTTATTGTATTGTTATTTTTCAGGGAACTGTAATTCAACATATTATATGACATGTATTAGCAGATGCATATCTAGGCTTTGCTTGTGTAGTTAGTTTTATCATCACTCCATAGCTGATCCACTCTCTTAAGTCTTACCCAGCAGCTCAACAAAAATGTTTAGACTGTAGAAGATTCTCATATTTCGCCTGAGTTTCACCACAAAACCATTCCTCAAACTGTTACAGCAGTTGAGTGTGGGGGCCTTTTCACGTTAATGGGCCAAAGCCCGTTTGTTACACCAAGACTTGTGAGTTAGTGGGTAAGGGAGTTGGGATTGGCCTCGTGGGGTTACACACTTATATTGTAGGCCAGCTTGTACGCAAGCCAAGCATGCCCAATACTTGGATGGCACGGAGATGGTACAGTAGGTTGGACGCGGCAAATGTAGTTACATCAGAATAACTGTCACAGCAGGCGTAACAAAAGATACTACGGCAACACAACTTTTATAATGAAGTATAACAAAAGAAGTTACTGCAGGACAACTATTACCGTGAATAAAATAAAAGATAATACAACAGAACAACTAATACATCAAATAGAGTAAGGGATGTCATAACAGAATAATTAATAATTTGAAAACACTGCAGCAGAATGAATAACAGCGGGAATATCCAATAAGCTAAAATATACCGTAACAAGGGAATAACTATAATTCTAAGCAAGTGCAATAGCATTAGCACGCTCTCCCAATCCTAGGCCAAGTCATTCAGCAGGAATGAGTCCAAGAAGGGAACCAAACGCCAACACGGGTAACCTCGTTGCAGGTTTCTGCCATTAAAGTTACTCGTGCTGGAGAAAGAGACTAAATGGTCTTGGGTTCCGATTCACAGAGTTTCAGAGGGTGGGAATGTTAAGAGGAAGAGAAAAGATGGTTTATCGATGCATGCTTCTTTTTCTATTGTGTTTTCTCTCTTCCTTTTTTTTTTTTTTTTTTTTTTTACCACTTTGTTTTCTTTTCTTCTCTTCTCTAATTCTTTTTTTTTTTTTCTTTCTCTTACTCTCCTCTCCGTGGGTTCCTCTTCTTATTCATGGCTACCTCCCTTCCTTTTATATTGCTTGATTCCGTGGGATTTCTCCCTTTTGTCCCTAAGGCTTCATCAACCATTTTTAGTTTCTTGTGGGCATCTCTCTAGCATTACCCACTAACTCGTCAATTGCCCGGCCACTACCTCTGCTCATAGTGTGCTTATTGCACCACTCTTCATTCTAGGACAAAACTCTTTGTTTTGTTTCTCCCCCTCCCCCTCTCTATCTTACCTACATGGATAAGAATTTGAGGCTCTCTCTCTACTTACCCTTATGGCATGCATCAAGTGGCCCTGACCCTTTGCTTGCCTTTTTTGGGCAAAATGCCATCTCAGTAAGGCATTTTCCCCAAAAGAAACCTTGACAGGAACTCCAAAATAGACCTATTTTCTCCCCACCACTAAACGACACCCTTCGAATCCCTTGACCGAGGGCCCACTTCTCCTGTATTGACTAGGTACAAGTAGGTGGTGCTTCGACCCTTGTATGAGTTCCACTCTCTTTTGTGTTTGTCTTCCTTTACTCCCACATCATTTTTGTCGTTCTTGCCTTGTCTCATTTTGCTGCGTGTCTTGGGTTCATACTTATCCTCACAGTGTGAAAGGCGTGGGCTCTTGGGCTTGTACTACCTCCTTTTATTCCATTCATGGGCCTGAACATTGTCTTGGTAGAAACTCTTGCCTATCCAGCCCGTTGGGCTTCCATTTCTGTTGCTCATTTTCTTGCCATGCCTATGGACCTGCCATGTTGGCCCATTGGATTTATTACCTCTTCCTTTGGGCTCTCATGGCCCATTTACTTTACTTTTACTTCTTGTTTGGCCCATGGACCTGCTGGCTGTCATTTCTGCCATACTGGACCATTGGATTTATTACCTCTTTTCTTGGGCATCAACGACCATTTACTTTACTTATACCTCTTCCATTTCCCTTTTTCTCTCACCTTCCCTATTGTTGGGATTCTTCTGCCATTAGACTTTTTGTCAAAAATGGGCATCAACATTAAGAAAGGTGGCTGTATACCTCTAGTCGTTATCATGTCTATCTCGGACCTGATGTGCTGGCACATACCCTACCTTCAACCTCACAAAACTTGCTGTTCTCTTTATATCACCAGACTTGCTAGCAATGTTGTTAGTTGCTAGCATATGCTACTCTGTCCAAGTTTCCACCAGACAAGCACATTTGCTGCACATTCTTTGTTTCTACTGATGTTCTTAGTTGGAAGAGTTTGCCAATGACTTCTTTGGCAAATTTCAGTGGTTTTTCAGCTGCAATCTCATTAGCAATCTCTTTAATCTCTCTGCCTCTCTCTGTCTCTCTGTCTCTCTCTCTCTCTCTCTCTCTCTCTCTATATATACATATATATATATAAGCTGAAGTGTAGCAATTATTGTTGCTACACTCCTATTGAGCCACCTTATCTGCCACATCATTGGTCTCTTCATATTTATTTTTTAAATTTAATTTTTTTTACAATATTAACTCTATAAATATATTGACTTTACAAATTTATTTTAGCGGTTTTAGCTTTACAAATTTATTTTAGGTGGTTTTAACTTTACATATTCATTTACTTTAATTTGATGTTATAACTAAATAATAAATCAATGGAAAATCAAAACAAAAGTGTTGTCTACATATATTTCTCTCAGGAGGTTTTAAATTTAAATATTTGTTAGCGTACATTTTTTTACACCTAATATTATTTAAATAACACTTATTTATTTTCAAACATCACCCACAAATTATTGGGCTTCCCTAAATATTTTTTGACTATTATCATGTTAGCCCACAACCATTCTTCTTTCCATTATAAAATTGGGTTACAAATATAAAACACTATAAGACCCAATATTTTTGTAAAGCCTAATCCCAAATTATTTATTTTATTGAGCAAGTTAAAATCTCATTCTTTTCTAAAGCCCAAGAATTTTTATACCTAGCAATATTTGAAAAGCCCATTATTCAAATACATGGCAAAACAATTTTATCAATGGAATTCAAATCCATAATCAAAGCCCATGATTCAATCTCATGGCAAATTATTTATCAAAAAAGCCCAGTTCTCACTGGCAATATCAAAGAGAAGCCCAGTTCCCATTGGCAAGATCAAAAAGCGCAGTTCTCACTTGCAATATATATAAAAAAAAAAGCTCAGTTCTCACTAGCAACATAAAAAATATAAAAAAAGATTAGTTCTCATTGGCAATATCAAAAACCCAATTTATGTTGGCACTACTTAATCAAAAGCCCAAGATTATTAGCACTTAGCAAAAAATACTATTTCACATAAAAGTCCAATGATGAACAATGTTTTAATTTCTTAAACATTATTATAATCTATGGCAATTACCTCAAAAATCATGGCAATCATTCTATAAAAGCTCATGGAAAGTTATTTATCTTAAGATTATGATGTTTATCTACCATATTATAAACCCATGAAATTTATATAGTAAGAGCCCATGGTCACTATTTACATCATAACATTTATAATGTTTATTTTCAAGGTTCAGGGTAACTATTCATCCTACAAGCTCACCATTTAAATTATGATGCAATTATCGGGAACCATAAGCATTACTTATGATATGGAATTTACCATTTCAAAAAATAGTAAATGTCATTTTCAAAAGAATTTTGAAGTAATTAAGCTTATGCTGTTATTTTAACTCATTGCCCAAAGACCCATTGTAAATATCTATCAAAACCCAAGATATTCACTAATAGTAAGAGTCCATGAGGGACGGAAACCTATGGCAATATATGTCTATTTTGTAGGTCCAAATATGTTATGAAATGAGAACAAACCTGAGTAAAAAAGAGGATGGACGCAACCTAGCCCAAAGGATCCAGCCCACGTGAGCAAGCTCGATCCAAAGAACTTCAGCAAAGGTAGAGGACTGAAATAGACAACCAGCTTCCTCTTGTTCATCCTTGACCAAGGTCTAGCTAAAGGCCTCTACAAGAGAACCAAGTCTTTGAAGATGAACTAAGGGCTGTCCCATCAACTTTCTATCACCCTCTACCTGACGTGAGCAGTGACCAGAGGTTGTAATGGTAGTTGAAGTCTAATGGGTGAAGGAACTTCATCATTTTCCTTAAGACTATATCTCCAGCGGAAGGGGAGCTATAACCAAGTTACTCAAATCTCAACAAATCAATGCTATTAATGTAAAAAAAAAATGTTCAAGAAATAGTTCATATGCTAAGCCCATAAATCCTAAAGGGAAAAATTTGGGAACATGTGGTTTGGAGGGCATGAAGGGATCTTTGGATCTTTAGCAGAACCCTCTGAAATGAGCTTAAACTTGGACACTTGGCTTAGGGTGTCGAAATCCTACTTCCTAGGGTCCAAATCTTAGTTGCAGCACTAGCATCCTTCCTCAATGCATGTCTTAACCTCATTGGCTGAATATAACCTTAGAGATCCAGGCATTTAATGCAAGATTTATCTTGATTTCACCCATGTGTGACATTGCCCAAAGAGGCAAGAAAGCCGAAAAGAGAATCCACCATTTATAGCAAAATCCTAGGATAATTAAGTCTTCTATTTTGCCTCCTATTTAGTCCTATGTTTTGGACTTTTGCTAATTAATACCCCCTTAAACTCCACTATATAAGGATAAGCACATCATCCCACAAAACACATACCAACCCCTTTGAAATTTCTGTTATTCTTGTCACTTTGTTTGTAGTCTAACTCTCCCCAGTTCATCAATCATTCCCCTTAGCCCACACTCAGCCTTAGACATTGCCTTTCCTTTTCTACATATTCTAAGCCCGTAAATGCTTCCTAATCATTCATAAACAACCCTTTGCCCATTAAAGACTTGGCTTCAACATTAACTCTATCATACCACCATAAGTTTACATACCCGCTCACTCAAAATGGCATACACTACCCCATTCATGCTCCATATATATATATATATATTTCCCAAGAATCCTAGTTCAACATCTACTGAACTGAGCTAGAATCTCTCTCTCCCTTCACACCATGCCGAATAACCACTTCCTTTTCACCATGAAACCATTAATTTTTACTTTATGTTTTACTATTGAATGATATAATGTGTAGGGGCGGGCTTTGGTTCTTAGGTCCAGAAGATGAATGGATTAAGGCCCAAAGAGCTCAATACAATAAATTTGTAGAGAGTGGGCTCAAAAAGCTAGGCTTCAATGAAGTGGACAACACCCTCAATGGGCTAAAGATGGTAAGAGAGCAAGGAAAAATAATGAATAGACAAATGTGGTGCACAGAAATTCTTCCTCTGCAATGTCTGAGAAGAGTAGTTTTTGAATATATTTCTCTTAGATTTGATTACAGTTGCTGTTCTTAATGCTACAGTGTTTTCTCTATAGATTTCCTGCCCCCCTTCCTTGGAGGGTCTCTCACATTATATAGCTCCCTTCAGGCGATCTTGGCCCTTCATTTATTGATCGTCCAGTCCACCACTTGAGTGCTTATCCCATCAGATACCTTCCCAAACCCCTTGTGAGTTGCGGCAGCCAAGATAGCATTGTTCAGTGGTTTTCTCTACATAAATGTAGCCATGAGGTTTGGTGGGATGCATTAAATGTGGGGGTAGCCACCATCCCTTCAATCATGTTAGGGCTAACTCCCTCTCCGAAACTTTTTCTCAACAGTAGGACCTCCTTTGGCAATGTGCCACTAGCATGGCCTTACTGTTTGAGCATGTAACCTCCTCGGCACGATAATAGACTCTTCGACCATGGATACGACACGTGACACAGGTACCTTATTTAAATTTTTGTACCCCACAATAGCCCATCAAAACTCCAGTTTTTTTTTTTTTTTTTTTTAATTTTTTTTTCTCTTATTCGAGGAGAAAAATGGGGTTTTGACTTTGGAATACTAATTCTGCACGTTTCTTTGATTTCCACATGTGAAAGCGTCACTTCACGTGTCCCGCAACCTTTCTGGCGCTTTGGAGTCCACAACGTCTCATTAAATGCTCCAGGCAGCGCTTTGTACCCTATATCCTATGGTGAGATGGAGATCCTACGACTGGCATTTCTCATCAAATTTTGGGCGGGATAACTCCCACCCAATTCCGCCCTCTATATAAGGCGCCTGGGGGAATCATTTTCCCCACTTTACAAATCTTCGAGCTCTCCAGACTTCCCAAACTCTCAAACCTTTAGGGCTTTCCAAATTTCTAAATCTTCCAGATCTTTCAAAAAAAATTTAAAACCTTTAAGAAGTTTTGAAAGAAACTCTTATGCTTATTGTCGTAAGTTTTTTCACTTTTAGGTTCTTTTCTCCTCGGCCATTCTCCTCAGCCTTCTGTTCTTTATTTCCTTTCCTTGAAAATTTCTTTCACTTTACCTTAGTCTGCTTAGATGGGTAGATTCGCTCACCTCATAAACTTTACCGTCGGTATGGAGGGATTTAGGGCTAAGTACCACATTCCCCAAGGAGTTTCCTTGTGGTACTGTGCTCCGGATTAGTGGCTTACCCACAGAGGGGAAGGGGAGGTCGTCATTCCTATGATTGCCTTCATAGACAGGGGAATGATGCTTCCCATGGGTAGAGTAACTAGGGACTATTTGATCGTCCATAGGTTGTGCCTCCACCAATGTGCGTCTAACCTGTTTAGGGTCTTGGGTAGTGTGGACGCTTTCAACGAGAAAATGGGGCTAAACCTCACCTGGCACGATGTCATTTGGATGTGCGAGTGCCACCTGCTCGGAGATGCAGGGTATTACCTTAAGTCTAGATCCTCGGTTGTTAGGCTCGTCTCGTGCTTCCCTAAATCCAATAAGGGCATGAATGATTACTTTCTAATAGTCTCAGGTGAATGCATGATGGTCTTCACTGCCTAGTCCGGAAGGGAGAGCCGAGAGGGGTACCTAGGTTTAGGTCCTTTTTTTTTTTTTTTTTTTTTTTTTTTAACATGGGCATTGGTTTCTTAGTTTTACTGCCCTCTCTTTTCCTTTAGTATTTGCTTCTTTTTAATGGAGGACTTCATCATTCTGACCGTAGTTTGCTTCTCGGCTATTTTTGCAGATAAAAGGCATGGGGCCTCCAACATCAACTTCGTCAACATCGCGGACCTCGACAAAGTACTAAGGTTTGAGGTGTTTATGAGCAAGGACAGACAGTTAAGAACTATCCACCTCATCCTCGACTTCAAGCCCTTGTCGGACAAGTTTCAGGATGTGGGCCACGTGATAAGAGTAGGCGATCCTTGGCTAGCCCAGATAGACGTCTCAATGCCCAAGAAGATATCGTGCTAGTTGAGTTACCCCTTCATCGCTCTCCCTACAAAGCTGCAGTCTTAAAAGAAGAAACAGCTTCATTGCGGCTGTCACTCAAGGCGGAGATAGACCAATTTCGGCTAGAGGGAGACAGAGAGGAGCTAGAAGAGCCTATAATCTAGGTTTCAGACTCGGAGGGCGAGCTTGACAGGTCCTTTGTCGTTCGCTCCCCTAAGTTCATAGTTGCTCGGGTGGATGACAGCTTAGAGGAGGAAGAAGACATGGCCTTGAACAGGAAGAAAGGCCTGAAGGAGCCCCTCACTGATAGGGCAAAGGGGCCGGCGCAAAAGGACACCTTAAGATCTAACCTCTTCTTGCTTCCCCCCCCCCCCTCCTCCTCCTCCTTCTGCAATTAACTTGTTTCCCATGCACAACCTGAAGAAGAAAAGGAAGGAGAATAAGGTAATTGAGAAAGGGGAGGTGGTCCACCAAAAAGAGCCAAAGCAGCAAAAAACGGCCAAAGGCCAAGAGCGGGCCTCCTTGGTGGAGAATAGGGAGGACTAGCACGTGGCCGAGGTGCGCCACCAAAACCCTGTATAGGACCCTCGGCTGGAGATGGACGGGGTGGCCATTCTATGGAACTCCACTATCAGGGAGTTTCAGAAAAGGCACGCCGACTATTTGGCCAAGGCCCTAGAGCAACCCCTCCTCTTACCAAAGAATATGGCTGCCTTGAAGCACATAAGGTAGCCAAACCTCTTCTTGTCCCTAAAAAGGGATCTAGCCCTGGTAAGTTCATTGGCATGCCTTATTAAGGGCGTTTTCCTTTCCTTTGTTTTCTTCTTCTTTTTTTTTTATTTATTTTTTTTATTTTAAATAACGTACTCCTATGTTGTTTATGTGCAGGCTATCTAGGAGGTTTTTATGGCTGAGGAGTGGGTCAAGGATGCCAAGAATGAGGCTAGGGTTGAGGCCAACCTTTGCTCTGAGACCAGTAAGGCATTGGGAGCAGCTGAGTAGAAGAACCAAGAGCTCTCGACAAAGCTGACCGTAGAGGAGAGGACGCAAAAGAGTGTTGAGGCCGGTCTGAAGAATGCCTAGGACCAGGCTGAGGATTAACACAAAAAGTTCTATCATACTGAGATAGAGCTGGCCACAGCAAAACAACAGGTCTCGGCGCTGAAGGCAGAGCTGGAGAAAGCCAAGGAAGCTGCTCGGATGGCCAAGGAAGTGATGGAGGCCTTGAAGCAGGCGTCTTACGACCTTGGGGTGCAAGAGACCGAGGTCCGTCTGGCATACGAGCTGGCTGAGGACTGCAGGAACTAATGTCAGGAGGTATGGATGGAGACCCTCAACTTGGCAGGAGTCCCTCCTACCTCAGAGTGGAGGAAGGTTGAAAACATCTACTACCCTCCGGACATCCATGAAGTTCCAGCCGCACTCCCACCTCCCGCTGCCCTTGCACTAACCTCCTTTGAATAGCCCCCTATCACCCAAGCCTCTCTTCCTCCTTCCAAGGTCTCCAAAAGGCCTGGCCAAGTTGGTAACCAAGGCCAGGGGGTTGAGGTGGCCAAGGATAAGGGCAAAGGTAAGGAGGTCAAGCCCCTGTCAGAGGCCAAGGGTCCAGGTGCTACTCTCAAGCCCAAGGATGTCGCTCTTAAGGCTAAAGATGCTGCTTCCAAGGCAAAGGAGGTTGAGACCAAATCCAAGAAGGCTGATGCCAAAGCTACTGTCACGCCTGTCTCCCAGCCAAACAGCAAGGAAGACTCCCAAGTCCAAGGCGTAGCTTAGGATCCTTTTTTTTTTTTTTGGTAATCTTTCTTGGTTATGGCCGTTTTCCATGTTTGAGATGTATCTCCTTTATTAATTAATGAAAATATATGAATTTTTGTTCTATTGTAAGTGGATTTTATCTTTCCCTTTTTTTTAAATCTTTTTTTACAATATTTGCATCTAAGTAGTTATAATGGGTGTTCTTCCCTTTGCTGTGGGGTTAGGTTAGTGAGGGTTCTAAGGGTGAAAACTCATGTTTTGACGAAAGACTAACTAGTAATGCACTGTTGTTAATTCAAATAAATTAAACCCATATAAATAGTGAGGAGAATAACTAGGTGTTAGCACTAAAAAATGCCTAATTAACAAGAACATTTAGGTCCTCGAAAATAAGCAAAAACACTTAGTAGAAAGAAGGGGATGTTTGAGGTCTCTTACTTTAGGAGTTCCCTATGAGTGCACCTTCAGGGCCTTCTGTCCAAAGCCCTGAAATCACAAAGTGTTTATTTTCCTTAAGGCCTGTGATCCGAGGAGCCAGACAAATAATCAAGGTTCTGTTTAACACTTAGTTAAATAATATGAAGTATTAATTTACCCAAGGTATATGGTCCGAAGAGCCAGACATGACCAAGGTTCTATTTAACACTTAGGCAAACAACCAAGAATATTAATTTACCCAAGGTATATGGTCCGAGGAGCCAGAAGTGACCAATGTTCTGTTTAATATTCAAACGAGTAATAGAGAGTGTTAATTTACCCCAGGCATGTGGTCTGAGAAGCAAGGCATAACCAAAGTTCTGTTTAACCCTTAGGCAAATACTAGGGAGTGTTAATTTACTCAAGGCATGTGATCTGAGGAGTTAGGCATAACCAAGGTTCTGTTTAACACTTAAGCAAACAACCAAGAATATTAATTTACCTAAGGTATGTGGTCTGAGGAGCCAGGCATGATCAATGTTCTGTTTAATATTCAAACGAGTAATAAAGAGTGTTAATCTACCCAAGGCATGTGGTCTGAGGAGCCAGACATAACCAAAGTTCTATTTAACACTTAGGCAAATACTGGGGAGTGTTAGTTTATCCAAGGCATGTGGTCTGAGGAGCCAAGCATAACCAAGGTTTTGTTTAACATTTAAGCAAACAACCAAGAATATTAATTTACCCAAGGTATGTGGTCTGAGGAGCCAGGCATAATTAAGGTTCTTTTTAATATTCAGACAAGTAATAGAGAGTATTAATTTACCTAAGGCATGTGGTTTGAGGAGCTAAGCATAACCAAGGTTCTATTTAACACTTAAGTAGATAAACAAGAATATTAATTTATCCAAGGTATGTGGTCCGAAGAGCCAGGCATAACCAAGGTTCTATTTAATATTCAGATAAGTAATTAACGCAACACATAATGTCATAAATGAAAACATGGCAAGGCTACCTTTCATTAATAATACTACCTTCGCAGGTTATTTACATTCCAAGGTCGCGGTACAACTTTTTCGTCTAGATCTTCTAGGAAGTATGCTCCTATGCCTGCTATCGAGGTAATATGGTACGGCTCTTCCCAATTGGGCCCTAACTTCCCCCATACTGGGTTTTTTGCAGTGCCCACCACCTTCCTCAATACTAAGTCTCTTGGGTTCAATGGTCTTAACTTCACACCGAAATCATGCCCTTATTGGTAATATGCTAATTGAATCATGGAGTTTTCTCTCCGCTCCTCAACTAGGTCCAGGCTCTTTTCTAGTAGGTTGTCATTGCTGTCTGAAGCAAATAAGCTAGTCCTCAGTGTTGGGAATCCAGTTTCCATAGGAATCATAGCCTTGCCTCCATAGGTCATTGAAAAGGGGGTTATCCCTTATCGACCTACGAAGGGTAGTCCGATATGTCCAGAGGATATGTGGAAGCTCATCCACCCATTTGCCTTTCACATCATCCAACCTCTTCTTGAGTCCATTCACTATAACCTTATTAACAGCCTTGACTTGCCTATTCCCCTAGGGGTAAGCTGGAGTGGAATACCTATTCGCGATGCCCAATTCACAACAGTATCTTCTGAAAGCCTTGCTATCAAACTAAAGTCCGTTGTTTGAGATGAAGGTATGAGAAATCCCAAATTAAGTGACAATATTCTTCCACACAAATCTCTTGGCATCCACAACTCTAATGTTTGCTAGTGGCTCAGCTTTAACCCACTTGGTGAAGTAATTAGTGCCTACCAGAAGCCATCTCTTGTTTCCCGGTGTTTTTGGGAAGGGTCCCACAATGTCCAAGCCCCATTGAGCAAAAAGCCAAGGACTGGATAGAGGATTAAGAACGCATCCTAGTTGATGAATGTTGGGAGCAAATCTTTGACACTGGTCACACTTCTTTGTGTATTCTTGCGCTTCCCTTTACATGTTGGGCCACCAATATCCCTATGTAAGGGCCTTGTGAGACAAGGATTTGCCTCCTATATAGCTTCCACAAATCCCCTCGTGCAACCCTTCTAGGAGTGGCTTTATTACTTCAAGATGGATGCATAATAAATACGGCCCAAAAAAAGAGCGCTTGTACAACTTTTGGTCCTCGGATAGTCTAAATCGCAGAGCCTTTCTTCGCACTTTATCATCCTCCCCTCTTCTCCTCGGGCAAGATGTCATCTTTAAGGAATAGGACAATAGGATCCATCCAACTAGGTCCCACCCTCAGTTGATGAACCTGGACTTTCTTCCTTTCCATCTCAGTAGGGTTGCACAGATCCTTGACCAGGATGACCCAAGGTAGCCTCTGCACCGAGGAGGTTGCAAGAGTGGCAAGGGAATTAGTATGCGTATTTCTGCTTCTAGGGATTTGATGTAAGGAAAAAGAGTCAAATCCTGATTGCAGGTGCCTAGCCTGATTTAGGTATTCTTGCATTCTTACATCCCTAGCTTCTAGTTCCCCCTTTACTTGGCCTATAACCAACCTCGAATCTGAAAACATCTCCACTGCTCTTCCTCCCATTTTCTGAACCATAGCCATCCCCTCCAGCAAAGCCTTATACTCGGCCTAATTGTTCGTGGCCGAGAAGCCCAGCCTTAAGGATTTCTTAATGATGATCCTTTCAAGAGATACTACAAACAGCCCCACTCCTGACCCCCTTTGGTTTGCTGCGTCGTCAACATACACCTTCCAAGGTAGAGGCTTTTACAAGGAGACCATCTCAACTGATTTTCCATCCATGCTCGGCCTTTCATCGTTTTCTTCAAATGAAGGCTTAGCAAATTCAGCCACTAAGTCGGCGAGAACTTGGCCCTTTATAGAGGTGCGAGGCATGTATTTAATATGGAAGGCTCCTAGGATCGTTGCCCATTTTGCAACGCTCCCTGTGTAATTAGCTTTCTGAAGTAGTGATTGGAGAGGGAGTTGGGTTTTCGTGTAGCATGCACTACTGCCAAGATGGCCCTTTCTAGTGGTAAATAGCAAACCTTTGCCTTATGTAATAATTTGCTCACGTAATAAACTAGTCTCTGCACCCCATTCTCATCCCGCACCAGTACCAGACTCACTGTATATGAGACTACAGCAATGTAAGCGAACAAAACCTCATCCTTCTCGGGTTTGGACATAATAGGTGGTTGAGAAAAATATTCGTTCAATTGTTGGAAGGCTGAGGAACACTCTTTCTTACATTCGAATCCCTTCCACTTATGCAGCAACTGGAAGAAGGGTATACACTTGTCCACTGACTGAGAAATGAATTTGGACCTCTTTGGGATTTCGAGGAGGCTGCAGGTTATGGATTGCCCTAATATGATCTGGATCGACTTCAATTCCATGATGGGTAACCATATAACCCAGAAACTTGCCAGAGCCCATTTCAAAAGAACACTTAGCGGTATTGAGGTGCAGTTTGTGTCTCCTTAGTATCTTGAAAATATTTCCGAGATCATTTATGTGCTTGAATTCCACCTTACTCTTTACCACCATATCATCTATGTAGACCTCGATGTTCTCCTAGTTGTGGTTCGAACATCCTGGTCAACATTCTTTGATAAGTCGACCCTGCATTCTTTAGCCCAAAGGGCATCACTTTGTAATGATAATTCTCTATGGGCGTAACGAAAGAAGTCTTCTCTTGATCACTCAGAGCCAAGGGTATTTGGTGAAATCCCTGGAAAGTATCCAAGAAGCTCATCCGAGGATGGCCTGCAGTTGCATCCATCAGTTGATCTATCTGAGGCAGGGGGAAAGGATCCTTTGGGCAAGCCTTATTTAAATCTGTGAAGTCTACACATACCTGCCATTTCCCACTTTTCTTCTTCACCACCACCGTGTTGGCCAACCAGTCTACACATATCGTCTATGTAGACCTCGATGTTCTCCTAGTTGTGGTTCGAACATCCTGGTCAACATTCTTTGATAAGTCGACCCTGCATTCTTTAGCTCAAAGGGCATCACTTTGTAATGATAATTTTCTATGGGCGTAACGAAAGAAGTCTTCTCTTGATCACTCAGAGCCAAGGGTATTTGGTGAAATCCCTAGAAAGTATCCAAGAAGCTCATCTGAGGATGGCTTGCGGTTGCATCCACCAGTTGATCTATCCGAGGTAGGGGGAAAGGATCTTTTGGGCAAGCCTTATTTAAATCCGTGAAGTCTACACATACCTGCCATTTCCCACTTTTCTTCTTCACCACCACCGTGTTGGCCAACCACTTGGGGTTAGACACCTCCTTTATGGCCCTCAGCCTCCTTAAGTTTAAGCACTTCTTCCTTGACAGCATTAGAATGTTCTTTGGATAAGCTCCAAGGTGGTTGCTTTTTGGAGAGGACAAACGAATTGACATTTAAATGGTGACAAATGAAGTTCAAAATTACCCTGGGGGCCTCGTAAGCGCTCCATGCAAATACATCAATAACAACTTTTTCCAATTGCTCGCACTTAGCCCCTTCTACCACTGCCCCCGTAGACAACTCTGGCACCCTTGATTACTTTAAGTCCCTCACTGCGGAGGCTGAGGACTCACCCATGGTCTAATGTCTAATTATGGCCACCATGCATTACCTGGCTATGGATTGGCTCCCCACCAGTTCCTCAACCCGTCCCCCGAATGGATACTTCACCTTCAGGTGTAGGATGGAAGGTATGGCCCCCATAGCATGAAGCCAAGGCCTAGCCACAATGGCAATGTAGGGGGAATATGCATCTACCACAATGAAGTTCAGTTCCACGACCTTTGTCCCTGTCTAAATGGGTAGTCAGATTTGGCCTTTTGGAAAGACAATCTTGCCGTCAAATCCAATTAGAGGGGAATCATAGCGTGTCAGGTCCTCAGACCTTAGCTTCAATCCCTTAAATAGATTAGGGTACATGATATCTACGCCGCTACCTTGATCTACTAGCACCCTCTTCACATTATACCCTCCTATCCTGAGGATAACTACTAGGCATTATCGTGTGGCTGCAAGTTTCCCACTTTGTCTTCATCGGAAAAGCTTAAAGCTGGTTGGGCCTCCACTCTACTCCTTTTCGAATCAGGAGATAAGCCATCTGCAGATGGCCAAGCTATAAACATCACCTTGGATGGCTGAGAACCAGTTATTCTCGAGGCAGCCAGAATGACGCTGATTGTACCTAAAGGTGGTCTTGCGGAAGCATCCCTCTAAGCCCCTAACCCTGCCTGACCACCCTATCTATTGGGCTGATGCAGGAATTGCTTCAACTTTCCTGCCTTAACTAATTGCTTCAAGTGGCTCCACAAAGTCCTACAATCTTCGGTAGTGTGCCCTCGTTCCTAGTGGTGCTGGTAATAAAGACTTTGGTTGCACTTTGTGGGGTCTCCTCCCATCCTGTTTGGCCATTAAAAGTATGGCTCATTCTTTATTTTTTTCCAAGATTTGGTGTACCAGCTCTCGGAACACAGTACTAACTACCTGAGTAGTAGTAGATCCAAAATGCCCCGCAAAATCTCTTCGAGGTTAGTTGTTATTGTACCTGTCCGACTTGAGATCCCTTTTGTCCTGAGGGACCACCTTAGCTTTCCTCTTTCCCTGTTGTTGGTCCTCCTCGACCCGCTTATACTCATCAATACGATCTATGAGCCTACGCACACTCCTAATCGGTTTCCTGATCAAAGAATTTCTTAGATCATGCTTGACGGGCAAGCCGACCTTGAAGGCCCTTATAGCTACATCATCAAAGTCCCTATCTATCTCATTGAATATCTCCCAGTACCTGTCAGAGTACGTTTTCAAAATCTCCCCCTCCCGCATTACCATGGACAACAAAGAGTCCAAAGGCTGAGGAACCTTGCTGCAAGTCACAAAACGGGCCCCAAACGCCTGAGTAAGCTCCTTAAAGGAGTTGATAGAGCCTTCCTTTAGGCCGTCAAACCACCTCTTCACCACAGGCCCCAAGCTGGATAGAAACACCTTGCACATCAGGGCCTCGCTCTTGGAATGCGTAGCCATTCTCTGGTTGAACTGGCTCACATGCTTCACAGGATTCGTTCTTCCATTGTACATGGTGAATGTTGGCTGAGTAAAACGCCTGGGAAGCTTTCCCCCTTCAGTTCTACGCTTAAACGGTGATTTAAAGATCTAGTTAAGAGCCCTGCTCATAGAATCATTGCCCAGACCTTTGCGAGGTGGACTCTTACTCCTCCATTTGTAGTGACGGTCTTCATCGTATGAAAAAAACTCATTGGAAGGAGTCCTAGACCTAGGCCTGTAGCTACCATCTCCCTCATCATTAGAAGAAGGGTTAGAATTTGAAGGAGTCCTTCTTCGTCGCTCGCAGCGTAGTCTCCTACGAAGACGGTCAATCTCCAACTGTAAGCTTCTAGTATTCTTCTCGTGGGAGATGTGACTCCCGCCTCAAGACTAGCTCTTGCTAGTATGCGTGGTGTGCACATTAACCTTACAGTCCCTCATCCGCTCAAGGTTGAGGAACTGATCCTGACGTTGGGAACCAATAGACTCCTCTCGATCCCGCCATGATCCTACCATGGTTGGACGTCGAACTCACTAAAGTTCAAGCCTTTCCCACAGACGGTGCCAATTGTAAGGGCAGACTTTGGTTCTTAGGTCCAAAAGATGAATGGATTAAGGCCCAAAGAGCCTAATACAATAAATTTGTAGAGAGTGGGCTAAAAAAGCTAGACTTCAATGAAGTGGACAACGCCCTCAATGGGCTAAAGATGGTAAGAGAGTAAGGAAAAACAATGAATAGACAAATGTGGTGCACAGAAATTCTTCCTTGGCAATGTCCAAGGAGAGTAGTTCTTGAATATATTTCTCTTAGATTTGATTACAGTTGTTGTTCTTAATGTTACAGTGTTTTCTCTACATATTTTTTGTCCCCCCTCCTCCTTGGAGGGTCTCTCACATTATATAACTTCCTTCAGGCGATCTTGGCTCTCCATTTGTTGATCATCTAGTCCACTACTTGAGTGCTTGTCCCATCAAATACCTTCCCAAACCCCTTGTGAATTGCGGCGGCCAAGGGAGCATTGTTCAGGGGTCTTCTCCACATAAATGCAACTAGGTGGTTTGGTGGGTTGCATTAAATATGGAGGCAGCCACCATCCCTTTAATCATGTTAGGGCTAACCGTCTCTTCGAAGCTTTTTCTCAACAGTAGGACCTCCTCTGGTAATGTACCACTGACGTGGCCTTACTATCCGAGCGTGTGGCCTCTTCGGCACGATAATGGACTCCTCAGCCATGGATATGACACGTGGCACAAGTACCTTATTTAAATTCTTGTGCCCCACATAATGTATTTGTAACAATGAAATTCTTCCCTCATATTGATGTAATGATGGCTAAAAGCACAATAGACCCCCTAACCAAGACACACGAGGACTTCCAGAAGTGAACACTTTCTTAAATCTATTTAATAATTCACTGCTGGACTTTAAGTTTAATTTTACCCTACTGCTGGAGAATTTATTTTTCTTGTATTATCAAAATAGGACCACTAATGTACTAATTAACTATTGTAAAGTATTTTTATTGGACGTTGTTGCTATTTTGTCAAGGTGCAGCATTTATTTCTTGCTTGGATAAGCTTATCACCACACCGAAAGTCTTTGGGTACCATCTCAAGAGCTCATCATTGAGTTTCAGCTTGGCTTCCCCATATTTTATTCAGAGGCATCAATTTCCCTCTCAACAATTTTATTTTGCCATTTTATCTTCCTTATTTTGGCTCTTCTTATTCTCATCATCTTATTATAAATTTGCCATTCAATCTCTTTCATTCTATGCATATTTTTCCTATACAAAAAAGGCACTCTCTCTCTCTCTCTCAAATTTTTTTTTTTTTCATTTTTGTTGGATTTTTTAGTTACGTTTCTTGGTGTTTTTGATTGTATGGTAGAAAAATTGGGTTTGAAAAAGTTTATAAGGTATAGTGACACTCATACTCTGTCAAAGTCTATCACCAAGTGATCCACGCACTCAACATTGTTATGGAGAGCTAGTTTGAACGGAGATGTCGTAATGAAGTATGAGATAGACTGACTTGGCTTTGATATTGATTTGGGATTAGCTTTTCACTGTTGGTTGTCCTTTGATTCATTTATGATTACAGTTACATTGATCCTTATGGATGTGTGTGTATGCACTAATGCACATTCAAGTTGTTACCAATCAAGGTGCATTAGTGCACTATTGGGTGTGGGTCAGTTGCTCATAGGAGTTTGATTAACAGTGATGATTGTTGTATTGTCTTATACATGTGAACAAAAATATTTTCCAGTATCATCATAGCATAAATGATAAAAACACAAAAAATATAAATGCCAAAAATAAATAAATACTAGCATGTTTTTCTAGATGCATTGTTACTAACATACTTGCAAGAATTAAAGAAAAATATAGGTACTTACCTCAAGTGCAGAACAGGAGTCTATAGTAGAAAACTGAAGTCAGGAATTGGACCCGCTAGACCAAGACTCGCCTCAGCAGAAAATTTTTGAAGTGAGAAATGAGGATGAAATGACAAAAATGAAGCATTGGGGCCTATTTATCAAGGTTGTACATCTTGGGAAGGCCAGCGTACCCTTAAGGGCCACCGTGTTAGCGTTGACCTTTGACCCAAAAAAAAAAAAAAAAAGAAGAGAAGAGTCCAAAAGAATTTTCTCAAATCAGTTGCGATGGCTCAGCCTCATCCAGGTAAGACTGATTTCAACCCATGAACAGTGCAGTTTTCGCACTCAATTTAGGGGCAACAAAATGCGGAATTATGTTATTTATCTGACACCTCTCATTACAATCGAGACGTCAGATAAAGATAAGACAACTGTAGATATTGTATTTTGTCCTCCCTCGATTTATGTGCTGGACTCCTAAAAATCCAAAAATATTAATTTCAACATGGGATCGTGAAAACAACTAGATTGACGTGGTGCAACCTATTCGGGATCTGTATCATGCAACTAATATGACTAAAGTTCTCCTGTGTCATTTAAAAAAAAAAAAAAAAAAAAAGGCGGGCTGTGGAAAGAAGAGAAAGAAAGAAGGGGAGGAGAGGGGGGGGGGGGGGGTAGGGCCTTAATGCTTGATACCTTAATGCTTTTAACAGGTTTAAGCTTTGAGGTTTATATGTATGATTCCTATTGTAGAAATGGAGAGTGATGACTGATGACTACATTTGTGAGAAATGTAAAATGATATTCTGATGCTTGTTCGGATATTCATTTTGAAAATTTCTGATGTCATCTTCTATGTTCTATGATACTGTTTGAACGCCCTTCAGCAATTCTGCTATAACCCAACATGTTATGACTTATAGATGCATTGCTTTATTGTTCTGTCATACCCTGCTAAATTAAAAGAAGTATGGAGTTCAAAACTCCTTAGCATTAATGACACCACTCATTGTGGTACTCATTTTGCAATAGAGATTCATAAGGCCAAAATTATAATATCTTTGATTCCATTTGATACATAGGCCTTCTACTAGATAATGCTATATTTTGAGGTTTTCTAGTAGGGATAGAACATGCTATAGGAATGGTTACTTGAATTTGGAAAATAGGTATAATGTAAGACTTTAAAAAATATTGAATAGTCAGTACATACAGTCGAAATATCCCACTTATGGGTGGAGCAACGCAACTTGTTAATTTGATAATGAGTTTTTGTGCTTCTTGAGAGTTATCATTGCCATGATTTAAATTTCTTTATTTATTGTGTGGCTAAGCCATCATGATGAATGGACTCCACTTCAAATGGATAAAAGCCTGCAGTTCTGAGTCAGAGAAACAAGCAGAATCGAACATTTGAAAGTTATGGGTTGATTCCTATTCTTGATAATAATAGAGGTCCAATGAATGTCTCTGTTTGTGGCTATTGACTCAAATTGTGGAAAAAACAAAGCTAAGGTTGAAGATGAGGGCACTAGGCACCTTAGTGTGGGATCATCTAATTTTAGTTTTTAAATGGCAATGGATGGTTGATAATTTTTATTACGTGGGATCCTCTCATAGTTCCTAACGGCATAGTTTTATAATATTGGACATCACTTGGAAGGACTGCATAGCTTATTGTTGGGTTCCCTATCAAATTTGCTAAATCAGTTGAGTATTTGTATTCATATTGTATAGAACTCGTTAGAAACATGATTTCAGATCACAAACTCATGTTATACATAAATTACGTCTTAGAATTATACATATCAGTTTGAATATTATACATCCAAACCTTTAAAGGGTTGGATATCTCTAAGGTAAAGGAAATATGGCTTATTTCATGTTATACATAAAATATGCCTTAAAAACACGATTTCAGTCATGCATGATAGACATCCAAACCTTCAGACATCTAAGGTTAATTTGGATATCTCTAAGGTAAGAATGTCTTACTAAAAAAAAATGTTACAAAAAATCGTGTCTCAAAAACATGATTTTAGTTCTACATATCATTTTGCATATCAGATATCCAAAATTTTAAAGGCTTGGATATCTCTGAGGTAGGAATGACATCTTTGAATAGTATTCATATTATACAGAAATCATGTCTTATATAGGAACATGATTTTAGTTATATATATATATATATATATTTGAATATCAGACATCCAAAGGTTTGGGTATCTCTAATTTTTTTTTTTTTTTTTTTGATGAACGGTTAGGATATCTCTATTATGTGAAAGAATATGACTTATTTCATGTTATACAAAAATCGTGTCTTAGAAACACAATTTTAGTTTTTTCATGTTTGCATATTAGACATTTGGATATCTCTAAGGCAGGAATTGTTTCTTTGAATAGCATTCATGTTACACAAAAATCATGTCTTAGGAACATGATTTTAGTTATGCATATGAATTTGAATATCAAACATCCAAATCTTAAATCTCTAAAGTGAAGGAATATGGTTTATTTCATGTTATACATAAATCGTATCTTAGAAACAAAACTTCAGTTGTTTGCATGTTAGACATCCAAATTTTTAATAGTATTATTGTTATACAAAAATAGAGATAACCAAACCTTTGGATGTCTGATATTCAAATAGAGATACTCAAAAATCAGGGTTTCTGGAACACGATTTCAATTATACAAATCAATTTGGATGTCTCCAAGGAAACACGAGTCTAGTCTAACATCAAAACTTAAATATTGTAAATTAGAGATATCTATTGTGGATGCTTGGGGGAAAGATAGGTTAAAGTTAGAAGATTGTTTCATAAGCCATGGATAATCTATATATTTTATGGAATTTGATTTCCCATTTGAAAAACCCGAGATAACCCAATACCCAAATGTCTATAGTCAATTTTCTGAGTCCATTTCCATTGCACTGCAAGCTTGGTTGGACCATAATTTATTGAAGAGTTCAGCCGGACCCTTGGGGGAAGGAGAAGGTTGTCTCTGGTTGAGCCAACCTCTTCCATTGCCACTAAAGCCTCTCTTCATCGTATATTGCCTCCATTGTCCATGCTCTTCAAGAACTGATGTAGGACGTAATATATTATTAAATTTTGGTATTTTTATGTAAAATTCGTTTTTTTAGGTTTAGGTTATTTATTTCCTTATTTTTAGGTGCTTTTAATGTTTTTTAGGTCAAATTTGGTTCCCATTATGGTTATGTAATAATTAGGAGTTATTTTAGAATATATTTTCTTGTCTGCCAAGTTTTATGGATCCCTTAAATAAGCCTCTAAGTCTGTAAACGTTTTTTGAATATTTATTTAATCAATAAAATTTAGACTTTTGTCTTTCTGTTTTCTGGTGGATTCTAGACCCTTTCTCCTCGTGGATTCAAGGTTATTTTAGAAGCAAGTGTGTTTTGTTTCTTGTTTTCTAGAAGTATGCATGTTCTGCTTCTTAAATCTTCCGCCTTGGTATCAAAGCCTTTGACTTATCCTAGTCTAGTGGCTAACATATGAGACAGTAGCAATTCCAGTGACAGAAAACTTGTCAAGTATTACGTGATGTGCAACTAGCACTCACAAAGATCTTTGCAATGATGCCATCATTGGAGCATGGAAACCTATAGGCAAGCAAATTTCATATGGGCCTTATAAAAGAATTGCAAGTTTTAATGGTTATTTTTATAAAGAAGATTTGTTTTATTGGTTTCTTGATCTAGAGGATTTATTTGACTTTGAGAATATTTATTATCAAAGAAAAGTTAAACTTGCTTTGTATAAACTTAGTCGGTATACCTAACGTTGATGGGAATGAATACAGTTTGAAGAATTAGAAAAAGTAAAGACAAAATTCGTTTGTGGCCAAGGATGAAAAAGATGCTTGCTTTCAACTTTTATCCTTTGGATTGTGAAGAATTTTTGTCGTATACAAAACAAGATTATTATTGGCCAAAAAGTTCATACTTTAATTATTTTGAAGATGTGCCAAATATTCCACCATTAAAGGAAGAATTGCATGTTGAAAAAAATATTGTTCTTGAAGATTATGTAGAAGTCAAAGAACAAAATATAGAGAACTCTAAAGAAATGAATGAAGACCTTGTTATGAAAGAAGATCCTAAAATCAAGATTATTGTAGAGGAGAGTAATGAAGATCTTATTATAGAGAAAGATCTTGAAGTCGTGATTGTAGAGACCATTGAGGGAGAAATTGAAGATGAAAGTTTCAAGAATCTTAATGAAATCAAATCATATGATTGTGAATCTCAAAATCTTTTTATTTTAGTGGTAAGCAATACACCAAAGTTAAGTGAATTTGTTGGGGTTGATAGACTTGATTCAATTGTTAATTCTTATTTGGTAAATCTCTATAATTACATGAGGTCCAAGGAAAAAGAAATTCAAGTTGATTTGTTTATTCCATTGATGAGTTTGTATGGAAAGAATATCAAGGGGCTCAAACATTCAAAATATTTGTTTATTTGGAGCGGAAGATTTCAAATTTCAAAGATAAACTTGAGGACGAGTTTGTTTCAAGTGGAGCGGTTTGATGTAGGACATAATCTATTAATTAATTTTTGTAATTATTTAATTTTGGTATTTTAATGTAAAATTAATTATTTTAAGTTTAGATTATTTAATTCATTTTTTTTAGGTGCTTTTAATGCTTTTAGGTCAAATTTGGTTCCTGTTATGGTTAGGTATTAATTAGAAGTTATTTTAGAATATATTTTCTCAGTCTGTAAACGTTTTTTGAGCATTTATTAAATTAATAAAATTTAGACTTTTGTCTTTCTATTTTCTAGTAGATTTTAGATCCTTTCTCTTTGTGGATTTAAGGACCCTTGTAGATTCAAAGAACCCTTATGAATTCGAGATTTTTTTCATAAGCAAACGTGTTTTGTTTTTTATTTTCTAGAAATAGACGTATTTTACTTCTTGACGCTTCTACATTCCGCATCAAGAATACAACCAAACCTTCAGAGAAAATGTGAACTTAGAATCTGAAATGAAGTATTTGGCTGAACTTAGAATCTGAAATGAAGTATTTGGCTATGTAATTGGCTTAATCTTAGATAATACAAAGAATACTTACTTGGAATTAAAATAGCTTACTGAATCAATTTTTTAATGTTTTCTTTTGTCACGTGACCGTTGTGTATAGTATTTGTGTAAGTGGGTATGTGAAACTAATACCGCCCACACTAAGTAAACTTGCACTTTGGATACATATGATGACAAAGTAAATACCGGCAATGATGCCTTAACTTGTAAATGCCAGAATCCTAAATTACACCATACTACTATTTGAGTCTAGATTTTCATTACTTAATATAAGGTAACAGATTAGCCTACATATAGATTTATATCTTGCATATGTACTTGTGAATTTGTTTATTACAGAATGTTATTAGAAGCAATCATCGGAATAGAAAGGATACATCTATAATTTATTCATTTCAATTCGGTAAGCTCTTAATCATAGCCCTTACTTAGTTGCCATACTTGGCCTTGTAGTCACTCCAGAGCTGATCAACAGTCTTCCCAAGCAGCTCAACAAAGTAATTAGCACTGTAACCAGTCCTCAATTTCTTGTTCAAATCGGCCACAAATCCATTTCTAAGACCATTAAAATAGTCCAAAAACCAAGCTGTGACATCGTATCCTTGGTCCCATCTATCACCTTTACCTGGCTGCACCCAATGGCTAGGCACATACCCTGACTTCAACCTCACAAAATCTGCAATTCCTTCAATCAATCCTCCTGGAGGACTTTGTCCATTACCATTCCACTGCCATATATGCGTCATTTCATGGAAAAGCACACCTGTAATCTCCCTTTTCACATCACCAGAATAGCTAGCTATGTATCTAGCGCTGACATGAATCTCGTTGTTGACAGCATATGCGACACCATCAATGTCCTCAATGAACAAGCTCACTTTTGCTACCTTTTTTCTATCTGCAGTAGTTTTTTGCTGGAAGATTTTCCATGTGAAATTTGTAGCGTTTGTCAGTGTTTGCTTGCTGTATTTAGACCTATTTCGTTATTGAAGCGTGACCCACCCGTAGTGTTTGCGGCGGTGTTGGTAACAACGTAATCAACTGCATGGATTCCTTGAATGGCTGCTAGAGTTATAACAAAAGAGAGGAGAAGAAACTTGTGGTGAACCATGACTATATAGTGTCTTTCCTTTCTTTCTTTTAGTTGGTTTTGAATAAGAAATATGGTGGTGCTCTATGGTTTATGTAGGAAGATATGTAGATCTTCGTAGCAACTTCTAAGGTGATTCATGCACTCAAATAATTTGCCTTATATTTTATTAGTGGCAGGATAATTATCCCAATGTAAATTTGCACAATAATTTGCATAATTAAATAAGTTTGGCCGGATGCTTTTTTTAATATAATTTTCCAAAAGTTATGCTATTTGACAAAAAAGGCCAAGGGAGAGAGATATATATGTGTGTGTTTGTGTTTGTGTAAAATGAAAAAGAAAAGAATAGAAAGAGAGGCCTATATCCACCAAAGAGAGTGAGAGAGTGAGATGTGTGGAGTAAGTGGGGTAGGTTGGGGGTCACATATGGGTCTAAAAATTCTGACCATACACACACGAATTTATTAACTAAAGAAAAAGGTTATACAAAAGAACATGCATCACTTCTGATAACAAACTCAAAGCAAGAGGGACAATTATTCAAATCAAAAGAGTCAAAAACATTACACTTAAGAGATGTAGGAACAGAGGCCCAAATTTGTGTGTTGGGCCTTAAGCCCAATACAAGGAGGTCGGCCTATCCAAAGAGGGGCGGATATTCATAAGGAGATTCAGCTCAGAGTCTCATAAGCGAATAAAGGAGTAAATGGCTATCCGAGGAGCAATTACCCCTCGGCCATGGTAAATATAGCTCAGATACGTGTTTTATCAACAAGAATGACCTCCATGGGAGCCCTAGTATCAAGAGCGTGTCTTTTAAACACATGAGAAGGAAAGGAACCCAGAAATACCTAAGGAGAGGCTGCTACCTCTACATTAAATGCACTGCAGCTACTTTTCTGGCCGCATTTATGTGGAGAAAACCTCTGAATAGTGTTTCCTTGGCCACTGCGACTCACAAAAAGCCAGAAGAAGTGTCTGATGGGACATGCACTCAAGTGGTGGCCTAGATGATCAACAAGTGGAGGGCCAAGATCACCAGGAAGGACCTATATAACGTGAGAGATCCTCCATGAGTAGAGGATGGAAAAAAAAGGAGAGAAGTGAGACTGTAGTGACCAGAGTAACACATATAATCAGCTTCATTGATCTATACCAAGATTGGCCTCCTCGGACAACACCTTGACCCCACTTTGCATGTTTTTCTCTTGCGTGACTGTATTACAAACTCATCCTAGCCGTTGTGATACTAACTAGGGCCTAGTTCTTCAACCCACTCTCTACAAATTTATTGTATTGGGCTCACTAACTCATAATCTCCTATTCATTGGGCTTGGGCCACTAAACATGACCCTACAAGAGACTATTAGGCTAAAGTACGGGCTGCTACATTAGCAGGCCTAGATGCCTAAAAGATTAAAACATTACACTTAACTTTAGGGTGTAAGATTTTTTTAGCAATTTGCAACATTGTCCTCGTATTAATTACAAATTAGCAAGGGCACTTAGTCATGATTTAGAACATAGATACTTCCTCAATTTTATTTCCTATGGTTACATTTTCATAAGGTTGACCTTTTTTTTTTTTTTTTTTTTTTGGTACTCATACTATTCACTATAAAAAAATTGGGTCTATAATGGCATTTGTGAAACGCTACTAAAAGTCCTAAAAACGCCACTATAAGTCCTCAATTTATTTATTTTTCCGGTTGGGCTTTTTTTTGCTGGACCTATAGTGGCGTTTTAAAATGCCACTATAGGAATTTGAAGAGATTTTTTTTTAAAAGTTTTTTATTTTTTTATTTATTTTTTATTTTTTATTTCCTTTCTCAATAGATTAGGCTAATTTGGATAATTAGAAATGCAATGGTCTCTAGAAGATATTTAGGATAATTTCTTGGTGAAGTTCCTAATTTGTATCTGTCTGTTTTGAAATTAGGAGTACGTAGTTGATTAATTTTTTTTCAAATTAATATAATTTGGATTTTTGTTTTTAAAAACGATGTGGACATCTGTGGTGGATAACTTAAAGTCTTTGCTCTGCGTAATGATAAAAAGACAATGCATGTATGAACATTTGAAAGTGCTGTCTTGACTAATTGTGGTGGGCCTTTTTTTTTTTTTTTTTTGCAACTCTAGGCTAGGCTATCTCCTACCACATTACAGACTAATGGTTCTGGGATAAGAGAGTGACTGGCTTGACTGCAACACACCCTAAGCCAGCTTATGCACAAGGTAGAATCCCTTTGCTAGGACCTTGGACACGTGCCCAAAGCAAAGAATACCATTACAAAAAAGGTTATAGCAGGCAGGTGTAATATGACAAAAATAAGAAGAATATGCTTACTTTCAGCCAAAACACAAAAAAAAAAAAAAACTAAGGGTATGTTTGGTAACTGTTTTTTCCCTTTATTTTTTGTTTTTAAAAAAAAAAATTTATTTTTGAGACTAAAAAACTTGTTTAGCAACCCAAAATGGACAGAAAACAAAAACTGTTATCAAAACTTAATTTGTGAAGGAAACTGAAAATATATAAAAGACTGTTTTTAGTTTCTAATTTTCAAAAATCAATGAAAATACACATTTAATTTAATGGATATATCTCATTTAATAAGTTAGCATTAGAGTTCAAATTCTAGTAACAACATATTTTAGTATTTTCTATTTTTTTCTTCAAAAAATTGTTCATTTTAATTTCAACTAACCAAACATGTTTTTTATTTCAAAAATACAAGAAAATTGTTTTTTCTTTATATTCCCAAAAAAAAGTTTTTGAAAATAGAAAACAAAAACTGTTACCAAACATAATCTAAATCATTTTTTTTAATAGAGGAGGAAATAAGGCAATGATATAAATGCGGTAGAAATGAGTTAATAACAACAATAAAAAGAAAAGGAAATAATATTAATGCTTGATCAACAAAAGGAGGAAAGATTAGTCTACCATGCTTGATTTCTCAACGGAGTCAAGTCCAGGAAGGAAACCACTCTTCAATGTGGACAATCTCACAGGGAAATCCTGCCACAGAAATTGCCCACTTAGAGAGAATGGGCCTAAGTGGCTTATCCTCAAATTCCTTAATCCTTACTAGAGAGTAGGCTATTAGAGAGAGAGAAGGGAATAGCCTATTGGTCCATGCCCACTATCACACTCTTGCTCACTCTCTGTTTTACCTTTATGATTCATTTTTCCTTTCTAAGTTTCTTGTTTTCTCTCTTATCCTTCACTCATTTTCTTCCTAATTTTTCTCTAGTTTTATCTCTCTTGTTTTCCTTTCCCTTTCTTCTATTCCCCTCCGTTGCCTCCCACTATGCACAGCTAAGGCCCTTTTTATACTGCCTGATGTGATACCGTTTTATCCCTTAACTGCTTTTGTCCTGGTATAGGTGACCTTTCCAATCCACCCACTAGTCTGTCGGTTGCCCAGCCATCACCACTTACCTATGCTGGCCGTGCCACACTCCATTCTAGACAAAAGAGTTTTATTTTGTTTTCTTTCTCTCCATGGCATTCCTATCCGGATAAGGGTGCGCATTCTCTCTTACTAACCCCTATGGCATGCACCTAGTGATTCTAGCTCATCTTTCCTTCTTTTGGATGTTATGTCATCTCAACAGAACATGTTCCCCAAAAGAGCTTGAGCGAGAACCCTAGAATAGGCTTTCCCCTTCTCCCCACTGCTAGACCATACCCTCTCTTACCTCTGACCCATAGCCCACCACTCATGTATTGGCTGGGTACAAGTAGGTGGTGTTTGAGCCTTATGCGTGCTCCACTTCCATGTGTGTCCATGGCTTGTCTGCTATTCATGCATTTGTCATGACCTGGGGGCTTGTCTAGTCTTTGCTACACGTTCTGCTACTCATTCTTAACCTCTTGTGGCGTGGATGAGTCACTGGGTTTTCATTCTTTATATCTTGCTTCCTCCCTAGGCTGGGTTTTGCTTGAGCATGGGCCTTTCCTTCTTCAATCCAACCCTTACCCTCTTTGTGGGTCGGCTAACACCTTTGTCATGTCGCCCTATTGTTTCTGTCATGTTATCATTTGACTTATGCTTATTAGGCCTCTTTTGGGTCTGCTGTACACTTTTCTTTTGCTTAGTTGCAATAGCCCAGTACTATTGTTGGACTTGTACTCACGTTGTTTTGGGATTCCTTGGCCCATTTCATCCCTTTGGGGCTTCCTTAGCCCATTTTATTCCTTTGGGAGTCTTCAGCCCGTTTCATTTCCTCGAACATCCTCAGCTCATTCCAATCCTTCATTCCTATAGGCTTTTGCTAAGTCTTTTGGGCTTCCTTGGCCCAAATTACCATATCCTTTACTTTCAGGGCTTATAGGCTTTTCCACCCGCCTCATTTACTTAGTTCCTTCCTTGGACTCCTTCGGCCCATTTTTGCTTGCTTTCCATTTCTCATAATGCTCATGGGTTTACTACTTCTTTCTTCGGGCTCTTTTGGGCCTGCTTGCTTTCTTTGAGGTCCTTTTACTATTTTACAGGCTTATGGACCATTATTTCTGCCATTTAGGCTTAATGGTTTTCTTCTCAATTTGCTAATTCTTCTTCTTTATTCTTTCCCATATTGTTGCACTTCTTCCTATAATTGAGTCTCCTTGCCAAAGTGGGCATCAACACTAATATTTGTGGAAAAATCAAAAGGTCCAACAGTAGGATTTGTGTTTGTGGTTGTGATTCTTGAATCAATATGTGAAAAACAAAGCATTAAAGGTAGAAATTCTTGTTGCTGGCATTGATTGAAGATTAGACACAATTAATTAAAGATCGAAACTCTGTGTTCGTAGTTCTAGTAATGCTAGCTATATGCAATAAAATTTGGATACTGTATTAAACTATGAACTTCTAAACAAATTAGCTACTGTTCAGTTTGTTTAGACTTTCAAGTTTGATCCCCAAGTTGCATGAGAATTTATTTCTTTCCTTTTCTTTTCTTTTTTAAGTTGTAATTAAGGAAGGTTGCATATGTGCATAGTTATATTGTCTTAAGAAGCTGCATGCATATGCTTACTTCAAATTTCCAACTGGGCAAGCTGATAACATCCAATAAAAAGAAAGTATAAAGAGAAAAAAAAAAAATCTGACAACCAATAAATAATATTCTCAGCACATTTATTTATCTCATGAATTAACTGCATGACAGTATGATACAACATTTTATTCATATAAATTGGCTTTTAATCAGCGCTCTTATTTTGCATACTGGGCTTTGTAGTCACTCCAGAGCTGATCAACAGTCTTCCCTAGCAGCTCAACAAAGAAATTAGCACTATAACCATCCCTCAGTTTCTTATTCAATTCAGCCACAAACCCATCGCTAAGGCTATTGCAATAGTCCAAAAATCGAGCTGTAACATCATAGCCTTGGTCCCAGCTATTTCCTTGCCCAGGCTGCACCCAATGGCTAGGCGCATACCCTGCCTTCAACCTCACATAATCAGCAATTCCTTCAATCAATCCTCCTGGAGTGTTTTGTCCATTACCATTCCACTGCCATATGTGTGTGCTTTCATGGTATAACACTCCAGTGATTTCGGTTTTCACGTCGCCAGAGAAGCCATTGATGTACCTTGCACTAACATGAATCTCGTTGTTGCTAGCATATGCAACTCCATCCATGTCATCGATGAACAAGCTCACTTTGGGCACGTTCTTTCTGTCCGCATCAGTGCTTTGTTTGAAGAGATTCCATATGAAATCTGTGGCAGAAATCAGTGTTTGCTTACTGTAGTCAGACCCAATCTCATTGTTGAAACGAACTCCACCCGGAGTGTTCCCAGCGTTGTTGGTGACTTCATATTCAACAGCATGGATGCCATGAATGGCTAAGGCAAGGGTTACTAGGAAAGAAATGAAAAACTGTTAAAACATTACAGCAGAATGCATCCTCGCATCAGGAAGAAGTCCATGTAGCTAATCAAATTAGCTTGCAACTTCCAGATAATCAAGGCATTGATCAAACAGTAGAAATGGCTATGATTGAAGCAATGCCTCACTATGGTCACGTGCTATGCTCAATGCAGTAGATATTTCCACATGTGCAAGAATGTTGGAAGATGATTAGGACACGTGTACATGAGCTGTAATGTTGCTGTAACAGATTTTCCCCCTCTTGGGGAGTTAGTTATTTTGTCAGTTTTTCTTTACTTGCTTAAGTCTCTGTATATAAATGTAGATTCAGAGCTTGTACATTTCATTGTATTCTTTCATACTCATTGATCAATAAAGGTTCAATTTCTATTTAGAGTGAGAGCACATCCTTTTACAAAAACATTTGGTTAGCCATAGTTATCTTGTTCTTTTACTCGGTTTTGTATAAAGAAATGCAATGGTGCTCTATCATTTATATAGGGAGTGAGATTTTTTAGCAACTTGCAACGTGGTCCTCTCATTAGAACTTGGATACTTCCTCGATTTTATTTCCTCTGTTTACATTTATTTCTTGACCACGTATCTTTCCGACTAAGGAATGGTAAACCTTTCCCTTGTTATATGAATCTAATTTTTGTAGGCTGACCTTTCTTTTGTACTCGTACTATCTAAGCTGCAAATTTCGCCCCAAATAAGAGAATATTGACTTTGACCAATTTAGCCGAAAAAACATTGACTTCTAAGCACGAAGGCTATAGTTTGCGGTTGCAAGCCGCGCAACCCATGTCTTGTGAAGAGATTTTTTATATTTTTTATTCCCTTCCTCAATAATAGTTTAATTAGGCTATTTTGGATAACTAGGATAATTTGAAATGCAGTGATCTCTAGAAGATGTTTAGGATAATTTCTTAGGTGGAGTTCCTAACTTTGTATCTATCTGTTTTGAAATTAGTAGTAGTTGACTGATATATATATATATATATATATATATATAAAACAAGTGAAGAGATAAGATTTGCACATTGGTTCTCTCTATAAAATAGACTAAACAATGAGTTTGGTTTACTTACAATATTTTTTTAACTGAAATCTCATTTTGTTTTAATAAAAAAACTGTCACATCACTCATTGACTAAATAAAATGTAGAGATTAAAATTTACTACTACTCGCCATTGTTATTTAAAACAAAAGGAATTTTTCAGTTAAAAAAATGTAATGAACGTAAACCAAACCCTTAGATAATATGATTGAATTGCTAAATTTCTTTTTTCATTATAAACATTTAAACACACATTAACTATATTATTTTGATACCTATTTAAAATTATTGATAGAATGCTAAAAACTTATATCTCAGTGAAATTGTTTAGTCTCTCTTACGAAGAGAATCAAGATTTGAATATTTCATTTAGTACTTTTCTAAATTGTTAAGATTTAAGGAAATCTATTTGGTAAAGTATCTTAAGAAATCTAGACTATTAAATCATTAAAAAATGATTAAGATTTAAGAAAATCTATTTAGTAGAGTACCTTAAGAAATCTAGAGAATCTGAATCCGGCAACCTTTCATCTTATTTCCTTCTAGAACTATTCCCTTTTCATTTATGAAGAAACTAATTGTAGTAAAAATGGTATATAACAATTTCAACGAACCATTTTTTTGAATTAAAGGTCGGTTGAAGTGGTGGTTCAAATTAACTTCAAACTATAATAATAAATAAATGAAAAGGGTGGTACAGTAGTGGGGTTTCATAAGTTTCCTTCTTTCCACCATCTTAGTTGTTTTGACAAAGACTGATAACTAGTCGTCTTTGATTGGCATTATCTTTCTCTTTTTGGATAGGAACTTTAATTGGCATTAATTTGGCATAATGGCATGTCTAGATTAATATTTGGAACAAAGTCAATTTAGGTGACTTGTGGATGAATTGCTGAACAAGACATCAGGTTCTAGACTTCTAGTCCAGATAAACGAATTTAACATAATCTAGAGCTTCTAACAGGTATTTTGACAGCTATTAAATTTAGAGAAATCAATGCCGAATTCCTCTGACTAAAGAAAAACTTCCCTTTATTAAGAGTAAACTCTTAATTTTATTAAGAGTAATATAAAATGCATGATGGGTTTCTATATGCAAAACATGTGTAAAGCGGATTAGGATCTTCTCAAATTTTTAAACTAACTCTAGCATAAAGTTTAATTCTAATAATTTATGGTTAAATGAATGATTTAAATTTCATCACATCAATATTTTAAATGGAAAATAAAGTAATTTAATGGTTATTTAAATGTTGATTATGTGTTAAAATTCCAAATGTCTATTTAACTATGAATGGTTAGGATGTTAAAAAAACCTTCATTGTGAAGTTGCCCTAAAAAATTTAGAGTATTTTTGTTTTTGGTAATACTTCGATAATTATTAATTAGGGAAGATAAGATTTGAATTTTAAACATCTTTGTTGAAACACCAAAAAATGCTAATTGAATTATAAAGTATTTGACAAATAATTTGATAGTTACAATAAAAAAAAAGAAAAAAAGATTTAGACATTTTAAGTCTTGTTTGAAAATATAAAAAATAAGAAGTGTCTATTGAGTTACAAATTATTTAAAAAAGTTAGAAAAAGAAAGCGAGAAAGAGGAAATGTTAACGAACAGTTAGATGCGTTCAAGATCTTTTTACAAAATTGAATTTTCTTCCCCTTTTCAGCAAAAACACCTACAGTCATTTTCAAATATTTTTGGGAGGGTTTGAATGTAAGCAGATCCACCTAAAAGCACGTTAGATGCTTGTTTTTGATTACAATAGACCGACCCGTAAATTGCGCATAAATTTGGGTTGAGGGAATTAAATATCATTCCCATGCATGCCTACCAAAGATGACCCATCAGAGTTGACTCAGTCAAGATTGGGCCCAACCTCAGCTTCTAACCCCACTTTCCCTTATCTCTCTTTTCAAGAAATATCCTTAATCTTGTCACGTCTATTTCCTTAACATAGAAGGGTCAGACAAATTGTTCTCATTTTTATTTATTTATTTTTTATTTTTTTTTTTACGTACATTCCGTGCACACGTTCACACGTGCACACACACTATAATAGTGTATACTCTTCTTTAGGTCAAGTACTTATAAGATAAGGGTGAGAGGTATTTCTTCCCGATATGAGATTAAGCAAATCCGTGCGGGTAGGAGCAAGGGTCGATCTTGTCCATCGCAAAGCAGACAATACCCGATTGGAGAAAGATTCGTTCCTCCCACAATTCGTTCCTCCCACAAAAAAGTGCATTTTGAGGTTTAAGAGGAAACCCCCACCTTGCCCATTCTACTTTTATAGCGTTGAGCCTAAATGAAGGAGTGCATAGTACATGCATGCGCAGTTTTTGAGACTTGCTCACATCGCACACACTATAGTGCAATGAATTTCTTGTTGAAAAGATTCCAAGTATCTTCAATTGTCCTCAATATCCACTCCTTGTATGTCTGCACAATAATTTCAATATCAAATATGACCCTTAAGAATAGCTAAAGAATAAGAAGTAATACTGTAAATACCTCCAAGCAAGGTAACAAGTCATGCTTTCTACATAAGGAAACTGCAATACATAGTTTCCTAAAAAAACAAACAAAAGCAAAGAACTTCACCAAAAGAAAAAATTGTTACACCCCACCCGTCAAACGGTCGGATAGAAGGTTGTCCATCCACTACCTAATCAATTGAGAGGAAAAAAAAAAACAATTAATTTTCAATTGTAATCTTTATTAGACTGCCATTTTGGAGTAAAATGGCTTATGGATAATTTGGGACAAAATATTTTATGCCAAGTAAATAAAGGACCCTCTGGGACTACATTTTGTTGAATTTGTTGTTGTAAAGGAAAGGGGTCTCTCCTATCAAGGGGGCATCTTTTTCCATGTTCCAAAGATCCTTCTCTCTTTTCCCACAGAGATAAATTAGTGAAAATTTCAACATAGTTTCAAAGTCCAAGCAAGAACGGACAGATTAGTCGAAAAATAAGAATGTCACGTGTTTATTATTTACTGGCAGTCTGGCATTAGCTTGTACACTACTCATTTTACAGAAAAAGAAATGATTCTTAGAAATAAAAAACATTAAATTAAAAACAGAGAGGCTCTTGCTTGTTTTCAATAAAATTAATTACCTTTCAAAAGAAAAAAATAAAGACACAGGCAGTTACTGAAATAAGACATACTCCCTCTGTCCCACTTTTTTTGTCCTCTATTCCATTTTGAGATGTCCCAAAATATTGTCCTGTTTCTAAAAATAAAAGTCATTAATTTACTAATGTTCCTATTATACCCCTATTAATTTACTAATTCAATTTTTTGATAAATTTTTTTAAGGGTAATTTTGGAAACTTATACATTTTTGAAAGGTGGACAAGACAATTAATGATATTTCCTTAAAAAGTTTGACTTTTCAAACAGGACAAAAAAAAAAATGGGACGGAGGGAGTACTTTTCTGTCATTCACTTGTTCAACTGTCAACATGTCCATCTTGTGCAAAGAAAGCCAGAATCAAGTTTCCAAGAAATGCTCCAATATCAAAACCCATAGGCCCATAAAATGCAAATTCTAGATCTAAAACTTGAGTTGACTCATGAGTAACAATGACAGAACTAGTGTGGAGATCTCCATGTAGAAGAGCCTGGGCTCTTTCACAGAATCTAAAGGAAAAGAAACTCCTTAGGCCTTGTTTGGTTGTTGAGTTACCTATCACTTATCACTCATCACTCATCACTCATCACCGTATAACTCATTTCTCATAACTTAAAAATCTCCAAAACACTACCAAGGTTGTTTGGCAACTAAACCCGGTCCAGTTTCCTACTTAAAAACTTAAAAAAACTCACATTTTTGTGGGACTCATGAATTGACCACTGTGCAGTGCACACAGAACGGATACCTGCAGTGAGCCTTTGACTTTTTGTTAGCATTTCATATCTCAAAATGCTTTTCCCTATTTCCTCACACTTTTCACACTTTAGCTCTCAAACCCCAAAGTCGCCGACCACCCCCTAAGCTGCCGACCACCCTTGAGCTCAACTCCATCCTCACCCAACTGCGCCGCTGCCATGGTTCCTTTGTACGTCATCTTCCTCCTTCCTCGTCCCTAAAACCAAACCCACTACGTGCTGCTACACCTCTGTCCTCCAGCCTCATCTTTGAAACCGAGCCCAGAAATCCCCGATCGCGCCTCTGCTCCTCAAGGCTAATCAACAATGGGTAAGGGCACGATGAATTCAATGACTTCTCTGAAGATTACCAAGACCAGTGTATGTCAATTTTTCCCTCATCTTATCTGCAATTTTAGGAAAAAATGAGAAAAATTTGTTAGTTATGCCATGGTGTTGAATAAATTTATTTCTTTCTTGTTGCAAGCTTGTTTATGTGTCTATGTTAATTGGAGAATGGATGAATGGATAATAGTATACCTAGGTTTTTGTTTTCCATGTGATATTGTTTCAAATTTTGTGGATTTGGTTGGGATTTCAAGTGGGAAGGGAGTACTGTTGGACCCCTTACTTCATCCAATAAACTGTTGGACCCCTAACTCATTTTCTTTTTTAATAATCTTTGTTGATACCCGTTTTCACGACACATTTTCGTACAAGTCCAATTCAACCAAGCTCGACTTCCTTATGGACTCGATTCATGTATTATATTTTATTTATTCTTTTAAGCATGGCCCAAGTCCATGTGACATATGGGGGAAATTGAGAAAGTGCAGTTTGGAAGGTATGGGTGAGCCTAGCCCATGCGTGCTACCAAGTGGGCAATGGACATTAGTAGCACCTCAGGCTCATGGAGGAGGTCTTGGATCCAAAATTTCCACCTTAAAATAGCCTTCATTCTTTGGGTGACTATGCCCCTAATTTTCAGCCCATCTCTATTTTCCACACCAAAACACAGCTTACTCTAAAAAAAGGCTGAACAGCCTAGCCCACTCAGCCACCGAAATGTAGTTTTCTAAGGCCTTCTAATGGTCTGAAATTTCTAACCAAAGGCAACCAATTAAAACCCACTTTATTTCCAAAATCATGCTAAAAGCATACCAAACTCTTCCCTAAACAAAAGCAATCCAAGTCAAAACACCAAAATAGTATCATAGGGGATAAAAGCCTCTTCCACTACTCAAAAACCAGTCAAGAGCAACACTCCAAACTCTGTATAAAACTCTCTCTTTAGCTCATAAATAAAGCAGCCACGTTTGACCTAGGACCTGAAACTTTAGAGCAAAAAACCATTCAGCCAGTCAATAATATCACAATTCTAAACCTTAGTGGTGGAAATATGGGTATAGGGGAACCTTCTCTCTCTTCCTCACGACCTCCCTCAATTTCCTCTTCTGTGTGACTGCGGGTTGAAGTTTCAGACCTATTGAAACACGTTTTCCCCATAGATCTGAAACTTGAGTGCCAAAACCCACTAAACCAGGAAACATTCTCACAATTTCGAAGCTTGGGGGTGGAAATATGGGTACAGGGGAACCTTCTCTCTCTTCCTCATGACCTCCCTCAATTTCCTCTTTCGTGTGACTGTGGGTCGAAATTTCAGACTTGTTATGTTTTTATACTTTTTCTATACTTTTGTTGTTAGCATTTTGATTCTCTCTTGTCAAAGCACCATTAGCCTTTGTTTTCTATACATTGTGAATTTTGGGCTTGATTCTCCATAAACAAACATTTCTAAAGAACCCAAGGGGAGATTTGGGTCATTTTCGCATTTTTGGCCCTTGTCGCAAAACGTCCCTAACATTTTGGCGACCCCACTGGGGAGTCAAGCAGCTGAAACAAGGGAAGTCATATATCTGAAGATGCCAAACCAGCAAAAAAGATGGTGTTTCTCACACCAACTTATGCTTTGCCGTGCAAGAAGAGTATGGTGAAGTGAAGCTGAAGAAAGTTGTTTCCTTAGCTATTTGAGCTGTTGGAGGTGCTCCAAATCATGTGACGAAATCACTTCAAACTCCAGAAACCATTCAAGAAGTGAAGGATGGAGGGAGAACCAACTTTCTTATTAAAAAAAAAAAAAAATTTCTTCTACTCATCTGTTAAGGACATATTTTATGTAGTTGACTAATCCTTTGACAAAACGCACTTAAATTGTAATTGGGTAGATCTAGAATGTGTTTAATACTTCAAGGAACATGTTGTTCAAGTATAGTATTAATGCCTTGAAGATTGGTCCAAGAAACAAGTAAAGAAAAGGTGTTCATTAAAGCTAGACAGATAACTCGATACTTGTGGACAGATAGCTCGACAGTTGCTCGACACCTCCCTGACAGCTAGCTATCTATTGAGATTCTTAAGCTTTTTCTTATCGCAATCTCAACACCTTCTCGACAGCTGGTGGATCAATCGAGAAAGCTCCTATCCCCTCGACAACTTCTCGACACCTCCTCAACACCTGCTATCTATCGTGGTTTAAAGCTCGACACCTCCTGATCGATTGAGGTATCTATCGAGGTTACGGGAATTCAGATTTCTAGATCTGATTTTTGGGCCAGGTTTATGTATTTGGGTAGGGTTTCTTTTCTCACAACCCTAGACCTATATAAGGCTTATTTTAGAGGTCGTCACATAAAAGAATACAAGGAGAACATATGCAAAAGGTGACCGATGCCTTATTCTCTCTGAAAGAAGCTACTGCGTCTTTTGCGCCTTAGGGTTTTGTAACCAATTGCTTTTTGATCTTCATTCTTGATGAAGTGAAGAACTTTGCAGCCAACATTCTTCTTCTAGTTGGTGATTAAGTCGCGTACTGAGATCCACGTAATTGGTTAGTCACGTACTGGGATTCGTGCATCATCAAAGGGTGGCGTTCATATATTGAAGAGTTTAGAGGTTCTGAAGCGGTAAAAGGTTTCTGCTATGAGTTCATCTACGGAGATTGTAGAGTCTAGGGACAAAAGTTTTGTACTAGATCTGAAACTTCTCTTTTCTATAGTGGATTGCTTTTCGGGTAGGTTTCCCCCCAGGTTTTTTACTGTGAAACTGGTTGGTTTCATTGGTTTTCCTAGGTCATCATATCTTGTCTTATTTACTTTTCCGTTGCATTTATTTTTGACATGATATTGATGTTTATTTGTTTTAACAAATTTTATTGATAATAAATCTAATTAACAAGTTGGATTTAAAACTTGTTAATTCTATCAACTGGGGTCTAAATTTTCCAACAAGTGGTATCAGAGCGGGTTCACTCTGATTGGATTAATTTCCTGAGTGTGATCTTTAACCCCTGTTGTCATGGAGGAGAATTTTAATTCTTCTATGTCCTTTAGTAGACATACTAGGACAAGTGCCTTTTCATCTTCACAGCCAAAGACTCGTGCTGTGTGGGTGAGAAAGGAGCCTAAGACTTAATTGTCTTTTCTGTTTGTCCTCTGCTTTAATTCTTTCTATCTAAAGTATGACTCTTTTTGCTTGATTTCTTATTTGTTTTTGGAATCATGCTTTCATGCATCTACATTTTTCTATCATGCCTTTATGCATATGCATCTTTCTTTCATGCTTTCATGTTGTTTGTTTGTTTTTATTTGGTTGTTTAGTTTTTTATTTTGTTTTGTTTTCAAAATAAAAATAAAAAGAGAAAAATTAGAAAAATACAAAAACATTGTGTGTTTTGTGTACATTGGTACTTGTGTACCTTGGATGGCCATTGAAACAAAGTTTTATAAACTTTGTATCTTTTGTAGCTTAGATGAGCATCTCTATGCACAACTAAGCAAGTGAGTTTTGTGGTTCTTATTTTTTTGATAAGTAAGATTAAGTTATCTCTTAGACTTAACACTCGTATCACTCTTTGTGACGGGTAGGACTAAAAAATCCTAAGAGAAAGGCATAAATAACTATCTCACCACTGTTGCCCGCCAATCATGAATGACACCCATATGCTTTGGCATAGCAAAAATGTAGTGTCAATGACATTTATGTGCTTCGGCATAGCAAAATTGGAATGTCAAATATCAATGGGTATTTCTTTTCTCTCTCATATATGTCCATGCATGATATGCTTAAAAAGAAAATATGCAAAGAAAATAAGAAGCAAAGATATTAAAAATGCTTTAAATATGATTGCAAGCGTGTATTCTAGGAGATGTAGGAGTTATAGGATGTATCTCGAAGGTGATAGTCTCCATCAAACAGTTATGATTGTGTGTGAGTTAAAGTGATTTTTTTCATATCTCAAATCATCATAACATGCATACACTTATGCAATCTTGCGATGTTTTTCACACACGACACGTAATATTCTTTGCTACTCTTGATACATGTGCAGGTACAATGTGATTTGGCCATCACTAGGTTTACATGTGCTTATGTATGCTCACTAAACTTTCTTGACTTGTTTTTGAAATATAAAATTGGTTAGACTTGTTTAGTGTATGTGTGTGTTTTGGGATCAGTATGCTTAACATTTTTTTTTGTTGAGAGTTTTGTCTTTCACATGTTTTGCATCCTTCTTTTATCTTGTCATCCATAACATCTTGTTTCATTACATTCATGCATTTATATGGATTTCTTGTACCCCCTTGATCATCCTTGATCATCTTTATTTTTTTCTAGTGAAACTTTCTAGCTTCTTGTATCCTTTGTCAATCATGACAAAAAGGGGAAGAGAAATTGTGAATGTGGTTTCTTTTATTAAGATTCTACATGTTAGGGGGAGAAATACATGCCTCTGTAAGGGGGAGATGTGTTTCATCTTGTTAGGGGGAGTGCTTACCTCCTTCTTCTTATACCTTGGGTCTAGTGACAATGTTTACATATATTGTACTTATCTTTGATATATTTATATGCTGATGTATGTCTTCTTCACCTATCTTTACATGTGTTGTTTCTTTTTTTTCTTTATACACATGTTTCTTTACTTGTATGCAATCTATTATTTCTGTTTCACACTGAGATACCTTGATGAGTTTTGTTTAAAGTGTTTCAGAAATACAGGTTGTCAAAGTCTACTTGCCATAAACTCTCTTCTTGCAAAGTTTTTCAAGAGTTTGTGTTAGGATAAATTTTATTGTATATAACAAGTGAGTATGAGTTGAGTGATTTATGACTTCTTTCATATGTTCATTTGTTTGCTGTGGTTTTGTCACGGATTGCCAAAGGAGAAGATTGTTAAGGACATATTTTATGTAGTTGGCTAATCCTTTGACAAAACGCACTTAAATTGTAATTAGGTAGATCTAGGATGTGTTTAATACTTCAAGGAACATGTTGTTCAAGTCTAGTATTAATGCCATGAAGATTGGACCAAGAAACAAGTAAAGAAAATGTGTTCATTAAAGCTAGACAGATAGCTCGACACTTGTGGACAGATAGCTCGACAGCTGCTCGACACCTCCTCGACAACTAGCTATCTATCGAGATTCTTAAGCCTTTTCTTATCGCAATCTTGACACCTTCTTGACAGCTGGTGGATCGATCAAGAAAACTTCTGTCCCCTTGATAGCTTCTCGACACCTCCTTGACACCTGCTATCTATCGAGGTTTAAAGCTCGACACCTCCCGATCGATCGAGGTATCTATCGAGGTTACGGGAATTCAGATTTCCAGATCTGATTTTTGGGCCAAGCTTATGTATTTGTGTAGGATTTATTTTCTCACAACCCTAGACCTATATAAGGCTTATTTAAGAGGCCGTCACATAAGAGAATACAAGGAGAATATATGCAAAAGGTGACCGATGCCTTATTCTCTCTAAAAGAAGCTATTGCGTCTTTTGTGCCTTAGGGTTTTATAACCGAATGCTTTTTGATCTTCATTCTTGATGAAGTGAAGAACTTTGCAGCCAACATTCTTCTTCTAGTTGGTGATTAAGTCGCGTACTGGGATCCGCGTAATTGGTTAGTCACGTACTGGGATTCGTGCATCATCAAAGGGTGGCATTCATATATTGAAGAGTTCAAAGGTTTTGAAGCGGTAAAAGGTTTCTACTATGAGTTCATCTACGGAGATTGTAGAGTCTAGGGACAAAGGTTTTGTACTGGATCTGAAACTTCTCTTTTCTATAGTGGATTGCTTTTCGGGAAGGTTTCCCCCCAGGTTTTTTACTGTGAAATTGGTTGGTTTTATTGGTTTTCCTAGGTCATCATATTTTGTCTTATTTACTTTTCCACTACATTTATTTTTGACATGATATTAATGTTTATTTGTTTTAACAAGTTTTATTGATAATAAATCTAATTAACAAGTTTTAACAAGTTGGATTTAAAACTTGTTAATTCTATCAACTGGGGTCTAAATTTCATCTATATATATATATATATATATATATATCTAGAAAATGCAAAACCGCGAAGGTAATGATGGTTCCAACTAATAATTAACAATGCAAAGTTCTAAACACCTCACGCGCTGAGCATATGGGAGCCGCGGGTGATTGACTCATTTCAGCGCAACAATAATTGTCATTGTGTGCGACCCTTTGCAGCTAAATATTTTTGGCGTCACTGCTAAATGAAGTCTTCACCAAATAGCTAAATGGCCCACCGCCAAGCGCTAGATATTCCATATACCAAGCCTTGAGGTAGCGACATACCATATATCAAGTTGTATTGTTGCTGAGTTAGCGTCGAGCATATGAGGGCTATTGCGGGTGATTAAATTATTTTGGCACAACAATAATCGTTGCTGTGTGCGATCCTTCGCAGCTAAATAATTTTGGTGTTACCGCTAAATGAAGTCTTCACCAAATAGCTGAAGGCCATAGCTAAATGGCCCACCACCAAGCACTAGATATTCCATATACCAAGCCTTGAGGTAGCGACATGCCATACATCAAGTTGTATTGTTGCTGAGTCAGGGTCGAGCATATGGGGGCTGCCGCAGGTGATTAAATTATTTTGGCATAACAATAATCGCTGTTGTGTGCGACCCTTCCCAGCTAAATATTTTTGGCGTCACCGCTAAATGAAGTCTTCACCAAATAGCTAAAGGCCATAGCTAAATGGCCCACCGCCGCTAGGCTCTAGATATTCCATTATACCAAGTCTTGAGATAGCGACGTACCATATATCAAGTTGTATTGTTGCTGAGTTAGTGCCGAGCATATGGGGGCTGCCGCGGGTGATTAAATTATTTTGGCACAACAATAATCGCTGCTATGTTTGACCCTTTGCAGTTAAATATTTTTGGCGTCATCGCTAAATGAAGTTTTCACCAAATGGCTAAAGGCCATAGCTAAATGGCCCACCGCAAGTCACTAGACATTCGATACATCAAGTCTTTAAGAAGCGACATTTTGTAAGCCAAGTTTTGAAGTCATACGAGCGACATACTATCGTTTAAAGCACGCTTAAGCTAAGACTCTCGAGCACTCTCTTCACTAATTCATTTCTTTTTTTTTTTATACATATCGTTTAAACCATTTTAATCTTTCAATTTTTTAATCAAAATATTTTTTATGAGTCATTTATGCTACTTCGCTTGGCCATGACTATCGCTTACTAATATAAATGATAATTACACTAGGGGACAAAATGGAAACCTTCTTGGAGCATCCAACAAAGAAGGAAAGTCGAACTCGATTCCTTCTCACCGAAGCCGTGACACGCTCTTGCATTCTAAGCCATGAAAAAGCTCACACATCCAAAATCATGGTCGATCTGCGCACGCCTAGCCATAGCATGTTCATATATCTCAAGTCATGACAAGCGCATGCATTCTAAGCCATGACAACGCCTTAATCCTTCTTGAATTTGAGATTATACATGAATAGGGAAGTTCAAAGGTTGCCATGATCAAGAAAATTGTTCTTGTCACTCAATTCTTGCAATTGAACTTCACAGCCAAGCCAACTAATAAGGAGAGTTCACGCACACCTTTGAAGAATGTTTTACTAGAGCTCGCTCTAAACATTGATGTCAAACAACTCAAAAATCACAAGCTAGTTGCTGGAAATCCATTCCAAAGATTTTCGAGTGGAATTTTAGTATTGATGTGAAAGCTCGGCATAAGTGGCATAGAGACCAATGAGAAAATATTGTTGTGCTAGGGATGCGACAACCCTATACCGACGTCTCTAATGCTTAGCCCATCATTGTCTGAAATTTAAAAGCCAAGCAAGCAAAGTATGGAGCCGCTGTTTGCGGTACCATGTATCTTCGACAAAAAGGCTAATCGAAGCATGAGAGAAAAACTGTTGTGCTGGGAATGAAACAACCCTATACCGACATCTCCGACACTTAGCCTATCATTGTCCCAAAATTAGAAGCCAAGTTAGCTGAGTATGGAGACGCTGTCTGTGGTACAACAAATCTTCGAAAAAGATGAATTATATTCTGCCCTCTATATAGCAAATGAGGAACCCCATTTTTTGGAATTCATCTTGGACGAATATGGTGAGTACTAAGGGAGGAATAAATCCCACCAACTTCTTTTGGCGATGGGATACCATTGGTTTGGCATAACCAAATTCGCTAAAGTCGTCACACTTCTAAGTGCACTCCAAGCTTATACGTACACATCATATAAGCCTTCAAGACGCGAGCGCTCCATAGCCTTTTATACTTGGGGGCTTGATCTCATCGGACCTATCCACGCACCCTTGAATGAGTACATTCGGGTCTTTGCCGCCACTAAATAGTTCACCAAGTGGACGGAAGCAATTTCACTCAAGAAAAGCAATGGGAATGGTTGTAGCCAAACTCATCAAGAAGCATATCATTTGTCGCTTTGATGTCTCGTTCATAAGCGACAACAATACATCTCGCTTATACCAATTTTCAAAGGCAAGCCCTATGAAATACTAGGAAGCCGACGAACTATCATGTTATCCAAGCATGGTGGGATCCCTACATGCGAAGGTGCAATGCCTTCGATAAGGTAGGGAATACCAATGCTTTCTTCTAATGAGAAACCTTGCGAAGCGGCAAGAAAACCAACAAATTACTTTTACGGCAAAGCCTCTACATGCAAGAGCAAAAAATAATCTCAATAAGGTAGGGAAAGCCAAACACTTACTCTCAAAGGTAAGCCCTATCAAATGATTAGGAAGCCGATGAGATGTCATATTAATCATACTTGTGACGGTGCAACGCTTTCAACAAGGTAGGGAAAGAAACGTTTTCGTAAAGGCAGACCTTACGAAGCAATATTGAAGCCAACACAACATCTTATAATTCAAGCATAGTGGTCCATTACATGGTGGACATAATCATCCCTAAAACATTATGAGAAAATTGACGCAACAAATCACTATCTCATTGCCACATGATAATTTGCTATGCGCAAGGATAAAATTATTCCTCAAAAAATTAGCAAGCCTATGCATTGTATGTGAGAATGCGATAGCCCTATGAAACGGTGACAAAAAAATGCACCATGAGCCGCAATGCACGAAAACGCAGCCCATATGTGGGGGCTTCTTGAAACTAACGAAATAGCAACCTTAATATATGTTAAGAATAAGTCGATTACCAAGCGATGAGCCAAGCTTTAATATATATGAGTTGCTGTATGTGAAACCAAACCTGCCCGTCAATAGAGCACTGAAAAATGGTGCACAAACAGCAAGACGTGCACTTCGCCAAAACATGTCCACAAAGGCATGAAAACCAAGCAACATGTCTATCAACTTGCCCAAGCAAAGGCAAAGCTATATTCACAAAATATCCAATCAACCACAAGTCATTCTCAAGAGACTAAGTGCATATTATCTATCAAAATTATGCAACTTCAATGCAAGGTGCACTCGACCCTTCCAAGCAAGCTTTTCTCAACATGTTCAAATGGTAACAACTATACAAGAGTTGTTTTCGCAACAAAAACATGCTCATAGCCTATTGAAAAAAGGTAGGAACTCATTCACAAGGTACAAAATACAAACTATTCACATCCTTGAGGTACAAATCATTTTTTTCATTTCAAAATTCAAATTACATGTTGAGACATCGTATATATGTTTCTTTGTACAAAATACAAATTGTATCTACTAACTATGACAGTTCAAACTCAAAGTTTCACCAATATAACTAGATAGAAGCTGCTCTATACATAAGTGGGCTATCCACAAGGGTGAAATACAAGAGAAAATGTCTCCAAGGCAGCAGCCCATATTACACACTTCAACTAGTTCGAAATTTCAAAGCTTAGGGCTCAATACAAGACAATCAGATAAAAAAAGAAAAAAGAAAAGGGAAAAGTAAGAAAGGCGGCGAAGAGAAAAATGTTGAAGCAATGTCGTAGTCCCTATCCAACATCACCATCTTTGGGACATTGGCTTGCAGTCGCTCTCTTCTTTACTTCGAAGCCACAAGTAAGAAACGGACCAAAAAGGGTTCAAAGTTACTAACAGCGGCCGTGGTTCCATCTATTGTAGCTCTACGTTGCTGTCCGCAGTAGCTTCAACCTCAAAAAATGATGCATTAGTAATGAGATTGGCCTTGTGGATGAGAGTCCCAACAACAGCATCACAATTCTCTAAGCCAAAGTCATCCTACAAGAAACCATAGTATGGCTCGCTCAATATACTATTATATGCAATCAAGAAAAGAAAAATGAAGAAGATGTGTGACTTACCAAGTAAGTTCCAAAGTTCCTGCTTGATAATGGCGTATTTCCCAAAGTACACTTATCCTATGCAAGATGGCAATGCAGCGCACTCAACAATCCCTATTGGAATGAAAATGGGTTGGCAGCGAATTTTGACTTGCCACAATAAATTTTAACTTGCTAGAGAAATTTCGGCTTCTTTTCAAAACGGAGCTGCTGCTTGTGCAAAGTGTCGAGGATGTCGACAATTACATTGAAGGAATAGTGGCTGCATCATGGAATCGCCAACTTCGGCCCCACCAATTCATGCTAATAATCAAGCTATGCAACACATGGCTTTCTCTCAATGGCATTGCAGGGGGCTAAAGGCTTACTCAACCGCTATGCGTCCCTGCACTAAAAATTCAAGTTTCATTCCTACTCTTTCATTTCAAGCTTGCTGAATCGAGAAGCCACTAACTCTCGGTGACTATCACTCTCACTTGCGTTTATCGCAAGAATACGATACAGGGGGCTGCCAACCAATGTAGTGGCTATGTCATACCCCTATACTACATCGCCAAGTGATATATTCGCTCCATTCTATCTCAAAAAAGTTGTCCCAATACAACCAGTAGTATCGCTCATGGCTACAACTTCATCGAAATTAATCAAGATCAAGCACAACCGCACTACAAATTGACCTTCATGTTTTGCAACCAGGGACGGACCTATATAGGGGCAGGGGGGGCCATTGCCCCCCCCCCCCCCCCCCAAAAAAAGAAGAAAAAAACAGCTAGGAATATTGGTGAAAACAAGGCTCTCATTTTGAAAGTTTCATTGAATTCAAGGTGAGCTATTCTCTCTTTTGTTGCGAACTTGATGTTGTACCAATCATCTACTCGCCGTTTTTTACTCATAACTTCATCTCTTTGACATGCCATAGACTATAGAGTCTGTGGGGATAGTTTTAAGTCTGCGCTTCGGTAAGATCTTAAATCCATCCTTTAAATTTATTTCTTTTCCAACTTTTTTTTGTTCATTACTTTTGTTCATTATTATTATTTTTTTTAATCATAGACGACTTTCAAAACTTTAAAGAGTATCGAGTTTCATTTTGATAAATATGTTGAAATGTTTAAAAAACACTTATTTTGTATGTTATACTTTGGCGATATTTTTATAATATCAAATGTTTAAGAAACACCTATTTTACATATAGTATTTTGTTGAATATCAAATAGGTGCTAGTTTTTATTTTTATTAAAAAAAAATTTGTTTTAAGCTTTGGCGCCCCCCCCCCCCCCCCCCCCCTCAGGTTCAAATCCTGGTTTCGTCCTTGTTTGCAACTATCAGAATCAATGGAGAGTCAACTTCGACATGAAATTCGACTTTAACTACTACAAGAACTCAACCTAATAGGTCTTTCTCTAGCGGTGGGCTTGTGATTTCCCAAAGAAAATCTATCCTACACAAGCAATAAGCAATGACACGATGTATTCAACATATTGCCAAATATATCCAAGAGAGTAGCCAAAAAAAAAAAAAAACCTCGCCAAGGGGGTGTCACATCCAATTTATCAAGATTGTGCAAGGAATGATTTCAACACCTTATCGCTGCATTTGACGCCATTCTCCTGCAACAAAAAATTATGCTCCTCATCCGTGAAGGATCCTCTCACTTCAGCAACAAAGATCTCTTCCATTTTGGCTATACGTGTGGAAGATTGAAGGTGCTCAATAGAATGTCTTCGCTAGCATCTAAAGGCCGCTAACACACCACGCTGGGAGCTACAGCTTTAGCCTTGCACCACGCAAATCTGCTCATGATGATAGCAAAGATGATGGAACCGGCCACCACAATTGATATTAGGAATTTTATTCCTAAATATGATGTTCTTACAGAAAGTGGTGTGACAAAGGAATCTGGATAGTGCTTTTGCTGAAGCGATATTAAAGAAAATAGAGGTGGCGTTTTGGCTTACATCTGAAGAGGAAAGTGAAAGTTTTGGCCAAACGGCCCTAAAAGCTAAGCAAGTGGATGGAGCAAAGCTAATGCTACATGTAGGTGCGTGAAGGAAAGCAAGTTTGAAAAGTCAACGGTCATATATACGTCACAAAGAAGAGAAGCTTCACGTCAGGTGCCTTATTGAAATGATAAATAAGGGATTGATGAAATCACCAAAATAGCATGAAAGCTACCAAGGAAGCAACGCTACAATCGCCATGGTGGTCATGAAATTCATCCAAAATATATATATATATATATATATATATAACTACATGCAGATACAAAAGACGAGGAGCATTCCGGGTTTAACCTATCATTTAGTTACAGTTTCCAACTCAACTTTCTTCAACTTCATGACCATGGCGATTTGACAAATATGGGCTTCTTCAATCCAAGATTCTTCTATACAAGTGGGCTTCACAACCCACGACATTTCTTCAAATGGGCTTCTTTGGCCCATATTTTTCTCAACAAAAAAAAAAAAAAAAAAAAATGGAGCGTTTCGGTATGCTAATTCGCAAACCTGCAACATTTACAAGCAGTGGGAAACATCAACTACTCACTCCGCATGCCGCAAGCGCCACGCGTGCTCAGGGGGCTAATGTTGATACCTGTTTTCGTGACACATTTTCGTACAAGTCCGATTCAACCAAGCTCGACTTCCTTATGGACTCGATTCATGTATTATATTTTATTTATTCTTTTAAGCATGGCCCAAGCCCATGCGACATATGGGGGAAATTGAGGAAGTGTGATTTGGAAGGTATGGGTCGGTTCCTTTCGGACCTTTTGCATGAGCCTAGCCCATGCGTGCTACCAAGTGGGCAAGGGACACTGGTAATACCTCAGGCTCATGGAGGAGGTCTTGTATCCAAAATTTCCACCTCAAAATAGCTTTCATTCTTTGGGTGACTGTGCCCTAATTTTCAGCCCATCTCCATTTTCCACACAAAAACACAGCTGGCTCTAAAAAAAAGGCTGAACAGCCTAGCCCACTTAGCCACCAAAATATAGTTTTCTAAGGCCTTCCAATGGTCTGAAATTTCTGATCAAAGGCAACCAATTAAAACCACTTTATTTCCAAAAGCATGCTAAAAGCATACCAAACTCTTCCCTAAACAAAAACAATCTAAGCCAAAACACCAAAATAGCATTATAGGGGATAAAAGCCTCTTCCACTACTTAAAAACCAGTCAAGAGCAACATTCCAAACTCTGTATAAAACTCTCTTCAGCTCATAAATAAAGCAGCCACGTTCGACCTAGGACCTGAAACTTCAAAGCAAAAAACCATTCAGCTAGTTAATAATCTCACAATTCTAAACCTTAGAGGTGAAAATATGGGTATAGGGGAACCTTCCCTCTCTTCCTCACGACCTCCCTCAATTTCCTCTTCTGTGTGATTGCGGGTTGAAGTTTCAGACCTGTTGAAACACGTTTTCCCCATAGATCTGAAACTTGAGTGCCAAAACCCACTGAACCAGGAAACATTCTCACAATTTCGAAGCTTGGGGGTGGAAATATGGGTACAGGGGAACCTTCCCTCTCTTCCTCATGACCTCCCTCAATTTCCTCTTTCGTGTGATTGTGGGTCGAAATTTCAGACCTGTTATGTTTTTATACTTTTTCTAAACTTTTGTCGTTAGCATTTTGATTCTCTCTTGTCTAAGCACCATTAGCATTTGTTTTTTATACATTGTGAATTTTGGGCTTGATTCTCCATAAACAAACATTTCTAAAGAACCCAAAGGAAGATTTGGGTCATTTTCGCATTTTTGGCCCTTGTTGCAAAATGTCCCCAACAATCTTCAATGTCATTCATAACAAAGAAATTGAGACTAAAAGTCATTGTTGAAACAAAAAGACAAACTGGAATTCAATGCTAATTGAACACAAATTTGCATTTTCCTCAATGAGCATATGGAATCGGTGAACAGAGCTTTGTTGGAGCTAGGCCTTGTGCTGATCTACAAAACTAGAGCTTGATTTTCAAATGGATTACAGTGATGATCTTCGGTTGTGCTTGTGCTTTGGGTTTGGGAGAAGGGAAAAGGGAAAATGATGAAGAAGAGTGGTCCGGGTGGTTGGGAAAGTAATGAAGAAATTAGATTCGTTGCTCACAAAAGCCTGTAGTGATGGGACGAGACACTGCTGTGGGACCCGTGTGCTGAAAATTTACAAAATTGCCACTGATAACTCAAAACTCTTAACTTGAAAACACCTCCACCGTGTTTTCGAATTTGTTCACTCATATCCCAAACAACTAAGATATTTTAACTGAGGTAATAGTTTGATAAATCATCAAACAAGCTTTGTACTTGTGGGGCCCACCAATTTTGAGTTATGAGTTAACAAAACTGAGATATGTTAACTCAGTTTATCAAAATACAAACAAGGTCTTAATATCTCATATAACACTAGAAATAATAGAACTGCTACATCTTACAAAAGGAAAATAACAACAATGAGCAGGTACGATACTTAGAGCCTGTTTGGTTAGCTTGTTTCCGTGACTCAATTCTCTGTTTCCATAACTCAATTCTCAAAAATGGTGGGACCCATACAAAAAGGTTGTTTGGCTACATTATTTTTTGTTTCCATAACTCTGTTTTCAGTTCTCAATTCTCACATTTTTGAGTTGTGAGTTGTGGAAACTAAAAACAACTTTTGGCTGTTTTCAGTTTCCAATTTTCTGTTCTCAATGGCAATTTTGTAATATCAGAACACATCGGGTCCCACATGGTCAGACGCATTCACGTGAGGCGCGCCTTTTGATACTGTCCTCAACGGCTCTCTTCACTTCAGCTCTTTCATCTCAGACTTCTCTCTTCACTCAGACCTCTCATCTCAAATTTCTCTCATCTCCATTCCAATACCCACCACAAAGAAGCTCTCACTGCCCTCAGCTCCTCACACACCATTTCACCGGTCCGAGCTCAGCCAACCACCGATCTCTTTCTCAGCTTTTTCCACAGAAATCCGAAGGTATTTGCTTCTCTGTTTTTTTTTTTTTTTTGTTTGATGTTTGGGTTTTCACATTTGATTTAACTGTATCAACCCGTGATGATGGGTTTTCAACTCGAGGTGATGAAATGCTTCTCTGTTTTTTTTTTTTTCTTTGTTTGATGTTTGGGTAAGCATTTGATTAGATCTTTTGAAACCTGTGGTTATGGGTCTTCAACCGTGATGAACCTGTGCTGCTCTCTGTTTGCATTTTTTTTTCTTTTTTTTCTTTGTTTGATATTTGGGTAAGATGAATTTGATCTACTGGAAAGGGCGTGGTTATGGGTTTTTTATTTGTTTTATTTTTTAAATAATTTGGCATCAGACTTTGCTGAGAGTATAAAAAAACGAAAGATCTACAGGTATGGTGGTATGTGATCTTGACTTGCAGAAAATGGATTCAGAATAATCGTTGCTGTGAATTGATGGATTTAGATTCGGAAGAAACCAATAAACTCTTAGGTCATGTTTTGATTAATTTTAGCAAGCACAAACTATAAATGGCAAAATAGTATCTATTATGATTGATTGTTTTGTTAATTCATAGAGCAAAAAGTGTATCCCTTCCATGCTCTTGATGACCCCCCAACCATTTGTTTACTCCTTGGCATCAAGACCAAATGTTACAGATGGGCTTGTATCTTCTCAATGGCACCTACCCTGTCGCAGTTCCTCCATCGCAGATTTGATTAGCCCCCACTCTCTTCCCAAAAAAAAAAAGCCAGAAATGTTGTGATTTCTTATTGTTATTGTTCTATATGAGTATTTGACAATGGGCTACTATGAGAGTAAAAGAACTGTTTTGACATGGATGTTCCCTGGTCTTCATTGTGCATCCCCTAGAGATCTTTGGGCCAAAAAGGCTGAACTTTTACTTAAGGATTCAGGTAGCTTTGGATATAGGTCTGGCCTGTTTCAGAAATTGTAAATTTAAACCCTACCCCCAACCCCAGCAGCCCACCAATGTAGACTTTTCAACCAGTTGATGTCAATTCAATAAACTTGGTCTGGAATCTCTAGTCATTGAAAGATTTATTGCAATCACTAAGCACCAATGACATGAACACTTTCTTTTTGGTTCATTGGACAATGATTGAGCCTAAAATAAAAAACAATTGGAAGTAGTTCTCTTTCATTTCTGACTTTTCTCATTTCTTGTTCTTGATATAGGCAAGATTAGATTGTTACGGCACCATCACCTTCTTTAATCATCCAATTCCTTGAGGTGTGGGGACCTTTCCAATGGGGTAGAGAAAAAGAGAGAGAGAGAGAAAAAAAAACACATACAAATACATAACCAACTCTACAAATTTTAGGATTAAGAACTAGATATTATTCTTCAAATTCTTATTTTCCTGCTCTTCTTAATATGGTGATGCATGATTACAGCTACTCAATATAGTGACACGTTGATGATTAATTAATTAGGGAATCTTGAGCAAGCCAATTAATTACTTGATCTGAGCAATGGCTGTGGGAGTCAAGTCAGCTGACAGACATATTAAATTAAAGTCTCTAGCTTATCTGCAGGACTGATTAAGTTTTGTAGAGTAATAGATTTGAGTTTGAATGTTGAACTGATAATTATACTGTTCATAAATAGTGTTCATAAATGGTATACATACTCTATTGAAATTATTTGAATTTAACCATAAGTTTTTAAGCAAACAAAGAAGCCATCAGTTTAAAAGATTTTTATTATTAGATAAACAATTTATAAAATAATATATAATAAAGTTTGTAATATTTTCAATTTCATTTTATATAATCGGCACACATTCATTTCAAGCACCTCATTGCCCTAGGATGATGAATCTAAAACCTCTAAAGTCTAAACATGTTAGGAGAGTTTGGTTATCTTGCATGCTGCGTGTTGCATAAAGCATGAAGCACCTCATTAATTAATGGTTATCTCTGCTTGCATGTTGCAATTGGTTATCTTGAAGGTTAATTTGGTTTTTAAGCAAAAAAAGAAGTCATTTTGTATTTTTATAATATGATGGTTCTAGTGGAATAAAGAAAAGGTAAATTGTCTTTAAGCAAGATTTTAGAATATGTTTCTGTGGGGCCCTATTACATTAACCACGCTGGCCCACTACGCGCGGCCCAAGGCCCGCGCCGAGGATAGTGCTGAGGCCGAGGACAACGGGAAAGAGCTCACAAACATCCAAGGCCTAAACCGAGGATGACCTGTCCTCGGCACACCGACATCACTAAAGGGAAATATCCTCCATCCATCGAAAATATCCCACCAACACTCTGACCGCTTTAATGATGATGTGACCAACAAACCCAATTGCCTCGATTACTCCGACTAATAGAAAAGCCTGCAAAGACGGCTGAGAACTAACGTAAAGTCTACAAAAACAGATGATGGGACAAACTCTCATCTAGAGTGACCGAATAACCGACAGATGGACGACTGAGATTAACTAAAGCAATACTATATAACCAAGGAGACTCCCACCAAAAAGGAGAGAGGAAAAACTCTAAGAAAAATAGATCCTCGGCCTGGTTCGAGGACAAACAGGCACTTTAGTTACATAACCAAAGTGACGATCATTCCCTACAAAAATACTTAACCAAATTCATTTGATGAGATTCTTATTGATTTCTTGTCATCTATTACTTATCGTAAATACCAAATTAACCGTTGTTCACTTCGGTGATGCCAAATCCATGTACCCACTTCTCTACAAATTTTATTGTTAAGAGTTCATTACAATTCGGGCCCCTACAATTGGCGCCGTCTGTGGGGAGGAAGTTGTGCGCTGGCAAGTGCGACGGTTGAAAAAAAAAAAATATATCTTCATTCAAGAACAGCACAGGTTATAGGAACAACATTCGCTCAGAGATTTATAATCGCAAAAAAAAAAAATATATATATATATATATAACACAAATAGATAATACAAAACAGGTCTACTTCTTTTATTCATACTTGAAAAAAAAATAACTTCTTTTACAAGTGGAGCCCGTGGGGCTTGTTCTAAAGCTAACTACAAAGGCAGACGCTTGATAAAACCAGCAAGGGAGCAAAGGGTAGAAAGCAAAGCCGGTTGAGGAGCAAAAGAAAAGAAAGAAAAAAGAAACGGAAGAAGAGATGAAGAACAAATAAGTAGAAAGCAAAGCTGGCTGAAGATCAGAAGATGGAAAAGAAGTGAAGCAAGAGAAGAGGAAGGAGAAGAGAGAAGAAGGATTAGAAGAAAGGAAGGAAACCTATAAGGCGGAAGAGGCCGAGACACAGGACGGTTCCGTTTTTAGGTTCCGCCTGATTCCCCTCCCACCCTCTAGGCAGTCGGCTTGGGGGGTCAAGAACCCAGACCCAAGAGAGGGAGGTTACGTTCTCTCCGGATCCTCCTCCAGGCAGCGAGGAGGGCTCTGTCTCCAGTTAGGTTGAAAAGAAGGAGAATCTCTGGATCTCCAATCCACCCATCCTAGCATGGCAGGCAGGGTTGGAATGTCATCCTCGGCTCCTGGTAGGGGCTGTGCCCCCTCGAGATCGCCTTCTCTAAAGGCCAGCTCATTCGAAGGGGCTCAAGCAGCGATATTGGGGAGAACCCTTACAAGTAATATTTTTGGGGAAGTGTAAGATGGAGGTTTGTCAAAGTGTGAAGGAGAAGGCTGCCCTAGAAACGCCTTATATAGAAGGTGGAACATTAATGAGGGCCAATCCACAATAAATCCCAGGGAGAGATTTCCGGAGACCATTATTCCGCCCCAAATTCCAAAGGGCCTAACAGCCGTTAGATCCTCGTAGATCCACGGCTAGCATTAATGAGGAGGCGCCTCATTAAATGAGAAGGCACCGAAGCGTCAGAACACGTTACCTGGACAACCCAAGAGACGCCTCGTAATCAGAAGAGTCCCATCAAAACGAAGAGGCAGAACACGGCAGGGTCTTATCCTTCACCAACTCCAGCTTGCATTTATTATTATTTCTGCTTAAAAAGTGTAATTATCTATGGCTTATTGTAAACTATAGCAATAAAGAACCAAACGGCTACGGATAAATAGCTAAAATAAACGAATAAAATGAGAAAACTAGGTACTGGACAGAACCAAGGCCTTGCATGGTCCTCGGACCCAAGCCTTAAGGTGAAACCAGATACTTCAGATGATTCAAAAATGAGAAAACTAGGTACTGGACAGAACCAAGGCCTTGCATGGTCCTCGGACCCAAGCCTCAAGGTGAAACCAGATACTTCAGATGATTCAAAAATGAGAAAACTAGGTACTGGACAGAACCAAGGCCTTGCATGGTCCTCAGACCCAAGCCTCAAGGTGAAACCAGATACTTCAGATGATTCAAAAATGAGAATACGAATGCTGAACGAGACCAAGGCTCCTATACGGATCATGAGTTCAAAACTAAGGCGAAGCCAATGCCCTTTCAGGCACCAAGTGAACGAGCCCCATCAGGGACAAAAACCATGAGAAATTGAATGCTATAGCACGAACAACCCAAGCCTAACCATCCTCGGACGACACTTTGCGCAAAAAGAAAGCTGCAAAAACAACCGAAGTAGTGATAAACACTGACGATAAGATAGAACCCAACAGGCCGAGAAAACGCGCCGAGATAATCAAAATCCTCCTCCCCGTCCAAGGGGACGTGCAGCAGAATTTTGAGGGGCTATTGTGGGGCCCTATTACATTAACCACGCTGGCCCACTACGCGCGGCCCAAGGCCCACGCCGAGGATAGTGCTGAGGCCGAGGACAACGGGAAAGAGCCCACAAACATCTAAGGCCTAAACCGAGGATGACCTGTCCTCGGCACACCGACATCACTAAAGGGAAATATCCTCCATCCATCGAAAATATCCCACCAACACTCTGACCGCTTTAATGATGATGTGACCAACGAACCCAATTGCCTCGATTACTCCGACTAATAGAAAAGCTTGTAAAGACGGCTGAGAACTAACGTAAAGTCTACAAAAACAGATGATGGGACAAACTCTCATCTAGAGTGACCGAATAACCGACAGATGGACGACTGAGATTAACTAAAGCAATACTATATAACCAAGGGGACTCCCACCAAAAAGGAGAGAGGAAAAACTCTAAGAAAAATAGATCCTCGGCCTGGTCCGAGGGCAAACAGGCACTTTAGTTACATAACCAAAGTGACGATCATTCCCTACAAAAATACTTAACCAAATTCATTTGATGAGATTCTTATTGATTTCTTGTCATCTATTACTTATCGTAAATACCAAATTAACCGTTGTTCACTTCGGTGATGCCAAATCCATGTACCCACTTCTCTACAAATTTTATTGTTAAGGGTTCATTACAATTCGGGCCCCTACAGTTTCTATTGTACATATTAATATAGATCCTATATACATATTAATATAGATCCTATGCTTCTATTGTACCTTCTGATCCTATATACATATTAATATAGATCTTATGCTCAATATTTGTTCCTCTAAAAATACTGGGACATCTTTATTGTACTTGTGATATGATTGTGTATGAATGTGTGTGTTGTTCTTTAAGATGGCTGCGGAGTTGATAACATGGGATGTCCATTGTGAGGATGTGTTGTGACTCTGTACTTGGACACTATATTTGTGGGAATTTGCGTCCTTATCATGCCAATGCGCCAGTGTGGGAGGAAATCACACACCATCTTAATGCCCGCATAGGGAAGGCCTTTACCATAAGGCGGGTCTTAGGAGGTGGAAGCGTATTCACCAGTATTATCGCAGTGCAATGGTGGGCCGTACCAGATCTCTTCGGCCCAACGTTTCCCCCGTGGCCTCTCCAGACCGATTGTCAGATGACCCGCCGCAGTAAGGCGGATGCGTAGTCGAAGCAATTTAGTGCATGTCCCTTTTGATATACTGCTGACATATTTTGTTCCCATTATGTTCAGTAGCGTACTTTCTTATGGATTACCATGTACTTAACCATGCACTAACTTAGTTGTATTTGTGACCACTTATTCAGTTTACTAACTCATTGCTTCCATCTTCCATCTTTTGTATATCTGGTCACATTGTATGTGGTAAACCTCGATGAAGGATTTATATATTATCACTATTTCTTACATTCAGTGCATGTTTTTTGGTATTTGTGTTGATTTAACTGTGGAAGATTTTTCATTTTTTGGACCCCTTAAACCTACATGGCACATGCATCTATAGTCGTATTATGCAATTCTTTAAATTATTATCTGTCATGAGCTTACCACGTGAGATGTTTCAATTAGGTGGCATATGAATCACAAGACAAGGATGACAAAAAATAGCCTGCCAATATAGAACATATTTTTATTGAGATCATGTTGGAGGAACAACTTAAGGGTAACATGCCAAACGGTGTGTTCAAGGGTTCTATGTGGAAACCAATTACAGCTGAACTTAACTGAAGGACTGGGAAAGACTTTATTTCTAAGCAAGTTGTACAGAAGCACAATAGGCTTCGAAGCAAACAACGCAAGTGGAGCCAGTTGCTAACAAAACACACAAGGTTGGGGTGGGACGAGCAGACCAAAACAGTGACTTGTTCTGACAAGGTGTGGCAGAATGTGATTGCGGTATGTTTACTGTTGTTTATTAATTATATAACTTATTGCAATTATTTATTTACGCAATTTGCCTCCAAGTTGGTAACATATTCACTGCTGTGTTTAGTGTGCTAATGTTTCTAAGGACATTGCAGGTCAATCGTGGTGTAGCTAACTTAAGGAAAGCAGGATGCCCAAACTACCCATCACTGCAACAGTTGTTCGCCCCTAGTACTACAACTGGGAACCTGCAGATCTCCTCAAACACTCCTCCCCTGAATAGTGACGAGGAGCGTGCCCTAGAGGAAGAGCTTGCCAATGCCAATGCAAGTGCACCCACCCATCTAGACGATGACTGTTACACCCCTAACTTTGAGAGTTACCCTGAAACTGGGGAGGATGCTAAGGTTGAGGAGGTAACCCAACGGGCGGGAAAACGTCCTATGCAAGATGTAAGTGGCAAGGGTAAAAAGGTATCGAGGAAGTCGGATAGGGTAAGTGAAATGACTGTGGCCCTAAAGGAGTACACCGCAATGTCGAAGGATAGGTTCAGTGGTAAACTTGGTAGGTCTACCGGTATATCCGACCAATTCGCTCAATCTGTGGTAATGGGTGATCCTTGTTCACTCCTAAAGGCAATGGAGGTGATGAATTCGTATACGGATCTGAGTAACAAGGCCTATATCAAGTGCTCAAAGGCTTTGCAGCAAAAGGATAATAGGGTCGTGTTTATGTGTATGCCGGAGGAGAGGAAGTCGGATAGGGTAAGTGAAATGACTGTGGCCCTAAAGGAGTACACCGCAATGTCGAAGGATAGGTTCAGTGGTAAACTTGGTAGGTCTACCGGTATATCCGACCAATTCGCTCAATCTGTGGTAATGGGTGATCCTTGTTCACTCCTAAAGGCAATGGAGGTGATGAATTCGTATACGGATCTGAGTAACAAGGCCTATATCAAGTGCTCAAAGGCTTTGCAGCAAAAGGATAATAGGGTCGTGTTTATGTGTATGCCGGAGGAGAGGAGGAAGTCTTGGATTGAGGACATTCTAAACCCGGAGGAGGATTGAGGGAGAGCAATATTGCCTTAAGTCTAAGCTATTTAGTTTTTATGTATTATGGATTTAGGTTGTTCTATTTAGTGTGCTAATATTTCGTATGGATGATACGAAGGTTTATGTTACTTTTGAACTTGAGATGTTTGTATGGTTTATGTTATTGTTGAACTTGGGATGTTTGTATGGTTTGTGTTATATATTATGTGACAGATTTGGACCAATTTAACGTTGCTTTTTTTATAAGTTTATTATGGTGACTGTTGAATTAGGTGTTTATATTATACATTTATATTATGCGATGAACTTCTTTGAAATAGTTGAATACGTTTATTATGTTTATATTATACATTTTTATACATTTGTGCTAATGTATAGGTCACTTATGGCGTCTGGAAATGACTGGTGGCAGGCAATCCAAGAGTATGACTTCAATGATGCATACTTCAACGATGTTGGTTCCAGCAATGACTGTGAAGACAATGATGATGATTGGACCGATTCGGAGGCTGAACGTGAAGAAGAAGCAGAGTTTAATTAGTGAATCCTATAGTCGGGGAGATGTTTGCGTACATGCAGCGGCATTATGACAAACAACCAATGCGAACAAGTGCTTTAACCGAGAAGGCGTATATGGACGAGGTCACTGACGGTAATCCAGCTAAGTGTTACGAGATGTTCCGTATGACACCTGAATTATTGTTACATTTAGTGGACGAGTTGGCTCAACATAGTTACTTGGTGGATTCGGTTCATGGTGAGGTGAATGCCACTCAAGCCGTGGCCATGTTATTGTACATGCTTGGACACAACACCCGCTTTAGATGTGTTGCAGACAGGTTTCAGCACTCAATAGAAACCGTGTGCCGGCACTTTCGTAAGGCGTTGCGGGCTGTCCACCACTATGCGAAGCATTTAATTAAACCTGATCAGAATGTCACAAGCCTTCCCGAACATCTTCAAGTGAACAAGTACTGGCCATGGTTTGAGGTACAAAACATCCCCTTACTTAACTAACTTCGTATAACAATAAAATAATATGATATTTGAAATGTGCTTGCTAAGATTAATGAAAACTTTCATATGTAGGGATGTATAGGAGCAATTGATGGAACGCACGTGAGTGCCCGACCTCCTGCAAATGAGACTTAAGCACATAGGGACCGCAAGAGCCAGGTTTCAACTAATGTGCTATGTGTGTGTAACATGGACATGCAGTTCACATTTGTACATGGTGGGTGGGAGGGCAGTGCGAATGACTCAAGGGTTTTCGATGAAGCGATAAGTGACCCGAAGCATGGATTCCCATGGCCACCAACAGGTACTATACATTACTATGACGTCAACTAAAGTGTTTTTATCCTCCACGTCTAAGTAGTATGTTTATGAACAACTTAATTAGTGCTTGCTGGTTGTGTGTGTGTGTAGGGTCATACTACTTGGTGGATTCAGGTCTACCAATTGGCACTAGTTTTCTCCCTCCTCACAAGTCAACTAGATACCATGCGCAGGAATTCCACTCAAGCGGTAGACGAATAACATCAAAGAAAGAGTTGTATAACTACAGGCACTCGTCCTTGTGGATGGTTATTGAGCGGTCTTTTGGAGTGCTGAAGGCCCGCTTCCCCATTTTGAATTTAATGCCAAACTTCAAGCCAATTAGGCAGCGTTACATGGTTATTGTGTGCTGTGCTCTACACAATTTTATATGCATGAACAATCGGAGTGATGAATTGTTCAAAACAGTAGGGGAGAGTGTTGGCGAAGGTAGTATGACTAATAGCGAAGGCAGTGGCAATACTGGAGCATCAACAAGCTCAGCAACCCAAAGGCATGAACTAGAAATGTCAACTGCATCGAAGAGAGCGATGGGCCAATTTAGGGACAATATCACTGACACAATGTGGGATGATTATGTTGCTCGTGGCAATGTCAGATGATTATGTTGCCCGTATCAATTATTAAAAGATATATGTAATGTAAGGGCTTCAAGTTTCAACTGTTTATGTGTCGACTCTCACCAATGGCAATGAATACAAAATTGAACACTTTCGTTAAGCGGCCACAACGGTCCCTCCATTCTAAAATAATTTATTACAAATAAAATGCGAATATGCTTTGGTTTAGGGAGAGATGGTTTCAATTTTGATGTGCTTTTTTTTTGGGGGGTGGGGGGTGGTAGGGGTTTATACATTTTTTTTGAGGTATTTTGTAATTTAGATATTACAAAGATAACGTTTGGATTTTCTTGTGATTTTTTTTTTTTCCATTTTTTTTTTTGGGGTTTTAGTTACTAAAAATGTTTAACCTTTTTAAATAAATTTTATATGTTTTGGATATTAGGAAGAAAAAGTTTTGATTTTGAGAAAGTTTGTTTTGAAAAAGAATTGCCTTTATATAGAATTCTTTGATGATGCACAAAATTTTAGATGTTATTTAAGAATTGATATTTTTTTTCCTATTTTACCTTTCGAATACATACATATATATATATATATATATATTCATATTTTTATGAATAAAAATATCATATTTTATATGAAACTTGTTCCGGTCTCTCACATCCAAAAAAAAATAAAATAAAATAACTCTATCGAATTCTTCAAGTTTGGTAGCAAGATTTTTTTTTAATATATATATATGTTTGGCGTGATTTATAAATAAAAAAGATGAGTCCTACTAAGAAAAATATTTTCTGACAACTTGAAAAATCTATACTTTTGGCGTGATTTATAAATAAAAAAGATGGGTCCTACTAAGAAAAATCTTGTCAAACAACTTGTATGTTTTTTTAAACACAAAATTAAGATGGAAAAAGACCCTAGTCTTTGAGTTAGTTTTAAACTCAGCCATCAATATCAGCTTGGTTAGTTTTAAACTCAGCCATCAATATCAGCTTTGTTTGGTAGCAAGAATTTTTTTTTTTTTAATCTATACTTTTGGCGTGATTTATAAATAAAAAATATGGGTCCTATTAAGAAAAATCTTGCTTGACAACTTGTATTTTTTTTAAAACACAAGTTTAAGATGGAAAAAGACCCTAGTCTTTGAGTTAGTTTTAAACTCAGCCATCAATTTAGTACTATTGACCCTTGAGATTTAAAATTTATTCAAGTTGATCCATCCATATTTGGTTATGATAATGATCAGAGAGAGAGATACATAATCCTAAAGAAACGTTCATTGCTATACACAACACCTCCTTGTACAGCAAACAGCTGACAAACACAATTCTCATTATGCAAAATATTTAAGAACTCAAAACAGGGCATGTGAAGTGTAATGTACATTATACACGTGACCGTCAATGGTTCATGGCAGACGCAGTTGCGTATGGCAGTGACCTCCAAAAACATTAGAGAACACAAAATAAACCCCGAGTACAGTACAAGACAAAAATAAAGCTACCCTATACTTATAGACCTTGTCTTCAGCAATCTGGAGTTTGAGATTACTTTTTTCACCCTTGCGCTTTTCTTTCCTTAGGAGCTCCCATGCTTCTGCTTCCCTTGCATAAGCCTCATCTCTTTCATTTCTTGCAGCTACGGCGTCGGCCTTATATCTTGCAAACCTTTCATGGACAAGTGGTGCTGTTGCACGGCCACGTGGGCATGTGTTCTTGTCCAACCATCTGAAGAACTTACATGCCTGATCGGAGTCCTGCATACAACATTGAAGGCATATATAAGATGGTCAGCAAAGATAGTAAAAAAATGACAAGTCGAACATGTAATGACAATAAAATTGAAGATAGAAACTAACCGGCGCCCACTGCTGACATCCATAGAACCTCCTCTATCGAAATTACGGATAGACAAAGAGGTCATTTCCACACACCGATCCATATCGCACATATGGCCGGTAGAAGTGGACTCATAAGTAGTGGCAAAAGACATGGTTATGGCTTTTCTTTTTCCAATATATTACACACATATAATTATATATATAACCGTTGTTTTGAAACTAAGCTAACTGTTTAGGTTCATATAGAAAGTTCAAAGGTTACGATGTACCAAGCAGCTTAATGAAATCAGCTAGGACAGCACTAAGGCCCATGGCAAATACTGCTACCCCACCAAAACAATTCTCATCAGGAGGGCTTCCACCAACACCTGAACAAAATGGAGAAGAAACCAGGTATGTACCCAAAATGTTAGATATTAGTCCATCAATCCACGTGGATGTGATCGTAGTTCTTTAAGTTCAACACCTAAGAAACTGTACTTAAAGTTTACTCTATATGAATATAACAAGTGTAACATAAGACATCAAAAACTAATAATGGTGGTCTTGTTATTCGATCAGTTTCCAAGTTTGCCTGTAAACATCCATTCTTTTTGTTTCTTGGCAAAACACAGATCTGTAAGGGGATGGAGAAGTGCAGGACCAGGTTATGAGAGATTTTACTTGGAAGAGAGCAGTGATGCGTCGAGGACATCACGCGAGCAAAGCAGGAATAGTCCAAAGAATCTCTCATTGGAAAATATCGAGATTCACAACCGTGGGGCAAGGTCTTCATTTGGCCAAGATTCTGTCAGGGATGAGAGTGATAGTACACAAAAATCCTAGCCTAGAAACAATTAAAATAATTTTGTCAATGGTTGTTAGGCTAAAGAGCTTCATCAGTGGAAGGTGGAGGAGGCTCGTAAGTTTGAAGAAGCCAAGAAAAATCACATAATGGTATTGGTCTAGTCTAAAAAGAAAATCAAACTTTTGGAGAAACTTGAACATTTGCTTTACTAAATCAAAAATCACGAGTCGGAGAATAACAAAACAAAACACATATTACTAAATCTAGTCGTCGGCATTCTCAAAAGGATTTACCAAATCAACATTATAACAAACACATATAACTTATATTCTTGTTAAATTAACATCGCAATGTTCACTTGGGTCAGAACCCCAGACTGCTGCAGCAGTAGCAATTTTCTCCCCATCCTTATCCGTGCTGGTAATAAATACAACTTTCTTCCCTAACAGCCTCTGCCACAAGATATGAACCATAAAAGTTTTGCCCTTTACATCATATTTTAACACTAGAATTTTTCAAAAGCATAAAATTACAACGATGCACATTTGTCCCTGACTTGCTTGCAGAAATATGTTACCTATATGCTATTAAAAATATATACACACATAGAGTTTTCAAATAAAACGACAAAGCTATTTGAATTTACTCTTCATTAGTAAAAGAGCCGAGCTTTTGATTTGTTTTTACTTCTTCTCAATTCATGAAAAACATATAAACCAATCGAGGGCCATATTTGATAAATCAAGCATACAAAGAAGGGTTTTTCTATTTAATTGAAGCTGTGCAGAGTGTCCAGAAAGTAAAAAAGACAAAAGGTTTGAGAAGAGAGAAAGAAAACTTTTTTTTCATTTATGGTTTATGGTTCTTTATGTGGTTACTGCTTGTTCTATTCTTGAGATGTTTTCACACCTGTAACCAACACACAAACAACACATCTAGGCTAACCCATCTGCCATAATCAATGTAAACTCTAAAGATGTTGGTTTATATCAAAATGGAAAAGACTGCATAACAGAACCAACACAACCCATACTTCAGATTACACCAAATCAGAAAAAACCTCATAGATCCAATCCATATTTAAATTGATAGTAATGAAATACTTATCAACTTCATTTTAAGTATTTCTTCAATTTAATATGTTCAAACATCATAGACCCAACCCATACTTCAGATTCCAAGAGATAGGTATGCAATTCTGATTCTAAAGTATACAAACTCTAGCTCCCAAATTATACTACTGCTTTCATGCTTCGTAGTCTCTTTACTATAAACAATCTTTTTTTTTGGGGGGGGGGGGGGGGGGAACAAACAGAGTTAAAGAGAGACCGACAATAACAAAACACGGTTAATTTAGAGATTACAGTAACGATACATTGAAATTCAGGTCACAAGTGCATTCGTAAACAAAATTCATGTATTCAGTGATATTGAAGCAGCAAAGTAACAAAAAAAAAAGTGTTGATTTATTTACATGCCTGAGTTGAAATCTGCCTAGGGATTCTTCTAAGAGCTCAGCGAGATGAACTTTGAAGAACCGACCTGCAAAACCTAGAACATTTTTCTAAAAATCCAAATGCAAAACACACAAATCAGCTAAATAAACAAAGTGAGAAAGTACGGGACTGTCGAGTTAGCACCGTCTTGGGTCGGAGGAGACCGGCTGTGACAAAATCGGAAAATGGGTACTGTTTCTTATGCTCGTCGGCGCCGCTGGGTCATGACGGAGGAGATGGCGCTGTCGTACATGTCGGAGAGATGGGTGTTCTTCACTGGGTTTGGTCTTCGTGTTCTTCCTCTTTTTTTCTTTTCTTTTTTTCCTTTCTTTTCTGGGTTCGGTCTCCGTGTTCTTCCTCTTTTTTTTTTTTTTTTTTTTCTTTGGGTTTGGTCTCTATCTTCTTCTTTCTTTTTTCTTTTTTTTTTTTTTTCACTGGGTTCGATGGGTAGTCTTCACTGGTGACGGTCCTGACGAGGTAAGGGAGGTTGGGCTCTTTTTCTGGGTTCGATTTTTCTGCTTTGGGAGAGTGACAGGGCTGAAGGGGGAAGGGGAAATGAGAAAAGAGAAGTGATGGGGATGAGTACAAGGCGCGGGTAACAAAACAGAAGTCTCTGAGCAAGTGACAGAGCTGGGCCCCCCAAACAGTGTTAAAAATTGTTGAGTTATGGCATTTTGGTGATAAGCCAAACATGTATTAATTTTAAGTGATGGGTGATGAGTGATGAGTGATGGGTGATGAGTGATGAGTGATAGAAATTGAGTGACGAAAATTGAGTGAGCAAAAATGAATGGCCAAACAGGCTCTTAGATTTCAACTCAGCAACTTCAAGCTTCAAAACATTATCCTCACGAAAAGCCTCAGCATCACGATCAAGATAAGGGGAAGTCCAATCATTATATTGAGAAACCTTGTAAGGGTCAGAAAAAACAACCTGCTCAGTGAGCCTGCATAACTCCAAGTTCCCACAAAACTCAGCAACTGCATAAAGCAAGAATGAGTCATATTACAGTAAAGGACCATATAAATTTGAGACACCATATACATCTAATTACAACACAATCACACTCTGAATATCATCAAACCCAAAACATTTTTTTTTTCCTTTTTGATAATCATAGTTAGGGGAAGTGGGATTTGAACTCTGGATGTCTTCATTGTAAACACCAAGAAGTATCTGTTGAGCTACAAGGCTCTTCGCAAACCAAGACATAAAATTTAAGGAAAGTAATTCATAGTAAGAGCAAAAAGGCAAACAACAAATAAACAAATCAAAACAAGTTGTGATCAATCTTCCCAGGATAATCTTCAAGCACTCTAGACTATTTAATGTCAAAACACCCGAGTTGCAATACAAAATGTAGAAGAGAGTGCAAGCAAGACTATTGTCACCCCAATCAATTTTAAAGCAACCTATTAATAAGAATCAATCCTCTACCAACTTACTTATATGCATCAGCACATTCAAAAAACTGAGTTAAACATTCACGTGGATGGAAGTTACTTTGCAAAACTTAAACCATAGTCAGTTGCAATTATATATATAACCTAGAAAGATATGGTCATATTGTGAAATATTGACTGCACAAAGGAGAAGATCATATAATACATGCCAGATACAATAACAATACAAAATTACAAATTGAGGTTCACACACCTGCACGTTTGTGCTCTGTGGAGGAACAATAAAGGAGGGATGTGAAATAAAGTGTCCTCGACATGAATTCTGACATGTGTTCTGCCAGTAAGGGGTATTCAATTCCAGCAATCAACCCTTTTTCACTATAATATGTGAAGGCTCCAAGTAACGTGTGCCAATCAAAGATAAACTTCAGGCACATGCTCAGGACTCAATCGACCCAGCTCCATCAATGCCACTGCCTCAAAATATGCCCGTTCCTATACAACGCATGTATGGAAGAGCCTGCAGAACCGCATGGCACAACAAATTAAATATAGAAGACAAAACCACAAAAGATCACATCCAAGTCGTTGAACCAGAACACACAGAGAGAATATATGATAAATACCGCTAGCCACAAAAGCTTAAGATATCATGATAAATTACTGAGTATCCCAAAAGCTCAAGTTAATAGGGAATTCAAGTTTTAATCATTCAACCTTTATTCTAACTTTATTCTAACTGTATATACCTTGACCATAACAACTAAACGCCATGATTTAGCTTGATGTTCAAGTAACCAAGACTGATACACCTTTTGATGATTATTAAGTGAGAATTGAGATTGTAAGTAAAATTTCAGGTACATAATATAGCTTGCAATAGATGAGCCGATCGTATTGAGAGTACACTTTATTCTTTCTTTTGCAATTCATATGTTTCACAAAAGTAAATTACTTTTACATCTTAACCTCTTTGTTCAAAGTTTGTTTGGGTATCCTTCTCAAAATTGTACATGCTAATAAATCCATTTCAAAAAAAAAAAAATTTAATTATAAAATGTTAGGAGTGGCAAAAATGATCTAAACCCATTAACTTGCCCGTGAACTGCATCTTAAAAATCAACAATTACCCGTCCAATACCCAAATGAATAAAGATACATTGGTATTCCATATAGATGGGTATTAATTGGTAATTCTAATTCTTTGAGTTGCCCATTTAGTAAAACATAAAAAAAAAAATTTATTTTACTCAACAATATTAACCTTACAAAGTGATCAAAAACCCATGAAACCAAGGCTGTGTTTATTTTGACTTCAAAGTACTTCCGGAAAACCATTTCCGTAAAATTTGAGTGTTTGGCTGATTAGGAAAATTCGGTCAACTGAAAATGAATTCACCTTTGACCGTAAAATAGACCTCCCTAGGCGGAAATCATTTTCCGTCCCTATTTTCACTTCAAATTGTTTCCACAGAGAGAGAGAGAGAGAGAGAGAGAGAGAGAGAGAAGAACCCAACACCAGATCAAGCCAGAGACGTCGCTAGCGAACCCCGAGCACCGCGCCGATCTCGCCTTCGATCACACCACGCGATCTCACCACGAACAGCGAACCCTGAACCTAGAACCCATCGAGGCGCACCGTCGATCTCGCCACGAACCCAGAACCCATCGTCATCGTCGATCTCACCACGAACCCAGAACCCATCGCATTCGCACCAGCGAGTCGCACCGGCGAACCCAGAACCCAAAACCCATCGAGTCGCACCGTCGATCGTCTTCGATACGAACCTAGAACCCATCGCCTCTAACCGGATTTGATATATTTTTTTTCTTTGGTTTTGTTTCTGCTTTTGATTGCGTTTGTTGTGATTTTGAAATTTTTTATAATAAAATTTGTTTGGATGTTGAGAAAATAACCGAGAAAATGTGAAAATTTTTTCGGAAAATAGCATTTTCAAAATACAACCAAACACATAAAAATATTTTCTACAACAATTTTCATAATACAACCAAACACTTGAAAATATTTTCCTTTTCCGAAAAATAGCATTTCTGAAAAATATTTATTTTCCGGAAAACGTTTTACGGCAACCAAACACAGCCCAAATACTCCATAACGTTCAACATTACCAAAATCTACACACTACTTGTGTCAACTCGTGATTGTATTTCAACACTTTTACGAAATTCCACCACAGATATTTGAGCATTTTATGTCAATTTATGCACCAATCATGATTTAAGTATGGTGTGGAAAATGGTGTCCCTAGCATTATTTTTTTGGACATTTCAAAGTTATTTTGGTCATTTTAGAAATTCAGGGATATTTCGTCATTTTGGACAGTTAGGAGTATTTGGGTCATTTTGGGTATTCCAAGGGTATTTTGGAGGTTTAGAGGTATTTTAATTTTGGTAATTTTGGAGTCTTAAGGGATATTTGGATCATTTGGGCATTTCAAAGTTTTAAAGGGTATTTTGGTCATTTTCAAGGTTCTAGTAGTATTTTGGTGATTTAGGGTATTTTGGCTTTTCTAGAGAGTCCTAAAATATTTTGGTCATTTTAAATTTTGGGAGTTTTAAAATAATTATAATTATAATTATAATTTTATTTATATTTATATATAATATCTATTGTGTTTATATATGCACGTGAATTTAATGATAATAATTGGTTAAATGGGTGTGTTGGGTTTTTATAAATAAATAAGTACTTGAGTTGATTCCTGCTTAAATTAAATTAAATGGCTTAGATGAATAATTAATATTTAATATATATTTAAATGGGTAAATATATAAATTCAAAACTCATCTAACCAACCACCCCTACCTATTAATTTCTCTAACACCCCGCCAATAAAAATTAAAATGCAAATATGCCCAGACATAGCATTACAAACAAAATGTAGGCTATTAAGTTTTTGGAAAGGGAACAAACCTACTTGATGACGAAAGATCTGGCATGGCTGACTACAATGTAGACAAAATTGAGGTTGCCATCTTTGACCTCTTTAACCTTGAGGTCGCTGCCGAGCTTAGAGTAGAGAGAGGGCACGGCCTTCATTTACTCAATCAGGGACTTCTCATCCAGAGGCCTGAACTCAGTGAAAGCCATTGTGAGCAGCAATGAATATGATATAAAAAGAAGAGGTTGAATCACTATTGGTGGAAATGTCAAAATGAAGAGCGAGATGAGACTAATGAGATTAAGACAACTTCTTTTGATACGGTGTCTCATCCGACTATCCCATTCCCTACTCATACTCATAAGACATCCAGAAAACCCGTGAACCACCTGGATAGTGAGAGTGGGGGACTTTTATTAGGAAAAGAGAATAAGCAAATAGTTGGGTACATTGAATCTAGTCAATTGTAAGAGTAAGACCTAGTCCAAAGGAGAGACAAAGTTGGTATTTGGCTACATAAAATTATGCGGGTTTTTCTTGTTCAAAGAAGATGGGAGGAACTGGATTCGGATTCTCCATTTGGAAAACTACAAAAAAATTAAAATGTTTTTAGCATGTTCCTTGAAGTTTGAACTTACAGACATAGCTACCCAAAAGGAAATTCTTTCCCATCTTAAATTGAAAATTGGGACCATTGGATATACAGCAATAAAAATCATAAATTTTGATATGCAATATAAGAATTTGATAGATTTATTTATTTATTAATTTATTTTCTATTTATGTTTTACACAGCGAGATTAAATCTTAAAGCTCCAAAGTTCATAGACTTTCACCCAAATCATGTTGAATTTGAATCATTTCAAAAGGTTTTTTTTTATTAACTAAACAGCAAGATTATATACTTAAATTTTAATTCAATGTTTCTTTATACCACACTGATGAATACTTACAAAACACAGGTCCCAAAAACCATCCATATATTGCAGCTGATGATAGGGGAGGGGGTTGCAGAAAAAGGAGAAGTGGAGTCTTGATCCTCTCAATTGCAGACTCTTTACTCACACAAAAATAGCACCATGGCTCAGCTTAAGTATTTGTTGACTTCTTTGATAATCATTGCAACCATGCAAGCATTTGAAGCAGTGCAATATGTAGTGACCAACAAGGTGGCTTCAGTTCAGTCCCTGGTGGATGCACTTTTGTAATGAGATTGAAGAGACTGCTAATGAGTTTGGAGCAACCGACCACTGAAATCTGCCACAGAAATCATTTGCAGATTCTTCCAACAGAGAATATCAGCAGAAAAGAACTGCTGAAATCTGCCACAGAAATCATTTGCAGACTCTTCCAACAGAGAATATCAGCAGAAAAGAATGAGCAGCGAAAGAGCTTTGTCTGTTGTAAAGATGGTCAATGTAGCATAAACTAACAAAAAAATTCACATTAGCGCAACCCATATTACTGGCTAGTCTGGTGATAAAAGAGAATAGGCAGACTCCTTGAGGATCAATTAAAGGGATTGAAAGTTTTGTGAGGACCAAGGCAGGGTAAGCAACACCACATTGGGTCTATGACAGATATCATAATTGGGATCAGAGGTAACAGCCACGTTTCTCAACTGCTGTAACAGTTTCAGGAATGGGTTTGTGGTGGTGCTCAACCACAAGAAGAGAAGGTACTACACATCTTTAACATTTTTTATTGAGCTGCTAGGTAGGACTTAAGAGAGTAGATCAGCTATAGAGTGACTATTAAGGCTAAATACAGAAGCGAAGCCTGGAGCTGCATCTGCAATTACAATTCATATAAAAATGTTAAATGGCAGTTCTCTGATAATAATTATAGAATAAATGGGGAAATTCATGAATAAAGAAGAAAAATATTCATATATAGAGAGAGGATTCCTTCTACTCCTGCTAAAGTCACAAAAGGCATTTTCTTTTCATTTCATGGCTGCAACTTGCATAACAGAGACATCCTAGTCCATAACCTACCATCTTGTTCTGTTCTCTAAGTAAAACATAACATGTACAGCATTATATCCTAAAGGGCATTGTTGACTAGGATATCAATGACATCAGAGGAGACATCTGATTTAGCTTAAAGCAGGTGCAAGATATCTGACGCAAGGACAAGGTCTTGAATTTCCCTACAAATGCAAATAGGTCCTATATAATTCTCATCTGACCATCTTTGAAAGGTTAATTTCAGGGCCAAGTGTCACCTGTCTTGACCAATCTGATGCTACGGCAAAACCATACAATTAGGCTTCAACAAATTGAGTAGATCAGGGTCTTAAGTAAGAGTTGCCAAGCCATAAAAATTGGAAAACCTTTATACAAACCTAATGGAGAACTTTGAAGTGAATAAGTTTTACTTCAACATAATAAGAGCATGCACACACACATGGAAGCCAAGTCAATCAACATCTCATTAGCAATTACAAAATGCCAAAAGCCAAACTTCCAAAAAGAAATATCCCTAATCATGTACCACTTCCAAATGTTGTGTTGGGCTTTCGAACAGCATCAATTAAATAGATTCTTAACTGCTAGTATCTATTATCCTTCCCTTTTCTTTTTTGTTTTGCTTTTGTTTTTTTGACAAAAAGAATAAAGGAACTCATGAATTAAAATCTATGGACAATCAACAACTACTACAGCACCTCCTATACATTTCCATCAACCTAGTAGTCTATAGTAAGTAATTGAAGAAAAAATATAAACACAAAAAAAAAAAAAAAAAAAATCCCCGCTGTACGGAAATAGAATTAAAAACATGAGCTAAGACATCCATGGAAACATAAATGCCTCGCAACACACTGAGCCCGTTATATCACAAAATCAAGAATAACATGATGAGACTTGAGAGCATATCCTCGTCTCTGCGATGGAGAAGACCACTGGAGATGAGGCTCACAAACTTCCTAGAGTAACTCAATAATTGAATCAAGGACTCAACTACATGTGGGAAAAATTTTATCTGGAAACAATGGTTTCAAAAGAGTGTGAATGTAGAAATAGTGATCAAACCCAACAGACATTAACCAACCTCTAAATAAATAAGGCTTTTTAAAATAATTTCAATGGAGTCTCACAATTTTTTTTTAGGTGTGGGGTGGGAGGTGTCACTTAATGATATAGAAAGCTTTTATCATAGATAAAACATACAATAGACAAGTCAACATAAACCCAAAAGCTCATCATTCATAATTGTACATATGATTCTAAATAAACTATAAAGTTCAGAAGCTCATCATTCATTGTTCATAATCATACATATGATTCTAAATAAACTAGAGAGTTTATGCCAATCATTAGGGTCCATATAATGACAGCAAATCACAAACAGTAGAAGCTTTATCCTTTTTCTCACAAGCATATTATAGCCATGCTAGAAATTGCAACCTTGCCATAAACAAGAACTCTAGTATCATCCCTGTTGATAAAAAAACATTATTAAAAAAAAAATAAATAAACAATAAAAGGGAATACTAAAACACATCATAACATGATATCTAATGGCAATTAAAAATAACGCTCTAGTTAATTCCATATGTCAATAATGGTAATTAGTTCGTAATTATGATAAGAATCTCAAACTACAATCACTACAAGGTGTCAATAGCAAACTGTGTTAATACTACTGCATGATTATATCTATTCTAACAAGAAATAAATAATTAAACATAATGGCTTTACCAAAGTTCACACCCCATTGAAACATGTTTACTGAATTTAAAATTTCAAATAAGAAATTACATCAATCAATTTATTATGTCGAGTATTTTTTGATAAGTAAAATTAGTTTGCAAAAATTATGTCAAGTATATAACAACATTAAACATGGAGCAAATAATGTACGTGCTTCTAAGCCAAAGGAGAATTTAGTCCATTACCCAAGCATGTTAGCTATTAAGCATGTTATGCTTTGTTTATTGTTTTTGCCTTTAGTATTTTATAAGATTTACTAGTTATATCGAAGATGGAGATAGGATCATTGTAGGCAGCTTGTGCCTACAATCTGATCTCCTATCATCTTCTATTCAATCTTATTAATTATCTTCCTTTCACTGTGATCTTGTTTTATTCTTAGAAACTTTGTAAGCATCAATTTGCTTTGTAGATGACATCTTTTGGGCGATTCATTTTAGATCTACACTAGATCTCAGTTATATTTTATTAGTCGAGGGAAGAAGAAAAAAATAAAAAATAAAATAAACCTTCTTTGTTGCTTGGTTTGTTACTTCTCAACTGATCTTCATGTTCTCATGCGGTACCTCTATATATGTATTAAATCCTGTAACACCATAAACCCTAGTTATTTGCTTAGGAGAGGACCAGAAGATACTCAATTTATCTATCTTAATCAATCATGTTATCAACAAGTATGTTGGAGTCCATTCAGTATTCCTCCATAACAATTACAATGTCATGAGTCATGACACCTATCAAAAAAAACAAAAATGGTTACAATGTCAAGACAAATCCTATCCTAAAGTGTGAAGGTCCTAGGAAGTAAAATAAAGTTATGGTTCTCTGGTTGGAACATCCTGGTCTTTCCAATGGAAAGATCCAGGGTTCAATTCCCCACCCACAACCCCAACTATTGATGTACCGAAAAAGTAAACAAGACGAGTCTTTATTTTTTTTCTAGGTAAATAATACTAGTCTTTTATTAGGGTATGTTATATATTGTTTATATTATTGTGTATTTAGCATGTTATAGTGTCATGTGACTCACATATTCATTTGGAATGTGTGTGATACCCCTATATTTATTACTCATTTTTACCTCTAGGCTTCTTTTCAAGAGAATCACATGGACTAAATCAAAAAAAAAAAAAGCCCAGGAAAATTTGGGTTGCAAAAAAATTGATATCAAGTTACAAATGGAGAAGATTCTTTGATTTTTCTCTAAACAAGCTCTCGAAACAAGATTTGATGAGGACGACCACCAATCCAGCTAATTTGTTCACTAAAGCTTATTCAAAGTAGAAATGTACTAGTGAAACTTAAGAACTAAAATTATAGCATGTTCATCACAATATGTCTACTTAATTGTTATCGAGGTCAATACATTAAGCCTGTGAACTGCATCTATATGAGTAGGTGAGTTAAGATGGAAGCATCTGATGCAGGTTGGTCCTTCATATAACATTCAAATTTTCTATCAAATGATGGCATGGCCAACATGAATGGAAATACTTTTAATAATTCAACTGCTACCATTCAAGTTGTTTATGATATCAAACTTTTTTTCCACCTTACAACCAGTGGAGGGGGGTGATTTGAACCCAATTTCTCTCAATTGAAAGAACCAGAAACCTGACATTGATTTTGACGAACTAACCTTTGTAACAAAATGAAAAATGGTTTTTGGACGAACTCTTTAATGTAATACCATACATATAGGCAGGGACGAACTCAAATCTCAAGCTAGGGGCCAGAGATATGCTGATAAAAAAAAAAAAATCAAATAAAATGGTATTAAATTAAAGATTTCATACAAAAATCATTTTTCATTCAGTTACAAAAGTTAGTTCATCAAAATCAATGTCAGGTTATGAAGGTGAAGGAAAGAAAAAAAATTACTTGAAGCGGAATGGAGGTTGGAGGCTGCAGCGGCTGGCGTCGGAGGGGGGTGGGCAGATAAAGCAGGGCGGCGGCGGCGACTGGAGGTGCGTGACCTCTAGGTCAGTCTCTGCCTCACTAGGTTGATCGGTCAGTGGGTGTGGGTCAATGGATGTGAGGTGAGTCTCGCATGGGTGGACGACGGTTGTGGTGGCGGTGGCTTGGATGGCGGCGGCGTGGTTGGCAGAGTCACTCACTCACATCACTCTCTTCTCTAGTCTATCGGTCTCTCTCTTGACGAATCCTATCTTCTTCTTCCATTCTTTTTTCCTTTTTATTTTTTCCTGAATTAGGTTAAGTTGTGACCGTGGGTTTGAATTGGGCTCTTAATTTTTTTAGTTGGGCTGGCTAGGCTATCTGGACTGTTAAGGGAGGGGCAAAGGTTTTGGAAAAGAGGAGCCCAACCCTAAAAAATGTCTAAAAATACTTAACAAAATTTTATGGGGCCGGAGGCTGGGCCCTTGGCCCCTCCTGGTCCGTCCCTGGTACATTAAAGGTCCATAGACTTAGTGTAGGTTTGGCTTGCACTTTTTTGCATTTGCGTCTGCGCTTTCACCTTTTTTTTTTTTTTTTTTTTTTTCACGCGTTTCTAGTCATACTTTTACTGTAGCAGTACTGTAGCGGCTACTGTTCATTGAACAGTAGTTGCAAAGTTTGACTTTTCAGCACAAAAATTACTGTTTACGGACCCACAAATTTAACTTTTCAACAACTTTTTTATTAAAAATGGGTCTCACGATATTATTCACACATTTAAAAATTATTTTGCTACAATGTTTTTTAGTTTTCATTTTCAGTTTTCAATTGTATCCAAACGAACCCTTAATTTAAATGGTGACTATTATTTTCTTTGCCGTGGCCACTCAGTCGATGCGTACTCCATCGTTGCGCCCACAATGTAGGATTCGTTCTAAACCAAATTTTAAATTCAAAAAACTTGTTATTGTCAGGTGTGACAAGTTAGGGTTTTCTTCTCACTTAATTTTATCTATTTATCAGGTACGTTGCATTAAACATGCTGATGAAGGCTATAACCATTGATGCTCAAGTAGTGCAGAGGCATCGGGCTACAATCTTGGAATGTGTTAAGGTATTACATGGGCTACTTATGTTTTTTTTTTTTTTTTTTTTGTTTGATATAAATAAAAAAGTTGGGTTTGAGCATTAGCCTAGCTATATCGGCATCCTTTGTGGTGCCCCAAGTCTGAGGTTCAAACCCCACCTTCTCCCTTCCCCACCATTTACGTTAGCAATAAAAAATAAAAAAACAAAAATCTATTATCTTTAGTCACAATAATGACCAATTATTTGGTCCATGTCTTGCATTATTTTTGTTAAATGTGGTAAATTAAGTAGATTTATTTATTTGATAAAAGCCAAAAATTAGGTAGATTTATTTTTTATTTTTTATAGAAAAACGATAGATTTATTTATTTTTTATATGCGATTATTATGGGTGATTGAAATGTATTAAAAAATAAAAATAAATAAAAAAGACTCAGAAGAAAAGAATAAAGACTTAGAAGAAAAGAATGTCGGTCTAGCATCAGTATAAATAGAAAGGGAAAGCATAAGGGTTTGTTTGATAAAAGTATTTAAATATAGTTTTTTGTTTTGCAATCCATAAAATGGTGGGTTTCACATTTGAATTTATTATTTGGCTAACATTCTCTAAATACAATATTCAAAAAAATGTATTTTATTTTTCTTTATTGAGTATAGGATTTTGAAAATGACTGAAATGATGTTTTCAAGATGCAGAAAATGTTTTTAATAGTATAGGGTAAATAAATTGAAAACAGTGGACTCCACTAATTTGTCCAAATTCTTTTATCTCTAATCTCTTATCATTATCCACACACACACACACACACACACACACACACAAAAAGTAATCTAAAAATTCTACACGTTACTTTTTGTAATTTTTCTAAAAAAATCTCAAGAATAGAAATGGTCTCCCAAATATATTTTTTTTCTTCAATATCTTGAAAATCTATACTCTTACTAAAAAATGACAGTTGAGGTGCTTGTTTGACAAAACGACTTCTAAAATATTAAAACAGCAATAAGAAGTTTGAAGCCCAGCAAAAAGAAGTTTGAACTCCAGCAGATTCTTTGAAACTCTAAAAACATCCACATTTGATTGAAATTACTTGATTACTCCTAATTTCATTTGTGAGCTAAATAAAAATAGGCCATTTTTAGTCTTTTTATTGTCATGTTTATAGTGCTGTCTGCCAGACATGTATAGGTATATTTATATTTCTACTAACATATTTGGTACAAATTACTTTGTTGCTTGTAACTTCATTTGTTAGCTTGAGAAAAAGTGAGGGCTTTTTAGTCTTTTTATTCTCAACTCTGTGGTGCTTAGGGCTGTCCACGAGTCGGGCCGAGTCGGTTTTGGGCCCAACCCAGACTCAACTTGTTGGCATCGAGTGGAGGGACAGAGGAACCCGGAATCGACCGCCGAAAAAATCAGTCGAGTTGGTTTTGGGTGAGGTTGACCGTTGGTCGATTGCTAGAGTAAAAAAAATCATCGAAATCTGGAAAAAAAAAAAATGTCGCTGGGATCTGGAAAATCTCGCCGGATCTGCATTTTTTTTTTTTTTTGCTAGAATTTGAAATTTTTCACTAAAAATTGATGGAATTGGCTAGATCTGGCTAAATCCCACTAGATCTAGCCGGATATGGTCGAGATCTCGCCATATTTGGTCTAAATTTTGTCGTATTTGGCTTGATTTTGCAGAATTTGGCTGGGTCTTTTATAGAACTTCGGTCGAGTTCGGGTTTCTCAGGTTTTGGAGAAGCAAACCTATCACTTGACTCGCCAGTGTTGGTTCTTAAGAACAGAAACCCGTTGCCGACAGACTGGGCCTTCAGTTCGGGCCGAAATCGGGTCGTCATCGGGCGGTTTGGCTGGATTGTCGGGCTCCGGTCAGGTCTAGACAGCCCTAGTGGTGCTCCCAGCCATTTCAGCTTTATAGTGCAGCCAGCTGTGTTGCCTTTTTAGTTAAATTACCATCTTCACTGTTAAGTACATGTTAGGGAGAGAAAAAGTGGGGGCTTTTTAGTCCTTTTGTTCTCAACTCTGTGGTGCTGCTAGTTGTTTAGCTTTATAGTGCAGCCAGCTGTGTTGTCTTTTTAGTTAAATTACCATCTTCACTCTTAAGTACATGGGTAGGCTACAAGTGTATGAGGGTATTTTTGTCTTTTTGCCTTTTAACCCTAGAATGTAGATGCTTCTTCAATCTTGCCGTTTGTACCTTCCTTGTCATTTTGTTCGGTTGCTCAAGTTCTTCACAGCCGCAAACAGAGAAAAGGATGAGATACAGAGATGAGAAAAAAAAAAAAGAGTCAGTTGTGAGCTAACCGATAGAGAAAGAGGGAAAATTCTTAGGTAGTCCCAGAGTATAGTGAAATGGTGCTCCCTCCTCTCACATTCATGATGGACCCTACCATGAATTTAATGAGCGGACCCTACCATGAATGTGAGAGGAGGGAGCACCATTCTCCGTGCTCCGGGAGCACCTAAGAATTACTCGAGAAAGAGAAGTAAGAGGGAAAAGAGGCAAGTGTTTTGTCTTTTTTTTTTTTCTCACATGCTTTTTTGTTTATCCATATGCACACAAAAGTCAATTTTTTCTCCCAAATTTATCACCTGGATTACCTCGCTGTTAGGGTTCTGAGAGAGAAAAAAATTTGGGAATCATGATTGCTTTTTGTTTAGATTTTACTGGCATACATGTTTTTTTTACTTATCCATATGTACACATAAGTCAATTTTTTCTCCCAAGTTTATCACCTGGATTACCTCGCTGTTAGGGTTCAGAGAAAAAAAATTTAATGATTGCTTCTTCTCTCCATTGTTCTGCCATAGCATTCAGTTATCAATACCACCGCTTAAATCAGTTTTTTTTTTTCGTTTATATAGATGTATAGATACGCTCTACCCCTCTCCCTCTTTTAGACGCACACTTTGCCCCTATTCCTCTCACTCACCTGTTTAAAGCTCCATTCCTCCAACCTATAAGTTTTTTTTTTCTCTCTCTCCCTCTCTTAAGGCAAACACAAACATAGTTTTGCAATCTCCTTCGGTTAACCCTAAAAATTTTGTTTTATTTTTTTTAGTTGAGGCAATTTTCTTTTCATTTGTGGTTGAGATCTCCTATTGTACGGATTTAGACTTGGGGTTGTTACGTAAACAAGTTAGTTTATCTTTGTTTTTTTTTTTTTTTGTTTTATATAATTTCTTTTGATCATCGTTCAATAGATGATTGTGTGAGTGGATCCCAAGTGGGTTTCATTCTGTTTAAGCCATTATTTTCTTGGGATTTTTTTTTTTCATGAGTTTAATTTTATTTATTCATGCGAAAGTAAATTTTGTATAGGCCACTTGCTATGTTAGGGTGAGTTTGGTTCAGTTTTTTTGTAAAAATGCATAATGAAAAAGAAAAAATGCATTTTCAAAAAGTTGAGTGATCGGTAAAAGCTGATAAAAAGTGTTTTTTGAAAAAGCTGAGTGTTTGGCTAGCACTTATAAAAGTGGCATTTTGAGGGATAAATTACAAAAAAGTGGCATTTTGAGGGATAAATTACAAAAAAGGACAATATATATATATAAGGGAGTTTATTTCATACTTTTTTTTATATTTTTTTATTTATGTGAGTTTATTTCATACTTATTAATTAACTATTTTATATAATAATAATAATAATAATAATAATAATAATAATAATAATAACTAGTTGCTAACTCGTGCGATGCACGGAAAAGTTTTTAGTAACTATAAGATTTTGGCAAATCAAATGCTTTAGCACTCATCAATTTGTTTATAAAGCCAATGCTAAATAGATCTACAAATTGCATTCTTATATCCTCTACCATTTGCAAGGTGATAGGACTCTTTTCATTACGGTTTGCATCCTTCTATCCTTCAAAAGCTTTAAGAAGTGCCATGTGATCACTGCATAAGAATGTGTATAAGGTTATACAAAATTTTGTCATTATAATCAACATCCTAAAGCTAATATCCAATCCAAAATTTGCACATAGAAGCCCACAACTTTGATCTAAAAGTTATTTCAGAACAACAGAAATTAAAAGACAGAAGAAAAACAAAAGCTTTCTTCTCTATTTTCTGACAAAATTAGGCCCATGTAAAGGTTCCTTTGCCTCATTCAGCTTGGAACAGTTTGGTAATCTACCATTAAGGTTGGAGAGCTTACAATTTAGAGACATCCTAATTCCTAACCAAAACCCACCTATGTATCTTCACAAAGAGGCTTGAAAGCTAGAGAAAAGCCCCAGCTCCAGCAACCTCAACACCTAAATTTTCTCCCTCAGTCCCTCTTCACCAGCAAAAGATAAACATAATAAAAATTTTTTGTTTTCAATTAAGTCTTTCTGGGCCCTATATCAACTCCCACTCCAAAATTTTCAAATTCACAAATAATAATAAAAATTTCCAACCAAATTCAAAATTATAAAATCTATGGGGCATTCAATAATAAAATAGAAAATAACAAACTAAATCAGAGTTTCCAACCAATTATACAACTTCTTAATTGGATGCTTACATAATAATTCAACCAAAATACTTTGTATTTCAAACAATTGGATGATTTCTCATGTAGTTCAGAAGATGGTTTGTCTTCAAGGATTGGGTGCATAATTACTTATAAAGAGAAATAGAAAAGAGAAATGAACTTGCCTTTAAAAGTCTTGACAGTCAAACATGTAGCTATAATGATAAAAGGGCCTGGATTTTCAGTAAAAAAGCTCTCCTCAACTTGATTTGCAACTGATCCACAAAGTGTAAGTTTTATTTCATTTCCTCTGTTCAAATTTTCCAATGTTACAGTGTAATTTCATATAATATAAGTGCATGTATTGGCTTATCAAAAAAAATAAAAATAAAAACGCATGTGTTGAAAATATATATATATATATATTTTAAAAGACATATTCTATAGTCATGACATTTATGTTTCTCATCGAGACATTTGATCCTTGGATCATTTTGATTGGGTTGACACTTTGCTCCCTCTCTCATTTCTGTAAGATAAAATTGACATAATCTAATTGGTTTGGATGGTTTTACAGAAAAAAAGTTATTATCACATTTGCTATCAATGATCTTCATATTAGGTGTAGAATTAGAACATGTCATAATTCCCAGTATTGTTAATCAAGTTAACCTGGTATAAATAAGAAGATTTGAGAACCAAGATTCTTAATGCTCATATTTTAAATATTGCCAAGCATATTTGTTTGTTGTTTCAGGGCTTTCCCTGTCTTCCTGGTCACTTACTTAAGATTTCATAGTAAAAAGACTTAGAACTTGGAGATTAAGCTATTATGAAATCTTAAGAACTTGATTAATGTGCTCATGTGAGTTCTAGCTTTAAAACATTCAAGTTAAGTCTATAAAAATCAAGCTCCAGAAGATACAACAATGCAATTGTTTATAGGTAAAACACACATATAATCAACATGATCATTAAAACAGAGTAAAATTCAACCAACCTTCATGACTCTTTTACAATTTTATTTGGATTGTGTGTCTCAACAACATACCAATGCAATTATTAATTACTAAAAATTCAAAAAAAAAAATTTATTTATACATTATAAGTTACAATTCAAATTGAGTTTTATGAGTTCTTTAAATGTAAACAGAACACTACAATATTTAGAAATTAGATGTACATAGACAAATAGTTAACCATCTACTAAAAAAAAAAAATTTAGAAATTTAGTACAAAGGCAAACGAATACCATACCTTTAACCTTGATTCGAATAGAGGAAAAGATTGAAGAAAAAGGCAATAAAAAAGCAAAAATTAATCAGGAATATTAAATCTAAATAAAAGTGAATGGAAGAACAAAAATTAAGAATGAAACCTGCTTTAAAACAACAAATGAATGTACAAAAAATTAAATCTATTGCTGTTTGGTATTCATTGAAATCTACTGTTTTAAATCTGTTGCAGGGAAGGAACAACACAAACGTACAAAGAATTATAAATTGAACAGCCGTGAATTGGTTTGGTGCACAGAAAATATATATATTAAAAGAAAAAGAATAAACATTATCGCAAAAACTATTTATAGGATAATGGTTATAGAGTCCTAATTAAATTTGTTTATAATTGCAGATTTCTAAACAAATTTGATTACCAAAACTTATCTACAAAAATAAATGAAAAAAAACACTGATTTCTAATCAAAACATTAACATTCAAACTCTCTCATGTTCCTTTAATCAAACAAAAAAAAATATATATATATTGATTTAAAACAGTAACCATATATTTGCTGTGTGTTTAGAAGAGAGCATACTCAAACAACCTTCAAGGATCCTTTGTTGTTTTTTGAAAAAATTAGCTACCCAGTTTCCTTTTTCTACAATTAAATGCATAAGATGAATGAATGCATCAGAAATCATCAAATTTTGATTTTTTTTTACTTTCCAAAAGAGCTTAACATCAACTATATCAAAGAATAAGAAATTGTTAAATGATATTAAAACTCCAAGCATAAAAGAAGATTTAAAACAGTAACCATATATTTGCTGTAACTATTAAACATACATAGAGGAAATAAAAAAATGCTATATTATTAGATAGATAAATATTTATAATTCAATATGATGGATAATAATAATAATAATAATAATAATAATAATAATAATAATAATAATAAAACACATAGGTCTGCCACCATACCCTAACCCAAATTCCTTTATCAACACAAAATCCTCCAATCTAAGCATGCTCATCATCAAAGAGTCCCACACATTTGAGGGAGACTATCAAACCAACACCAAAAAACCCTTTCAATTATATCTCAACCTTTTTTGCTTCTTGGTGTTGTAGATGTCTTCTATCATGCTCTGCTTTTCTCATCATTCAACCTTAATTAAAACCAATAACCCAAATAACTAAATTAAAAAAATTAACCCAAAATAACAAAACCTAAATAATATTCAACACAAATTTTTGTTGTTAACATCTTCTGTCAGTAGGTCTCCATGGCAATATAAAATCTCTCAATATTAATCTATTGACAAACTATGGAAAATATATTGACACCATTATCAATAGCAGTTGATCTCATGGCTTTATGATCTTAAGAATGTTAACTTGGGATGGCTCCATGATCAAACACTCTTAAACCATGACCATAACAGTGCTTTATGATCAAACACTCTTAAACCATAATCTGTTGACATACACTCTTGATCAAATTTAAGTGTGTTTTATGAACTTTTTTTTGAGTAACTCAAGTTAGCTTGATCTCATGGCTTCCATTATAAACTATAATAACCAATACTTGCTGGGAAACAAAAAACCCATGGCTTAAAGCCCCCTTTTTTTTGTAATATTGCTTAAAGATTTTTAAATTTCAAAAGTGGTGTTTCCCCAACTACCCAACACTATCATTACATCCCATGGGGAATTCCATTAAGTTAAAGACATATTTTTGCAATCCAACCAAGAAAATTAAAATGCTCCCTGTCAGCAGAACAATTAACAACAATAAGAATCCAAGTTTCAACCAACATAAACTTTAGGAAACTTGCATCAAATACCAATAGGTGTATTATTCTAACAAAAAGTCACATATCCAGGTCCAAAAATTTATTATAGCCATCAGTAGCAACCCAAAGATAAGAAAAGAGACACACCTATTAAATTGGGCTATAATGAAACAGAATAAGAACTCTAAAATCCCAAATGGATTTTCTTGCAGCCAATAATTGAAATTAATAAAACCCACTACAGGCTCCAAACCCATCAATCTAAGCTAATCATTCAAAAGAAACACTCCCAAACGAAACCCTAAATCATATTTAAAAACCAAAAATGAAACCCTAAATCATATTTAACAACCTAAATTATAGAACAAAATAAAAAACTTACTGGTAATGTTTGCGGAGAGAATCTGGTCTGATGGTAAAGTCTCAAAATCAAAAACTTTCTGCCATTAAAGGAGTGGGAGGCTGGCACCCGTGGACTATAGTTTAGGGGTTTGAAGGTAGAGAACGGAAAAAGATTAGAGGCAGGGGAACTCATGTTTGTCAACAGAGAGGGACTGCGTGAAGAAGAAGAGAGGGAGTTTGATGAGTTTGTGTTACCGTGTTTGCGTTTATGGGGGAGTGTTTTTTTCTAATCAGGTTTTGGTTTTGGGGAGAAGGAATTTTCAGGTTTTAGGCTTCTAGCTTTTTTTCTTTTTCTTTTTCTTTTTTTTTTTTTTTTTTTTTTAAGCTGAAAATTTTGGGTGTTTTTTTTTCTTTTTAATAATGCTGGTTTTCTTTTTAGTCTTAGAAAAGTTTTTTTTTGGTTTATGTTTTTCTTTTTAATATTGTGCTGGCGTGGAAAATTGTGGGAGCTTCAAAGACTTCGATTATATATATATATATATATAGATAATAATAATAAATATATTATTGGTATTATTTTAATAATGTTTGGGCTATTTTTCTTTTTTAGTTTCATAATTATTTGTTATTACCATTAATGACTTCTTATTAATATTAATTAAATCTAAATAATTTTCATCATCATGAAACTTAAAATGAAAATGTAAAAAGATGATAAAATATACACCAATAATCCAAGTTTAAATTGTACTACATAAAAATGTAAAAAGATATAAAATACATATCAATAACCCAAGTTTAAATTGTACAACACAAAAATGTAAAAAAGATAATAAAATACATACCAATAACCCAAGTTTAAATTGTACTACATGATATTATAAAATAAAATAAAAAGACAACTACTAATTATTATCCCCCCAAATGGAATTAGCAATTGAATTACGAAGAACTACCATCGCAGGGTCTGTTAAAGATCCTGTGTTTAGCTCACACTTGCTACCTACTTCATTATTATGTTCTCTTCTAGAAATTGAATCTCGATTGGCGTTTATGAAGCTCCTATCATCCCTATCATTTAGTCTAACAAAATTATGAAGAGCCATAGTAGTAGATACAATAAGTATTTGGATATGGAATGGAAAAGATGGCATGTTTCTGATAATTCTTCATTTATTCTTCCACACACCAAAAGTGCGCTCAATCACACATCGAAGAGATGAGTGAGCATAATTAAAATTTTCATGTCTAGTTCTAGGGTTTCCACCTCTTCTTCGAAAGTCTTGAAGATGGTATGATATCCCTTTGTATGGTGCCAAATAGCCTTTCATCATTGGATATCCAGAATCAACTACATAATATTTTCCTAAAAAAAAAAAATTCAATTGTATTAAATACACACAAGGTGTCATTATAATGAACAATTGATTAACCAATTACAAACTTGGTGGTGGGTGTGGAAAGTTGTTACTTTGTTTACGAATAGCATCAAGAAAAATGTGGGTGTCGTGTGCTGCACCTTCCCATCCAGGCAAAACAAATGTGAATAACATATCAAAGTCACATGTAGCCATTACATTTTGGGTTGGATATCCCTTTCTTCCAAAGTATGGAATAGACTTCTCAGTAGGTACAATCGCTATCACATGTGTGCCATCAATCGCACCAATGCAATCCTAATAAAAACATTAATAGTTTTCAGTTCCACATGACAATTATCTTATAGACAATAACACTTATTCAAATATACAGTAGTACACATACTTTGAAATGTGGCCAATAAATTGGATGGTCTTATATTTTGGTTGGAACTTCACTAAAAGTTGGATCCGAAGGCTTTACATATGCAGCTGCAAACCGAGCACCCAACAGAGTGACCATCTTCTCAAAATGTCTACTTATGGTTTCACCCGAATGCTGAAATATTTCTTGAACTATTTGGTTACATGTTCCATGACCAAGTATTAGTAAACAGATTGCCACTAACTCTTCTAATCTTATATTCCTTGAATGTTGAAGTTCATAGTCATGTTGTAAAACTTGACACAAATTTTGAAACATCTCCTTTTTCATTCTAAACATGTTGTAACACAATTTCTCATTACCTTCTATACAACGTCTCACCCAAGCCCACCCTGTTTGTTCAGAATCATAACAAGGAGTCTTATTAATGTACTTATTGAAATATGTTACAACTGCTTCACAAGTAACTGCCACAAGCTGGTAAAACTCCTCATCAGAATCGTCGTTACTATCATCATCATCAGAATCATTATCACTATCATCATCACTATTACTACTCTCACCATCATCATCATCATCATCATTATTATCATCCCATCATGATCATCACAGTAATTTCTGTAATCCCCATCCATTAATAGTTTCATAAAATGGCCACTCTCATGAGTACCATTATAATCATCCATATTGGTTTATGCTACACAACAAAGTAACAAATAATCAACCATTGCTAATACTTAATATAAATCAACATAATAATCAACAAAGTAACAAAAGGCAACAATGGGTCCCAATTCAAAACATCAAGTTAATATTATATTACACATATAGTAGTCCAAAGCTAATACTAAATATCACATAACATAGTTTAAAGTTAATACAATATAGCATACAACATAAATCTAATATTAGTTGTAAGTTAATATTAGTCGTAAGCTAATACAACATAAAGATAATATTAGTCCTAAGCTAATACAGAGTACCACATAAGGTTGGTCACTTCTTGTGGTTCAAACAAATCATTTCTTGTAGCCACTCTAGCTGTGACTCTGGCTCCTTGAAAGCTAGGAACATCTCCCTACGTGACCTTTTTAGTAAGATAACGGAAGCTTGAATCGCAAACTTACTATCCACTCCAGGAAGTGCTTTCACAGTTGCCATGACATTATCAATTGAACTTGGTGACTCTCGAGAAGTACCTTCATGCCTATTCTGACATACAGTTATTAATTGACTAATACGATTGTCCAACATTGTAGCTCCTCCTATCTTCTTCTTTTTCTTCTGTGAGGGTATTGATTCACTAGTTCTTTTTTGTCTTGAACTACGTGATTGACTAGTATGTCCTTGCTGCAAACTATCAATGTCTAAACTCATGTCACATCGATCATCCTTAAATTCGGAGTTACAATCTGAATCACCAGCACCCACTTGTGGCATTGTTGGAGGGAGTGTATTTGAAGAAGGGGTCCATGCAGCTACTTTAGTTGCTGCAACATCCCTAAACATTATATCAAGTTGATCTAGATTTTGTGGACCTTTCTTTCGAAATTTTCTAGCTTTGGGTAATTCCTACAAAATATAATTGTAATTTCACTCATATAACAATAATATAAAAAAACTATCTCCAACTAACTACATATTAATAAAATACTCAACTCACCTTCAACTTCCGCGTCCACCAATCATCAGGAGCAAGAATTGTTCCCTTCTCTGCATTCCAACCTAAACCTGTGTCAAGATTCCTCAATTGTTCCCACACTCTCCAATCACCTTTTAATACATCCCACCTACTTTTTAATTGAACCCTATCATAGTTTTGACCGGTCTCATCACGAAATTTGGTCACTAGAGTAGTCCAACCTTCGATATTAAAGGCAGCACCTTTTGATCTATTCCCAAGTTGAATCTGTGCCACACAAAGGTTACAAAAAGTAGTTGTCTAGCTTGGATTAATATCCCATAATGCTCTAGCCTTTTTTTCCTCAGGGTTGGAAGTGGTGTTTTTACCCATCTATAAAGTTAACCAATCATAAGAAATGCAAAAAATAGAATTCATAATTTAGCAATTACAAATATTTAACGCTGAATTAAAATATAAAAAATCTCACAGCAACCAAGGTTGAACTAAAAAACAGTAAATGGAAAATAAGCAAACAATGTTTGGATATACGTTAAACTAGCAGTGTTTAAAACCATAAAAACAAGCCAATGAGCCTTATCATAAAAAACCTTGATCTCATTCATGAATTCTCCAGTATAAAAGCAAAGTGTGCTTGACAAGTGCAAATAGCAAAAAAGAAAAAAGAAGAAGACTGAAATGTTACTACAATCACTGCAACTGTAAACCTTTACAATACTCAAAGTTGTCCACCTTTACAATACTCAAAGTTGTCCTGTAATTAGACCATAATGCAATTTCAAGCCAAGTATCTACTGTAGTATTCCTTTGTTGAAGCACTGAAAAACTTGAGTGCTGTTATATTGAAATGCAGAACAAAATTGTAAAAAACTTGGGAGTCCATCACACTCCAGACAGACATAAGTGTCCGAGGAAAACTCAAAGAAGCCCTTTCTCAAGTATTATTCATATCTATACATAACAGAGACCCCCACATCAATACTTAGCTTTGCCATCAACAAGAATCCTCATATTTAAAAATTTATATGGTAAATCGAACACTACATTCCTTGTTACCTTTCAATCATCAGTTCCAAAAACAAATCTCAACGTTTTTAATTCAATCAAATCACTATTAATAAAAACCCCATGATCACCCTAACAACAACTACATATTTTCTTTTTTCTCCTCTGATTTTTAGACCCCAAACCCAAACTTTTGTCTTTTTTCTATTAGAATTATGAGCTACAAGTCTACAAACCATTCATAGCAAGATTCAAACCATTGTAAATTCCAATCAACAAAAACAAATAACTAAACAAGTAAAGGAACAATACCCATTAATCTATAACAATAACTCTCTTCTGGGTTGCCGATAAAACAAATCAAACACAACAAAAAACAAAAAATTTGAAGCACCCCAATACTTTAAAAATACTTTTTTTTTTCCAGCTTCCCAAAAAGTGTGTCTAACAGATTTCCTCAGTACAAAGCATGTAGCTAAAATAAATTACAGAGCATCCACAAAAGAAAAAAAAATTACAAAGCATGTAGCTAAAAAATTTTTCAGTGCTCGGCAAGAGAACAGATAGATCATTAGCAAGAACAAAGCATGCAAGATCTAAAATTTTTTTTTCCCACACTCGGTTAAAAAAAAAAAAAAAAATTTCAGATCAGTGTTGGTACCTAGTATTTTGGTAGCAGATCAGTGTTCTTGGTGTTTTGTTGATCAAATCTTTACCTTCAAAATGTATTTCTCAGATCAGATTAGACATAAATAAAATTAAAAAAAAAAAAAACACTTCAGTGTGCGTTGAAGAAAGACGAAAGAAAGAAGAAGAGGAAGAGGAAGAAGGTTCACGGATGACTTACCACGGAGAGGGCAGAGCAGAGAAGAGATGAGCGTGAGTGAGAGAGCTTAGGGCTTGACGGCAGAGTAGAGAAGAGACGAGAGAAATAAGGGACAGCATGAGAACTGAGGTATATGGTAATCTGCAAGGGTAATTTTGGTAAACTGCAAGAGCCAACGGATAAAAATGCGCGTTTCCTTTTGTTTATGGACCTCTTTAGCTGCATATTTGTTGCGCATTCCCGGACCATTTTTTGCCTTGGCCTAAAACGCAACTTTTTTCAAAAAGTTGCGTTTTGGGCTGAGCCAAACGCAAATAATGAATCAGCATTTTGCAAATGCGCATATTGGGCTCAAAATACCCAAACAAACGGGCACTTATTCCCATTCTACAAGTTTGATCTAAGTAATTTATTTCATATATGATATAGATAGTTGTTGTTCAAAGGCTACATTTTGTTATTTGAGGATAACTTTATTGTAACAAATAGAATTTATAATTTATATGAAATTTTGATCTATATTTTTTATTCAAATTATTTATCTACTAAAATAAAAAACTAATGCTGTCACGACCCAAACCTGTACTCTAGAATTTAGAGCATGACCGGCATGTTAATATCAAATTTACTTCAATACTAACACAAACCAACCTAAACTGAAGGTGCTTATCAAGAATTGTTTATTGTATTCCTACTTAATTTTTGCATAAAAGCCACAATATACAAAAATGATGAAAGCCTTGAAACTTCATTCCATTTGAATTTTGCAAGATTACCACTTGGCTGAAACTTTAGGTATTCATGTAAATATTACATAGTTAAACGTTTAGCAAAACTCTTATTACAAACCTAACCCCAAAGAGATACAACTGGGGTTCAAAACAAACTAAGGTTCAAAATTACATCTGTGCTAGCTCAAGGATCAAGTACATCTTGATTCCTCCTATACAGCAAAAAAGCTAAATTACTATACAACAAAAAAACTAACTATACATTCTAACAAACGAGAATCACGAAATCCTTGCCACCTCTAATACTCTCGTTGCTTCCAAGAAAAATCTGTGCACTGAAATATAATAGGGTGAGCTATGAAGCCCAGTAAAATTTTAAGCTCCATGGACTGTTGATAAGAATGCATGTAAATCAAATATTTTATGGATATGTCAGCTTTGATAAAATAGCCTTCATATTGTTCATATTGTTCTTAAAATAACTTATGAACTTTCAAGTAAAAATACTTCATTTTCCTTTCATATAATAATAAAAGGACATAATAAGGAACTTAAACATAATTCCGTAACCTTATCTTTGAATATACTATAAAATACTTTATCATAAACTTCTCATCAGACTTATAGCACATTCAACATACCTTTCTTATCATCATACTTTTCTTATAATTTTCAAACAGCTTAATAGCTCATTTATAATACATCTTAATTAATCTAATTGTAAGTTTGTCACAACTTTGGGAGGCTTTTAGCACAGAGTGCCAGACATCTAGCATTCCTCAAAATGCTAGTTAATTCTAGAATCATATTATAATACATATTTTCAACCATGGGGGTAGGTTGACATTCTCCACAAGTTGGCTGTTACCAACATGGGCGAGTACAGCAGAGTCAGTCCCACTTTTAATGGCCAATCAGAATCTTTATGGAAATACCAGTACTATAACCTCTACTAGCTGAGTTCAAATCATAACAATAGAATAATTGAAAATTATATTTTTCTAATACTTTGTTTTTACATAAATGTTTCACAACAGTAACATATCCACTTCATTCTTAAATGTTATGTTCGTGATATAAATAGTAGCATCAACATGCTAAAGTTATCATGTATATAAGATTGAACAACTCACGAACATATATTTTACTTAAATCATGCTTGTATGTAATATATCTAATTAAAATGTTTTAATGCATAATAGTTTTCTAAAAATTTTTTATACTTAACAAACGCACATGTCATATATCCCTTACCTAAAAACAGTAGACGTGAGAGAGTTGTTTAAAAGGAGTTCAGGCGTCCGTGTTCTCGTTCTCGTTACCTAAATGAAAAATCAAAACTTATTCCTGACAAACTCTTCCTAAGTATTTAAACTTATACCTCAATCACAACATAACTCTCAAGTTAAGGTTAGGGTGTTACAAATGCAATGTCTCTCCTTTCTTCTATTCTTAAATGACTAGGATGAGGACGATTTACAATTTCATTAAGGACATTCACCCATAAACAAGAAATTGGAAAGTTGAAGTTTTGTGTCTGAAAAAACGATGCCATGAACATCAACGCAAGGTGTCAGCACATATCAAAGACTTATATTGATAGATAAAGAGGTTAGAAACAAAATTTTAATAATATTATACACTGTCCAGTTTATATAGGGTTATATAAATTAAATTCGAAATTGCAACTTTCGTGTATTTTACAACTATTCTTCATATAATTATTCAAGATATCTGCCCTTTTTATATATAGAGTATTGAATTTCATACAAGCTCCGAAATATCATCAATGGTGGAATGAAAACTCAGAGAGAGAAAAGAAAGATGTGAAACTTGTAAAATGAATTGATTCAATAAGTTTACAATGCTCTGTTCTATATATAGTGAGAACAGAGGCGGGAAAGGTGAGAAAGATTGAAACAGAAATAACTAACTGCCTAACCAATCTAAACCATACACGTGGAATAAGAGAAACAGACCCATTAACTTGTATATACAAACGGCAGTCGTTTTATAACTATCTAAAATTATTCTAAACTAAGCTATTGTAGTTTAGCTCTATATGTACAAACTACAATGCTTTGATACAAACACTGATGTCCTATAACAAACTCAATATAGAGTATAGATACTTAGTAATTTATAGGGAAAATTACACTTTACCACCCTAAACTATACACCAGATTACACTTTGCACCCTAAATTATTCGAATGCACACTTTGCACCCTAAACTATTACACTTATCACACTTTGCACCCCGGCATCACTTTTACTGTTAAGTTAAACAGAAATTAAAATCACATGACTTGCACATGATTTTTTGCTTAGGTGGCACATTTTTAAAGACCAAAACACCCAAATAATTAAAAACAAATGCTTATTTCTCTTTTTTCCAGGTAACACACACTCCGACCAAGTCAAGCAAACCAATTCACTGTGATTTCGTTTCACTCCGAAAAATCTGTTACCCAAACAGTTAACAGAAGCCACTGTACAATGGAATTCATTCAAAACAAACAACCCCCAATCTCAACTCCAACAACGAATATTGCCCAAAACCTGCGCGTGCTCTCCACTCGCTCCCAACCCAATTCCGGGTTCTGAATTTAATTAAATTATTTGAGTCGTGTGTTTATTTTTCTTGGATTTAATTCTACAATATCAATTCTGGGTTTCAATAAATTTTTGAGCTTTATTTTTCTGCTAATAATAAAGTCAAAGTTTCTATTCAATCAAAGTGACTGTTCCTTGTCTAGTGGAACTGTGTTTCTTTTATTCTTAAACAATGTTCTTGTTTTATGTGTTTTCAGTCGAAGTTCCGAGCTTGAACTCAAGGATTTCTTAATTAATATTTGTATTTATCTTTCTTGGATTTAATTCTACACTATCAATTCTGGGTGTCAATAAATTTTTTATCTTTAATCTCTGCTAACAATAAAATCAAAGTTTCTGTTCAATCAAAGTGGCACTGGGTTTCTAGTTTAGTGGAACTGTGTTTCTTTTGTTCTTAAACAATGTTCATCAACTACTATGCTTAGAAAGGGTCCAATTTTGTTGGGTTTTGAGGAGAAAAGCTGCTAGGCGAGAGAGAGGGGAAGACTTTACGCACGTGAGAGAGAGAGAAAGACCTGAAAAAAAGAAGAGAAAAAAAGAAATAAACATTTGGTTTTAGTTGTGTGAAAAGGGTGTTTTCATCTTTAAACAGTGTGCCACCTAAGCAAAAAATTATGTGCAAGTCATGTGATTTTAATTTCTGTTTAACTTAATAGCAAAAGTAATGCTAGGGTGCAAAGTGTGATAGTTTAGGGTGCAAAGTGTGCATTCAAATAGTTTAGGGTGTAAAGTGTAATCTAGTGTATAGTTTAGGGTGGTAAAGTGTAATTTTCCCTAATTCATATGTTATTCAATATGCTAGAACTTTATTTTTGTACATCAATGTATTATTATTCTTAATTTATGTTGTTACTTAAGTAATACAAAAAAAAAAAAAAAAAAAAATTATGTTATAAGTTACCTATTAATTTTGAATAGACAATTGTTACATTTAAAGTTATACAATATCAAGATAAATAACTACTTTCCTCCTTTTTGAGTTATACCAATTGTGATATAACCACATGTGAGTTAGCCAAAAAAAAAACAGTAGTATATGGTACAAATATTTTTTTGGTCTAGAATACTTTAATGCTGCAAATCACGTAATTTACATTAATAGAACCGTTTTTTTCACTTGAATAGCAAGCTTTTCCCCTCTCTATCAAGTGCCATAACTGTATTTAGCCCATATATATATGCTTAATTAAAATTAAAAAAAAAAAAACCAATACAACAACAATGACTAACTAAAAAAAAATTGCAACTTAAGATTATAGAAAATTTTAAAATTCTTTCATAATAAGATATACACATTTCTTACCAATTTTGTTATAATGTAATAAGAACACAATCTTGTGTGAGTATAAATTTTTCTTCACACTTTTATATAGGCACCATTTATTTAAATTTTCTTTACTATTTCAAAAGTACAAGAACGAAAATTCGATACGATTTAAAATGAATATAGCTTGTAACTAATAGGTTTTAAGCTTAGTTTCTTTTATAAATTAATATGATCAAATAATGTACATCTTCATTTCAACCTTTATAGAATTTGAATCAATCATTCATTTGATTTTTTTTTTTTTAAAAAAAAATATCTATATACAAGGCAACCGAGTGCAAGCTGTACTGTTTGGTCGTGACATTCAACTACATGAGAATATGTTGATCCAAGCAAGGACGTATTTTATCACCAACGCACTTGTCAAACCAATTCCTACAAAACGTCATCTTGTTGACCATAACCATCAATGGATAATCAATACAAGAACTGTTACTGAGGATGTATTAGAGGATGAGATTTTATTTCATACAACAGAGTATAGTTTTGTTCCTTTTGATGAATTCCACAAATATATTGACCTTGATGACCCTATTGGTAAGATTTGTAAAATTTAGATTCAAAACCTCTTTTTAAAATAATGTTCATTCACAAAACTATTGTCTTTAACATGTTAGATGTCATTGCTTATGCGATAGCTGTCCAACCGCCTCGACAGCTTCAAACGAGAACTGGACCTTCAATGATTCAAGAATTCACTCTCATTGATCAATTGATCTATTAATTAATATCTTCATGTTTTTCCATGTGATTATTTTCATTCTACATTTTATTTGCTTCAATCTAATTAGTTTATATAAATATCCAAGAAAAATAACAACAACAATAATATTTTTAAAGCATAATTATTAAACTTATATTCATTCTACACAAATACCGATTACTATAATTGGATTTATATGTTTCAGTTTTAAGCCTGTTGGTTTAACAATATGGGACCAGTTCATCGCGAATGAATCAACAACTATTTCAGAGGTTATCAATCGCAAACATGTTATTATAGCAATGAGACTGAAAGTGGTTTCGCATAATGGTAAAAGATTTCCAAAATCATTTTTCTTTATAAACTAGAAACACCTATTCAATAAAATATTTATATTCATTGTAGGAATCTCTCTGTCAACCAAGCCGTCCAGTTCATTCGTCATAAATCCAAATCATTCTAAAGCAATTGCATTGGAAGAATGGTTAATTTTCAATCTGTTATTAACTTCTTCCCTAAGATTATAAATTCCTATGATATTTCGTAGCTTATTTTAATTACCTTTTTATTTGAATTATAACAAACATCTTATTTTAATTAATTGCTTCACGTCCTCCTTTTCATGATTAATGTTCATGATTAATATCATTGCTTTACTTGTACATTATATTTTGATTACACATGTGATTTTAATCCAATGAGTCCCTTTCCTAGAATAAAATGACATATTCTTTGGTGGTTGTATGTAATTTTTTTTTAAAAAAAACTTTAAATTGAATGGAATGATACAATCTTTGGTTGCTGCACATAGGAGTACTTATAATCATAGGCGTTTTTTTTGGTTGCACATTTCTAAATCCCCACTAAGATTGTTAGTCATTTCTTATTTTTGGTGTGTATATTTACCACTCTCTAATTTGTTTTTTCCATCCCCATAGGACTTCTAGGAATGAAAAATTGCTTGAAGATATCATTGCCAAAACGCTTGATCCTACATCTTCATCTAGTACCTCTATAATGCCACCAATTGAAAATTTGACAGATATTGGTGCAATCGCAACTTTGCCTAAAATGGTAATATAATTTTATCTCTCTTATATAAATTTTGTCTTCACAAAAACTCAGCGAGTAAAGAGGCAAAAATTACATGCAATGAACACAACTAGTCAAATTTTGGGTTAGAGCATCAATCTCCGTCAAAAAGTTGGATAAAAAATTCAGGTATATGGCCTGCAACAACTATAACAAAGGACTTTTGTTGAATATAATGAGTCATTTCGATGCCTATTTTGCAAGGAAGTGGCTGTCACCCATTCAAAAAAAAAAAAAAAAAAAAAAGGAAGTGGCTGTCACTAAACGCCTGTACACTATCAAAGATATAACCTTTCTTTTGGTCAATAATTCCACAAATAACTCTTACTATTGGAATGCTTATTTATTACGTTTTTCATTTTAGGTGTCGAATTGAAGTTGATTTATGTGATGAAACTGGATCATTGCTAGCTATTATATTTGGAAACAATGCAGAAAATTTCTTGAATTGCACATCAAAAACTTTGATGCTAGCAACCATTGAGGTATAATACAGGAACACTTATAAAATTCTATTTATTTGTTTGTTAAACTTATAAAGATATAGCTTAATAGTTAAATCTCTTGTTTTGATTATGTTTAAAAATATATGAAATTCTCACATTATTGCTCTAATGGTAGGATGGAATACAAAATTTAGAAAACATTGCAAGGCTTTTTTCCGACCAATAGTACATTATTCATCTCAAATTTGCGAGCTATGACGTTTGTGGAGAAATGCACAATAGATTTAATATTGTTTCCATCTTTGATTTGCCAAATGAAAGTGAATGAATACAAGTTACTGCAACAAGTAAATTAATATGTATATGTGTTTGAGAACTTCATTAGAGGTCAGAAAGAACGAAATTTCATGGAAGACAAATAGAGACATAATTGTTACTCAATTATGTATCAATTTGTCTTCCCTTTTGTGGATCAAATGTGTAGATATGGATATTAAATGTGTAGATATGGACAAATTCATTCTTTTAGACATTTTTTTGTACACAATATAGACTCATCTTTATAAACTACACTTGTAATATCTACGTTATTATTATAGTTAATTTATATATAAAAAAGGTCTTGTAATTAGATTTTGACATAAATATAGCATAAAAAAAATTATATTATCTACTTAATATAACAAATACAACATTTTTTTATGTATGTGATCTTTCACAGTAAAATATAAAAAATAGCATTTGGAAGAAAAGTGATGGGTACAGAGTTGAAGTATTGGTATCTATATTGAAGGTAATTATAGATTTGATAATATATTTGAATATTTAGAAACATTTAATAGTATAATAATTTCTAAGAAATTCAATAATTAAATAATTATAAATAAATTCTATTTCTAACTTTAATTATAATCTTTTTAATGACTAACATCCCAAACACATATAATGTAAAAATTATTATCTTAAAACTAGTTTAAATTTCAAATTTTTAAAGATTGTTTTTTTAATGTTTTAATAATAAAAACAAAAATCCACTTACAAGCAACAAACCCTAAAATCTGTTTGCATATTTCTCTTCGCTCAGGACAAAAAAAAAATCTGGACGAAAATCAAAAGCTTCCAAACCCTAGCGGTTCAGCGATGTCGGGTGATGGGGGATTTTCGTTGAAGATCGCCGTGTGTGGGTGTTTGATTGACGCATCACGTTACAAGCCAGAGTGGTATGTGATTAAAGTCCCCGATCCAGATTGCCGTCCTCTTCGTCGTCGTTCTTCTTCTTCTTCTAGGGTCAAGAAAAAGAAAAAGGAAAAAGTGAGAACAATGATAAGCACGAAGCTTCTCAGTCCGATTTCAGTAACCGAGTCTGATCCATTGTCCCTTTGCAAGAGTCATCTAGCCATAGGCTCCAGTCTGAATTGTTTTGGAGGCCTAATCCTCGATAGCGATAGAGATGCTCATTAAAGGTGTGGCGGCTAGACCTAGACCTTGAATCTCCAAGGCCAAGGCCGAGGCCAAGACCGAGTCCAGGTGGTGATTGGAACTCTGTTCCTCTCATGAAGTTTTATAAAAGATGGGAACCTCGCACTTTGGTCCTTCACAACAAGTTATATGTGTTGGGTGGTTTCTACTCGAAAAAAATCAAAAGGTACCTTTCCCATTCCCGCTGAAGCTGGCTGGATGGAGGAGTTTGATCCCACTTCCCAGCCTACAAGAATGGAAAGCTTTGCCCAATCCTCCCTTTGGAATTTACTCCGTTCTTGCCATTGCCGTACCTCTCCATGCTAAAAAACAGATTCTGGTTGCTTATTATAGTGATTTGAAGCATTATTATCTTGAGTTCTATATCTATGATGTGATGAGTCGATCTTGGACTATATTTGGGTCTGGGTCCCGCTGCATCGATGATTCTACTCCTTTGACGGGAAGAGTTGTTATGGTTGGTAATACTCTCTACTGGCCTTCTCTTGAAGATCTTCGAGAAGCTGAGATGTGCACTATATATGCTTACAATTTGGATTTGGATATGTTAAACCGTGGCTTTTTCAGTGCTCGCTCAATCCTTGATGATGCTGATACAGCTGAACATCTGTATGCTAATTCAGAACCACCTGGTTTGAATCATTTAGATGGTCGTAAATTCTGCCTCCTCTTGCCCTCCTCCTCCCGTGGTAGTTACTACCTTAATTGTCTTGTACTTCTCCTTGAAGAAGACGACTCCGACTACTACGACTCCCAGTTTATGACCATCTCCATTCTGTCCAACCAAAAGTATGCCCTGCCGCACTACATAGACTTATGGGATAACGTCTTGCTGTAAGCTTCCTAATTCTATTTCCCCTTAATCTAGCACTATATAGTATACAATCATTTATAAAAAAAAAATAATTTGTACCCCTCTAACTTGCAGGGATGAGGATGACAACTTTTATATATCAAAGAACAAGAAACCAAAGTTAGCAAGTTCAATTATCAAAGATCATTAGGGGTAGTAGGTTGCTTCCTTGCACTATCAAACAGGTATACTGTTTTTCCCCTTTTCCGGTTCAAAGGTAATCCTATTTCAGACAGACACATGGAGTGGGTTCCCTTTCTTCAAAAGACGTAGTCATATGGGTTCAAATAATTTACCTTGTGGATGATTTTGTCATTTCCTTTTTATTTTATTTAATATGGGTTCGAAAGATCAACTTCGTAGACATAACAAACTATGACTATGAATGTCATTTGCTTTGTTCTTTATTTTTCTTTTCTTTTTGTGTGGATGATTGATTCAGATAAGATAAAATGTGAATCTTCTGGTCATCCCCTAATCAAATAGCTAGGGTTTATGGTGTTACGAGTAAACCAATATGATCTTGGTAGTCCTCCATTTTATCACTAATTAGGTCCCTTTATCTCACAGTTCAGGGAAAAAATGGAGAAAAATTATAGTAGAAAATGTTTTGTATTGAGGTTCTGTTTTGACGCTAGTACTGGAGTTGTTGATTACATTGCATATCGTTGCTTGATAAACATAATTGTTTACGGGTTAAAGTTAAACCAAAATTAAGATAACAGCAATAATAACAAACAATTAGAACCAAGTTATATTCTTGATATTTCCCCCCCTAAAAGAAAAGACAGAACCAGAACTTTAGTTTACTTCCTAGTTCCTAGGCCCTTCACACTTTAGGATAGGATTTTTTTATGAAATTTGTAATCATTATGGAGGAATACTGAATGGACACCAACATACTTTTTGGTAACTAGAAAACTTTGAGAGGTAAAGATTGTTATTTGTCAAAATTATTAAGAGCCTGAGAGGTTTTATAGCCTCTGGAGTGGCACTTAAAGCACGCTTCATGTTTTTCAGCCCTTCTGGATGTAACCGTAGAATATGTTTAGCAATTCTTTTTCAACATGTTTCAGTGCGATTAAGAGATGGTGGGTTACACAAGTGAAATTGTTTGTATAGATTAGCCTAACTAACAAAGGATGAACATGTAGCTCGATTGGTTCGCACCTTGGAAAAACCAAGAGTTGCGATCCGGTACAAGGCTTGTGGCATAAAAAAATGGTCTTATAATAGCTATTTCCACCAATCTAATTTATACCAACTATTTTCTTTATAGGGTAGTCTTAAATCTTTGTTACATGTATGGTGGATCATTTCTATTCGTATAACCTCTCTAATATTCAAAAGTACCTTTAAAACTTCCTAATGTACTTAAACTTAGTTAACACTTACAGTTGTTATGTTTAAAGACATTGCATACTCTAATAGGTAATTCATTCCTTTGATTTATCTCAAAATTTTGGTTATCTGCTGTACGCATAAGGATGCACTTATGGTATTAGTTGAAGCATTTAATTCATTAGATGTTTATATTATGCAGATATCCTAGTAGCACTACATATGTTTTAGACTTACTCCTCTATAAACTAACGCTGCGTTCGTTTGGAGTGAAAATAGAGAGAGAAAAATAGGATGAAAAATGCTGTTTTTCACTGTTCGTTTGGGGAAGGAAAATAGGAAGGATGGAAAACTCGGGAGAAAGTTTTCTCTCCCGGGCCAAATTTTTTTTCTTCCCAAATCGGGAGGAAAATGTGGGCTCAAAAGTGCTACAGCAGCACTTTGTCTAAAATGCCCTCTTTTCAACATTTTTTTTTTTTCAACGTGACTCGAATGTTTTTTTTTTTTTCTTTTCAACGTGACCTGATTGAATTTTTACTATATAATTATAAAAATAAAAATAAAAATAAAAATAATTTATATATATGATGTGATAAATTTTATATTATTTAATGAGTTTAAATAAATCTATTTCTTACATATTATGTAACAAGGGTATAATAGTCAATTTATATAAACTACATTTTCTATCCTTTCCTTTTTCTCTCCAACCAAACAAAAGAGTTTTTCACCCTCCCACTTTTCCATCCTTCCAACCGAACACACAAGAGGGAAAACTAAATATTTTCCATCCTCTTACTTTTCCATCCTCCCACTTTTCCACTCCTCTAACCGAACGGATCCTAAGGGTCAAACCATAGGACGTAAAACAATAAAATTCAGAAATTGGATTCTGAGGGACTTGATTTGATTTACTTTAGCCAAGACAATGATTTCAAGTAAAATATATGCTTTGTGTTTGTACTTTTCATCCTGTAGATTGTTTTTACAATAAAATTGCCATCATGATTCTGTAGCATCCCTTGATATCATAGGCTAAAAGCCTTGTAGATCACTGGCATTTCTGATTCTTTCAATTGAGAGAAATTGGGTTCAAATTACCCTCCTCCACTGGTTGTATAAGGTGGAAAAAAACCACCCAAATCACCGCAATAACCACCCACACCACTACAATAACCACCCACACCACCACAACAATGAGAAGAAGAAGAAAAAAAAAAATCCAAGATCAATGATAAACCCACCCCAATTGGCCACCATTAACACTGGAACCCAACCCCAACGCACCACCATTAGAACCAATGAGCCCTCGATCACCCAACACCATACCCAGCCATCAAACTCAAAACTAAACCCAACAATGCCATACCCAGCCACAACCCAACACCGGAACCCACCTAACAAACTCAAAACTCAAAACTAAACCCAGAAACGCCACACCTAGCCACCAAAACCAAACCCATTAACGACGACCCACCTATCCAGATTTGAGAGATGCGGCATGAAAGAAATTGACTGCCAAAGAGATCAATGCTGATTGCCTCACCACTCACCAGTAGGAGTCCTAATGGACTGCCAGAGAGAAAAGAAAAGAGAGGACGGAGAACTTGAGAGTAAGAAGGGATAGTAGTCGTGGGAGAGGGAGAGCAAAGATTGAGAGGGATTGAGGACTGAGGAAGTTGAAGAATCGGGTAAGAGGGCAGAGAGCAAATGTAAAATATTTTACCAAAAATTTAAGTGTAAAATATTTTACACAAATTTGCCTTGTTTGATTTAGTTGACCGAAAATATTTTACTTTTGACTAAATATTTTACTATAAAACAAACATGGTAAAATTGAAAAATATTTTTATGAAAATATTTTACATCGAAACAAACAGAGCGTTAGAGACCTATTTAAGGGCTCCATAAAACTTGACAAACAAGAAAATATATTCTAAAATAACTCCTAATTAATACTTAACTATAACATGAATCAAATTTGACCTAAAAAACATTAAAAGCATCTAAAAACAAGGAAATAAACAACCTAAACCTAAAATAACCAATTTTTCATTAAAAAACCAAAAATTAAATAATAGATTATGTCCTACATCAGATCCCTCCACTTGAAACAAATTCGTCCTCAAGTTCATCTTTGAAATTTGAAATTTGAAATTTTCTGCTTCAAATAAACAAATACTATAAATGCTTAAGCCCCTTGATCTTCTTTCCATACTTGCAACTCATCAATAGAATAAACAAATCAACTTGAATTTCTTTTTCCTTGGACTTCATGTATTGTAGAGATTTACCAAATAAGAATTGACAATTAAATCAAATCTATCAACCCCAATAAATTCAATTAACTTTGGTGTATTGCTTACCACCAAAATAAAAGAATCTTGAGATTGACAATCGTATAATTTGATTTCATTAAGATTCTTGAAACTTTCATCTTCAATTTCTTCCTTAATGGTCTCTACTATCTCAACTTCAAGATCTTTCTCTATAATAGGATCTTCATAACTCTCCTCCACAATAATCTTGATTTTAGGATATTCTTCCATAATAAGGCCTTCATAATTAATTTCTTTAGAGTTTTCTATATTTTGTTCTTTGACATCTACATAATCTTCAAGAACAATATTTTCTTCAACATGCAATTCTTCCTTTAATGATGGAATATTTGGCTCTTCAAAATAATTCAAGTATGAACTTTTTGGCCAATAATAATCTTGTTTTGCATACGACAAAAGTTCTTCACAATCCAAAAGATAAAAGTTGATAGCAAGTATTTTTTTTTTTATCCTTGGCCATGAACGAATTTTGTCTTTACTTTGTCTAATCCTATCAGACTGTATTCGTTCCCACTAACGTAAGGTATACCCACTAAGTTTATACAAAAAAGTTTAACTTTTCTTTCATAATAAATATTCTCAAAGTCAAATAAATCCTCTAGATCAAGAAACCAATAAAGAAAATCTTCTTAATAAAAATAACCATTAAAACTTAAAATTCTTTTATAAGGTCTATATGAAATTTGCTTGCCAATAGGTTGCCCGTGAGTTATGTCTCTGCGAGAGTTATCTCTATTATTTCCATACTCCAACAACAACATCCTCGCAAAGATATTTGTGCTAAGTTTTCTATCACCAGAATTGCTACCGTCTCATATGTTAGCCACAAGACTAGGATAATTCAAGGCTCTAATACCAATTGATGCGAGATATGAAAGTTTCAAGAAGCAGAACACGCCTACTTTTAGAAAACAATAAATAAAACATGTTTGCTTCTGAAAATAACCTTGAATCCACAAGGAGAAAGAGTTTGGGATCTACTAGAAAATAGAAAGACAAAAGTTTGTATTTTATTGATTGAATAAATGTTCAAAAAACGTTTACAGATTTAGAGGCCTATTTAAGGGCTCCATAAAACTTAATAGACAAGAAAATATATTTTAAAATAACTCCTAATTATTACCTAACCATAACAGAAACCAATTTTGACCTAAAAAGCATTAAAAGCACCTAAAAATAAGAAAATAAACAAGTTAAACATAAAATAACAAATTTTACATAAAAATACCAAAATTAAATAATTACAAAAATTAAATAATAGACTATGTCCTATATCAGGACTTGAAGAGCATAGACAATGGAGGCAATATACGGTCAAGAGAGGCTTCAGTGGCAATGGAAGAGGTGGGCTCAACCAAAGACACAACCTTCTCATTCCCCGAAGGGTCCAACTGAACTCTTCAATAGGTTATGGTCCAACCAAGCTTGCAATGCAAGGGAAACGAACTCAGAAAATTGACTATACTATAGACATTTGGGTACTAGGTTATCTTGGTTTTTTTAATGGGAAATCGAATGCCAAAAAATATATAGATTATCCATGGCTTATGAAACAATCTTCTACCTTCAACCTATCTTTCTCCCAAGCATCCACAATGGATATCTCCCAACCTATCTTTCTCCTCGCAGGGGCTCGACGGGGCGGGTTTGCGGTGGGAAAAAAATCCGTTTATTAACTGGGCCGGGTTCGGGTTACAGTAGCAAGCCCGCAAGTCGGGTTCGGATATAGAAAAACTTGCTCCGAACTCGACCCGTTGCCATTCCTACTAAAAAATTGTCAAGATCATTGTAGCAAAAGAAAAAGAAAAAAGAAAAAAGAAAAAATTTCCAACCTAAAAAAAAAAAAAAAAAAAACCCAAACCCATGGGGCTCTCTTTCATTCTCATGTGGGTACTAGTTTTGGTTGAATGATTTGAGTGTAATTTTATGACTTGCAAAATAGGCCTTTGGGAATGGGTGGAAAGAACAGGAAGAAGAAGATGGGAAGAAAATGAAGAAAGAGATGGGTAGAAGATGTGGGAAAAAGAGGAAGAAGATAGGAAGAAGAGGAAGTGTCAGAATGTGTGCGGCTGTGGGAAAAAAATTTAAAAACTTAAAAGTATTGTTATTGTCAAGAAAAAGTAAATACTTTACCACTTTTATTTTTTAAAAACACGTACACATACCAAACACATTTTTTGCATTATGAGTACTATAAATACGTGTTTTTACAATATTTTTTAAACCACAATTTTCACATTATTTTAAACAACAATACTTAAACATCGCTACCAAACAGGCCATTAACGTCTTTGCTTCGTGTAATGATAAAAAGACAATGCGTGTATGAACATTTGAAAGTGCTGTCTTCACTGATATTTGTGGAAAAATCAAAAGGTCCAATGGTAGGGCCTATGTTCATGGTTTTGATTCTTGAATCAATATGTGAAAAACGAAGCATTAAAGGTAGAAACTCTTGTTGCTAGCATTGATTGAAGATTATACACAATTAAAGATCGAAACTCTGTGTTCGTGGTTCTAGTAATGCTATAAAACTTGGATACTTAATTAAACTATGAAAACCTCAACAGATTGTTTAGACTTACAAGTTTCAAGTTACAGACAGATTAGCCCAAATCTAAGATCCCCAAGTTGCATGAGGATTTTTTTAATTTCTTTTTTAAATTGTAAAAAAGGTTGCATATGTGCTTGGTTGTATATTGTCTTCAAATTGTCAATAAGTCACAAAGTCCTCATGTATTCAAGGCAACACCTGCACAACATAGAACAAGAAGACCTTAAGACAGTATCGATGTGGTACCGGCTAAAGACTCTCTGAAGGTTAAGTCAGATAACTTTTCACAACTTTAGAGTGCCAGAGTTGGGGAAATTATGCGTACCTTGTTTATGAGGGCTTGGTGGTTTTATAATAGTGTAGAACTGACTCCTATTTCTTGGGCAGAAAGATCTTTCCTTATAGAGAGGATTCTAATAAATGTACGTATTTTGCGGGATTCTTTCCATATAGGGTCTCCATTGACCGGGGCCTATCGTAGGGTGTAAGGTATTTCCATTTAGGATTCCTTGGAGTTCACTTAAGCCATGTGGGTGCCACGTGGCCCCGGTATCCATTGGCCTCAGGCCCATGTACATAGAATTTGTTCGTATAGAGGGACCATTTGTCACGTGATCTATCCGACTAGTACCTCACTTCGTCATCTTATATTTGATAACCCATTAATTTTGTACTATCAGGTTTATTTGAACCGACCTGTCAACCTTAATTTTATCATCTTCAATCATCATAGCAAAAGAAAAAGAAAAAAGAAAAAAATTGCCAACCTAGAAGGAAAAAAAAAAAACCCAAACCCAAGCCTAAACCTATGGGGCTCACTCTCATTCTCATGTGGGTACCAGTTTTGGTTGAATGATTTGGGTGTAATTTTATGACTTGCAAAATAGGCCTTTGGGAATGGGTGGAAAGAAAAAGGAAGAAGAAGATGGGAAGAAAATGAAGAAAGAGATGGGTAGAAGACGTGGGAAAAAGAGGAAGAAGAAGATAGGAAGAAGAGGAAGTGTCAGAATGTGTGTGGCTGTGCGAAAAAAATTTAAAAACTTAAAAGTACTGTTATTGTCAAGAAAAAGTAAATACTTTACCACTTAAAAAAAAAAAAAAAACACATACACTTACCAAACACATTTTTTGCATTATGAGTACTATAAATATGTGTTTTCACAATATTTTTTGAACCACAATTTTCACATTATTTTAAACAAAAATACTTAAACATTTCTACCAAATAGGCTCTTAACGTCTTTGCTTTGCTTAATGATAAAAAAGACAATGCATGTATTGATAGGCCAAAAACGAATTGATCTCTTGTGATGAATTAATTGATTAATTAGCCAAAGTTAATTAATTAATCAAATTAAAATACAAACGCGTGGTAGCACAAACAAATCACTAATTAAACTAAATACGCTGTGAAAAATAAATTGACATGGTAATTTGTTTACGAATGGGGAAAACCAACATGGCAAAAACCCCACCGGGTGATTTTAAGGTCACCACTCCTGAAATTCCACTATTATCACAACAAGCGGTTACAAGTAAAGTAATCCCAATACCTTATACCAACCTACAGTTGAACCCTTAACCCAATACCCAATTGGACTTGTTCTGTAGTGACAATTTCTCTTTTTGATGCACGATTCCTAGTACGTGACTAACCAATTGCGCGGATTCCAGTATGCGACTTTAATCACCAACTAGAGAAGGTAGTTGGTTACAAAGTTCTTCAGTTTATCCATACGATGAAGATAAAAAAGATGCTTGGTTACAAAACCCTACGGTGCACAAACACAGCAACTTCTTCACAAGAATGATGAACTAGGGCAAAACTTTTTCTTCGGTCACAATTTGCTTGAACAAGCTTTGCTCAACTTGTGCAACTTGTGTCCTTTTTGACAGCCTTTAAAATAATCATTTTATATGTCTAGGTTATGAGAAAAGAAAGCCCAAACACATAATCACAAATTAGAGTCAAAACAGATCTAAAATTCTGTTTTTCATAAACCTCGACAGATAGCCATTTGTCGAGTAGCTGTCGAGCCACGGGGCTGGAACAGCTCTTAAAGCTCGATAGATGGCTAGTTGTCGAGCTTTAATGACAGGCATTTTTCAGATTTGAATCTTGGACAGACTTGAATCTTGGACAGACTTGCATGGCTTCAACACTTGATCTTGAAACACAGTTTCTCAAAGTATTAAACTCATCCTAGATCTACCCAAATACAAGTAAAGTATGTTTTGTCAAAGGATTAGCTAATTACATAAAATAGTGACATATGTTCTTAACAAGTGAATCACATATGTCCTAACAATCTCCTCCTTTGGCAATCCGTGACAAAACCACAACAAACAAATGAGATATGAGAGAAGTCATAAATCACTCAACTCATATTCATTCGTTGAATACAATAAAATTTATCCTAACACAAACTTTTGAAAAATTTTGCAAGAAGAGAGTTTATGGCAAGAAGACTTTGACAATCTGTATTTCTGAAACACTTTAAACAAAACTCATTAAGGCATTTTAGTGTGAAATAGAAATAATAGATTGCAAACACGTAATAAGAAGCATGTGCATAAAGAGAGTAAAGAAACAACACATGTAAGGGTAGGTGAAAGAAACATATATCAACATATAAAGAAGATAAGTACAATGTATGTCACTAATAGTCACAAGACCCAATGTAAAAGAATAAATGTATCTAAAGTAGAGAAAAGAAAAAGATACAAATAATCCTCACTACATCCCTCAGATATCAACACTCCCCCTAACAAAAATATCCTATACTAACTCTCCCCCTAAGTATGACTACTCTCATTTCCAAAACTATTCCCCCTTTTTTGTCACGAGTGACAAAGGGTAAGAGTGTTCAAGTAGACATCTCATCGGTAGAGCTAGCATCTCCATCATCATTATCATCAGAAGCATCATTGTCATCACCATCATCATCATCCTTAACCTTAGAATCAAAAGCCACTGGAGGAAGTGAAAGAGAAGCCTTAGGAGCGAAGCCACCCATGATCGCCTGCCGTTGCGCAATACAGCCAACATGAACGTTCACCTGATACAACTTAGTAGAGAGTGTATCAAGGCGAGCATTCATGCGCTGAAGTTGCGTCATGATGTCTCCTAGAGTCACATCTCTTGTAGAAGAGAAGGGAGCGGATGTGGATGGAGCAGATCGGGATGGAGCCGAACGGGAGGGAGGAGCTGTTGACCCAGATTGCCTTGACCTGAACTATGCCTTGCTACGTTTAACGGTAGCAGCATCTATGGCACAAATATGAGTAAAGTGGTCGGACACTGGAAAAGGGAACAGAAAAATGGCGTAAGATCCTCGTTATAGCCAAAGGAAAGATGAGCTTATCACGGGACGTCGTATCTCTATAGACATCTAAGATAGAAAGAATAAAGTGAGAATGAAAATTTATGGTAAGATGCTCAAGAAGGGACAACAAAAATCGAGCACGAGGCTCTGTGATGAAGTTATAGTGAGAGAGAGGGTGAAGAACAAAAGTCATAACCATGTTCAAAAACCGAGGACCTTTTGCAAAGTCCGAGTAGTAAGTGAACTGACGCTCACCCCAAATAGAAGGGCACTCACAAAAAGAAGGTTTGAACTCATCTTTGGACACAGTCCTCAGATGCTCATAAGCAGGATAGTCAGGAAACTCTACCCTAGGAACATAGAGCACATCCACAACAAGCTGCGGTGTGACAGCAATGCACGTACCTTGAACGCGAGTATGAAAGAGAGGTACTGAAAAATCAAATCCATGCATGTTGAAGTAAAACTTTTATATCAGCACGGATGGACATGTGATCGGGACACCACACGGTGACTCCCAACCTCGACTGTGAATGACATTGGGTAGGTCAGTGTCGGCGAAGTCCATCAAAATGACTCGGTGTTCAGAATAAATGCCTCGTCAAGAAAAGTTGTTTGAGAAAGCCTTTCGGGCATCCTTATCACGAAAACCGAATATGTGATGGAGTAGGATCAGAAGAAGTGGATGCCCTGGAATGAAGAGGGTTTTAGGACAGAGCTGACTTAGGTGTCATAGACACGACTAACGTAAACAGAAAAGAGAGGGAGAAAGAAAGACAATAAAAAAAGTCCCAACAGATTTCAAATATAACAAGTATATTGAAAAGAGAGTACGTATATATGAGAAATGCATGAACATGTGACATGCAATATAAAAAGCATCATAGGCTCAGCCCAATCCAATCCTAGTGGCACACAATCAATTTGCACACATCTAAATGCATGATAATACTGTTATAATGCGTATGTGATGCAATGTATGAGATTTTAAACTCTTTAAGCAAAAACCTATCCCAAAATTTCAACAAAAACTCAACAATTTTGAAAAACCCCAAAACCTAGGTTTCAAAACATGAAATGCATGTAAATGAGAGATTAGAAACATACCAAGTGAAGAAAAAACTTGAGAAAGCTTGAAAATCGCTTGGAAAGAGGTTTGGAGTGAGAAAGAGTGTTTAGGGAGGTGAAAGGAAGGATTTGTCAATAGAGAGATTGAGAAAAGTAAGAAGGAAATTGCGTTGAACCTTTATATAGAAGGTCAGTAAAGCTTGACAGATAGAGGTGTCGAGAAGTTGTCGAGTAAAATAGATGTCGACAGATGCAGCTGTCGAGGGACAAATCAACAAAGAGCTAAAAGGAAGCTTGATCGATCCACCAGGTGTTGAGAAGCTATCAAGGATCCAGGAACTTTCTCGATCGATCCACCTAGCGGTCGAGAAGGTGTCAAGATTGCGATAAGAAACAGCTTAAGAGCTCGACAGATAAGCCAGGTGTCGAGGAGGTGTCAAGGATTTGTAGAGATTGCTAAAAACCAGTTTTTTAAGAAGGGAAAAGCACAGATATGAATGCAATCAAGCATGCAACTTAACCAATGATCCAATCAACATTTTAAACTCTCAAAATCATCTCTCAACAATAAAATTGATAAGTAATTAGAGCCCAAAACACACACACACACACAACAAGTCTAAACAATTTTATATTTAAAAAACAAGTTAAGACAGTTTAGTGAGCATACATTAACAATGTAAAACCTTGTGATGTTCAAATCACATTGTACCTGCACATGTATCAAGAGTAGCAAAGAATATTGCGTGTTGTGTGTGAAAAACATCGCAAGATTGCATAAGTATATGCATGTTATGATGATTTGAGATATGAGAAAATCACTTTAACTCACATACAATCATAACTGTTTGATGGAGATTCTCACATTCGAGGTACATCCTATAACTCCCACATCTCCTAAAATACACGCTTGCAATCCTATATAAAGCATTTTTCTTTTGATTTTTCTTTTGATTTTTCTTTGCATAGTTTTCCTTTTCCTTTTTTTTTTTTTTTTGTAAGGAAATCATGCATGAGCATAAAAGAGATAGAAAAGAAATACCCAATTATGTTAAGCATTTGACATTCGAATTTCGCTATGCTGAAGCATACAAATGTCATTGACATTGCACTTTTGCTATAACTCTCACATCTCCTAGAATACACGCTTGTAATCATATATAAAACATTTTTATTCTTTTTGCTTTTGATTTTTCTTTGCATATTTTTCCTTTTCCTTTTTTTTTTTTTAAGCAAATCATGCATGGGTATAAAAGAGGTAGAAAAGAAATACTCAATTATGTTAAGCATTTGACATTCCAATTTTGCTATGCCAAAGCATACAAATGTCATTGACATTGCACTTTTGCTATGCCGAAGCATACAAATGTCATTCATGATTGGTGGGCAACAGTGGTGAGATGGTTATTTATGCCTTTCTCTTAGGATTTTTTAGTCCTTCTTGTAAAAAAGAGTGATACGAGTATTAAGTACAAGAGATTACTTAATCTTATTCGTCACAAACAAGAGCCATAAAGCTCACTTGCATAGTTGTGCATAGAGATGCTCATCTAAGTTACAAAAGCTACAAAGTTTAGAAAATTTTGTTCCAATGGTCATTTAAGGTACACAAATACCAATGTAAACAAAACACACACTGTTTTTGTATTTTTCTGATTTTTCAATTTTTTTTTAATATTTTTATATAAAAAAAAAAACAAAATAAATAAAACTGAAAACAAACAAAAACATGTCAAACAAAGCAAAGCATAAAAAACTAGATGCAAATGCATAAGGAAGAAGGAGGAGAGAAAGAGATCAATCCATAGAAATAACACTAATGTTTTGACGAAGGAATTCAAAATGTTTGCTGTCAAGAGGTTTGGTGAACAAGTCAGCCTTCTGATCATCAGTGTGAATAAACTCAAGAATGAGAATACCATCTTCGACAACTTCCCTAATGAAGTGATGTCGAATCTCTATGTGTTTGGTTCGAGAACGTTGAACCGGATTCTTAGAGATGTTGATGGCAGTGGTATTGTCACAATAGATGGTGAGATGCTCTTGACAAATACCATAATCATGGAGGAGTTTTTGCATCCATAGGAGTTGGGTGCAACAGTTACTGGCAGCGATATACTCAGCTTCTAAAGTGGATAAAGAGATGGAGTTCTGCTTTTTGCTCATCTAGGAGACAAGATTGTTACCCACATAAAAACAACCCCTCGATGTACTCTTTCTATCATTAGCATTCTTAGCCCAATCAGCATCATAATACCCAACTAAGACATCATTTGTGTCTTTGCTGTACCACACATCGAACTCAGCAATGGTTTTGACATCCTTTATAATTCTTTTTAAAGCAGTCATATGAGATTCTTTGGGATTAGCCTGATATCTAACACACACTCCAACATTAAAACTAATGTCAGGTCTACTAGCAGTAAGATAAAGAAGACTATCTATCATGCTTCTATATAGAGATGAATCTACACTTTTGCCTAACAAGTCCACAGTGAGTTTAACATTTAAGCTCATAGGGGTTCTAACAGAACTAGCAGATTCCAAACCAAACTTTTTCACAAGATTCTTAGCATACTTAGATTGAGATAGGAATATACTTGAATCTTGTTGATGAATCTTGAATCCAAGAAAGTGAGTCAGCTCTCCAATCATGCTCATCTCGAATTCAGCTTGCATGAGTTTTGAGAAGCCATGAGCAAGTTCATCCTTAGTCGACCCAAAGATGATATCATCAACATAGACTTGAGCAACTATCAACTCGATTTTCCTTTTTTATGAAGAGAGTTTGATCAGCTTTTCCTCTTGTGAACCTATGTGACACAAAGTATTGTGTAAGCCGATCATACCAAGCTATAGGGGCTTGCGTTAAGCCATAAAGTGCCTTCTCGAGATACAACACATGATCTAGAAAATGTGGATCAATGAAACCTTTTGGTTGAGCTACATAGACATCTTCTTTAAGTAGCACATTCAAGAAAGCAGTCTTTACATCAATCTGATAAAGTTTGAACTTCAAATGACATGCTAGGGCAGGGAGAATTCTGATGGACTCCATATGGGCAACTAGGTCAAATGTTTCATCATAGTCTACTTCTTCCATTTGTGAGTATCCTTGAGCTACAAGCCAAGCCTTGTTGCAGATTTCATTGCCCTCTTCATCAATCTTATTGCAAAATATCCACTTTGTGCCGATGATGTGCTCACCCTCCGATCTAGGTACTAAAGTCTAGATATTATTCCTCTGAAACTGAAGCAGTTCATCATGCATAGCTTCAACCCAACTTTCATCTTGAAGAGCTTCCTCAACTTTTGTGGGTTCAACCTGTGACAAATAACAAGAATAACACACAAAGTTAGAACACATTTATAAACTGTATGTTTCCTCAATGTGAGTTCATTCATGTTTCCCGCAATAACTTCTAGAGGATGATTTAATTTGGTTCTGGGGGAAGGTCCTTTCACTTCATGAGATTCAGAATCTAGTGAAGTGGGTATATCTGTAGAATCTTCCACAACGCTGGGAGTACTGGGAGTACTTGGAGATTCAGGTTCTTGTTCAACAATTTCTTGAACTTCCTTAGGCTCAAGAGGAAGAATTTCTTTGGAGAATTCCTCAATACCTTTCTCAGAACCGGAATTTGAAGACTTATCAATAACAACATTCACTATCTCCATTACCTTCATGGTTCTTTTGTTGTATACCCGATAAGCCTTGCTTGTGGAGGAGTAGCCTAGAAATATACCATCATCGCTCCGGGAGTCAAACTTTCCCACATTTTCTCTATCCTTGAGGATGAAATAAGTACTTCCAAAGATTCTGAAATACTTCACATTCGGCTTCTTTCCTTTCCATAACTCATAAGGAGTCTTTTTGGTACCGGGTCTAAAGTACACCCTATTTATTGCATGACATGCAGTGTTAACGGCTTCTCCCCACAAGTTTCTAGCCACATCTTTGTTATGCCTCATGGCTCTGGCCATCTCCAAAATAATCTTGTTTTTTTCTTTCTACTACACCATTCTGTTGAGGAGTAATAGGAGCAGAGAATTTTTGAGATATACCTGATCTTGTACAAAAGGACTCCATATATGAGTTCTCGAATTTGATCAATCTTCAGGCTCTTTTCATTCTACAATCTTGTGCACAAAGCTTCAATGTGCTCAGAAGCATTAGACTTGGATCATAGGAGAATAACCTAAGTGTACTTAGTGAAGTCGTCTACCATATCCATGATGTATCTCTTACCACCAAGAGACTCGGTTCTAGTTGGACCCATAAGATCTATGATAGGCCAAAAACGTATTGACCCCTTATGATGGATTAATTGATTAATTACCCAAGTTTATTAATTAATCAAATTAATATGCAAAATGCATGGTAGCACAAACAAATCATCAATAACTAAAGTATGTAGCGGAAAAAAAATTGACATGGTGATTTGTTTACGAATGGAGAAAACCTATATGGCAAAAACTCCACCAAGTGATTTTAAGGTCACCACTCCCGAAATTCCATTATTATCACAACAAGCGGTTACAAGTAAAGGAATCCCAGTACCTTATACCAACCTACAGTTGAACCCTTACTCCAATACCCAATTAGACTTGTTCTGTAGTGACAATTTCTCCTTTTGATGCACGGCTTCCAGTACGTGACTAACCAATTGCGCGGATCCCAGTACGCGACTTCAATCACCAACTAGAGAAGATTGTTGGCTGCAAAGTTCTTTAGTTTATACACACAATGAAGATCAAGAAGATGTTTGGTTACAAAACCCTACGGTGTACAAACACAACAACTTCTTTAGAAGAGATGAATTAGGGCAAAACTCTGCCTCCAGTCACAATTTGCTTGAGCAAAGTTTTCTCAATGCTTGTGCAACTTGTGAATGGTTTGATGACCTTTAAAATAATTCTTTTATATGTCTAGGGTTAGGAGAAAAGAAGGCCCAAAGAAACATTCACGGATCCCAAGAAAATCATATTAGAATTCTAAAATTCTTAAACCTCGACAGATAGTAGCTGTCGAGCAGGTGTCGAACACACAAGGTTGAAACAGCTTTCTTAAGCTTGATAGTTGCAGCTGTCGAGCCAGCTGTCAAGTTTTAATGAACTTGCACCATTTAGCTTGTTTCTTGGATAGACTTGAATTGCTTTAACACTAGATCTTGAAACCTTGTTTCTTGAAATATTAAGAACACCTAGATACCCAATTACAAGTAAAGTGCGTTTTGTCAAAGGATTAGCCAATTACATAAAAGAATGACATATGTTCTTAACAAGTGAGACACATATGTCCTAACAATCTCCCCCTTTGGCAATCTGTGACAAAACCATAATAAACAAATGAACATATGAGAGAAGTCATAAATCACTCAACTTATATTCACTTGTTGAATACAATAAAATTTATCCTAACACAAACTCTTGAAAAATTTTGCAAGAAGAGAGTTTATGACAAGTAGTCTTTGACAACCTATATTTCTGAAATACTTTAAACATAACTCATCAAGGCATCTTAGTATGAAACAGAAATAATAGATTGGATACAGTTAATAAGAAGCATGTGCATAAAGAGAGAAAAGAAACAACACATGTAAGGGTAGGTGAAAGAAACATACATCAACATATAAAGAAAATGAGTATAATGTATGTCAAAAATGGTCATAAGACCCAAAGTACAAGAACAATGTATCTATAAAAGAAAGAAAAGAAAAGATACATATAATCCTTACTACATCCCTCATATCAACACTTCCTCTAACAAAATGTCTTATACTAACTCTTCCCCTAAGCATGACTACTCTCATATCCAAAACTACTCCCCGTTTTTGTCGTGAGTGACAAAGGGTAAAGTGTCAAGTAGACATCTCATCGGTAGAGCTAGCATCTCCATCATCATCATCAGAAGCATCATCGTCATCGCCATCATCATTAGAAGCCACTAGAGGAGGTGGAGAAGAAGCCTCAGAAGCGAAACCACCCATGGTCACCTACCGCCTAGCAATACGGCCAACTCGAACATTCACCTGATACTACTCAATAGTGATTGCATCAAGGCGAGTATCCATGCGCTGAAGCTGTGCCATGATGTCTTCGAGTGACACATCACCCATGGAAAAGGAGGGGGCGGATGTGGATGGAGCAGATCGAGATGAAGGAGCTAAACGGGAGGGAGGAGCTGCTGAATTCGACTGCCGTGACCTAAACTGCGCCTCACTACGTTTAACGGTAGCGGCATCTATGGCACACATAAAAGTGAAACGGTTAGACACCGGAAAAGAGATGGAAAAATGGCGTAAAATCCTTGTGATAGCAGAAGGAAAGATGAGCTTATCATGGGACGTTGAATCTAGATGAACATCTATGATGGAAAGAATGAAATGAGAAGGGAAGTCTGTAGTAAGATGCTCAAGAAGTGATAAAAAAAAATCGAGCACGAGGCTTTGTGATGGAGTTATAATGAGAGAATGGGTACAAAAAACAAAATCCATCACTATGTTTAAGAATCTAGGACCTTTAGCAAAAGGCTTACATGGTGTAAACTGACGCTCACCCCAATCAAAAGGGCGCTCACAGAAAGTAGACATAAGCTCATCTTTGGACACAGTACTCAGATGCTCACAACTAGGATAGTTAGGAAACTCTACCTTAGGAACCCGAAGCACATTCGCAACAAGTTGTGGGTTGACAGAAAAGTGCGTACCTTAAACGTGAAAGAAAAAATGAGGTACTGAACGATCAATTCCATGCATATTGGAGTAAAACTCCTGTATAAGCACGGAAAGACAGGTGACCTAGACGTCACACAGTGACTCCCATCCCTGACTGTGAATGACATCGGGAAGGTCAGTGTCAGTGAAGTCTGCCAGAATGACTTGGCGTTCAGAATGAATGCCTCCTCGGGAAAAATTATTTGAGAAAGCCTTTCGTGCATCCTCATCACGGAATCGAAGAAGAGAGGGAGTAGGATCAGATGAAGACGATGCCCTGGAACGAAGAGGGTTCCGAGACGGAGCAGATTTACGCTTAGGTGCCATAGACACGATTAACGTAAACAGAAAGAGAGGGAGAGAAACAGACAATCAGAAAAGCTCCAAAACAATTCAAATATAGCAAGTATATTGAAAAGAGAGTATGAATGCATGTGAAATGCATGAACATGTGACTTGCAATAGAAAATTCATCATGGGCTCAGCCCAATCCAATCCTACCAGCACACAGTCAACTTGCACACATCTAAATGCATGATAATACTGTTATAATACTAATGTGATGCAATGCATGAGATTTTAAACTCATTTAAGTGAAAACCCATCCCAAATTTCAACAATAACTCACAAATTTTGAAAAACCCCAAAACCTAGGTTTCAAAACATGAAAATGCATGAAAATGAGAGATTAGAAGCTTACCAAGTGAAGGAAAACTTGAAAAAGCTTGAAGAAACCTTAAGGAACAAGTTTGGAGTGAGTGAGAGAGGTTTGAGAGGTAAACAGACAAAGGTATTGAGAGAGAGATTGAGAGAAATGAAGAACCAGATCGCACAAAACCAATATATAGGCGTTCAGTAAATCTCGATAGATAAAGGTGTGGAGAGGAGTTGAGAAATCTATTGAGGAAGGTGTCGAGGAAAACAACGTCAATAGATGAAGCTATTGAAAAGGTGTTGAGGAACAAGGCAAAGACACAAGAACAGAATCTCGATCGATCCACCAGCATTTGAGAAGCCATCGAGGGGATAGAAACTTTCTTGATCGATTCACCTAGCTATCGAGGAAGTGTCGAGATTGCGATAAGAAAAAGTTGAGGAGCTCGACAGATAGCCAAGTGTTGAGGAAGTGTCGAGGAGCTATCGAGCTAGCTTTTAAAAACAGTTTTTCGAGAAGTGAAAAACATAAACATGAATGCAATCAAGCATGCAACTTAACCAGTGATCCAATCAACATATTAAGCTCTCAAAAATCATCTCTCAACATCAATTTTAAGCACATGGATCCCAAAAACACACACACACACACACACACACACACACACACACACACACACGCGCGCACACTAAACAAGTCTAACTAATTTTATATTTTAAAAACAAGTCAAGACAGTTTAGTGAGCATACATTAATACATTAAACCTTGTGATGGCCAAATCATATTGTACCTACACATGTATCAAGAGTAGCAAAGAATATTGCGTGTTGTGTGTGAAAAACATCACAAGATTGCATAAGTGTATACATGTTATGACGATTTGAGATACGAGAAAATCACTTTAACTCACACACAATCATAACTGTTTGATGGGGACTATCACCTTCGAGGTACATCCTATAACTCCCACATCTCCTAGAATACACGTTTGCAATCATATTTAAAGCATTTTTTGTTTTTGTTTTTTTGCTTTTTATTTTTCTTTGCATATTTTTTTTTTAATAAGCATATTATGCATGGGCATATAAGAGAGAGAAAAGAAATACCCAATGATATATGACATTCCAATTTTGCTATGCGGAAGCATACAAATGTCTTTGACATTGCACTTTTGCTATGTCGAATCATACAGATTTCATTCATGATTGGCGGGCAACAGTGGTAAGATGGTTATTTATGCCTTTCTTTTAGGATTTTCTAGTCTTTCCAATCAAAAAGAGTGATACGAGTGTTAAGTACAAAAGATAACTTAATCTTACTCATCACAAACAAGAGCCACAAATCTCACTTATTTAGTTGTGCATAGAGATGCTCATCTAAGCTACAAAAGATACAAAGTTTAGAAAACTTTGTTTCAATGGCCACCCAAGGTACACAAGTACCAATGTACACAAAACACACACTGTTTTTGTATTTTTTCTGATTTTTCAATTTTTTTTTAATTTTTATATCAAAAAAATAAATAAATAAAACTGAAACCAAACAAACAAAAACATGTTAAACAAAGCAAAACAAAAACTAGATGCAAATGCATGAGGAAGAAAGAGGAGAGAAAGAGATCTATCCGTAGAGATAACACCAATATTTTGAAGAAGGAATTCAAAACGTTTGCTGTCAAGAGGTTTGGTAAACAAGTCAACCTTCTGATCATCTGTGTGAATAAACTCAAAAGTGAGAATACCATCTTCGACAAGCTCCCAAATGAAGTGATGTCGAATCTCTATGTGTTTGGTTCAAGAATGTTGAACCAGATTCTTAAAGATATTGATGGTATTAGTATTGTCACAATAGATCGTGAGATGCTCTTGACAAATACCATAATCATGAAGGAGTTTTTGCATTTAGAGGAGTTGGGTGCAATAGCTACTGGCAGCAATGTACTCAGCTTCTGCAGTGGATAAAGAGATGGAGTTTTACTTTTTGCTCATCCAGGAGACAAGATTGTTACCCATATAAAAACAACCTCCCGATGTACTTTTTCTATCATCAGCATTCCCAGCCTAATTAGCATCAGAATTCTCAGCTAAGACATCATTTGTGTCCTTGCTGTACCACACAACGAACTCTGCAGTGGTTTTGACATACTTTATAATTCCTTTTAAAGCAGTTATATGAGATTTTTTGGGGTTAGCCTGATATCTAGCACACACACCAACATTGTAACTAATGTTAGGTCTACTAGTAGTAAGGTAAAGAAGACTACCTATCATGCTTCTATATAGAGAAGGATCAACACTCTTGCCTAACAAGTCCATAGTGAGTTTAACATTTGGGTTCATAGGGGTTCTAACAGAACTAGCAAATTCCAAACAAAACTTTTTCACAAGATTCTTAGCATATTTATATTGAGATAGGAATATACTTGAATCTTGTTGACGAATCTGCAATCCAAGGAAGTGGGTCATCTCTCCAATCATGCTCATCTTGAACTCGACTTGCATGAGTTTTGAGAAGTTATGAGCAAGTTCATCCTTAGTTGATCCAAAAATGATATCATCAACATAGACTTAAGAAACTATCAACTCGCCATCTTCCTTTTTGATAAAAAGAGTTTGATCAGCCTTTCCTCTTGTGAACCCATGTGACACCAGATATTGTGTGAGTTTATCATACTAAGCTCTAGGGGCTTACTTCAATAGATAAAATGCCTTCTTGAGGTACAACACATGATCCAGAAAGTGTGGATTAATGAATCCTTTTGGTTGAGCCACATAGACATCCTCTTTAAGTAGCCCATTCAAGAAAGCAGTCTTCACATCCATTTGATAAAGTTTGAATTTCAGATGACATGCTAGGGCAATGAGAATTCTGATGGACTCCATACGGGCAACTGGGGCAAATGTTTCATTATAGTCTACTCCTTCCAATTGTGAGTATCCTTGAGCTACAAGCCTAGCCTTGTTGTGGATCACATTGCCTTCTTCATCAGTCTTATTGTGGAATATCCACTTTGTGCTGATGATGTGCTCACCCTCCGGTCTAGGTACTAGAGTCCAGACATCATTCCTCTGAAACTAGAGCAGTTCATCATGCATTGCTTCAACCCAACTTTCATCTTAAAGTGCTTCCTCAACTTTTGTGGGTTCAACTTGTGACAAATAACAAGAATAAGACACAAAGTTAGCAACACATTTATCAACTGTATGTTTCGTTAATGTGAGTTCATTCATGTTTCCCACAATAACTTTTGGAGGATGATTTAATTTAATTATGGAGGAATGTCCTTTCTTTTCATGAGATTCAGAATCTGGTGAAGTAGGTATACCTGTAGAATCTTCCACAACACTAGGAGTACCGGGAGTACTTGGAGATGCAGGTTCTTGTTCAATAATTTCTTGAACTTCCTTAAACTCAGGAGGAAGAATTTCTTTGGGGAGTTTCTCAATACCTTTCTCAGAACCAGAATTTGAAGACTCATCAATAACAACATTTACTGTCTCCATTACCTTTATAGTTCTTTTGTTGTATACCCAATAAGCTTTGCTTGTGGAGGAGTAACCTAGAAATATACCTTCATCGCTCCGGGAGTCAAACTTTCCCACATTCTCTCTATCCTTGAGGAAAAAACAAGTACTTTCAAAGATTCTGAAATACTTCACATTTGGCTTCCTTCCTTTCCATAACTCATAAGGAGTCCTTTTGGTATTGGGTCTGAAATACACCCTATTAACCGTATGACATACAATGTTAACGGCTTCTCCCTACAAATTTCTAGCCACATCTTTGTTATGCAACATGGCTCTGGCCATCTCTTAAATAACCTTGTTCTTTCTTTCTACCACACCATTTTGCTGAGGAGTAATAGGAGTAGAGAATTCTTGAGATATACCTGATCTTGTGCAAAAGGACTCCATATATGATTTCTCGAATTCTTTACCATGGTCACTTCGAATTCAATCAATCTTTAGGCTCTTTTCATTCTGTAGTCTTGTGCACAAAGCTTCAATGTGCTCACAAACATCAAACTTTGATCGAAGGAGAATGACCCAAGTGTACCTAGTGAAGTCGTCTACCACAACCATGATATATCTCTTACCACCAAGAGACTCGGTTCTAGTTGGACTCATAAGATCCAAATGTAGACGCTCCAATGGCCTAGATGTAGCTGATGTCTGAGTACCTGGATACTTAGCTTTCGTCTGTTTCCCAAGCTGACATGGTTCACACACCACATTGCTCATTTTATTAAGTTTTGGTATTCTCAAGACTGATTCATGCTTAGATACAATAGAAAGATGTATGTAACTAGCATGTCCTATCCGTTGATGCCATAGATCTTCATTTCGCAAACGAATGCTATTGCACACAATATCAGCATCAGGAATCAATCCATAACAGTTGTCTAAAGTGCGAACACCACTTATGAGTTTATTTTCAGACTCATCCATGACAAGACACTTTCCCTTTGAGAATAGTACCATGAAATCTTGATCACATATCTAACTTATGCTCAACAGGTTCACCCTTAGACCTTCTACATAAAGAACATTTGCAATGTCCGGTAGTCCAGGTAGAGAGATGATTCCTTTCCCTTTAATCTGTGACTTGCTCCCATCACCAAAAATGACATTGCCACATTTCTTAGACTCGAAAACCTTGAAGAGAGATCGGTCTCCAGTCATGTGTCTTGAGCAACCGTTGTCAAGGTTCCACAAACATGTGTCCATAACTTTAAATGTGGATTTCATCATAAAACACACTACGTGCTTAGATGACAGATTAGTGGGAATTGTACTTTCTCTCATCTACCTTTTACAAGCTAGGCCTTTAATCTTTACTCTTTTCAGACAAACTCCCTTGTACATTTTCATTCTGAAACAGTCTAGTTTCTTCTTAGTCAAACTGAGATCTTTTCCAATAGTTAGTATAAGAGAATTTAAATAACTTAGATTTGTATTTTCTGAAACACTCAAACAAATAGAGATTAGAAAAACAAGATGTATTTGAAAACAAAGATCTCTTTAAGCTGGTTACAGCAATGACAGCAAGGGTCAATGGATCAACACAGCAAAGATTAAACCTAATCAGAGTGTGCCTGCTCTGATACCACTTGATAGGCCAAAAACGTATTGACCCCTTGTGATGGATTAATTGATTAATTACCCAAGTTTATCAATTAATCAAATTAACATGCAAAACACGTGGTAGCATAAACAAATCACCAATAACTAAAGTATGTAGTGGAAAAAAAAACTGATACGGTGATTTATATACGAATGGAGAAAACCTACACAGTAAAAACCCCACCAGGTAATTTCAGGATCATCACTCTTGAAATTCCACTATTATCACAACAAGCGGTTACAAGTAAAGGAATCGCAGTACCTTATACCAACCTATAGTTGAACCTTTACCCCAATACCCAATTGGACTTGTTCTGTCGTGACAATTTCTCCTTTTGATGCACGGCTCCCAAGTACGTGACTAACCAATTACGCGGATCCCAGTACGCGACTTCAATCAGCAACTAGAGAAAATTCTTGGCTGCAAAGTTCTTTAGTTCATCCACACGATGAAGATCAAGAAGATACTTGGTTACAAAACCCTTCGGTGTACAAATACAACAACTTCTTTAGAAGAGATGAACTAGGGCAAAACTCTGCCTCCGGTCACAATTTGCTTGAGCAAATTTTTCTCAATGCTTGGGCAACTTGTGAATTGTTTAATGGCCCTTAAAATAATTCTTTTATATGTCTAGAGTTAGGAGAAAAGAAGGCCCAAAGACACATTCACGGATCCCAAGAAAATCATATCAGAATTCTAAAATTCTTAAACCTTGACAGATAGGAGCTATCGAGAAGCTGTTGAACAAGTGTCGAGCACACAGGGTTGAAACAACTTTCTTAAGCTCGATAGATGCAGCTATCGAGCCAACTGTTGAGCTTTAATGAACTTGCACTATTCAGCTTGTTTCTTGGATAGACTTGAATTGCTTTAACACTTGATCTTGAAACCTTGTTTCTTGAAGTATTAAGAACACCTACTCTGCCTCCGGTCACAATTTGCTTGAGCAAATTTTTCTCAATGCTTGGGCAACTTGTGAATTGTTTAATGGCCCTTAAAATAATTCTTTTATATGTCTAGAGTTAGGAGAAAAGAAGGCCCAAAGACACATTCACGGATCCCAAGAAAATCATATCAGAATTCTAAAATTCTTAAACCTTGACAGATAGGAGCTATCGAGAAGCTGTTGAACAAGTGTCGAGCACACAGGGTTGAAACAACTTTCTTAAGCTCGATAGATGCAGCTATCGAGCCAACTGTTGAGCTTTAATGAACTTGCACTATTCAGCTTGTTTCTTGGATAGACTTGAATTGCTTTAACACTTGATCTTGAAACCTTGTTTCTTGAAGTATTAAGAACACCTAGATCTACCCAATTACAAGTAAAGTGCGTTTTGTCAAAGCATTAGCCAATTACATAAAAGAATGACATATGTTCTTAAGAAGTGAAACATATATGTCCTAACAATCTAGATATAGAAGCTCCAATGGTCTAGATGTAGCTGATGTCTGAGTGCCCGGATGCTTAGCTTTCATTTGTTTCCCAAGTTGACATGGTCCACACACTACATTGCTTATTCTACTAAGCTTGGTATCCCCAAGAATGATTCATGCTTAGATATAATAGAAAGATGTTTGTAACTAGCATGTCCCATCTGTTGATGCCATAGATCTTCATTTGACAAACGAATGCTATTGCACACAATATCAGCATCAGGAACCAATCCGTAACAGTTGTCTAGAGTGCGAACACCACTTATGAGTTTCTTTCCAAACTCATCCATGACAAGACACTTTCCCTTTGAGAATAATACCATGAAGTCTTGATCACATATCTGACTTATGCTCAATAGGTTCACCCTTAAACCTTCTACATATAGAACATTTGCAATGTCCGGCAGTCCAGGTAAAGAGATGATTCATTTCCCTTTAATCTGTAATTTGCTCCTATCACCAAAAGTGACATTGCCACCTTTCTTAGACTCGAAAATCTTGAAGAGAGATCGGTCTCCAGTCATGTGTCTTGTGCAACTATTGTCAAGGTACCATAAACATGTGTCCATAACTTTAAATGCAGACTTCATCATAAAACGTACTTCATGCTTAGATGACAGATCAGTGGGAATGGTGCTTTCTCTCATCTGCCTTTTACAAGCTAAACCTTTAATTTTTACTCTTCTCAGACAAACTCTTTTGCACATTTTTCATTTTGAGACAGTCTAGTTTCTTCTTAGTCAACCTGAAATCTTTTCCAATAGTCATCATAAGAGAATTCAAATAACTTTTAGACTTGTATTTTCTGAGACACTCAAACAAATAGAGATTAGAAAAACAAGATGTATTTGAATACAAAGATTTCTTCAAGCTAGTTACAGCCATGACAACAAGGGTTAATGGATCAACACAGCAAAGATGTTTACCCTAATCAGAGTATGCCTGCTCTAATACCACTTGATAGGCCAAAAACGAATTGACTCCTTGTGATGAATTAATTGATTAATTAGCTAAGTTTAATTAATTAATTAAATTAACATGAAAATGTATGGTAGTATAAACAAATCACCAATTAAACTAAGTATGCAGTGGAAAATAAATTGACACGGTGATTTGTTTACAAATGAGGAAAACCAACACGGCAAAAACTCCACTGGATGATTTTAAGGTCACTACTCCTGAAATTCCACTATTAGCACAACAAGCAGTTACAAGTAAAGGAATCTCAATACCTTATACCAACCTACAGTTGAACCCTTAACCCAATACCCAATTGGACTTGTCCTGTAGTGACAATTTCTCCTTTTGATGCACGGCTCCCAGTACGTTACTAACCAATTGCATGGATTCCAGTACGCAACTTCAATCACCAACTAGAGAAGGTTGTTGGCTGCAAAGTTCCTCAGTTCATCCATACGATGAAAATCAAGAAGATGCTTGGTTACAAAACCCTACGGTGCACAAACACAGCAACTTCTTCACAAGAATGATGAACTAGGGCAATACTCTGTCTTCGGTCACAATTTGCTTGAACAAACTTTGCTCAACTTGTGCAACTTGTGTCCTCTTTGACGGCCCTTAAAATAATCATTTTATATGTCTAGGGTTGTGAGAAAAGAAAGCCTAAACACATAATCCCAAATTAGAGTCAAAACAGATCTGAAATTATGTTTTTCATAAACCTCGACAAATAGCCATCTGTCAAGCAGATGTTGAGCCATTGGGCTGGAACAGCTCTTAAAACTCGATAGATGGCTAGCTGTCGAGCTAGCTATTGAGCTTTAATGACAGGCACTTTTCAGACTTGAATCTTGGACAGACTTGCATGGCTTCAACACTTGATCTTGAAACATAGTTTCTTGAAGTATTAAACTCATTCTAGATCTACTCAAATACAAGTAAAGTACGTTTTGTCAAAGGATTAGCCAATTACATAAAATAATGACATATGTTCCTAACAAGTGAATCACATATGTCCTAACATGTATGAACATTTGAAAGTGCTGTCTTCACTGATATTTTGGAAAATCAAAAGGTCCAATGGTAGGGTCTATGTTCATGGTTTTGATTCTTGAATCAATATTTGAAAGCGAAGCATTAAAGGTAGAAACTCTTGTTGCTGGCATTGATTGAAGATTAGACAAGACTAAAGATCGAAACTCTTTGTTCGTGGTTCTAGTAATACTATATGCTATAAAATTTGGATACTTAATTAAACTATGAAAACCTCAACAGATTGTTTAGACTTACAAGTTTTAAGTTACAAACAGATTAGCCTAAATCTAAGATCCCCAAGTTGCATGAGGATTTTTTTCTTTCTTTTTTAAATTGTAAAAAAGGTTGCATATGTGCTTGGTTGTATATTGTCTTCAAATTTCAAACTGGGAAAGCTGAAAACAACCATTAAAAAAAAAGAAAAAAAAGAAATCTGATAAAAAACCAATAAATAATAATCTCAACACACCATTCAATGGTTATTTAAATTTTGATTATGTGTTAAATTCCCAAATATCTATTTGATTATGAATGGTAAGGATGTTTTAAAAAAAAAAAAAAACTTCATTGTGAAGTTGCCAAAAAAGTTTAGAGTATTTTTTTTTTTGGTAATCATAGTTAGGGAAGATAAGATTTGAATTTTAGATATTTTTGTTGAAACACTAAAAAATTGCTAATTGAATTACAAGGTATTTGCCAGATAATTTGATACTTACAATGGTAAAGAAAAGAAGATTTGAACATTTTACGTCTCATTTAGAAATATAAAAAATAAGAAGGGTCAATTGAGTTACAAGTCGCCCAAAAAAGTTGTATCTAAATCTATAAAGCGAGAAAGAGGATATGTTAATGAATAGTTAGATGCCTTCAAAATCTTTTTACAAAATTGAATTTTCTTCCCCTTCTTAGGAAAAACACCTACAGTCATTTTCATATATTTTTGGGAGGGTTTGAATAAAGTAGATCCTCCTAAAAACACGTTAGATACTTGTGTATTTTGGAAAATTATTAGGTATTCTTAGATTACCATAAATGCGTAGTTCTTCCTCTCACATGAATAGTGGGTCTTACTATGAATTTAATTAGTAAGACCCACTACTTATGTGAGAGAAAAGAATACACATTTATGATATTTCGGAAATACATAATGATTTTTCATGTATTTTCATTACAAGAGACCAACCCATAAATTGCGCATAAATTTGGGTTAAGGGAATTAATATCATTACTATGCACGCCTAACAAAGATGACCCTTTAGAGTTGACTCAGTCAAGATTGAAGCCTTCCCCTTGGAAAGGAAGGATAAGAAGAAATTTGCTCCTTGAGTGGGCCCAACCTGAGCTTCTACCCCAGTTTCCCTTATCTCTCTTCTTAAGAAACATCCTTATCAGTTATCATGTCTATTTCCTTAACATAAAAGGACCAGAGAAATTTTTCTCACCTATAAAAATATGTACATCCCATACACACATTCCCACATTCATAATTTTAAGCGTAATATCTACCCTTTTTATTATTAGGCAAAAATGCAAAATTGACCCTCTAACTTTCACATTTTTTTTTTATTTCAGTTCTCTAACTTTCAGTTTTGTCAATTCAGTCCTCTTACTTTCAATTTTTGTTAATTCAAAGTTTCGTTACAAATTTGTTACTGTTGCCGTTAAACCCACCAAAACGATGTTGTTTTGCATGTGGTTTGTTTATTTTTTTATTTATTATTTTTTAAAATTCAAAATTAAAAGAAAATAAGAAAAAAAAAAAAAAAAAAACTTCCCCTAAATCAAAACAAAACAAAAGGATTCCCATCCCTAACTTTGAGAGAGAGAGAGAGAGAGAGAGTGAGTGAGCCGGTTTGAGAGAGAGAGAGAGAGAGAGAGAGAGAGAGAGAGATTGAGTTCACCGGCGACTGAGTTCACCCCTACTCTAGACCTCGCCACCCCTGCTCGCCGTGTAAACCACCTTGCTGCTCTGCCTTGATTGAATCGGTGATAGGTGTTTTGAATCGGTGATGGGTGTGCCATGAAGACTGTGAGGATAGAGGGGGTTATGGCTTTGTATAAGGGTTTCATTCCAACTATCTCAAGGCAGGTCCATTCACTGTGGTGCTATTTGTCACACTTGAACAGGTCCGGAAGCTATTCATGGATTTGTGATCATGGCAGAGTTGAAACATTCTTATTAGAGTCTATTCGAGGAACAAAGCAAATTGGCATCCTACTAGGTTGTTGTTTCAAAAATATGGTTTTTGAACCATATATGATGTTGCTAGTATTTTTGAGGCTAAGCTAGAAACTGTGTTGATGGGTAAAAGTGGGATTGGAATCCTTTTTTTTTTTTTTTTCCTTATTTTCTTTTAATTCCGAATTTAAAAAAAAAAAAAAAAAAACCACATGCAAAATGGCGTCATTTTGGTGGGTTTAACGGTAGCAGTAACAGATTTGTAATGGAGCTTGAATTGACAAAAATTGAAAGTTAGAGGACTGAATTGACAAAACTGAAAGTTAGAGGACTAAAATGAAAAAATGTGAAAGTTAGAGGGTCAGTTTTGCTTTTTTGCCTTATTATTATTATTGTAGGGCCAAAAATTGGTGGCTGACCCTAAACAATAGAATTTGTAGAGCATGGATAAAAAAGGGGTAGGCACTCACGAAAACAATGGTGCAGCCAGTGTCCAAACCTCTTATATAGTTTTGGTAAGAATCAAAGGTTCCCTGGGGAATCACGGTTGTGATCTTTCTCGGGCCTCCATGAAGATATTGGCCGTGTTTTTGGGTGTTTCCTTCTCTTCGGCTCAGTCCGAAGAGATTCCACCCCTCCCTCTGGCTTTTTTCTCCCCTCTTTTCTCTTCTTTCTCTTCTTCTTTTGCTCCTCAACTAGCCTTCCCTTTTTCTTTTTCCTTTTTATTTCTTCTATTTCCATCTCCCAACCAGTCTCCCCCTCTTCATTTCCTCCTTTCTTGCTTCTCTTCTTTTCTATCTTTTATTCTTCAGTCAGCTTTGCTTTCTACTATTTGTTCTTCATCTCTTCCCTCGCTTCTTTTCTATCTTTTGTTCTTCAGTCAGCTTTGCTTTCTACTATTTGTTCCTCTGCCGGCCTCATCAAGCGTTTGCCTTTGTAGTTAGCTTTAGAACAAGCCCCACGGGCTTCACTTGTAAAAGATGTAATTTTTCTTCATGTATGAATAAAGGAAGTAGACTTGTTTTGTGTTACCTATATTTTTTTTTACTTTCGTTCTTGCAATCGCTAACTCTTGAATGTACGTTGTTGCTGTAATCTGTATTACTTTTGTGTTTTGTTTTTCGAAAACGTTGCCCTTGGTTTCTTTACGCCGACCACCGCACTTGCTAGCGCGCAAAACCCCCTCCCCACAGACGGCGCCAATTGTAGGGCCAAAAATTGGTGGCTGACCCTAAACAATAGAATTTGTAGAGCATGGATAAAAAAGGGGTAGGCACTCACGAAAACAATGGCGTAGCCAGTGTCCAAACCTCTTATGTAGTTTTGGTAAGAATCAAAGGTTCCCTGGGGAATCACGGTTGTGATCTTTCTCGGGCCTCCATGAAGATATTGGCCGTGTTTTTGGGTGTTTCCTTCTCTTCGGCTCAATCCGAAGAGATTCCACCCCTCCCTCTGGCTTTTTTCTCCCCTCCTCATAGATAGGGGATCATTTTTCCTTATATAGCCTCCTTTTTCCTGATCTTAACCGTCCATTTGTCAGTTATCCGGACGTTATGCATTAGGGCCTGTCCTATCGCCTACTTTTTCAGGTTTTATGTTAGTTCCCAGACGTTCTGGCATATTTTAAAAGTTGAAGTGATTGAAGTCTCCAGGTTTATTAGTCATATCATCATTTAAAGAGGCCAGGGTGTTGGTGAGACGCTTTTCAATGGGGGAAGGATATTTTCCCTTTGTCCACGTAAACTGGCCGAGGACATGGGCGTCTTCAGGCAGGCCCTTTTGAAGCTCAGGGCCCATCCTCTGTTTTCGGCCCGTGTTTTCCTTGGTGCGAGCCTTGGGCCGGCTGTGGATTGGGCCATGCACCTTGACACTTAGGGCCCCACAATTATTATTATTATTATTATTATTATTATTATTATTATTATTATTATTATTATTATCTAATAAGTTATTCGTGCGATGCATAAATAATGTTATAATGTTTTATGTAAGATAGTTTTGGAAAATATTGTATATGTATTATAGCATAATTGTTATAGAACTTTATTAGTAATGAGTTCATCATAAAAAAACAACAATTATAAATTGCACACACATATTCATTATAATTATTCAATTAAAGTAATGAGAAATAATTAAAAAAAAAAAAACAACTTTTGAGGAACATTGTAGAATAAAAGTTGATATAAAATGTGTCTTTCTCTTTCTCTTTAATTCTAAAACAAAATACACATCCCAAACACTCACAGTCAATCACACAATTTGTTAGGTTCTAAGCACTTAGGAACTAATGTATTAGAACTCTAATTTGTATTGTTGGCAAACCATGATCAAAACAGGATGTTTAGTCTTGTTTTAGACTTGCTCAAAGTATGTATTTTATGTAAAATTGGAATCAAGTTGTTGCAGAATTTATTGTGCATTTTGGTTGGCACGATTGATCGAAAGTTAGACTTGATCGATCGAAAGTTAGGCAGAATGTTTTTCTGTAGAATTTTCCAATTCAGCCCTAAACCCATATAATGTGTAGGGTTTTGTGTTTTGCCCTAGGTATAAAAGGGAAACCCTAGCCACGTTTTAGAGGTTGCTCTATTCGCTGTGTGTGTGAATCTCTTGTAAGATCTGAGAGGTTGTTGCCTTCACACATGCTTAGGATTATCAAGAAGGAGATTTCTTCAAGAGTTTGATGATTATTCAATTGCTGCCATAAGAGCTTAAAGATACATAACTAGGTGTACTTGTACTTGCTGGAGAATCCAAGAAAGAAGGAGTCCGTGATTTCGGAGCTTGTACGTGGTCGTTTTAGTAAGTTTTCTACTAGTGGGTAGCAATAGGATGTTAGTGGTCTAAGTCGCTATTATAAAACTTCGATTCTTTCATAGTGGATTCAGTTTTACCTTGAGGATAGCTAGGTTAAATTCTCCCCAGGTTTTTTACAGGTTTGGTTTTCCTAGGTCATCATATCTTTGTATTCTTTATTTTCCGCACTTTACATTGATATGATTATATGATTGTGTTAACCTAGATTTGTTTAATTTGGACTAAGTAATAACTTGGCTTGTTAACTAGGTTAATCCAATTGTGTTTTAAGGGGTCTAAAAACATACACAATTTATAAAACTTAAAAATCCAAAAGTCTGACCTTAATATCAAAATCTTAATTGCCATTGTCATTCAATATAAAATGTATGCCCCCTTCCTTGGTTGTAGCCAACTCATACGGGTTAGGATTAAATAAGATAACAATGTTAGAGCTAAGTAGGTGTCGTTGAAAGATTGAAGATAAATGACATTGTTTTTGGTTTGTGTGTATTTGACATGGGATGACATAAAGAGTTATGAGTTGATATATATAAAGGGGTAGAAGTGCAAGAGGTGAAAATTGTGAATTAAAGTGCAAAGAGTTTTGTGTGTATGTGTGAGGGATGAAAAGTCTTGAAAAATTGAACCAAAGGGTACAAAGAATATTTATTTTATAATTAGAAAAGTTTTGAAATATTGAACCAAAGGATACAAAGAATATTTATTTTTTAATTAGAAAAGTCTTGAAATATTGAACAAAATGAAACAAAAAGTCAATATTTAATTTTTTCTTATCTTTGATGTGATACTTGAGAATATTTCAAATTTTTTTTTTTTTAATAAAATGCATCACTTGACAGAACCTCATTCTTTCCCACATAAAGTCTCTACCTATATATATAGAGGTCTATTGACGTCCATATATAAAATATAAAATGTGTATCAATACGCTCAAAGGGAAAAGCATTTGCAAAGCTGGCTTAACAAAATTTGGAGCTAAAGATGGTAAATTAAGTCGGGTATATTATTTAAGTTTAAGTATAAATTAAATAAATTTATTAAAACTAACCAAACTAAGGTTAATTTGATGAATTAATACTAAACAAATTCAAGTTTATTTATTTATTTATTTTTTAAAATTTTAAATTTGATAATAACAAACTAAAGTTAATTTCATATAAAGAATCCAGTATCATGGTTCATATATACAATTTAACAAAAATAAATGAAACTTTCTTGTAGAAATGAAGTTAGCTTTATCTTGGATAAGGACGTGTAATGTAAAGTAAAGATGTAATTTTATTTTTAATTTTGATTTTGATGTGAAGAAAAAGATAGAGATTGTTTGATGTGTGGTAATGTGGGAGATTAAGTGGTTTATATTGACAATTTATCATGTTGGATATTGATTTACAATAATTAAGCCTCAAAACATATTTTCCGAACTAGTTTTTAGTTTTCAATTGGGTTAAGTTTTTAGTACTGGTTTAATATTTTGGAGACATTTTTAGAAGTAAGAAAAATAGTACACAATCTTAAAAAAAAAAAAAAAAATTAAACTACTTATATCATAAAACTTTGGAAAATTCTAAATGTATATACTACAAATTTTATTACATTTAGCATACAAATTGATGCGGTAAAGAATGACTTGGTGGGTTTCAACCACCTAATAAGTGAATGTCTAAATTGGTTTTTTTTTTTTTTTTTTTTTGGTAATTGGTGATACATCAGTTTGTAAATTTTATATAGTGAAATTTGTAGTATTCATAGTATTAATGTAAAATTTTGGGCATATTTATAATAATGGGGTAGAATTTTTTTTTCAATGGGGTCTTAGGCTAGGCGACTTGAGCTGCCACTAAGTATTTGAATAGTATGTTTGACATTTTGTAAGTACGACTAAAGTTTTCCCATTTTTCCTTACACCAAGCTCTAAACACTTCCATTTCTGTTTGTTTTGGTAAATTTTGAAATTCACAAATTTTAGTGTTTGGTATGATAGAAAATATAAGTAAATACAAATTTTAGTAACAATAGGAGAGATGGGGTGAGAGAGGAATTGTCCTTGCATTTATCAGGACTAATTTATTTAATCTTTTTCTCAGTTTCTTTCCTCTAAAGCTATAAGGAATGACAATAACTCTTACACACAATGTACATGCATTTTGTTTTTAATATTGTGCCACGTAAGTTTGAGAGCCTCTACAACATCATTTTAATTTTTTTAATTTTTTAAGTAAATACCACAAAAGGCTTTGAAAAACCCGATTTTTTTTTTCTGCCCAACACCTCTTCGATAACTTCGTAACTCTTTGACAACTTTAGAAGCCACAAATACTTCCTTAGAATTATCCCAAATTTGTTGATCTAATGCTTCTATTTTGTATCTTGTTCTCTTCTCTTCTTCTCCTTTGTGTTAGGACATATGTGTTCACATGTTAAGAACATATGTCATATTTTATGTAAATTGGCTAATCCTTTGACAAAACGCACTATACTTGTAATTGGGTAGTTCTAGGTGTTTTTAATACTTCAAGAAACAATGTTTCAAGATCAAGTGTTGAAATCATCAAGTCTGTCCAAGAAAAAGCAAGTCGAAGTGCAGAATTTTTAAAGCTCGACACCTTCTCGATAGCTACCTCGACACCTGATATCTGTCGAGATTTAAAAAGTCAGAATTCCAATCTGATTTTCTTGGGATCCGTGAATGTGTTTTTGGGCTTTCTTTTCTTCTAACCCTAAACATATTTAAGGAGTGTTTTAAGAGCCGTCAACATAGACACAAGTTGCATAAGCATTGAGCAATCCTTGTTCAAGCAAATTGTGATCTAAGACGAAGTTCTTGACCTAGTTCATCTTCTTCAAGAAGTTGCTGTGTACTTTGCACCGTAGGGTTTTGTGACCAAGTATCTTCTTGATCTTCATTGCATAGGATGATCTGAAGAACTTTGCAGCCAACCTCTCTTCCTAAAGTTAGTGTTTGAAGTCGCGTACTGGGATCCGCGCATCTGGTTAGTCACGTACTTGGGAGCCGTGCATCAAAAGGGGGAACTGTCACTACAGATCAAGTCCGATTGGGTATTGGGGTAAGAGTTCAACTGTAGGTTGATAAGGTACTTGGGATTCCTTATTTGTAACTGCTTGATTTGATAATAGTGGAGTTTCGGGAGTGGTGACCTGAAAATCACCCGGTGGAGTTTTTGCCGTTAGGGTTTTTCCCCATTCGTGAACAAATCACCGTGTCACTTATTTTCCGCTGCATATTTAGTTATTCGGTGATTTGTTTGTGCTGCCACGTATTTGCATGTTAAATTGACTAATTAATAACTTGGCTAAATTAATTAATTAGTTTAAATCACAAGGGGTCATTCAGTTTGTGGCCTATCAAGTGGTATCAGAGCAGACACACTCTGATTAGGTTAATCTTTGCTGTGTTGATCCATTGACCCCTGCTGTCATGGATAGAGGACAATCCCTCATTATACCTCATTTATTTGATGGGACTAACTATGCCTACTGGAAAGTACGCATGAGAGCTTTTTTGCAGTCCTTAGACGAAAAGGTGTGGCAAGCTGTTGAGATTGGCTGGACCAAGCCAAAAGAAGCGCCGGCCGATTGGGATGAAGCCAAGATCAAGGCGGCAAACTTCAACAGCAGAGCGTTGAATGCCTTATTTAGCGCAGTCACCAATGAGGAGTTCAAGAAGATATCCTCAACAGAAACTGCTAAGGAGGCGTGGACCATCCTCCAGACAACCTATGAAGGAACAAAGGCTATCAAAGATTCAAAGCTACAGAGGCTCACTACTAGCTTTGAAGAGATAAAGATGGAGGAGGATGAGTCGTTTGATGAGTTCTATGCCAAGCTTAAGGACATAGTGAACTTAGCCTTCAATCTTGGGGAAACCATCCCTGAACCCAAGGTTGTAAGGAAGGTGCTCAGATCTCTACCTGAGAGATTTCATGCCAAGATTACGGCAATTGAAGAATCAAAGGACATTGATAAAATTCCTTTGACTGAGTTGGTTGGGAACTTGCAGACCTACGAGCTAGGGTTATCAAGAATAGGCAAGTCAAGCAAGGGCAAGAGCATGGCCCTGAAGGCGAAGAGCAGTGATACAGATGAGTCTTCCGATGATGAAGATTCCAAGATGAAGTCTTACATTACAAGGCAGTTCAAGAAGTTTATGAAGAATGCCAATGGGAGGAGCTTCGACAAGGACCGAAGGCAATCCAGTTCTTCACAGTTCAAGAGCCAAGACAAAGGAAGGAAGGATGCCAAGGATGGCGGTCAGTACACTATTCCGGCAGGACCAAAATGTTTTGGGTGTCATGGGTTTGGACACATGAAGAATGAGTGTCCTACATATCTGAAGAGCATTGGAAAGAGCAAGGCTCTTGCTGCAACCCTCAGTGACACTGAGCCTGAAGATGATTCCGATAGTGAAGATGACGGAATCTTAAATGCCTTCACTGCCACAGTTAATCCTACTGAAGCGATTGTTGAAGAAGTGGAACAGGAAGAAGAATTGGTGGATACTGAATGCGAGAAGATGGATGACAAAGATGATATCCATTCAGCTTATGAGAAGCTTTACAAGCTTTCTGAGAAGCATGAGAAGTTGTACAGGCTGGCCACCAAGAAGCTCAGTGATGTGGAACTTGATAGAGAAGAATTGTCCACAAAGTTTGATAAAGCAAATCAAACTATTGGAGCACTGAGGTTTGAGAACAACTTCCTGGCTGAGAAGACCAAGAAGCTTGAAGCAGAGCTGTTTCAAGTCAGAGCTCAACTGGAGAGGACTTCAAGTGCAAAACTTGATGAGATGCTCAGCAACCAGAAATCTGCTTCAGATCGAACAGGTTTAGGGTATGGTCTTTCTTTCTCTAACTCTGCTTCTACTAGTTCTACTGTTTTTGTTCCTCTTGCTGATACTGTTAAAATTGAGAACATTGATGTTAAAACTGAATTAGCTAGTGAGAACGTAGACAAGGGAAAATTCATCTTAGGAGCACCCCTTAAATTAGAAAAGAAAGATGCTAAACTCCCTAAGGATAAGAAGGCTAACTCTCAAAAGGCCAAACAAAAGAAGCAGCATCTCTGTTATCATTGTGGAGCAGCAGGTCATACTCGACCAAATTGCTACAAGTGGCTAGCCACCCAACAAAGCAACAGTATGACAGCATCTGGAAGCCAAAATCAGCTTCAATCCTCTCTTGCTCCTCTTGGAGATCTTCTGAAAGCCCTTATGTTCCTTTCGAACTTGAACGGATGTAATTCTTCCCCCTCACCGCCGTTTCAAAGTATTAATCAAAGGAAAGGTTCTTCCAAGGCGTGGAAGAAAAAGGACTCTAAGTGACTTTATCACTTTCTTCTCCCTTCTTGTTTATCTTGTTTGTTGCATTGCTTGTGTGTTTTGCATTTTTGCTGAGTCAGTCTAGTTTTATGCATTGTTTTTGTTTTTCTTAACATGTCTTTATGTGTTTACTTTCAGTTTTGTTTATTCTGTTTTTCATATAAAAATAAAAAAAAAAATTGAAAAATTGAAAAATACAAAAACAGTGTGTGCTTTGTGTACTTTGGTACTTGTGTACCTTAGATGGCCAATGAAACAAAGTTTTCTAAACTTTGTATCTCTTGTAGCTTAGATGAGCATCCCTATGCACAACTAAGCAAGTGAGCTTTGTGGCTCGTGTTTGTGATGAGTAAGATTAGGTTATTTCTTAGACTTAACACTCATATCACTCTTTTTGACGGGTAGGACTAGAAAATCCTAAGAGAAAGGCATAAATAACCATCTCACCACTGTTGCCCGCCAATCATTAATGACATCTGTATGCTTCGGCATAGCAAAAGTGTGATGTCAATGACATTTGTGTGCTTAGGCATAGCAAAATTGAAATGTCAAAATATCAATGGGTATTTCTTTTCTTTCTCATAAGCCCATGCATGATATGTTTAAAAAGAAAATATGCAAAGAAAATAAAAAGCAAAAAGATTAAAAATGCTTTAAAAATGGTTGCAAGCGTGTATTCTAGGAGATGTGGGAGTTATAGGATGTACCTCGAAGGTGATAGTCCCCATCAAACAGTTATGATTGTGTGTGAGTTAAAGTTATTTTCTCATATCTCAGATCGTCATAACATGTATACACATATGCAAATCTTGCGATGTTTTTCACACACAACACACAATATTCTTTGCTACTTTTGATACATGTGCAGGTACAATGTGATTTGGCCATCACAAAGGTTTTACATGTACTGTTGTATGCTCACTAAACTGTCATGACTTATTTTTGAAATATAAAATTGGTTAGACTTGTTTAGTGTGTGTGTGTGTTCTTGGAAGATTCATGTGCTTAAATTGTCATTGAGAGATGATTTTTGAGAGCTTTTTATGTTGGTTGGATCTTGGTTGAGGTGTTTGTCTTGATTGCATACTTGTTTGTGTTTTTCTCTTCTCGAAAAACTGCTTTTCTCTGCTGGCTCGACACCTCCTCGACACCTCCTCGATACCTGATCAGCTGTCGAGATTTTCAAGCCTTTTTCTTATCGCAATCTCGACACCTCCTCGACACCTTGTGGATCGATCGAGATTCTCTCTGTCTCCTCGATACCTCCTCGACACCTAGTCGATCGATCGAGCTTCTCTATTGGTTCAGCTGTTTGGTACCTCGATACCTCCTCGATACCTTAGCTGTTGATGGCCAATACCTCGATACCTACCTCGACAGCACCCTCGATACCTCTTGACACCTCAGCTGTCGAGATTTACTGAGGTGCCTATTTAAGCTGCGATCGCGATTTTTTCACTCATTTCTCGATCTCTCTTCGATCTGTCCGAGGCGGTTCATCTTCCCTGTGCACTTTTCTTCACTCCAATCTTCATCCCAAGTGATTTTCAGCTGTTCTTGCTTCAAATCAAGTGGTATGATCTTCTTTTCCATTCCTTTTCATGCATTTCATGATTTGAATCTTAGGTTTTGGGATTTTTTTTGAAAACTTTGGGGTTTTTCAAAATTGAAGAGTTTTTCTTGAAATTTTGGGTTAGTTTTTCACTTAAATGTGTTTAAAATGTCATACATTGCATTCCATGTGCATTAAAATGATATTTTCATGCATTTAGTTGTGTGATTCTTGTCTGTGTGCTGATAGGATTGGATTGGGCTGAGCCCATGATGCTTTTTATGTTTGCATGTCACATGATCATGCATTCCCATGCATACGTCCATTTTGTTCAACATATTTTGATATTTGAACTGTTTGGGACTTTTCTGATTGTCTCCCTCTCTATCTCTTTTCTCATTCTTTTACGTTAGTTGCATCTATGGCACCTAAACGTAAATCCACTCCGGCTCGGAACCCTCTACGTTCTGGAGCTTCTTCATCTTCTGATACTGCTCCTCATAATCTTCGGTTCCGTGATGGAGATGCCTACAAGGCATTTACTGAGAACTTTTCTAAACGAGGTGTTCATTCGGAACGCCACGTTGTTCTGGCAGACTTTGCCGACACTGACCTTCCCTCTGTCATTCACAGTAGGGGATGGGGGTCACTGTGTGACATCCCGGTCACCTGTCCTCTCGTGCTGATTCAGGAGTTTTACTCCAACATGCACGGGATTGATCGTTCAGTACCTCTCTTTTTCACTCGCGTTCGAGGTACGCGCATCCCTGTCACACCGCAGCTAGTGGCGGATGTGCTTAGGGTTCCTAGGATAGAGTTTCCTGACTATCCTTCCTGTGAGCGATTGAGGACTGTGTCCAAGGATGAGCTCATTTCTGCTTTTTGTGAGCGCCCTTCTGACTGGGGTGAGCACCAGTACACATCATGTAGACCTTTTGCTAAAGGTCCTAGGTTCCTTAACATGGTGATGACCTTTGTACTTTATCCTCTCTCTCTCACTATAACTCTATTACAGAGCCTCGTGCTCGATTTTTGTTATCTCTACTTGAGCATCTCACGATAGATTTTCCTTCTCACTTCATTTTCTCTATCATCGATGTTCATTTAGATGCGGCGTCCCGTGATAAGCTCATCTTTCCTTCCGCTATCACGAGGATTCTACGCCATTTTTCCATCCCTTTCCCTTCGTCCGACCACTTCACACACATATCTGCTATAGATGCCGCTACCGTAAAATGTAGTGAGGCACAGTTCAGGGCGAGACAGCCGGATTCCACTCCTCCCTCCCGTTCGGCTCCATCCAGATCTGCTCCATCTACATCGGCTCCTCCTTCTTCTTTAGGCGATGTATCTCTTGGAGACATTATGGCGCAGCTGCAGCGCATGGATGCTCGCCTCGATACACTCACCACTGAGTTGTATCAGGTGAATGTTCGTGTTGGTCGTATTGCACGATGACAGGCGACCATGGGTGGTTTTGCTTTTGAGGCTTCTCCTCCACCACCTCCTCCAGTGGCTTCAGATTCTGACTCTGAGGATGATGATGATGATGGTGATGACGATGATGCTTCAGATGATGATGATGGAGATGCTAGCTCTACTGATGAGATGTCTACATGACACTCTACCCTTTGTCATTCGTGACAAAAAGGGGGAGTAGTTTTGGATTATGAGAGTAGTCATCTTAGGGGGAGAGTTAGTATAGGACAGTTTTGATAGGGGGAGTGTTCATATTTTTGAGGGATGTAGTGAGATTTTGATGTATCTTTTTCTTTTCTAGTCTTGATAGATACATTGATCTTGTATATGAGGTCTTATGACCAGTTTTACATACATTGTACTTATCTTTCTTTATATGTGGATGTATGTTTTTCTTTTTCACCTATCTCTTCATGTGTTGTTTCTTTTCTCTCTTTATACACATGTTCTTTATATTTGTAAGCAATCTATTTAATTTCTGTTTCACACAAGATGCCTTGATAAGTTTTGTTTAAAAGTGTTTCAGAAATACAGGTTGTCAAAGTCTACTTGCCATAAACTCTCTTCTTGCAAAGTTTTTCAAGAGTTTGTGTTAGGATAGATTTTATTGTATGTAACAAGTGAATATGAGTTGAGTGATTTATGACTTCTCTCATATGTTCATTTGTTTGTTTGTTGTGGTTTTGTCACGGATTGCCAAAGGGGGAGATTGTTAGGACATATGTGTTCACATGTTAAGAACATATGTCATATTTTATGTAAATTGGCTAATCCTTTGACAAAATGCACTATACTTGTAATTGGGTAGTTCTAGGTGTTTTTAATACTTCAAGAAACAATGTTTCAAGATCAAGTGTTGAAGTCATCAAGTCTATCCAAGAAAAAGCAAGTCGAAGTGCAGAATTTTTAAAGCTCGACACCTTCTCGATAGCTACCTCGACACCTGATATCTGTCGAGATTTAAAAAGTCAGAATTCCAATATGATTTTCTTGGGATCCGTGAATGTGTTTTTGGGCTTTCTTTTCTTCTAACCCTAAACATATTTAAGGAGTGTTTTAAGAGCCGTCAACATAGACACAAGTTGCATAAGCATTGAGCAATCCTTGTTCAAGCAAATTGTGATCTAAGACGAAGTTCTTGACCTAGTTCATCTTCTTCAAGAAGTTGCTGTGTACTTTGCACCGTAGGGTTTTGTGACCAAGCATCTTCCTGATCTTCATTGCATAGGATGATCTGAAGAACTTTGTAGCCAACCTCTCTTCCTAAAGTTGGTGTTTGAAGTCGCGTACTAGGATCCGCGTATCTGGTTAGTCACGTACTTGGGAGCCGTGCATCAAAAGGGGGAACTGTCACTACAGATCAAGTCCGATTGGGTATTGGGGTAAGAGTTCAACTGTAGGTTGATAAGGTACTTGGGATTCCTTATTTGTAACTGCTTGATTTGATAATAGTGGAGTTTCGGGAGTGGTGACCTGAAAATCACCCGGTGGGGTTTTTGCCATTAGGGTTTTTCCTCATTCGTGAATAAATCACCGTGTCATTTATTTTCCGCTGCATATTTAGTTATTCGGTGATTTGTTTGTGCTGCCACGTATTTGCATGTTAAATTGATTAATTAATAACTTGGCTAAATTAATTAATTAGTTTAAATCACAAGGGGTCATTCAGTTTGTGGCCTATCACTTTGTTTCTTGTGAGCTTTGGAATACAAGTTTTTCATCATGGTCTCTGCGTTTTCCTACTCTAGGTCTTCTTCTACTCTAGGTCTTCTTCTTTTTTTCTATTAGATCTTTCTCTATTGGTTACCGCTTCTCTCTATTGGTTTTTGAGTTTTGTTTTGGGTTATTAAGTTATGATTGACAAAAGGTAGAAAGATCCAACTGCCAAGACTTTTATTTCTTAAAATTTGAAATGTAAGTACATAGTGGAAGAGAACATGTGGAGGAGATAATATAAAGATTAAGAAAATAAAAATAAAACCTAAAAGCAACAAAAAATGAGTGGAGGTGAAATAACGTTACTTATAAAAAAATGAAGAAAAAAAAATTTGTTGTCAAATGCCAGGTATTTTGGTACTTGAGACGAGATACGTGTAACAAAAATATTGTTAGAGATATTACAAATTGTGTTAGGTTCTGAAGACTTAGGAACTAATGTATTTAGAACCCTAATGTGTAATATTGGCAAACCATGATCAAAATAGGTTGTTTAGTCTTATTTTAGACTTGCTCAAAGTAGGTATTTTATGTAAAGTTGGAATTGAGTTATTGCAGAATTCATTGTGCATTTCGGCTTGGCTCGATTGATCAAAAGTTAGGCTCGATCAATCGAATCTTGGGCAGAATGTTTTGATGCAGATTTTTCCAACTCAGCCCTAGCCTATTAAAATGTGTAGGGTTTTATGTTTTGCCCTAGGTATAAAAGGCAAACCCTAGCATGTTTTTATGTTGCTCATATTGCTGTTTGTGTGAATGTCTTTTGAGATTTGAGAGGTACTTGCCTTCACACAAGCTTAGGATTATCAAGAAGGAGATTTCTTTAATAGCTTGATGATCATTCAATTGCTGCCAAAAGAGCTTAAAGATACACAAGCGGGTGTGCTTGTACTTGCTGGAGAATCCAAGAAAGGAGTTTGTGGTCTCGAAACTTGCACGTGGTCATGTCAGTAAGTTTCTACTTGTGAGTAGCAATAGGATGTTAGTGGTCTAAGTCACTATTGTAAAACTTCGATTCTTTCATAGTGGATTTAGGTTTAACTTGAGGATAGCTAGGTTAAATCCTTCCCAAGTTTTTTACTATTTTGGTTTTCCTAGGTCATCATATCATTGTGTTATTTATTTTTCTGTTGCTATGCATGATATGATTGTTTGATTGTGATAACCTAGATCTGGAATATGGACTAAGTAATAACTTGGTTGGTTAACTAGGTTAATCCAATTGTGTTTTAAAGGGTCTAAAAACATGAATGCTCGAAAATATGTTGAAAACACAAGAGCTGTTTAGACCTCCAAATAAAAGTTATGGCTCGATTGATTTTACACTAACTTAGTACTAAATGCAGAATAGTGTAAATGCGAGTGAATAAACTAACAAGCTACTTTAATCCATAATCAAAACAACACAGTAGTAAAATGGAATGTAAAAGAGTAGGGAAGAAAGATGCAAATACAAGATAACACGCCGATGTGTCATCGAAGAGGAAACTGAAGAACTCGACGAAAAACCTTTCCGCCGCTCTCCAAGCTGTAATTGATCCACTAGACAATTAGTTGGGATACATGGGTTAGCAAGAGACCCTCCAAGCCTAATCTACCTGATGTACCTAAGCCCTCCAAGCTTCTACTCAAACAAGGCTTCTTGGAACTGTGTCTTGTTTAGCTCTCCGGATCCCTCAAGAAGCTTCATGTTGCATCTGCCATCCTAGGCTTCTTCCAATGCTTCCCAGCAACTCCAAAACACTCTCTACACTCTGAATAGGTATGAGTTATGTTTAGGTACAAATCTCCTCTCAAGGTATGATAATGGGAGAGGGAAGGAGAAAAGACTACAATGATTTCTCACTAAGGATGAGTAGCTCTCTCTCAAAAAGATGGGTGTGTGTTGTAGAAAACCTATCTAGGATTTTTCTCTCTGAATTGGCCCTATATACATTTGTGGGTAATGAGAGTATATATAGTATGGGTGAAGGGTAAGGAAGTCACTCTAAAAAATCCTCTAGGCAGAATGTTTGCCTTACCCGCGAGACACTCACGAAAACGACATCCTGACATGACTCTTCAGCTTCCAGTCATGTGCCCCTCACATGGCTTTTTTGCGAGTTAGCTTCTTGCGAGCTTCTCGCGAAATCCACTGATTCTTCATTTTAGCTTGAGTTTTCACCAACTTCATACTAAACTCAATACAATAAAATCTCACAAAATACAAGGAAATAAATTAAAGTAATTACAACACTTTTTGTCATGGAATAAATCCAACATAAAGCATAGTTGTAAATCACAACTTTACAATCTCCCCCTTTGGCTATTCCGTGACAAAACACCTTATAACAAAATCTAGACTTAAACGTGAGTTTGGGAACAATGGTAAAACTCACTCACACCTAAATCTAGAAGCTGTGATGCACTTGGATTAAAATACTTGTAACCTGAAACACTTGCACAAAACGCATCAGACCCTTAAGGTAAATCAAGTGATAAAAGGACAAGTATAATGTAACAAGTAAAATGCGATCAAGTAAACATGTTGTGAAACATATGAGCAACTTGATCATATACTAAATAGTCATATGGAAATGACTACAATGATCACAAAGCAAAGCAAATGATCATCCGAACATCCAACCAATAAAGCACAATAGCATAAGGATAAATGCATGTCCAACACATAAACATGATGCAATGAGAGCAATAAAGCATATCAAAACACCATAAAGCAACAAGAAAACAAGCATAAAGTAAATCAAGGTTTTCTAAAAAAAAAATGCCTTCTCCCCCTTAGTATATGCATCTTCACGAGGTAGAATTTCTCCCCCTAAGAATATGCACATAAGTCATATAGAAATGACGAAACACACTGGTGTACTCTCTGGTATAGTCTCCTCCTTTTTGTCACGAATAGACAAATGAATGAAGAGGAAGGAGGGAAAGAAAAGAAGATATGAACAAGGGTAAAAAATGATGCATGAGGGGTGCAAGATGAATGAGAAAATGAAGCTCAAACATAAGACAAAAACATTTAAAAAAAAAAAACTATAAAGCATAAATAACATAATATGCTAAGGATGATGGAACATGATATGGACCTAGGCATAACATAGACACAAGAACATGTTAAATGTGCTAAAAGGTCTAAAAAGACTTAACTAGCATAAATGAATGCAAAAACATGTCAAGTGTTAGAGTGTGTGCAGCAAATTGCATCTAGTGTGCATGTGTGATGCATAACTCATGCATAAGCAAGGCACTCAAGGGGAAAAGTGTACAAAACACACCACCAATGATCAAAACATGATAAACATGAATAATTATGGTAATCCCCAAAATTTGGTACTCATTGGAGTCCAAAACAACGAGAAAATGCCATTTGAGCATTTTATCAAACACTTAGAGTGCACACATTGCACATGTATGTTAAACAATGCAAGAACATATGAAAATCTTGCCTAAATACATGTTATTTTTGCCATAAGGGGCAAACATCCAAAACAAAACATCATTTAAAACAAAGCCAATAAAAAAGATTGACAAAAATTAAGTTTTCCAACTCCCATTTGAAAAAATCCCAACTATGAACATAAAACCCCGAAAAACATAATCTAAGGATCCAAATTGGTGAAAAGAATTAAAGATTACCTTAGAGATGTTTATGAAATGTAAAACACTTGAATTTAGTTGGGTTTTGATGTAGAAACATTAAAACAAGGGTTTGGGAGAAGATAGGAGAAGTTTAAAACAAAAGACCACGAAATGCCCTTTAAAAAGCTGATTTGGAACTTTTCGCAGGTATCTTGCTGGTTAGCTTCCCGTGAAAATTTCGCTACTATTTCGTTGGTAAGCCTTACTCGCGAAACAATCACGAAACTCTCTGTCTAAAGCTGAAAAACTTGAAAATTGGACCATTTAACTCCCAATTGAGCATACACATGAAATGGGTCACAAAAACATGGTTTTCACACAAAAACAACTTGAAAAACTTTGAAAAATATAGGTGATACAAATCACTTCCAAAAGCAAACAAAAAGAACAAAAATCTTTTTGGTTTGATTCACATATGGTTAAGCACGCACACATCACATTTGAACATGTACAACCATACAAATGAAATAGGCATTCATTGAACATTAAACTTGTGTATTGTGTGTGTGAATCAAGTGTTGAATAGTCCTTAGAACAAAGTGAAACTTCAATGATCAATTCAATCAAGTCATACACAACTAGCACTAAGTCAAGCGGATTATCTCAATTATAGAAATGAGCATATATGACCTCCCACAAAAAAATGATTACACATTTTTGAAGCTTCTCATTTGACTTCTTTACAAATCATAACAATTGATCATGTTTGAACAATACATCTCATTTTGAGATTAGTGCTTGAAATTTTTTATAATTGAATATTGAGAAATAGCCTTTGACTTTTTGAGCACTATACATTTCAAAACAAAAGTCGCTTTTCCTTTTTCCTAGTCAAACACTAGTATGTGCGATAGGCTTTTGTAGCTCAATATCTCTTTTTCACTTTGAGATTTACATTTGGTGACCTCTATTGTAAAAACATAAAAATAAAGTGGGAAGATATATAGGCACAAGTCTATGCAAGTATCAAGACCAACAAGACTATTGACCAATCATTCATGACAAGCTTGAAGATCTATTTACAACAATAACACATAGTTTTCTAGATTTCTCCCACAAAGATATTTGTGCATATATAACAAGCTAAACTCGTAAATGCACTACGCCATTAGTACGAAGGTACTAGGCCAAACTCACATGTGATATGTGCTCAAACATATACGATCAAACTTTTTGAATTTTACACTTTTTATGTGGTTTTAGATTTTTACACACGCAAAACAAACACATAAAAGAAGATAAAAAACAAAAACAAAACAATGCATATGAAAAGATGCATGACACACAAATGCATGACAATGAAGCATCTAATGCATAAAGGGTCCTACAAAGATCAAAAGAATTAGATTGAGGACTAAAAGAGCAAAAGCTTAACCGTAGGAACCCTTCCTCATCCAAACAGAATGATTGTTTGGAATGAGTGTCTCAAGAGAAGTAAGACGAGGGTTGGAAGAATGAGAACCGGAGATGCACATAGTCAAGGAGTTAAGAGCATTAAACACTTTCTTTAACAACATGTTATTTTCACTCAAATCCGATTTACCCTTTTTAACACATTTTCCAAGAAGCTCAAGTTTCTCTTTTCTTTTGATTCTTTTAAGAGCATGAAACTTAGAGCAATAAGGTCTTAGATAACCAAAAGCACCACAATGGTGACACACAATGTGTTTAGGTCCACTAGACTTTTTGGGAAGGGATCTAGCAACATGGTTTTGTTCTCTCTTCAACTTATAACATTGAGGTCTTATATGACCAATCACACTACAATGGTGGCAAGTTGAAACAAACTTAGATCCATCCCAAACCTTAGATTGAGACCTAAACGGAGGCTTTGACTTAACAACCTTTCTCTCCATCTTTTGGTTTCTCTTATGTGGAGGAATGTACACCGATTTGTCCTTTGAGGTAGAACACACAATAGGCACAAAATCGAGTACCACAACATGATTGTAACAAATATTTTCATCCTTTTTATCAATAGGTTCAGCAATTAAATACTTGGCATGCATCTTAAGAGATTCATTTTCATATTTTAGCTCATCAACAAGTTTGTTAGACAAAACAAGTTTAGCATCTAAGTCCATATTCAAACACTCAAACTCTTTCAGCTTTTCAAGAGAATTTTGAGCAAGTTTCTTATATTTCTTAACCAATTTGTTGGATTCATTGAGCTTAGCAATCAAATCATCATTTTCACAAAATAACTTACTCAAATTCTTTTGAAACTTCTTAGCATTTTTCTTCAAGGGTTTGATGTTAAGAATATCAACAACATCCAAAGATTCATGTAACATAGCATCACAGTCATGAGGATTATCACTCATAGAGGCATTTCCACAAACACGTGGCATGTTATATTCATTATCAACCAAATCATACAAAGAGGCATACAAAGCACAATCCATGGCAAATAAACATAAGGGGTCAAGGATCACACTTAGGTATTTAAACCGCAACAAGTGTACCTGCTCTGATACCAATTGAATGCTCAAAAATGTGTTGAAAACATAAGAGTTGTTTAGACCCCCAAATAAAAGTTACGGCTCAATTGATTTTACACTAACTTAGTACTAAGTGCAAAATAGTATAAATGCAAGTGAATAAACTAACAAGCTACTCTAATCCATAATCAAAGAAACACAACAGTAAAATGGAATGTAAAAGAGTAAAGAAGAAAGATGCAAACATAAGATAACATGCTGATGTGTTATCGAAGAGGAAACCGAAGAACTCGGTGAAAAACCTCTCCGCCGCCCTCCAAGCGGTAATCGATCCACTAGACAATCAGTTGGGATACATGGGTTAGCAAGAGACCCTCCAAGCTTAATCTACCCGATGTACCTAAGCCCTCCAAACTCCTACTCCAACAAGACTTCTCAGAATCGTGTCTTGTCTAGCTCTCTGGATCTTACAACAAGCTCCATGTTGCATCTGCCATCCTAAACTTCTTCCAATACTTCCCAGCAACTCCAAAACACTCTCTACACTCTGAATAGGTGTGGGTTGTGTTTGGGTACAAATCACCTCTCAAGGTATGACAATGGGAGAGGGAAGGAGAAGAGGCTACAATGATTTCTCACTAAGGATGAGTAACTCTCTTTCAAAAAGATGGGTATTGTTGTAGAAAACCAATCTAGGGTTTTTCTCTCTGAATTGGCCTTATATACATTTGTGGGTAATGAGAGTATATATAGTATGGGTGAAGGGTAAGGAAGTCACTCTAAAAAATCCTCTAGGCAAAATGTTTCGCGACTACCTCACGGGAAGGCCTTACCTGCGAGACACTTGCGAAAACAACAACCTAGCACGACTCTTCAGCTTCCAGTCGTGTGCTCCTCACATAGCTCTTTCGCGGGTTAGCTTATCGCGAGCTTCTCATGAAATCTACTGATTCTTCATTTCAGCTTGAGTCTTCACCAACTTCACACTAAACCCAATACAATAAAATTCCACAAAATACAAGGAAATAAATTAAAGTAATTACAACACTTTTTGTCATGGAATAAAGCTAACAAAAAGCATAGTTGTAAATCACAATTTTACAAAACAAACAAGTGGTATCAGAGCAGGTTGCTCTCTTGTTGTAGATCTTTTGAGCTTTGAGCTGATCCTTAACCCCTGTTGTCATGGAACACAGACACTCTCTAGTTATTTCTCCTCACTTTGGTGGGAATAATTTTGCTTATTGAAAAGTAAGGTTGAAAGCATTCTTGAAATCTATTGATGAGAGAGTCTAGAACTCCGTTGAATACGGATGGGAGAAGCCCACTACTCCTGTTAGTGAGTGGCAAACTTCTCAAAAAGAAGTAGCTGTGTTCAATAGCAAAGTTATGAATGCTATCTTTAACGCTGTTTCTATGGAGGAATTTAAGAGAAACTCTAATATTGAGGTTGCTTACACTACTTGGAATATCCTCCAGACTGTGCATGAAGGCACAAGGGCTGTCAAAATTAATAAGTTGCAGTAATTAACTTCTCGATTTGAGAGCATTAGGATATCTGATGATGAATCATTTGATAAATTTTACGCTAAACTTAATGACATTTTTAATTCTGCATACAACTTGGGTGAAATCTATGATCAGCCTAAAAATGTTAGGAAGATCCTTAGATCTTTGACTGAGGATTTTAGACTCAAAGTGACTGCCATCACTGAGAGTAAGGATGTGGACTCCATCTCTATTGATGAACTTATGGGATCTCTTCAGTCCTATGAGTTGGACCTACCTAAGACAAACAAATCCAAATCAATGGCTCTTAAGTCAGTTGATGATGTTGATATTGGCAGATTTGATGATGAGCTCTCTGCTACAGAGATTACTCACCTTGCCAAGAATTTTAGGAATTTCCTTAGAAATACCAACGGAAGGGCAAGAGGTAAGAACACTGTTGAACCTAGAAATTTTAGGAAGAATGATCCCACTAAGGTTAGCAACACTAAAAAACCTAGAAAAAAAGTAGGTCAATCTTCTAATAATTCTATGGGTCCTCAATGTTTTGGATATCAAGGGTATGGTCACATGAAATCTGAATGTCCAACATTCTTGAGGTCTAAAGGGAAAGCTATGACTGTAACCCTTAGTGATAATGAAGTTTCTGATGATGAGTCTTAGTGTGACGAGGATGGAAACTTTGTTGCTTTCACTGCTACTGCTGTAGTCAATGAAAGTGTGTCTGTTGAAGAGAACCCTTCTGACGGGGAACTCTTTGAGGATGCAGATCTTCAAGAAGCCTACAATAAACTTTGCAAAGTTGCTGCAAAGGATGCTATGAATGTTGAATTAGGCTTAAAGAAAATTGCATCTTTTGAGCTTGATAAGAAAAATTTTCTTGGAAAACTGTTTGATGCTAATGAACTTCTGAACAATGTGAAAAATAAAAATATGCTTTTGCTTGATAAAGTTAAATATTTGGAACTTGATTTATCTGTTGCTAGATCTGCTAGTTCTAAACTTGATCAAATGCTAAGTGTTTAAAAGTCTCATTCTGACACTTCTAGATTAGGTTTTGTTGAAAGCATCTCTGTGTCTGTACCCCATTCTACAAACTTTGTTCATTCTTCTTCTTCTGAACCCCCTGTCAGTGAGGTTGTGAGTGAGACTGTCAAATCTGTAGAGGTCATACCTTCTAGGAAGACTATGGTTGATCTAAAAGAGTCTAAACCGAAGGAGTCTACCCTTTCTAAGGACAAGTTACATGGTAAGCCTGCTTAGGTTTGTCATTTTTGTGGAAAGTCTGGACACATTCGTCCAATCTGTTATAAGCTGCAAGCTAGTAAGAGAGCAAACAAACCAAAAGTACCATGCCTCAAGCACAAGATCATATGGTACTCATTGGTGAATTGGTAAAGGTTTTAAACCTTTATTCCAACCTTGGAGTTGGAAATCATTCTCATGAGAATAAGAACTCCAATGCTTGTGGTGCATCTAAAAAGTTTTGGATGTAAAATGCTCGATCTAATTGAGTCTTTCTGACATGGTCCTTGTGCTTCATTGCTCTACTCTTTATGACCATTGTTCTTTGGTTTTTGTTTTCTTTTTGTTTCTAGGATTTGCATTGCATAACATTCATGCATTTCATTCTAGGACTGTTTTTGTTTCTTCTTTTCAAAAAAAAAAAAGAAAAAAAAAAAGAAAAAGGGAAGCAAATTGTGTTTTGTGTTTATTTTCTTGGTTTTTGAAAACTAGGTTGGTCAATTTATTTTCACATAACATGTCTTTGTACCTTGTTTAACTTGGATGAGCTTACTTATTGCACTTTACTAGTTGAAGCTTTGTAGTGCACGTTGTGTGGGAAAAATGTTTATGGTTTCTGATCACTTTGTCTTGATCTTGAAGTCATATGTCTTTGACTGTTGACTTGAACCTTTTGAGAAAGGCATAAATAACCATCTCACCACTATTCACTAGCCAATCATGAACACCTTAGTGCATATCGTAAGATTTTGTGCTCATGAAAGTGTAGCACATGCACAAAAAGAACACAAGTTGTAGCCTTGGTTTAAATGCTTAAAATTGGTGTGTACATTATTTGACTTAAAGCTAAATCAAATATCTAAAATTGGTGTGTACATTATCCCGGCTATTTAATAAGTTTTTGAACAATTAAAATTTGTGTGTATATTATGAGGTAAAATCAAGAAACTTACATGATTGTAAGCTTTTGTTCTAAGAGATGTGGGAGTTATATGATGTACCTCTTTAGGTGATAGTCTTTTTCAAATTCTATGGGATGAATTTTGTAGACTTTGTGTTTGATTGCTATTCACATATAACCTCACATGTATCTCAAGCTTTTGCTAGTTGCACACGCTAAAAAAGTTACTCTTTGCTAAACTTCGTATATGTTATTATGTGTGTTTTGGTCTGACCAACCGAGTTTGAAAATACCTTGAGTTTTATGCAAAACAGATTTGTTGCTTCAGAATTTAAAGAGAGAATGTTTGAAAATCTTAATTTTGGGAAAACTGGATTTAAAACTTGTGTTTTTGAAAGACATTTTATCTTATACTCATGCATTTTGTTTTGTAAATTCAATGCTTTGGGGAGTTTATGCACAAAATTCTTTATGTTTTTAAAAAATTTATTTTTTTACAATTTCAATTGATTGAATATGTTCTTCAATCAATTGAAATTGCGATTAAAAGTTTTGGTCAGCCTCTGTTTGTTTCGATCAATCGAACCTAAATTTCGATCAATCAAAAATCGTATTGAGAGTTTTTTAAAAGTTTGATTTTGACGTGTTCAAAAAACTTTTTCAAAAAGTTTTCAAATCTCTCTCTCTCCATACGACTTGGTCAAGGCTCCAATCCCATTTTTTTGGTCATTTTCGATCATTCTTTTTGCAAGGTTTCTCTCTCCAAAGGCCAGTAAGACACTTATACCATTCCTTTTGAGTTTATTTTCAAGTTTCATGCATTTTTTCATGCATTTTAATTGGGAATTTTGAACCTATGCATATTTGGGGCTTTTGATGATTCAAGCCAAATTTGTTGAAATTGATCAATGGGTTTTTGTTAGGGGATGATATAAACATGATCTCTAATGTTTAATTTGATCAATTTAGCGTTTTGTGAGAAATTGGAAATTCTAGGGCTTGATTTTGTCCGAATTGGGGATTTTGTTCTAATTGAGTTTAATTGATGAAATTGGCTTGCTGGTTTGATTAATTTGATCATTATAAACTATGTTCTAGCTTGTGTGATGATTAATTGGTCAATTTTTTTTAAAATAAACAAGTGGTTTTTCAAAATTTTGGGGTTTTTGTTATAAACTCTATGCTTAAGTCAATTTTGTCATTCTAAACTTAAATTGAACTTGTTATCACTGCATTAAAGTATGCATCATGTCATTTTAACTGTTCATGCATCATATAGAGTTATTTCTATATTCTGTTGTGCTAACTTGCAGTCTGCTATTGGTTTTTTCTTTTTCCTTTGGTTCTTTCTCTTGTGTCTTTGTCCTTACCCTAGTAACATGCCTAGGAAGACTAGAGCTAATAGGTCTGCACCCCCACCTTCTTCTCCTTCTTTTGACTGTGCTAGGTTTCCAAGTAAGAAAAATCAAGAGACCTTCGAGAAACTGAACCTTTATAGGAAGATATGGGCTAAGCGTAAGGTGTTGTTAAATGAGATTGATCCCACCATTAGGGCGAATTTTGAGCATAGGGGCTAGTTGCCATTGTTTGATATTTCTGATCCTTCTCCTTCAGCTACCTTGATTAGAGAATTCTACTCGAACAACTTTATCCGCATCTATGATTCCAACACTTTAGTTAAGAGTTGGATACGAGGTGTAGAGTTCACAATTACTCCTGATGTAGTGGCTGATACTCTTAGGGTACCATTGGTCCAGCACCCTGTCTATCCCTATGATGGGTCTCCTCCATTAGACGACGTCATGTCATACATCACTGGGACTTCTCTCTAGTGGGGTTCTGATCCTCGGATCACCACTGCTGAGCTTCCTGAGTTGCACTATCTTTTCTTTAGGATAGCGTATCATTCTCTGTGGCCTATCTCTCATCTTCACACCATTCCTCTTGAGCGGTCTGTCTTTTTGTACGCTCTTGTTATTGATGCTCCTATCAGTTTTCCTCATTTGTTTCTTCTTTCTTTGAACGAAGTTTATAGGAGTTCTTTTACCACTCATGCTCTTGTTCATCCTGTTTTCCTTTATAGGATTTTGTTGTATCTCGATTTAAAGGATTTCCCCGCTTCTGAGTCTGTACAAATTGTTGCCCCTATAGGTGCCTCATTCCTTAGGCAGAGGGCTGCTCATTTGAGAGAGAGCTCTAAACCCCTTCGCGTTGAGCCTTCTGGTCCTACACCTACTCCCACTTCTACAGGTGATGCACAAGCTGAGACGTTTGGTGCTGCTGCTGCTGATACTGATGTTCCTTCACCGACTACTTTGGATGATTTAGACATTCGATGTACGTTGGATCACCAAGCATCCTCGGACAAGGCCTAAGGCCCAACATATATTCTTGGGCCCCTTATCCCTACAATAGCCCCTAAAAACTCCAGTTTTCCCCCTCCTGTCCAAGGAGAAAAAATGGGGTTTTAACTTTGGATAATTAATTCCATATGTTTCTTTGATTTCCACATGTGAGAATGCCACTTCGCATGTCCTGTAATTGTTCTTGACATTTCGGAGCCCGCGATGTCCCATTAAATGCTCTAGGTAGCGCTTTGTTCCTTGCATCTTATAGTGAGATGTAAATCCTACGGATGACATTTCTCCTTGAATTTTGAGCATGATAACTCCCACTTAATTCCGCCTCCTATATAAGGTGCCTGGTGGGTTTGGTTTTTTTTTTTTTTTTTTTTTTTTTTTTTTTTTTTTTTTTTTTTTTTTTTTTTTTTCACTTCACAAATCTACAAACTATTAAGACTTCTTAAACTTTTAGGCTTTCAAGACTTCCCAAATCTCCCAACTCTCAAGAAGCTTCTGAAGTGTCACCTACTCTTACTCTCGTAAGTTCTTACGTTCCTAGGTTCTTTTCTTCTCAACTAGTCTCCTCGACCTTCTAACCTTTACTCCCTTTTCAAAAAATTTCTCTCATTTCCCTTTAGCTTGTTTAGATAGGTAGATTCAAGCACCTTGTAGATTCTCTCGCCAGTATGGAGGGCTTTAGGGCCAAGTATCACATTCCTCAGGGAGTTTCCCTGCAGTATTGTGCTCTAGACCAGGTGCTTACACGTAGGAACAAAGGGGAGGTTGTCATTCCCATGATCGCCTTCATGGAAGGAGGAATGACGCTTCCCATGGGTAGGGTAACCAGAGATTACTTAATTGCCCATAGGCTGTGTCCTCACCAATGTGCACCCAATCTATTTAGAGTCTTAGACAACGTCGATGCTCTCAACAAGAAAATGGGTTTGAGACTCACCTGGCATGATGTCGTCTATATGTATGAATTCCATTTGCTTGCTGACTTGGGGTATTACGTCAAGTCTAGGTCCTCAATTGTTAGGCTTGTATCGTGTCTTCCCAAGTCCAACAAGGGCATGACAGACGACTACCTAATTGCCTTTGGGGAATGGCACGGCGGTCTTCGTTGCCTAACTTGGGAGGAAGAGCAAGGTGGGATGCCCTAGGGTTATGTCCTTTGACACGGGATTTAGTTCTTTATTTTTGCTACTCTTCCTTTTAGCATTTCATTTCTTTTTTAACAGAGTCCTAAGGTCCGAGATGTTTGTGAGTGAGGATAGACAGCTGAAAGTAGTCCACCTCATTCTATACTTCAAGCAATTATCAGATAATTTCCAAGACGTGAGCCACACAATAAGGCAGGCGCCTTCGACTCTGCAGGATAGACATCTCTGTACCTAGGTTCCTTGCTCCAGAAGACATTGTGCCAGTTGAGCTGCCTCCCCAACTTGCTCTCCCTGAAACAGCAGCTTCAAGGGAAGAGACTACTTCCTTAGGCTTATCACTAGAGGAATAAATAGATCAATTCCAATGTGAGGAAAAGAGGGAGGAGTAGGGAGATCTTGTCATCCACATATCGGAAGCAGAGGACAAGTTTGACAGAATTTCAAGTGTTCGCACCCCAGGCCTCATAGTTACAAAAATAGACTTTAGCTCCAAGGAGGAAGAAGAAGAGATGGCCCTCAACCCGAGGAAAGGCCTGAAGGATCTCCTCGTAGGGAAGAATAAGGGGTTATCCTCTAAAGAGGCCTTAAAGTCTCAGCCCTTTCCTACTTTTCCCCCTTATCCTTCTCCTCTTACTGGCTTGCTCCCCATGCCCAATTTGAAGAAGAAAAGGAAGGAGCAGGAAGTGGAGGAGGATGAGGTGGTTCGCCAGGAGGCCAAGAAGCAAAAAATAGCCCAAAACAAAGGACTGACCTCCTCAATGGAGACCAGGGAGGACCCGGGAGTGGTTGAGGTGCGCCAACAATGCCACACCTTTGCTCCTCAACTGGAGTTAGACAGCGTAGCCATTCCATGGAATTCCACCATCAGGGAGTTCTAGAAAGGGCACGCCTAATATTTGGCCGAGGCACTAGAGCAACCTCTCCTTTTACCAAAGGACAAGGCTACCTTGAGGCACATGAGGCAGCTAGACCTCTTCATGTCCCTGAAGAGGGATCTAGCCTTAGTGAGCTTCCTAGCATGCCTCACTGAGGGCATTTTTTCTTTTTCCCTTTTTTATTTTTATTTTTATTTTTTTAACATACTCCCTTGTTGTTTATATGTTATCCAGGAGGTTTTTGTAGCTGAGGAATGGGTTAAAGACATTTAGAATGAGGTCAGGGTTGAGGCCAACCTCCGTGTTGAGGCTAACAAGGCCTTGGGCGCATTTGAGTAAAAGAATAAGGAGCTTGCAATGAAGTTGACGGCCAAGGAGAGGGCATGGAAGAATGTCGAGGCTGGTCTTAAGAGCGCCCAGGACCAAGCTAAGGACCAACGCAAAAGGCTCTACCACACTGAACTAGAGCTAGCCACAGCGAAGCAGCAGGTCCTAGAGTTAATGGTCGAGCTAAAGAGAGCAAAAAAGGCTGCTGAGGCTTTGAAGCTAGAGTCCTATGAGCTCGGGGTGCAAGAGATAGAAGTCCGTTTGGCAGACGAGTTGGCCGAGGTCTGTAGGGACTACTGTAATGAGGTATGGATAGAGGCCTTCAACCTTGCAGGAGTCCCTGCTATCTTGAAGTGGAGGCAAGCTGGGAATGTCTACTATCTTCTAAACATTCACAAAGTCCCAGCTAAACTCCCACCTCCAGCTGCCCTTGCATCAGTCTTTTCTGAGCAGCCTCTTATCCTCCAAGCATCGCTTCCTCTTGTTGAGGTTCCCAAAGGGCCTAGCCAAGCTAGTGACCAAGGCTAAGGAGTTGAGGTGAATAAGAATAAGGGCAAGGGTAAGGAGGTCAAGCCCTTGTCAGAGGTCAAAGATCCAGAGGTAGGCCCCAAGCTCAAGAATGCCTCTTCTAAGGCTAAGGATGCTGCTGTCAAGGGAAAGGAGGCCAAGGCCAAATCCAAAGATGCTGATCCCAAGGCCAAAGATGCTCTTGCCTCTCAGCCAGGTAACAAAGAAGACCCTGTTCCGAAGTCCGAGGCATAGCTTAGGATCCTTTTCTTCTACTCTTGTTGTTATTGTTGTTGTTGTTGTTGTTGTTGTTATTTTTTATTTTTTATTTTTTTTACATGTAAATTTCCCTGACTGTGGTAGCTTTGTCGTTACTCCTAGTGTACTCTTTCTTTATTTAATGAAAAGACTTCAACTTTTACCTTATGAATCTTTCTCTTTCCTTGCAATATTTATTGTTCATTGGCTGTAATTGTTGTTTTGCCCTCTGATAAGATCTTTGAACTTATAATGTTTCCTAAGGTGAACTCCCACATTTTAACAAAAGCTAGCAGTATTAATTCACTGTTAACTTAAATAAGTTAAACCTGTGTATATGGTGAGACAAAATGGCTAAGTCCTTAGAGACAAACGAAATACTTAGTAGGAATAGAGGATGTCCAAGGTACCTCATTTTAAGAGCATCTTTCTAATGTACCCTTAGAATCCTTTAATTAAGAATCAGGGTGAGCTTTTCGAGTGTTAATTTCCCCTGGGCATGTGATCTGAGGAACTTGACATGTCCCAAGTTCTATTCAAAACTTAAATGGATAATATGAAGCATTAATTTACCTAAAGTATGTGGTCCGAGGTACCAGGCATAACTAAGATTCTGTTTAACACTTAAAAAAAATGATTTGAAGTATTAATTTATCCAAAGTATGTGGTTCGAGGAACCAGGTATGACTAAAGTTTTGTTTAATATTTAGTAAAATGACATGATGTATTAATTTACCCAAAGTATGTGGTCCAAGGAACTAGGCATGACTAAAGTTCTATTTAATACTTAGTAAAATGACATGATGTATTAATTTATCCAAAGTATGTGGTTCGAGAAACCAGGCATGACTAAGGTTCTGTTTAATACTTAGTAAAATGACATGATGTATTAATTTACCCAAAGTATGTGGTCCGAGGAACCAGGCATGACTAAGGTTTTGTTTAATACTTAGCAAAATGACATGATGTATTAATTTACCCAAAGTATTAAAATGACATGATGTATTAATTTACCCAAAGCATGTGGTCCGAGAAACCAAGCATGACTAAGGTTCTATTTAATACTTAATAAAATGACATGATGTATTAATTTACCTAAAGTATGTGGTCTGAGGAATCAGGCATGACTAAGGTTCTGTTTAATACTTAGTAAGTAAAAAGTGTAACGCAAAAGGTAATAAACGATACGTGATAGAAAAAAGACTTTCATTAATAATAATACATTCGTAGGTTATTTTTATTCTAGGGGCGTGGTACAACATTTTCATCTAGATCTTCAAGATAATATGCACCTATTCCAACTACTGAGGTGATGTGATATGACCCTTCCTAGTAAGGCCCTAACTTTCCCCATGCTGGATTTTTTGTCGTACCTAAAACCTTTCTTAAAACCAAGTCTTCAGGCACTAATGGCCTCAACTTCACGTTGGCATCATACCCTTGCTTAAGCTTGTGTTGATAATATGCCAATTGGACCATGACATTTTCTCTTCGCTCTTCAATTAAGTCTAAGCTCTTCCCTAATAGCCCATCATTGTTGCTCAGAGTGAAAGAACTTGTTCTCAATGTTAGGAATCCAATCTTCAGAGGAATAATAGCCTTGGCTCCATAAGTCATTGAAAAGGGTGTCTCCCATGTTGACCCATAAGGTGTGGTCCAATATGTCCAAAGAACGTGTGATAACTCTTCCACCCATTTTCCCTTCGTATCATCCAATCTCCTATTGAGTCCATTCACTATAACCTTATTGACAGCCTCGGCTTGTCCATTCCCCTGTGGATAAGCCGGGGTGGAATACCTGTTATTCCTAGGTCATAACAATACCTTCTAGAGGCTTTGCTATCAAACTGAAAATCATTGTCCGAGATGAGGGTGTGGGGGATCCTAAACCGAGTGACAATATTTTTTCAAACAAATCTCTTGGCATCCACGTCCCTGATATTTGCCAATGGTTTAGCTTCAACCCACTTGGTAAAGTAATTTGTGTCAACCAGCAACCATCTCTTATTCCCTGCTGCCTTAGGGAAAGGTCTTACAATATCCAAGCCCCATTGAGCAAATGGCCAAGGGTTAGGCAGAGGATTAAGGACTTCCCCTAGTTGGTGAATGTTTGGTGCAAATCTTTGGCATTGGTCACACTTCTTCACATACTCTTGCGCTTCCTTCTACATGTTCGGCCACTAGTATCCTTAAGTAAAGGCTCTGTGAGACAAAAACCTGCCTCTCGTGTGACTTCCACAAATCCCTTCACGTAACTCTTCAAGGAGTAGCTCTGATGCCTCAAGGTGTATGCACAGCAAGTATGGCCGAGAAAAATAGCGCTTGTACAACTTTTGGTCCTCAGACAACCAAAATCGAGAAGCTTTCCTTTTCACTTTGTCAGCCTCAGATTTCCTCTTGGGCAAGATATCCTTATTCAGGAATAGCACTATAAGGTCCATCCAACTATATCCCACCCTAATCTAATGAATTTGGGCCATCTCCTTCTTCATCTCAGTAGGCTTGAACAAGTTTTCGACAAGGATAACCCGAGGTAAGCTTTGTGCCGAAGAGGTTGCAAGAGTGGCCAGGGAATCAGTATGTGTGTTTCCACTTCTCGGGATTTTCAACAAGTTGAAAGACCTAAACCCTGATCGCAAATGCCTAACCTGACTTAAATATCCTTGCATTCTCACATCCCTAGCCTTTAACTCTCCTTTTACTTGACCTACCACCAACCTTGAATCCAAGAATATCTCCGCTGCCTTTCCTCCCATTTTCTGAACCATGGTCATCCCTACCAATAGAGCCTCATATTTAGCCTCATTGTTTGTGGCCGAGAAGCCCAATCTTAAGGATTTCTCAATTGTGATATTCTCAGGAGATATTAAAACCAGTCCCATTCCAGATCCTCTTTGATTCACTGCATCATCAACGTATACCCTCTAGGATAAAGGTTCTTACAAGGTGACCATGCCAACTGATTTTCCATCCATGTCCTACTTCTTTATCTCTTCTTCTAATGAGGATTCAGCAAACTCAACCACCAAATTTGCGAGGATCTAGCCCTTGATAGAGGTGCGAGTCATATACTTGATATCAAAAGCCCCTAGGATCGTACCCCACTTGGTAATCCTTCCAATGTAATTAGCGCTTTGAAGTAGTAATCAAAGTGGAAGTTGGCTTAAAACAACAACTGTGTGGGATTCAAAATAGTCAAGGAGTTTACGTGTAGCATTTACTACTGCCAAGATAGGCCTTCTCCAGTAGTAAGTAACGAATTTCTGCTTCATGTAAAGACTTGCACATATAGTAGATTGGCCTTTGCACGCCATTGTCAACCCGTATCAGCACCAAGCTCACGGAGTGAGAAGCCACAGCAATGTATGCAAACAAGACCTCATCCGCCTCGGGCCTAAACATAATAAGTGGCCGACAAAGGTATTCCTTGAGCTGCTGGAAGGCCAAGGCGGACTCTTGGGTCCATTTAAATCCCTTCAATTTATTAGCAACTGGAAGAAAGGTCGGCACTTGTCTGCTAACCGAGATATAAATCAGTTTAAAGCAGCAGTCATTCCTATCAATTTCTGGACTTCCTTGGGATTCCAAAGTGGCTGCAAACTGTTAATTGCCTTAACCTGATTAGGATTGATTTCAATTCCACGATGAGTGACCATATACCCTAGAAATTTTCCTGATCCCATGCCAAAGGAGAACTTAGAAGCATTGAGGCGCAATTTATGTTTCCTCAGTATTTCAAAAATATTACCGAGGTCTCCTATATGCACGGACACCATCTTGCTCTTCACCACCATATCGTCTATATAAACTTCAATATTTTTACCTAATTGTGGCTTGAACATCTTGGTCATCATCCTCTGATAGATATACCCTATATTCTTCAGTCCAAAAGGTATTACCTTGAAATGGTAATTTCTAGTAGGAGTGACAAAAGTTGTCTTTTCTTGATCATCTAGAGCTAGTTTTTTTTTTTTGTGGTATCTCTAGAAGGCATCCAAAAAACTCATTCGAGGATGGCCTACAGTTGCATCCACTAGATGATCTATTTGAGGCATAAGGAAAGGGTCCTTTGGACAGGCCTTGTTCAAGTATGTGAAGTCCACACATACTTGCCACTTTCCACTCTTCTTTTTTACCACTACAGTATTGGCTAGCCATTTGGGGTAAAACACCTCTTTGATAGCCCTAGCCTGCTTAAGTTTGGTTACCTCATCCTTGACAGCATCAGAATGGTTCTTAGATGAGCGTTGAGGTGGTTGCTTTCTGGGGATGGCAGACGAACTAACATTCAAATAATGGCAGATGAAGTTTGGATCCACCCCAAATGCTTCGTAAGCACTCCATGTGAACACATTAATATTCCTTTTAAGGAACATTATCAGTTCTTCCTTCTCTTGAGGAGGCAGTTGAGCTCCGACCTGCAAGAACTTTTCCACATCATCACCAATAGCAATTTTCTCTAACTCCTTACATGTTGCCCCTTTGGACACTGTATTCGCAGACAACATCGGAGACCTTGATTGCTATAAGCTCCTTTCAGCAAAGGCTGAGGACTCCACTTTTGGCTGGTGCATTATTGCAGCAACCAAGCACTGCCTAGGAACGAACTGGCTCCCAACCAGCTCCTCAATCTAGTCCCCAGATGGATATTTCACATTTAAATGCAGAATGAAGGAAATGGCTCCCAGGGCATGAAGCCAAGGTTTTGCTACAATGGCCGTGTAGGGAGAATAAGTATCCACTACAATGAAATCGACCTTCACCACCTCTGATCCTGCTTGTACAGGTAGTTGAATCTGGCCCCTTGGAATAACAACTTTCCCGTCGAAGCTTACCAAAGGCGAATCATAAGCTATCAAGTCCTCAGGTTTCAAGCCCAGTCCGTTGTACAAATCAGGGTACATAATCTCTACCCTACTGCCTTGATCCACCAACACCCTCTTCACATCATACCTTCCTATCTCGATGGTGACCACTAGGGCATCATCATATGACTGTATGGTTCCAACCTTGTCCTCATTAGAGAAACTTAATGCTGGCCAACTTTCCACTCTAGCTCTCTTCGGCTCAGGTCTAGAGTCCTCGGCAGGTGGCCGGGCTACAAACATCACCCTGAAGGGGTGAGAACCAGCTCTCCCTAGGGCCACAAAGATGACATTGATGGTGCCCAAAGGGGCTTTGGAAAAAGAGTTCCCTTAGATCTTGGTCCTGTCTGACCTCATTGTTCGTTGGGTTGATGTAGAAATTGTTTCAGCCTCCCCTCTCTGACCAATTGCTCCAGATGACTCCTCAAAGTTCTACAATCTTTTTTGGCCATTTGAAGAATAGCTCGTTCTTAATTTTCTCCAAGACTTGGTGTACTGGCTTTCAGAACATTGTGTTAACCATTTGAGTAGTGGCAGACCCCGAGTGCCCATGCTCAGCAGGTAAGCTGACCTTGAAGGTTCTTATGGCCACGTCATTAAAATCCCCATCTATTTCATTGAACATCTCCCAGTACCTATTCGAGTACGTTTTCAGGGTCTCCCCTTCTCGCATGGTCATAGACAACAGGGAGTCTAAGGGTCAAGGAACTCTACTGCATATAATAAAGTGAGATCCAAATGCCTGAGTGAGCTCTTTAAAAGAATCAATAGAACCTGCTCCCAAGCCATCAAACCACCTCATGGCCACAGGCCCCAAATTAGATGGGAATACCTTGCACATCAAGGCCTTGTTCCTGGAGTAGATAGCCGTTCTTTGGTTGAAGTGACTTATATGCTCCACAAGATTTGTATGACCATTGTACATGGTGAACATTGGCTGAGTAAACTGTTGAGGAAGTTTTCCTCCTTCAATTCTACGTGTGAAAGGTGACTTGGAAATTTGGTATAACGTTTTGCTCATAGTGTCATTTTCTAAGCCTTTGCAAGACGAGCTCCTATTCCTATGCTCTTGGTGGTAATCCTCATCACACGAGAAGGATTCACTAGAAGGAATTCTTGACCTGGGTCTGTAGCTACCATCTCCCTCATCAATAGAAGAAAAATTAGAGTTGGAGGGAGTTCGCCGTCGCCGTTCATGGCACAACTTCCTCTTCAAATGATCAATCTCCAGCTGCATGGCTCTAGTGTTTTCCTCATGAGAGATATGACTCCTACCTCAAGAGTGACTCCTACTAGTATGAGTGGTATGCACACTAACTTCTTGGTCCCTTCTTTGCTCAAGATTGAGGAAATGATCTTGACGTTGGGACGCCATGCATTCTCCTTGGTTTGGGCTTGACTCTACCAAAACTGAACGTTAAGCACACTAGAACACAAGAATTCCCATAGATGACGCCAATTTTAAGGACACGGTTTGAGTCCTAAGCCCAAAAGGTAAAAGGATCCAGGCCCAAAGAGCCCAATACAACGAATTTGTAGAGAGTGAGTTGGAAAACTAGGCTCTAATGAGTTAGGTAACAAGTATAGTGGATCCAGATGGCAAGAAAGCAAATATAGACTAGTTTTATCTAAAGAAAAACCGTCCTTCGCATAATCCGAGGAGATCAATTCTTTTATATATTTCTTGAATTTGATTATAAGTACAGTTCTTAGTGCTACAGTATTCTTTTCTCAAATATTTGATCCTTCTCTCTCAGGGCCTCCCTTTTATTTTATACTATCTTTTCCTTTTCATCTCTGCCCTTCACGTGTAGATTAGATTGTTGGTGTTAATCCTTGTCACATCAGCACCTTCTTGAAGTCTTTAGAGAGTAGCTGTAAGGCTGAAAACTACTATTCAGGTATCACTTCCTCATTAATGCGGCCAGAGAGTTAGCTGCAGAGCATTCAATGTGGTGGTAGCAGCTTTCCCTTAGATATTTCCCAGCTCCCATTCGTCCTGTACGTTCACAATGCATATCCTTATCAATAGAACTTCTTGGAATGTCACTTTGGATGACAGAACACATTTTCTAATCTCTGCTTTGTTTAGCCAAGGAAATAATCCTCCTCGACCTACCTTCTCCAACCTTTTCATTCGTAGCTTGCTCATGAAATTCTAAGTCTTACATCTTCATTATTGTTTATCTGTCCTCAAACCACCAAGCTTCAGATAAGGCCTAAGGCCCAACATATATTCTTGGGCCCCTTATCCCTACATTTAAGTTCTTTATTTAATTTTTAGTTTTGATTTTTGTAAAATTTGGGTTTGGATTTTGTGGTGTAACATGTAAGTTCTTTATTTTAATTTTTAGTTTTGATTTTTTGTGAAATTTGGGTTTGGATTTGGTGAAGTGACATGGGTTTTGAGACATTTGTGAATATGAGTTTATTATATTTAGTGATTTGTAATGAGTTTTTAATTGAATTTAGAGGCATTTGTTCAATTTAATTATTTTAAGTTATTTACTATTGGGTTTTTCAGGATTGGATGATGACAATGATGAGTGATTTGTAGTGGATTCTCTAATTCTAACACTTGCTCAGGTGATATATATTTTAATTTTTGTGTGTGTGTGTGTTTTATTTTATTTTATTTATTTTATTTTATTTTGTAAACTTTATTTACTAATTTCTTATATTTTGAATATTTATTTTGAGTGAGTATTAAAAGAGAATAAAGATTAGTATATGCTCTTGCTAATAACATTGAAATAGCTAGTAAGTGCATTGATAACGTTCTTATACATTAGACTTTTATTTTGTAGGTTAGACATTCATTTATTGTGATAATTTTGGATTGTTTTTGAAAAGATGCGTGCTTGGCTTGAGCATAGTAAGTAATGTTTGCTTAAATACTTATTAAACCTTGTACTTGTGATTATGACAATTGTGTTGGAGTGGATTGTTGTGTTGGAGGCTTGAAGCAAGTGGGTGGCTTGCATGGTGTTATAAGATGGTTTCAATTTATATTGGGAGTGTTTATTAAATTTTGAAAATTTGAATGGCTATTGTTTAGTTATTTTTGTTGATTACTTAAAAAAAATATATATATACTTATAACCATTCTATATTTGTGACGTTGATAGTTGGTTTTGTGGTGGGTTGCTGAGTTGGAGAAAGTTGGTGGCTTGCATGATGTTATAAGGCAATTTACATTTATATTGTGAGTGTTTATTATTTTTTGAATTTTTGGATGGATATTGTTGAATTATATTTGTTGATTACTTTTTTTTTTCTATACTTGTAAGCATTCTTAAACATTCTATATTGTGATGTTGATAAATGTGGTTGGGTGGATTGTTGAGTTGGAACAAGTGTGTGGGTTGCATGGTGTTATAAAGTGGTTTCAATTGGTATTGGGAGTTTTTATTGAAATTTGAAAATTTGGATAGATATTGTTAAGTTATATTTGGATAGATATTATTGAGTTATATTTGGATAGATATTGTTGAGTTATACTTAGGACCTTGTTGTGACTTGTAAGTCATTTTCTCAAATTTGGATATTTAGCCTAGTAAGTCATTATAGATGTCGTACGAATTTATCTAGTATCAAATGGGATTTGTAGGGGTTATCGACGTTGGACTTTTCATAGGGAATCATCGTCTAGAAAGACTTATGGATAATCTTATTTGTATGTTTATGAAACTATGTGGTTATGAAGTTGTTGTGTTTTAAACCCCTAAGTTTATGTGTAATCCTATTTCCATGGTTTTTTCTTATTTCTTAAGAGCTTCAAGACTTAATTCATTTTTGTGAATGAAGATATGGATAGACTTGATATGATTTATTTATTATATTTAAGTATGTGTATGTTTATAAAACTATGTGGTATGAAGTTGTTGTGTCTTAAACCCCTAAGTTTATGCGTAATCCTATATCCGTGATTTTTTCTTATTTCTTAAGAGCTTTAAGACTTAGTTCATTTGTGTGAATGAAGAAATTGATAGACTTGATATGGTTTGTTTATTATATTTAAGGTTATGTGTAATATTATTTGAATGTTTATGAAATTAAGTGGTTATGAAGTTGTTGTGTCTTAAACCCCTAAGTTTATGTGTAATCCTATTTCCATGAGTTTTTCTTATTTCTTAAGAGCTTCAAGACTTAATTCATTTTTGTGAATGAAGAGATGGATAGACTTGATATGATTTGTTTATTATATTTAACTATGTGTATGTTTATGAAACTATGTGGTATGAAGTTGTTGTGTCTTAAACCCCTAAGTTTATGCGTAATCCTATATCCATGGTTTTTTCTTATTTCTTAAGAGCTTCAAGAATTAGTTCATTTGTGTGAATTAAGAAATCGATAGACTTGATATGGTTTGTTTATTACATTTAAGGTTATGTGTAATATTATTTGAATGTTTATGAAATTAAGTGGTTATGAAATTGTTGTGTCTTAAACCCCTAAGTTTATGTGTAACCCTATTTCCATGGGTTTTTCTTATTTCTTAAGAGCTTCAAGACTTAATTCATTTTTGTGAATGAAGATATGGATAGACTTGATATGATTTGTTTATTATATTTAAGTATGTGTATGTTTATGAAACTATGTGGTATGAAGTTGTTGTGTCTTAAACCCCTAAGTTTATGCGTAATCCTATATCCATGGTTTTTTCTTATTTCTTAAGAGCTTTAAGACTTAGTTCATTTGTGTGAATGAAGAAATTGATAGACTTGATATGGTTTGTTTATTATATTTAAGGTTATGTGTAATATTATTTGAATGTTTATGAAATTAAGTGGTTATGAAGTTGTTGTGTCTTAAACCCCTAAGTTTATGTGTAATCCTATTTCCATGGGTTTTTCTTATTTCCTAAGAGCTTCAAGACTTAATTCATTTTTGTGAATGAAGATATGGATAGACTTGATATGATTTGTTTATTATATTTAAGTATGTGTATGTTTATGAAACTATGTGGTATGAAGTTGTTGTGTCTTAAACCCCTAAGTTTATGCGTAATCCTATATCCATGGTTTTTTCTTATTTCTTAAGAGCTTTAAGACTTAGTTCATTTGTGTGAATGAAGAAATCGATAGACTTGATATGGTTTGTTTATTATATTTAAGGTTATGTGTAATATTATTTGAATGTTTATGAAATTAAGTGGTTATGAAGTTGTTGTGTCTTAAACCCCTAAGTTTATGTGTAATCCTATTTCCTTGGGTTTTTCTTATTTCTTAAGAGCTTCAAGACTTAATTCATTTTTGTGAATGAAGATATGGATAGACTTGATATGATTTGTTTATTATTTAAGTATGTGTATGTTTATGAAACTATGTGGTATGAAGTTCTTGTGTCTTAAACCCCTAAGTTTATGTGTAATCCTATATCCATGGTTTTTTCTTATTTCTTAAGAGCTTCAAGACTTAGTTCATTTGTGTGAATGAAGAAATCGATAGACTTGATATGGTTTGTTTATTATATTTAAGGTTATGTGTAATCTTATTTGCATGTTTATGAAACCAAGTGTTTATGAAGTTGTTGTATATTATATTTAAGGTTATGTGTAATCCTATTTCTAGTGTTTGCTTATTTCTTATGAGTTTCAAGACTTAGTCCATTTGTGTGAATAAAGATATAGATAAACTTGATATGGTTTGTTTATTATATTTAAGGTAATGTATAATCTTATTTGCATATTTAAGGTTGTGTATTATATTCAAGACTTAGTCAATTCGGGTATTAAATTTTAATGTTTTAAGAATTTATTTACCGTTTACTTTTTTTAATTATAACTACTATTATTGTGTTACTCAAAATGATTTCTTTATGAACTTATTAGCTACTCTTAATTTGTATTTAGGGTGGTTTAGATCAACAGTCTCCAAATCCTCATAGATCGTGAGCTTCATCTCATCAAGAAACTAGCTTCTCATGATAAATGCAGTGTTTTAAGGACTTCATGGGCTATTACCTAGTTGTTTTGAGCAACTACATTTATTTTGGAAGTATTGTACTTCGTTTATAATATTGTCATAGTTTGATTGGTTGTTTTTCTGTGTGTTGGTAGACAAGTGTTTTTTTAAATTCAGGATGATACTTTAGACATATATTATGTATTGGTATTAAATATATATTTTTATTTGAATCTATGGTTATTGTGTTATTTTGGACATTTGTTATTGTGGAATATTGATGATCAATAGGTCTATTTGATCCATTGCAAGCTTGTGTTAGTTATTGTGGTATTTTTTTAGCAGGTTTTTATTGTATTTTTAATATGACAAAAATGAAAAAAAAATAATAATAATAATGAGCTGGTTTTTAGCAACGTTTTTAAAATGTTGCTAAAAAGCAATGAGGACAAACCCTTTAGCGATGCTATAAGATTGATTATTTGTGGCATTTTAGGAACGTTGCTATATATATTTTCCTATATAAAAAATGAAAATGTTATTTAGTGACGTTTTTCAAAACATCACTAAATATGTTTAAATGCCATTAAAGAGTTATATACGGCGACGTTTTTAAAAACGTCGCGATAGACCTATAGTGATTGCCACATAACATTGGAAAAAATGGTGCGATAGACTTATTTGTGTCTATAGCGACTTTTTTTTTTTTTTTTTTTTTTTGGTTTTTTGCAACATTTTACAAATGCTGCCTAAATCTAGCTTCTTTTTTAGTGCACACCATGTCTAGCCTCTATATATCGTGACTAAATGTCCGTGCACCAGCCATGGTTTACAAGTTGTGAGAGGATCATCATGCAAGTTGTTAACAAGTTGAAATCCCTATATAAATCAGAGCACAACCTCATTTCTTGTGTAGAACCAATTAATTAAAAAAAAGAAAATTACAAGACAACAATGGCTCACCAAATGCTTTGCTTCTCTTTCTTAGTAACCCTACTCGTAGCCATGCAACGCATCCATGCAGTTGAATATGTTGTCACCAACACCACTTGGAACACTCTTAGTGGCGTTTGTTTCAACAATTAGATTGGGCCTGATTATAGTAAGCTAGCTAGTATTGTCTGCTACCACAAATTTCATATGGAGGCTCTTCCAGGAAAATTGTGATGCGGAAAGAAAAAACGTGACCAAATTGTGCTTGTTCACTGATGATATAGATGGAGCAGCGTATGCTATCACCAATGAGATCCATGTTAGTGCAAGATAAATCAATGGCTATTCTGGGGATGTGAAAACTGAAATCACAGGAGTGTTTAGTCCATGAAAGCACACACATATGGCAATGGGGTGGTAATAGACAAAGCGTTCTAGGTGGATTGATTGAAGGAATTGCTGATTATGTGAGGTTGATGGCAGGGTATGCACCTAGTCACTGGGTGAAGCCTAGGCAAGGTGATAGATGAGATCAAGGCTAAGATGTTACTGCTCTATTTTTGGATTATTGCAATAGTCTTAGAAATGGGTTCGTGGCTAAATTGAGTAAGAAAATAAGGACTGGTTATAGTGTTAATTTTTTTGTTGAACTGCTCGAGAAGTCTTTTTGATCAGCTTTGTAAAGACTACAAAACCAAGTAAGGAAAATAAGGGTGCTGATTAGGAGCTAATTTATATGTATAAAATGTCGTACCATGCAATTACACATACTTCATGAGATAAATAAATGTGCTTGGATTATTACTTATATTGCCTTCATGTCCAACCAATTATTTATTTATTTTTTTTAATTTCTTTTTTGTTGGTTGTTTATAGCTTTATCAGTTTGAAATTTGAACTATGCATGATGCATGCAGCTTCTTAAACAACATAACCAAGTACTGAAGTACATATGCAAGCTATGTGGGTTCTTTTGTGTAACTGTGAGTGAAAATTTTCCATCTCTTTCGTCATTGATTTTTGCCTTGGGATTCTTGAATGAGATGGTTTTAGTTCCCCTCCTTTCTAATCTCTTTTGTTAGTTGTATTACTTTTATGAAAAATTAAAGGTTACCAAGGATATATGCAATAGTCTTATATGGAGAAAGTTTGTAAAGTTGTGATTTACAACTATATTTTATGTTGGCTTTATTCCATGACAAAAAGTGTTGTAATTGCTTTAATTTTTTTCCTTGTATTTTGTGAGATTTTATTGTATTGGGTTTAGTATGAAGTTAGTGAAGACTCAAGCTAAAATGAAGAATCTATGGATTTCGCGAGAAGCTCGCAAGAAGCTAACATGTGAAAGAGCCATGTGAGGAGCACATGACTGGAAGCCGAAGAGTTGTGCCAAGCTGTCGTTTTCGTAAGTGCCTCGCGAGTAAGGCCTTCCCCTGAGGTAGTCACGAAACATTCTGCTTGGAGGATTTTTAGGATCAACTTTCTTACCTTTCACCCATGCTATATATACCCTCATTACCCACAAAGTGCAAGGAGGCCATTCAGAGAGAAAAACCCTAGATAGGTTTTCTACAACACACACACCCATCTTTTTGAGAGAGAGCTACTCATCCATAGTGAGAAATCATTGTAGCCTCTTCTTCATCCCTCTCCCATTGTCATACCTTGAAAGGAGATTTGTACCCAAACACAACCCACACCTATTTAGAGTGTTGAGAGTGTTTTGGAGCTACTAGGAAGCATTGGAAGAAGCTAAGGATGGTAGATGCAACATAGAGCTTGTTGCGAGATCCGAAGAGCTAGACAAGATACGGTTTCAAGAAGTCTTGTTGAAGTAGGAGCTTAGAGGGCTTAGGTTCATCAGGTAGATTAGGCTTGGAGGGTCTCTTGCTAACCCATGTATCCCAACTGATTGTCTAGTGGATTGATTTCCGTTTGGAGGGCGGCAGAGAGGTTTTTCACCGAGTTCTTCGGTTTCCTCTTCAATAACACATCGGTGTGTTATCTTGTGTTTGCATCTTTCTTTCCTATTTTTTTATATTCCATTTTACTACTGTGTTGCTTTGTTTATGGATTAGAATAGCTTGTTTGTTTATTCGCTCGCACTTACACTATTTCGCACTTAGTATTAAGTTAGTGTAAAATCAATTGAGTCATAATTTTAATTTGGGGGTCTAAATAGCTCTTGTGTTTTCAACACATTTTCGAGCATTCAATTGGTATCAGAGGAAGGAGAGAAAGAAAAGACGATATGAACAGGGGTAAAAGATGATGCATGAGGGGGACAAGATGAATGAGAAAATGAAGCTCAAACGAAAAACAGAAACATTTAAAGAAAATGCTACAAAGCATAAAGAACATGACATGCTAAGTATGATGGAACATGATATAGACCTAAGTGATAGGTTTAGACCCCTTAACCAAACAACCAGATTGCGTAGCCTAGATTAATTAGCCAAGTTATTACTTAGTCAAATTAAGCAATTCTAGGTTAAAGCAATCAAATAATCATATCAAAAATATAATGCAGCGGAATAATAAATAACACAGTGATATGATCACCCAGGAAACCACACGGAAAAACCTGGGGAGGATTTTACCCACCGATCCTCAAGGCAAAACGGAATCCACTAAGAAAGAATTGAAGTTCTTACAAAAGGACTTACAAGCTCCCCGCTTGACTTCCTAATGCTACCCACCAGTAAAACTTCCCGACACGACCACGCGCAGGCTCCGAGTCCACGGACTACTTCTTTCTTTGTATTCCTTCAGTCAGCTACAAGCTCCCCGCTTGTTTATCTTTAAGCTTCAATGGCAGCAACCAAGTTGATCATCAAGATGTTGAAGAATCTCAATCTTGAAAACCCTAAGCTTTGTGTAAAGGAAAGCTCCTCTAGATCTCACAAGAGATTTACACAAAACCGCAATGTATGAGCAACAATACAACTTGTGCAACTCTAAAAACGTGGCTAGGGTTTTGCCTTATATACCTAGGGCAAAAACATAAAACCCTAAACATTTTAAAAGAGTTATGGCTGAGCTGGAATTTCTGCAGAATCGCATCTGGGCCGATTTTCAATCGATCGAGAATTACATTCGATCGATCGAGTCAGGCCGAAATGCACCAATGCATCTGCAGTCACTCGATTCCAACTTTACAATATTTTACCAACTTTGAGCAAGCCTAAACTAGACTAAATACATTGTTTTGATCATGGTTTGCCAACATTACAAATTAGAGTTCTAAATACACAAAATTCTAAGACCTTAGAACCTAACACTAAGCATGACATAGACACAAGAACATGTTAAATGCACTAAAAGGTCTAAAAAGACTTAACTAGCATGAGTGAATGCAAAAAACATATCAATTGTTAGAGTGTGTGCAGCAAAATGCATCTAGTGTGCATGTGTGATGCATGACTAATGCATGAGCATGGCACTCAAGGGGCAAAGTGTACAAAACACATCACCAATGATTAAAACATGATAAACATGAATAATTATGGTGATCCCCAAAGTTTGGTACTTATCAAAGTCCAAAATAACGAGAAAATGCCATTTGGGCATTTTATCAAACACTTAGAGTGCACACACTACACATGTGTGTTAAACAATGCAATAACATATGAAAATCTTACCTAAATACATGTTATTTTTGCCACAATGGGCCAACATCCAAAGCAAATCATCATTTTAAACAAAGCCCAATCAAAAAGATTGACAAAAATTAAGTTTTCCAACTCCCATTTGAGAAAATCCCAACTATGAACATAAAACCCCCCAAAAATATAATCTAAGGATCAAAATTAATGAAAAGAGTTAAAGATTACTTTAGAGATGTTAATGGAATGGAAAACACTTGAATTTAGTTGGGTTTAGATGTAGAAACATTAAAACAAGGGTTTGGGATAAGATGGGAGGTGTTTAAAACAAATGACCCACGAAATGCCCTTTAAAAAGCTGATTTGGAAATTTTCGCTGGTATCTCGCTAGTTAGCTTCCCGTAAAAATTTCGCTAGTATCTAGCTGGTAAGCCTTACTCGCGAAACAGTCATGAAACAGTCACGAAACTCTCTGTCCAAAGTTGAAAAACTTGAGAATTGGACCATTTAACTCCCAATTGAGCATACACATGAAATGGGTCACAAAAATACCCAGAAAACATGTTTTTTAACACAAAAACAACTTGAAAAACTTTGAAAAACATGGGTGATACAAATTACTTCCAAAAGTAAACAAAAAGAACAAAAATCTTTTTGGTTTGATCCACATATGGTTGAGCACACACACATCACATTTAAACATGTACAATCACACAAATGAAATAGACATTCATTGAACAAAAGACTTGTGTGTTGTGCGTGTGTATCAAATGTGGAATAGTCCTTAGTCTAGAGTGAAGCTTCAATGATCAATTCAATCAAGTCATACACAACTAGGACTAAGTCAAGTGGTCTATCTCAATTATAGAAATGAACATATATGACCTCCTACAAATTGATTACAAATCTTAGAAGCTTTTCATTTGACTTCTACATAAATCATAATATTTAGTCCATTTTGGATAATACATCTCTTTTTGAGATCGGTACTTGAAATTTTTTATATTTCAACATTGAGAATTACCCTTTGGCTTTTTGAGCACCATACATTTCAATTTAAAATGTCGTTTTCCCTTTTTCCTAGTCAAATATTAGTATGTGCGACGGTTTTTGTAGCTCATTATCTCTTTTCATTTTGAGATTTACATTTGTTAAACTCTTTAAGCAAAAACATAAAAATAAAGTAGGGAGAGATATAGGCACAAGTCTATGCAAGTGTCAAGACCATCAAGACTATTGACCAATCATTTATGACAAGCTTGAAGATCTATTTACAACAATCACACATAGTTTTCAAGAATCTTCCACATAGATAAATGTGTATACATAACAAGCTAAGTTTGTAAATGCATTATGACATTAGTACGAACATACTGGGCCAAACTTACATGAGATATGTGCTCAAACATATGCGATCAAACTTTTTCAATTTTTTACTTTTTATGTGGTTTTAGATTTTTACACACACAAAACAAAGACATAAAAGTAAGATCAAAAACAAAAACAAAACAATGCATATAAAGAGATGCATGATGCAAGAATGCATGACAATTAAGCATCTATTGCATGAAGGGTCCTACAAAGATCTAAAGAATTAGGTTAAGGACCAAAAAAAAAAAAGCAAAAGCTCAACCAAACGAAATGATTGTTTGGAATGAGTGTTTCATGAGAAGTGAGACGAGAGTTGGAAGAATAAAAACCGGAGATGCACATAAACAAGGAGTTAAGAGCATTAAACACTTTCCTTAACAACATGCTATTTTCAATCAAATCCGGTTTACCCTTTTTAGTACAACTTCCAAGAAGCTCAAGTTTCTCTTTTCTTTTGATTCTTTTAAAAACTTGAAACTTAGAGCAATGAGGTCTAAGATGACCAAGGGCATCACAATGGTGACAAACAATGTGTTTAGGTCCACTAGGCTTTTTGGGAAGGGTTCTAGCAACATGATTTTGTTTTCTCTTCAATTTATAACATTGAGGTCTTATATGACCAATCACACCTCAATGATGGCAAGTTGGAACAAACTTAGATCCATCCAAAGCCTTAGGTTGAGACCTAAACGGAGGCTTTGACTTAACAGCTTTTCTCTCCACTTTTTGATTTCTTTTATGTGGAGGAATGTACACCGATTTGTCCTTTGAGGTAAAACATACAATAGGCACAATATCGGGTACCATAACATGATTGTGACAAATATTTTCATCATTTTTAACAGTAGGTTCAACAATTAAACACTTGACATGCATCTTAAGAGATTCATTTTCAGACTTAATATCATTAACAAGTTTGTTAGACAAAACAAGTTTAGCATCCAAGTCCATATTCAAACATTCAAACTCTTTTAGCTTTTCAAGAGAATTTTTAGCAAGTTTCTTATATTTCTCAACCAATTTGTTGGATTCATTGAGCTTAGCAATCAAATCATCCTTTTCATAAAATAACTTGCTCAAACTCTTTTGAAACTTCTTAGCCTTTTTCTTCAAGAGTTTGTCATTTGAAATATCAATAACACCCAATGATTCAAGTAACATGTCATCACAATCATGAGGATTATCACTCATAGAGGCATTTTCACAAACAAATGGCATTTTACATTCATCATCAACCAAATCATACAAAAATGCATACAAAGCACAATCCATCGCAAATAAACTCAAGGGGTAAAGGATCACACTTAGGTATATAAACCAAAACAAGTGTACCCATTCTGATACTAATTGAAAGCTCGAAAATGTGTTGAAAATACAAGAGCTATTTTGACCCCCAAATTAAAGTTACGGCACGATTGATTTTACACTAACTTAATACTAAGTTCGGAAAAATGCAAATGCGAGCGGATAAACAAACAAGCTACTCTAATCCATAAACAAAGCAACACAGCAGTAAAATGGAATATAAAAGAGTAGGGAAGAAAGATGCAAACATAAGATAACACGCCGATGTGTTATCGAAGAGGAAACCGAAGAACTCAGCAAAAAACCTCTCCGCCACCCTCAAAGCGGAAATCGATCCACTAGACAATCAGTTAGGATACATGGGTTAGCAAAAAACCCTCCAAGCCTAATCTACCAGATGTACTTAAGCCTTCCAAGCTCCTACTCCAATAAGGCTTCTCGGAACCCTGTCTTGTCTAACTCTCTGGATCCCACAACAAGCTTCATGTTGCATTTGCCATCCTTGGTTTCCTTCAATGCTTCCCAGCAACTCCAAAACACTCTCAACACTTTGAATAGGTGTGGGTTGTGTTTAGGTACAAATCTCCTCTTAAGGTATGACAATGGAAGAGGGATGAAGAAGAGGCTACAATGATTTCTCACTAAGGATGAATAGCTCTCTCTCAAAAAGATGGGTGTGTGTGTTATAGAAAACCTATTTAAGGTTTTTCTCTCTGAATGGCCTCCTTGCATTTTGTAGGTAATGAGGGTATATGTAGCATGCGTGAAGGGTAAGAAAGTCACTCTTAAAAATCCTCTAGGCTAAATGTTTCGCGACTACCTCGCAGGAAAGCCTTACCTGCGTGACACTTGCGAAAACGACAGCCTGGCACAACTCTTCAGCTTCCAGTCATGTGCTTCTCACATGGCTCTTTCGCGGGTTAGCTTCTCGCGAAATCCATGGATTCTTCATTTTAGCTTGAGTCTTCACCAATTTCATACTAAACCCAATACAATAAAATCCCACAAAATACAATGAACAAAATTAAAGCAATTACAACACTTTTTGTCATGGAATAAAACCAACATAAAACATAATTGTAAATCACAACTTTACAAAGTTTATATGAAAAGATTTATGCAACCTTCTCCATACGACTTTACAAATAATATTAAAAACCAAAAAATTGAATTCCCTCGTGCAACTTGAAATTGTTATCAATCTAGACAGTAGTTAATCTATTTACAACCAGTTTTATAGTTTAATACAGCATTCCAATTTTTATTGCATATAGCATACTATATACATAATAAAGTTATAAAAGTGGAACCCATGCATCCGTCTGTTGTGTATGGCTTGATCTAGAAGTCCAAATAGAGCACTCACAATGGTGGTGCTAAAATTGCTCAAAAATGCAATTTTAGCACCTCAAATTCTAAAAAGCATTCTACAATGATGTTTAAGAGTAAACAGTAAACTACTATCTTTAAGAGCTTACTATAGCTCCAAAGGAAAAAAAGAAAAAAAAAACTATTGTTTATTCATATAAACAATTGTTTATAGCCAGATCATGTACTTAAAACTCAAGATTAGGCCATGTGGACTGGACCATCACATTTATAACTACTTTAAATTTCATTTCACTAGAAAATTAATGTTGCATAGGAAATTTCAAGGGCATTCGTTTAGAGCACCCGTTCGTTAACTCGATTTTTTTTTTCTTTATTTAATTTTTTATGAATCATAGTATTCTTAATTGGATTTTGTTAATTTGTGGATGTCTTAAGGGCATTCATTTAGGCAGTAATTTTAGACATTTTTTATAAGAAAGGAAAAACAACAATTGATTTTTATGACAACTTTTTAAATTTTTCATAAAAATGGTATTAAATTTATTTTTTCTAAAATGATTTACTAACATTTGTTAATTGGACCATTTTTAATTACTTACAATTATAAATTTCCTATGATTTAAAAAAAAAAAAAAATTCTAGATCACTTAATTGACTAAGATTTGAAAGTACTGTAATAACATGTGTGATATATGAGTTGGGATTCTTGTTCTGTTGTTCATAGATAAATAAAGGGTAGGTTTTTTTAACTGAAATCATGAGTTGAAGACATGATTTCAAAAACTAAAATAGTGCTTTTAACTCACGATTTTAGTTCAAATGTGTATGTAATAGTATTTGCGTATCAATTTTTATCCATTAATAAAAAAGTTTAAATATTTTTAGAACAAAACTTAAATATAGTACCTAAGTACTGTTCCTTAGGTTCTCCTCTTAAAATTTAGCCATGTGATTACTTAACTAAAAGACACTTCTATCTAATGAGAAAAAAGCTACATAGCTGAATTTAAAAAAAAAAAAAAAAAAAAAAAAAAAAAAATCTAAAATTTTGCCCAATATTTATCGGATATTCTTCCATTCCCGGGTAAACATTGTACGTGAAGCACGTCTGCTACCATAACTTAATTAAAGTCAAGTTCATTAATCATTGTTCAGTAAGCTAACTGCTTGACTTAATCAAAGACCGTATCTTCCCTCTTAAAATATATTATCCATAATCAAAGTGACTTCTTCTTCTTCTCTTCTTCTTTCTTCTTGTTCTTCTTCTTTTTTTTTTTTTTTTTTTTTTTTTTTTTTTTTTTTTTTTTTTTTTTTTTTTTTTTTTTTTTTTTTTGGTAAGTGTTTATGCAGGGGATAAAACTCCTGAGTTGTTAGGTCATAAGGAGACTGGGTACCACTTGGGCCAGAAGGCCCGGTGGTAATCAAAGTGACTTCTTGTCACTTCAAGAAAACAACTTTCATATGGGCAGCTTAATGACTAATTTTTTTTTTTTTTTTTGGTAAGCAACGCTAGGATTAAAATTAAAAAGAAATAAGTCTGTTACAATAAGCAGCCTAACGACTATACTTGTTGAATCTATCTATATATAAGTCTTTGACTACTTGTTATTGACATTTTTTCTGCTGTCTGGATACATTGCTCAATCTATGGGCTTCTTCAATTGTGCCAAGTTTTCAACAATGCCACTAATTAACAAGGGTTTCGATATTTAATCAAATCTTCGTTTTTTCACTTATTATTCAACAATTAAAACCACAAACACTGGCCTTACCACCTTTTACTTCTTTTACAATTATCAGTCAAGTGAGAACTTTTTTATTTCTTATTTTTTATTTTTTAATACTAGTTTCAAATGTTCATACGTGCATTGTCTTTTAATCCAGTACTCTAAGAAAAGACATTAATTTATCACCTCCAACTGCTCTTTAATTGCCAATTTGGATAGAGAGCAAATAGATTAGAGTTGGCTAGTAATCTAATCCAGCTAATGGTTCTTCTTCGTCCTAATTTGTTTGTCCTCTATTCCATTTTGGGATATCCTAAAATATTGTCCTATTTCTAAAATTAAAATCCATTAATTTACTAATGTTCCTATTATGCCTCTACTTTATTTCCAAAACCATTTTTGATAAATTTATTTAAGGATGGTTTTGGAAACTTAAACATTTTTATATAGCAGACAAGACAATAAATGATATTCTCTTAAAAAGTTGGATTTTTGAAACAGGACAATCAAATTGGAATGGAGGGAATATTATATTAGAAAGTAATTAAATGGAAAGTTCCATCTCTTATGGTTCGTTTGGTTGGAGGGGGCGAAAAGTGGGAGGATTGAAAATGGTGGGAAAATAGAAAAGCAGGAATATAGAAAAAATTTTAATTTCCCTCATTTTTGTTTGGTTGAGAGTGAAAAAATAGAGGGATGGAAAAAGTGAGTTTTTATAAATTTACTCATATACCCTTATTAAAAAATGATGCACAATTAAAACAAAAAAGTGACAAGCAACCCAAAAAAAAATCACCCAAATTATATTAAAAAATAAAAATCATGTCTAGAAAATAAAATCATGTCTAGTTAAACCAAAAAAACAAAAGGGCAAATGCCCAATCAAGCAAAATGCTATTAAAAAGAAAAGCAGCAACTTAAGCCGAAGGCTATTAAAAAAAAAAAAAAAAAGCAACAGCAACGTTAAGCCCATGTCCAAGTTGCACATGGGCAGTTTTGTCATTCAACCATCACATTTTCCCTCTCAAGTTTTCTCTCCATTATAGGGAGAAAACTTTTTGGTGGGCCCAGGGAGAAAACACCCAGGCCCCACCATCATTTTCTCCTCTCCCTCTCCCTATCAAACACCTTCTAAAAATTTTTCCTTCCTTATTTTCTCTCCTTTTTTTCCATCCTCCCTAAAATCCACTCTACCAAACACAACCTAAAGGATTGGATTTGAGATTAGATTATAAAGACACAATCTATCATTAGAAGATATAATTCATCTAGTACATTTGATCAATACTTCATGAATTTGGATAGAAACAAAATTTGTATTGATCACATACAACCCAATCCCTTTACAATTCTACACAACACATCCTATTTGTTCAACTCCAGCTTAATATATTGCATGGCAGAATGTGAAACAAGAGATCGTAACAAAGAATATTGCAACTAAGGCTGTGTTTGTTTCAAGTGAGAATGAAATTGGGAATATATTTTACACCCTGATGTGTGTTTTGGTGCACGTGTAAAACTCGGTCAAACTGAAAACGTTTCCTTTGACTGTAAAACTTTTCCCCTTCACTAGTAAAATCATTTACACATTCCATTTACCTTCAAATCTAGTTTTACGGATTGAAAACTTGAAAAGAGACAGGGAGAGAGTAGCTTGGGAAAGTCACAATCTCTGACCACCCAAACCCGAATCTGGTTAGATCGCACTGCCTCATTCCCCTCCATGTGTCGATAAGTACTCTATTTCCTTTTATTCCTCTCTTTTCTCTTTTCTTCCTTGGTTTTTCTTCTCTCCCTGACCAACCTCATCTCCCCCGTCTTTCTAAAACCCATCTCCGATTAGAATGCCTAGACCGAGCATTGCATGTACTCGATGCACCTAGCTAACCCACCCGATTTCAGCATCCCAACAGCCCACGATCTGTCCCTCTCTCAACACCGTGACCTTAAACCCACCACTAAAACTTGAAGGTATACCCTCTCTATCTATTATATATATATATATATATATTGATATATATTGATATATATATATATATATATATATTTATTGTTATTTATATATTTATTTGTACATAAAATATATGTGCATAATGTTATCTGCAATAAGTGTTTGTGAAGGTATACGACAGCTTGTGAATATTTTGGTAAACTGAATTTAGCATTGTTGTTGAATTGGACTTGTTACAATATTTATGTGAATTTGGATGGTTTAACAACAATTATTGTGGAGACTTTGCTGAGATGATATTGAATGGGTCTACACTGTCTTGTATTGTAGGATGTTTTTTGGAAAATATCATCTTCTTGCTTACACATTTGATTGAATGGAATGTCAAATAATTTCCTATGCTAAATATATATGTCATAAGGCCAATTTTGGTTTTTAAACTGTTTACCATATTGACCACCTAAAGGGTAAGACATACGTTGTTTTTGTTGGTCGTGTGCCTGGTGTGTACGACACATGGGAAGAAGCTCGTGCCCAAGTTCATCAATATTTTGGAGTAGATCATGAGGTGTTTAAGCATAAAATGGATGTTGAAATTGCTTTTATGAAGTTTTGGTAGATTAATGGTGGGAATGTGTAACGAGATTCTTCATCCAATACATATTCTACTTATTCCAACTCAAATTCCAGTTCTCCTTCAACTGAAGAGAGCCCCTACTGCACAGGAGATGTTAAATACGGTTTATTGAAATATCAATTTGATATCACAATTGAGTAGCAAAACCATGCAATGAAGATCACAAAATTGAATGCAAGAATGCTAAACGCAGTGGCATCTCAAGTCCTACCCGATGATGAGCTCAATAAAATGACACATTTAAACTTGGGTGAATGGTCATGAAAGTTGTGTTGATCTCTGATTTTTGTATGTGGGTACCTCTGTAATTGTTATATAAAACTTGGATGTGTATATGTTAATATTTTTTATGATTGGGCAGCCAAATGCAAGAAAATATTTTCTGGAAAAACGCTTTTACATGAACGACCAAACACTAAAAATACTTTTCCGATGTATCTTCTAGAACCCAAACAAACATTTGAAAATATTTTCGGCATAAATGCACTTTTAGTTCTTATGTTTTGCACGTTTTTCTATTTTAGTCCTTACATTTTTTTTTACCACTTTTAGTCCCAAAAACAATTAACGCCCCACATTTTAGTCCTTACCATCAGCCAACTAACGGAAGATGCTGATGTGGCTGACGAAGAGAACTGTAAATCATTTTTAAATATTAAAAGGTACAGTCCGTTTACCACGTGGCTTCCTGCGCAACTTACTCCACACACGCGTCCTTCACGCCTACTATTCATGGCTACTTTATCAATCAGCTACTTTTTATCGTCTTTGATCTTTAATCCCTAGACTTTACCTCAGAGTTCCTCATCACCGAAAATCCCAGCATCACATCCCAGCATCACAGAAGATCTTTACCTTAGAGCTTCTCATCACCGAAAATCCCAGCACTTTATCGTCTTTGATCTTTACCTTAGAGCTCCTTATCACCAAAAATCCTAGCTTGATTGGGAAAAAGACTTTTGCTTGGCTGGCTCATAGTTAGAGGCAATGGTGTCCTTCACGACCTCTACACTACAGTCTCTTCATCCAGCCTTTTCATCCAGCTTTGTCACTTGAAACCTGAAGCCACAATCAAAACCCATCCCTGCCACTTGAAGAACCCATCTCTGCCACTTGAAGGCAGTATTCTCTCTCTCTCTCTCTCTCTCTCTCTCTCTCTCTCTATGTGAAAAAGGTATTTGCTCTCTTTGTCTATGTCCTTATTTATAACTTGACAATATGCTTGTTGGTTGGTTCTGGTAGTAGGGCCATAATGTTTTTGTTTGCTTTTTGTATGCTTTTGTATTTTTACTTTTGATTGTGGTCCATATGTTCCTATGTTCTCTGTATTCCTTATGTGCCCCTGTTGAAAAGAGTTAAGTAAGGCTAACAGTATTGTATAAGGGTTTTTTGTGTAATTTGATAACTATGCATGTCTATTTTAGTCCGAAAAACGATTGAAGTCAGTGCTGTGTTGTGAAAAATTATTTGATTAGTGTTGGGTTGGTAAATACTTTATTGAGTGTTGTATTGTGTGCATGTAGAATGAAATATTTTATTAGGTGCTGTGTTGGTAAATGAGTGTTGTATTGTTCTTGTATTGTTTAATTAAGGTTGTTTTGGCATGCAGAATGGATGACCTATTCAGAATATCCGTGCATCATGGTGGCTATTTTACTAAGAACCCTAAAACATATGTGGGAGGTAAAGTAAATGTAGTTGATAATTGTGACCCTGATAAGTGGTCCAAGGTTGAGATAGAGGGTATATGTAGAGACTTTAGGTACACATCTATTAGCAGGATATGGTATACAATGCCTGGTATGGACCAAGAAAGGGCAAACTTCCATTTGGTTGTTGATGATCATGCTGCCATGTACATGATAGAATATCATGAAGAGATTCATGTGTATGTGGAGCACCCAATAGATGATCCTATACTAGTTGATGAAGGAGAGGATGTTAGTGAAGGTGTGCAGCCATTGGCAATGGAGCAAGGCCTTATGGGTTATTATAGTGATGGCAGTGATGATGATGACCATAATGGGAGTGAATTTTTCAGTTTTTATGATAATGATGATCAAACTTTTAACAATAAGGATGAGCCAATTGAGGTGGATGCTAATGATCAAACTTTTAATGTTGATGTTGCTGCTTCCCAGATTGGTTTAAGGAGAGTAGGTAAAGAACCTATTATTGAGCACCCACCTCAAGTCTTTATCATAAGTGATGGCAGTGATAGTGGAGGTGGGGGAAGTGGGCTAGATGATGAGGCAGAGTTGAACCATGGTGTTAGGGACTTTGTTGAAGACAGTAGTGACAGTTGGGATGGTAAGGATGATGATGATGATGATGTTGAACCAGGCCAAATGGGTGCTGGTGTAATGAACTTTGATTATGAGAGTGAGGAATTGCACAGTCTGGTGGAATCATCATCTGATGATGAGCTTGGGTATGACAGTGATGATGATGCTGAGGATGATAGAAGTACACATGTGGGAAATGGGAGGAGACAGAAAAATGAGGAAGTGAAGAAGTTCCCTGTGTTTAAGCCAGTGGCTAAGGCAGAGCATATTTCCTTTGAAAAAGATATGCTGTTTACAACACCCAAGCAATTCAAGGAAGCTATAACAGAATATGCAGTTCATGGTGGATGGGGGATCAAAGTTGTGAAAAATGACTTGCAAAGGGTAAGAGCTATTTGCCACGAAAATTGCAAGTTTGTTGCCTATCTAGCAAAGGTGCCAAGGGAGAGGAGCTACCAACTAAGAACATTGAATTTGGAACATACATGCTCTAGAAATTTTAAGAACCGTAGGTGTACTTCATCATACATTGGGAAAAAGTTGATGAAGAAGGTGAAAAGACAGCCCAACATGAAGCTGAGAGACATTCAAGAAGCTGTCCATGAGAAGTATAGCATAAACATAAGTGTTGGAAAAGCAAGTAGGGCTAGGGATAAGGCTAGAGAACATGTAGATGGGGCTTATACACAACAGTACGACCAGCTGTGAGAGTACTATGAGGAATTAAGGAGGTCTAGTCCTGCCAGTATAATACTTATGAAGGTACATACCTTCAACGAGGGTGATTTAGCAGCTGAGTCTGACTTGGTGTGTGGAGTGCTTTATTTTGAGAGGCTATACATATGTTTGGAGGGATGTAAGAAGGGGTTTCTAGCTGGATGTAGGCCATTTATTGGTTTGGATGCCTACCATTTGAAAAACAAGTCAGCGGGGCAATTGATTACTGCAATACGCAGAGATCCTAATGAAGAGTATTTCCCACTTGCATATGCAGTGTTAAAGGCTGAAACCAAGGACTCTTGGACCTGGTTCATCAATCTATTACTTGTAGACATAGGCCAGGATAAGAGATGGGTGTTTATGTCAGACCAACAAAAGGTGTGTTGTTAATTCTCCATTGGTTGTTTTAATCTGTATTTAGTCATTGTACTTTTGGTCCACTAACTTCACATACTTGCCTGTGATACTGTTTGTGACAGGGGTTGGTGCAAACATTCATTGACAACTGGCTAGGGTATGAACACAGGATTTGCTGCAGGCACCTCTATAACAATTTCAGGAAGGACCATCCTGGTGTTTTGATCAGAGATATGTTTTGGAGGGCAGCCAAGGCAACTTACAAACAAGAGTTTGATAGGATGATGGATGAGCTGAAGGAGATTGATGTCGATGCACACAGGTGGTTAGATTCTCACTCAACAACAAAATGGGCTAAACACATGTTTAGTGAGGATGGCTTGACTGACACCATACTCAACAATATGTGTGAGAGCTTCAACAACAGGATTTTTAAATTCAAATCTAAGCCCATAATTAGCATGGTATGAGTATTTAGGATCACCTACAGTTAATTATAGTGATTGTTTGGTACTGTTTATGGCAGTTGTTGCAATTAATATCTAATGTTTCTTTGTACTTGTATGTGATTGTAGCTTGAGTGCATCAGGCTATATCTAATGACTAAGTTCCAAGAGAACAGAGAGAAGGGTGTGAGGCTAGAGTCAGATATTTGTGCCAAGGTGATGAAGAGGTTGCACAAGGAAAAGCTGGCAGCCAATAGGTGGTTAGCTTGTTGGGCAGGGCAGACACAGTTTGAAGTGAAAAATGGTCTGCAGAGTTTCACTATTGACTTGGCCATAGGACACTGCAGTTGTAGGAAGTGGAACATAACTGGCATACCTTGTGCTCATGCAATCTCCTGCATATTTTTCAACAGACAAGATGCTGAGCAGTGTGTTCACCCTTGTTACCATGTATCTACATACAGAGCATGCTACAAGCCAATCATAGCTCCAATCAATGGGCAGAATATGTGGAGACCAAGTGATGTGACCCCAATTCAGCCCCCTATCAAAAGAAGACCACTTGGCTGGCCTAAGAAAAAGAGAGCAAGGGATCCTTATGAGCCAAAAAGTGGTAAGAGAGCTGGCATCTCTAAGTAGTTTAAGACTTATGGTAAGTTAGGGCACAATAAGAGAAGTTGCAAGGGTGAGGTTGGAGGGAACTCTTCACTACCAAGCACCACAAAAAAAAAAAAAAAAAAAAAAAAAAAAAAAAAAAAAACTAGGACATATAATAAGGTAATAAAGTGACATTAGGGTGAAATAGTTGCTATTCAATACTCACTACTAACCCTGTTTGTGAATTTCTTGTTTGTAGACATGCGGAACCACAAGTGCTCCATCACAGGCCAAGATAGCCTTATCCACACCATTTGCACCACCCCAAGCTGCCATGCATAGCCCATCCACTCTAAGTGCACCACACCAGTTAAGTGCACATCACAGCACCAACAGCAGCAACCCAACCTCAAGGCAAAAAAAGAAAAGGGTGGTCACATCAAAGACTCTAAAGGCTTCTAAGAATGCATCCAGATACATGGAAGCAATCAAACATGTTGGAAGTCAATCATCTGTGCAAGGTCCAAGGAAATGAAGAGAGCAAGAAGTAGATTTTTCCTTTTGTATAGTAATGTCAGCTGTTTTGAGTAGTTATGTCTACTGTTTTGAGAAATTTATGGTGATTTGCCTCACTATGGAACAATGCCATATTTTGGCTTAACTATGTAATTATGGTGATAGTGTACCAACTAGTGTTAGTGTTGTAGTTAAAGCATGCCAATGTGTTTTGTGCAATTTTGAAGGTGATAGTGTTGAACTATGTAATTATGGTGACTGTGGTTATTAGTGTTGTAGTTGAACTATGTAATTATGGTGACTGTGGTTGTTAGTGTTGTAGTTGAACTATGTAATTATGGTGACTGTAATTATGGTGACTGTGGTTGTTAGCAGTCAATGATAATAATAGCAGCTGTATTTCTATTCAATTTGTGTAATATTATAGGTACAAAACAGTCAATGATAATTACAGGTACAATTTGTGTAATATTACTATTCAATGGTGACTGTGGTTATTAGCAGTCAACGGTGACTGTGGTTGTTACAGGTACAATTTGTGTAATATTTCTATTCAATGGTGACTATGGTTGTTAGCAGTCAATGATAATTTACAGGTACAAAACAGCAATATTACACACTGGTGTATTCATTTTCTACAGAACAGCAAGTGTATACATTAGCTGGCAACTAGTGTATTCATTTTCTGCAAAACAATAAGTGAAAACAGCAAGTGTATACATTTTCTGCAACTGGTGTATTCATTTTTTGCAAAACAACAAGTGTATACATTTTCTGCAACTAGTGTATGTATGCATTCAAATCATAATTTACATTTATATCTTGAACAAAAATTGCCATTCATTTCATAGGGAAGTGGGTTACATTGCTAACAATTAGCATGAGCACAGAATTACCATGAGGGAATACATGGCTAAAACTGCCAGCCCAACATAAACTAAAACTGCCTTAATAATTCCCATTACAATCACTGCCCTACATACACCTAAACTGCCAACCTTGTTAACAATATTGATAACAGCACACAGCATCAATAGCAACAACGCACAGCATGAGCAGCACACAGTAGTAGCAGCAGCAGCAGTAGCACACAGTAATAGCAGCAGCACACAGCAGCAGCAGCAGCAGCACACACCAGCAGCACAACAACACAGCAGCAGCTGCTGCACTCACCAGCAGCACACACCAGTAGTAGCAGCAGCAGCAACATAGCAGCACAGCAACACAACAGCAGAAGTAGAGCAGCACAGTAGCAGCAGCACAGTAGCAGCATAGCAACACAGCAACAGCTGCTACACACACCAGCAGCATACACCAGTAGCAGCAGCAGCAGCAGAGCAACACAGTAGCATAGCAGCAGTGGCTACACACACCAGTAGCACACACTAGTAGCAGCAGCATCAGCAGCAAACACAAAACTACATACATTACCTACATTACCTAACCAAACACTACATACATTACCTACATTACCTAAGCAAACACAAAATTACACACATCACCACTAACAATACCACAACCATAACTAAAAACTTCTCCCTCTTCTTGCAGCTTGCAACCTCAGCCTCAAGTGTGATGATCCTCTGCCTTTGCTGTGGGATAAGCACCTTACCACGAGCACATATCTCATCATCACGTCATTGGAAGAACCTACACTTACGCCCCACCTGAAATGCAAATAATGCTCAAAAAATTAAAACTTTTTTCTTTTTAATTTGTATTACATTATGAACAATTCTTTCAGAGTCAAGTTTGTTGAATGTAACTGCAATTTTTCTTATTTAGTGAATTACTAACTACTAGCTACTCTCATCTGAAAATCAGAGGGAAAAACTAAAATTAACTAACAATTTTAACTAAAAATTGTTAAAATTTTTAGAACCATCACATTTTAAAACAACAATTTTAACTAAAAATAACTAACAATTTACCTAGTAGTTTGGACAGCAGTAGAAACTTCTGCCAAGATTATCTAATGTCCATGACGCAACTATAACAGGTTTTTGATTACAGTAGCACCTCATTGGTGCTCTCCTCCTCACGCTGGAACCTGTTGAACAGCTTGCTTCCATTCTGGAACCTGTTGAACTTGTTGAACAGCCATCTAGTTTAGACAAGCAAAATACTTTTGAGAACCCAGTAACCATTGTAAATGGAGAAAGATATCAAAGTCATCTCAGTTAATAAATCACACATAGCTCACAAAGTCATCCCAGATAGACAAATCCAAACTAAACCCACACAACCCAAATATAAACATAAAAACAAAACAAAACAAAATGGAGACAAAGCCACAAACAATAACTCATACAAATATAGAAATCCATAGATAAACCCATAAAACCCCATTTATATTTTGTGAATTCAGATTTAGTACTAAAGGAAAAGGGAGATACAGAGGTTTAAGAGAATGTCAAGAGTTGATAGAGACATCTTAGAGTGAATAAATAAATAAAAAACCCTAAATCAATCAATAAGCACAGCTTGGATTAGTAACGGTGAATAAAAATTAAAACAACTTACATATATCTCATGCGTTGATAGTTAAACGGTTGAAATTGAGGAACCCAGCTTCTTTGGTGGGTTAGCGATCTGGTTTCGAGGCTGTATGGCTGGAGAGGTGAGGAAATTCTGGTACTGATTTTCTGGTACTGATTTGGGAAGATGAACCTAGCTTCTTTGGTGGGTTAGCGATCTGGCTTCAAGGCTATGTGGCTAGAGAGGTGAGGAAGTTCTGGTACTAATTTTCTGGTACTGATTTGGGAAAATGAACCTAGCTTCTTTGGTGGGTTAGTGATCTGGCTTCGAGGCTGTGTGGCTGGAGAGGTGAGGAAGTTCTAGTACTGATTTTCTGGTATTGATTTGGGAAGATTAACGTACTGGTGGTCACGTGAGGGACGCATGTGTGGAGTAAGTTGTGCGGGAAGCCACGTGGTAAACGGACTGTACCTTTTAATATTTAAAAATGATTTATAGTTCTCTCCGTCAGCCACATCATCCCGTTAGTTGGCTGACGGTAAGGACTAAAATGTGGGGTGTTAATTGTTTTTAAGACTAAAAGTGGTAAAAAAAAATGTAAGGACTAAAATAGAAAAACGTGCAAAACATAAGGACTAAAAGTGCATTTACGTCAATATTTTCCTTTTCATAAAATATTTTCAATTGAAAATATTTTACACTTGGAAAATATTTTTACATGTTACCAAACACCGCCTAAGTCAACCAAGACTCTCTCTACTCCTATATGCACGCAGGCTCTCATAATTGTTGAAGCTACAAAGACAAAAGGAAGATGAAGAGGAAGCTGCTTTCAATGCAAAGACAGAAGAGGAAGTCCAATTCTAAATGGTTGTTTCAATTGGCCTATTTGCAACAAAACTATTGTTGTTATGCTTGCTATCAACAAGGCTAGTAAACAAATTCAAATGACATAACTTCCAGGTGTGCTCATTATGCTAACAAGAAAAGAAGTACGCTTGTTGGGTAAGAAAAAAGTCAAAAACTCAAGCCAGGATGCAATAGCTTATGTTAGAGATATGTTACCTAGAAATATATTAGCCTAATGTAAGAAACCTTAAACTAATAGTATATTAATTGTAATTAATAGACTTATAGTACAAGAAGGAGACTTGACTTATACATAAGACAGAATTGGACTTGGGCATATTACATTGGGCTAATATATCTCTAATAATTTATAAATTAAGACATTCATGGGTTAATAGATAGACTCAAGTACTATGAATTAATCTTTTTCCTTTAGTTATTGAAGAGGATAAAAATTAAGGTTGATGGATCCGTTAAAATGAACCTGACGGTACTAAATTAATGGGTTGTCAAAAATAAGGCAACAAAGTGAGGTGCTGGACGGAGAGATCACATGACGGATGGACCCCTATAATAGATGAGTAGTCCCCCTATATGGACAGATTCTAGGTACATGGGCCTGAGGCCGACGGATACTGAGGCCATGTGGCACCCACATGGCTTAGGTAAACCCCATAGAATCCTAAATGGAAATATCTTGCACCCCATGATTAACCCTAGTTAATGGAGTCCCAACACGGGAAGAATCCCATAAAATTCGCATGTTTATGAGGATCTTCCCCATAAGGAAACATCTTCCAAAGCAAGAAATGAAGGTCGGTTCCACACTACTATAAAAACCCATAGCCTTCAAAAAACAAGGTACGCATAATTTACCTTGGCTCTAGCACTCTAGAGTTGTGAAACAATTCTCTAACTTAACCTTCGGAGGGTATTTGGCCGATACCACACCGGTACTCTCTGTAAGGTCTTCTTCTATTTCTGTGTTGTACAAGTTTTGTCTAGAGTACGTGAGGACTGTGCGGCTTACTGATGATTTTCGTCATCATCAGTTGGCACCGTCAATAGGAAATGGTCGATTGGAAGTAAGCCATACTACCGCTTCCTAGATCGAAAGTTGCATGGTACTTACTTGCTCGATGGCAACCACCAATAACCATCAAGGGGATGAACCACGCACCACAGCTCTTGAGAGATAGGTTCAAACTCTCACAGCAGTAGTAGAACGCCTCACCAAGCATAATCATGACATAGAGGAGCAGCTATGCCAAAAGAACCCAGTGCTTAACACCCAAGAGGAGGACCAGGAAGGTACCAGTGTTGAAAGAAAGAACCAGGAGGGGCTGAAAGGCAGCAACGCCCCAAGCAAACAAGAGTGACAGGATACAAGCCATCCACCCACCACAGATACTATTCCACCACACATGGTCGCGGAGATGCAGATGATGAAGGAGAGGATGGACTTCATGATGAACGCCTTCAGAGTATGGGTGTCAAACGACCTTGATGAGCTAGTCCATCGAACGAACTCACCTTTTATAGCACATGTCACTTCATTCCCCCTTCCATCAAAGTTTTGCATGCCACAGGAATAAACCTATGACGGGTCAAAAGATCCCTTGGATCATCTAGAATCATTCAAAACCTTCATGCACTTGCAAGGCATTGCGGACGAAATCATGTGCCGGGCTTTCCTGACTACACTAAAGGGTCCTGCGAGGATATGGTTCAGCAGGCTGACGCCCAACTCTATTAGTACCTTCAAGGAACTGAGCACGTAGTTTGCTTCGCATTTCATAGGGGCACAAGTATAAGAAGTCTACTGCGTGCCTAATAAATATCAGGAAGAGGGAGGAAGAAATGTTGAGATCCTATATAACCCATTTCAACAAGGAGGCCCTCTCGATTGATGAGGCTGACGACAAGATACTGGTAGTTGCATTTACCAATGGGTTGCAGGAGGGTGAGTTTCTATTTTCCTTATACAAAAATGACCCAAAAACCATGTCGAATATACTTTATAAGGCTACAAAGTACATGAACGCGGAAGACGCGCTGCTGGCCCGAGAAAAAAAGCCCAAGAAGAGGAAGAAACCAGAGAATCTATAGTAAGATAAGGGATGGAAGATGGCTAGAACTAAAGACCGATGGGAGGACAAGTGCTCAAAACCCCCTACTAGGAGGTTCACAAGTTTCACCTTGCTAACTAGCTCGATTGACCAAGTCCTGATGTAGATCAAGGATGGACCCACCATAACTGCCTGGAATGAAAACGAGCATCCCAGGTCCCCCCTAGGAGACATAAGGATGATCGTAGGGGGAACCACAGCTTCTAATTCATCCAGGAAGGCACGCAAAACCTACCTACAAATGGTGCAAAACGTCCAGCTGATGGGCTTTATCCCAAAGATGGCACAGATTAACAACCCTATAATTGGGTTCGTAGAGGAAGATGCCCGGCATCTCCACCACCCACATGACGATGCGCTCTTAGTTAGCATATGAGTGGGGGACTACAACACCCAATGGGTCCTTGTGGACAATGGGAGCTCTACTGATATCCTTTACTACTCGTCATTCTAACAAATAAGGATTGAGAGAAAACGGTTGGTTCCAACCAACGCACCACTCGTTGTTTTCAGAGGAACGAGAGTATACCCCCTTTGTGCTGTCACTTTGCCCGTGATGGTCGGTGATTACCTTTAATAGATCACCAAAGATGTCTTGTTCCTGGTTGTTAATTGTTCGTCTGCCTACAACGCCATCCTAGGTTGGCCTACCCTTAACTCGTGGAAGGCTGCAACATCAACTTACCATTTGATGATCAAATTCACTGTTGAGTAAGGAGTAAGGAAGGTATGAGGAGATCAAGTAGTGGTGTCCAAGTGCTACATTGCCATGTTGGAGATGGATAATCATTTACAAAAAATGTGTATAGAGAAGTAGCGGACAGTGGCAAAACCCATGGAAGGGCTGGAGGAGGTGCTCCTTGACAATTCTATACCCGAGCGAATGACCAAGATTAGAACTCTTGCCAACCCACCGGTATGAAAAGAGCTCACTGCATTTTTTAGAGAGAACCAAGACGTTTTCACATGGAGCCATGAAGACATGCTTGGAATTTATCCTTCGGTTATTGTCCACAGGTTGAATGTATCGCCCTTTTTTTCCCCCATTTGTCAAAAGAAACAGGTATTCGCACAGGAGCAAGACAAGGCCATTGTGGAAGAGGTTCATAAGTTACAAGAAGCAGGATTCATGCAAGAAGTATACTACCTCAACTAGTTGGCCAACGTAGTGATGGTCAAAAAGTGAAGGATGTGCATGGACTTCACAGACTTGAATAAGGCATACCCTAAGGACAGCTACCCTCTTCCACGAATCGACATCTTGGTGGATTCAATAGTGAGACACCAGTTGCTGAGCTTCATAGACGTATTTTCTGGTTACAACTAAATCAAGCTAGCCGAGGCTAATCAAGAGAAAACTTCATTCGTCACCAGCCAGGGTCTCTTCTACTACAAAGTAATGCCATTCGAACTTAAGAACGTGGGAGCCACATATCAAAGGTTGTTGAACAAGATGTTCACGCATCAAATTGGGAGAAACGTTCAAGTCTACATGGACGACATGTTGATAAAAAGCATTTGGGAGGATGACCATCTGGACGACCTCAAGGAAACTTTCAATACCTTTTGCTCTTATAACATGAAGCTGAATCCGAGCAAATGTGCATTCGGGTTGACGACGGGAAAATTCCTTTGGTTCATGGTGTCCCAAAGAGGTATTGAGGTCAACCTAGATAAAATACAGGCCATAATGGAGCTAACCCCGCCAAAAAACATCAAAGAGGTACAAAGACTAAACGGTAAGGTCGCTGCATTGAACAGATTCGTCTTAAGAGCAACGGATAGATGCCTACCTTTCTTCCGCACGTTGAAAAAGTCCTTTGAATGGATGACCGAGAGACATCAAGCATTCGAGGATCTAAAGGCATATCTTTCTTCCCCACCTTTGTTGAGCCCATCCAAACCAGGTAAAGAATTGTTTCCTTACCTAGCTGTCTCCTCAGCTGCTGTCAGTGCAGCTTTAGTCAGGGAGGAGGACGGAGTTGAAAAGCCTATATACTTCATGAGCCGAGCACTCCGGGGTGCAGAAGAAAGGTACCCACCAATGGAAAAGCTAGCTTTTGCCTTGGTATCAGTAGCCTGCAAACTTAAACCTTACTTTCAGGTGCACACGGTAATTGTTTTAATGGACAAGCCTCTACAAAGAGCAATGAACAGTCCATAAGCAATCGGATGGATGGCGTTATGGGCAATTGAATGGAGTGAGTTCGATGTACAGTATCGCCCCTAGACGGCTATAAATGGGCAAGTTATCACTAATTTCATCGCAGAATTCACGAACATAGAAGGCCAAGGGGTAGGAGAAGTTCCTCAACGGTGTGGTACTCTGTAACCCAGAAGGGGATGAGGTTGAATGCATGGTCTGGCTTGATTTCCCTATAACAAATAACGAGGCAGAATATGAAGCCTTGATAACAGGGTTGGATCTAGCCAAAGCAGTAGGAGCCGCGAATGTGGTAGTGTATTACGACTCTCAAGTAGTCTCTAGTCAAGTTAAAGGCGACTATAAGTGCAAAGGCGAAAGGATGAAAAAGTACCTTGAGCAGGTGACGAATCGGGTAAATAACCTTCAAGCAAAGTTTGTTCAAATCCCAAAGGAGGAAAACGAGCATGCCGACCATCTTGCCAAGGCCGTATCAGTAGAACATATGCTTATTCCCAATCAGGTACTGTCCTTCGTTCAGCTGTCACCATTAATAAACAGTATAAATGTGCATGAGATAGCCTCCAAGGGCAATTGGATGAAGCCAATAACCTCCTATCTGAATGACGGCGTACTACCTGACTACAAGAAGACAGCAAGGAAACTGAAGGTTTAAGCAACACGGTTCATGCTAATTAAAGATGTACTATACAAAAGGGGCTTTTCCCGCTTGTACCTGAGGTGTCTTATCCCCGAAGAGGCAGATTATGTCATGTAGGAAGTACATGAAGGAGTCTGTGGAAACCATTCTGGATGACAGTCATTAGTACACAAACTAATCCGGGCAGGATATTATTGGCCTACCATGCAAAAAGATGCCATTGCATATGTCAAAGTTTGCGACAAGTGTCAGACATTTGGTAGACTTACTCGGCAGCCAATAGAGGAACTCACTCCAATGACGGCCCCATGGCCTTTCACTTAGTAGGGATTAGACATCATGGGTCCGTTCCCAATAGCAATTCGATAACTAATTCTTGGTGGTCAGTATAAACTACTTCACCTAATGGGTAGAGGCCGAATCTTTGGCTACCATCATGGGGAAGAATGTGCGAAACTTTGTATAGAGAAATATCATCTGCAGGTACAGTATACCTAGAGTACTGGTCTTAGAAAATGGGAAGCAGTTTAATAATGACGTGTTTAGAGACTTTTGTTCACAGCTAGGGATCAAGAATCACTATTAATCACCCGCCTACCCTCAGGTCAACAGATAAGTTGAGGTCACAAACTGATCCTTGCTTAAAATAATCAAAACTCGGCTTGAGGGGACAAAGGGTATATGGCCTGAAGAATTACCAAGCATTTTATAGGCTTACAGGACAATGGTAAGTAAGCCTACAAGAGAAACACCATTTCGTCTGGCATATGGAAGCGAGGCAGTCATCCCGACCGAAGTAGGACTCACAAGCTACAGAATGAGAAACTATGACGAGAGTAGGAATGATGAAGCTGTGCATCGGCAACTTGATCTAATGGATGAGGTCAGAGCAATGGTTGAGCAAAGGTTAGCACGGTACTAGAACCTCATGGCCAAGCACTACAACTCCAAAGTCAGACATAGGGACTTCCAAGTTGGAGATCTTGTCTTAAATAAGGAGATGGGCGCCATAAAAGACACTTCCCAGGGGAAGTTCGGACCTAACTAGGAAGGACTATACAGAATCGCATCATCGCATAGGAAGGGAACCTACCACCTGGAGACACTAGACGGGCAAAAGTTGCATCACCTATAGAACACGGAGCACCTAAAGAAGTACTACTAGTAGACAGTGGCATGGAAAACAACACTCTTCATTTCTAGTTTATTTCATTTTCATTAATTTGTACTATCTACAGTACTTTCAAGCCCGAACGACATTTTTTTTTTTTTTTTAAGAACAATATCTACAAATATTTATTACATAATAAGAGGAGTTTATTCAAAAATATCATGAGCATATGTGCATCTCTACAAAACCTTGTCTACAACCAATTTCTTACACGAACAGGATGCCTTGCAACTTGTTAAAGTCCCTAAGTGGACAGGTTCACCAAGGAGTGAACTAAGAATTATTAGGTCCGCAAGTGGACGGATTCATCCCAAGAGGAGATAAAAAATTGTCTATAAATGGACGGGTTCATCCTAAGGGATGAGTTAAAATTAAGTCCATGAGTGGACGGGTTCATCATAAATGACTAGAACAAGTCCATTAGTAGAAGGGTTCACCACAAGGGATGAGTTATAAGTCCACAAGTGGATGGGTTCATTATAAACGATGAATCTAAAGAATACAAATCCATAAGTGGACGGGTTCATTATAAGTGATGAATCTAAGGAATACAAGTCCACAAGTGGACAGGTTCATCCCAAAGGAAAATAAAAAAATCATGATGTCCATAAGAGAACGGGGTCATCCCAAAGGGGTGATTGAAAAATTATCAAGCCCATAAGTTGACGGGCCCACCCCAAGGGGTAACATAACAGTTATGAAGTCCCTTAGTAAATAGGTGGATGGGTTCATCACAATAATAGGAATTTTTCAAAGATACCAAGTATGATGTCTAAATATCTACTTAAAAATCCAAAAATGGACAGATCTATCCCATGGTATCATTTAGAAATACGAAGCTGGACAGGTATATTAAATTCTCGAATAAATAGTTCCTTAAATGAACAACATATGAATGAACATGTTTCAGAAATTGGAAACATAAAGCAACATATGAATGAAAAAGTATAAGTGACGGATAAATAAAGATAATGAATAAAAGCCCACAAAAAGGCAAAAGTTTACATCTAAAGTCAGTGGCAGGTTGTTACTGGTTGTTATTGCTGGAGAAAAAAAGTAATCTTAGTATTAGATTCAAATTTGAGCCATAACAACTAACCATATGTGATTTATTGTGAAAATATTATAAAAATGTTGTGCACGTAATATCTTATATATATATATGTAAAAAAAAGCGTTAAAAAATTCAAAATTCAAAATTCAAAACCCACCTACCCCCACTCACCTTATCAATCTATTTTCTCTACGTCAATCTAGATCATTTCTTTAGACTTTTTTTTTTTTTTTTCCCTTTCTTTCTTTCTTTTTCTCCCTGGTGTCCCTTATCTCTACTTCTTCAAACTTCTTTTTCTTTCTTACCCCTACTCACCATATCAATCCATTTTCTCCACGTCTAGCTAGCTTCTCCACTCTTCTTTTCTCTCTCTCTCTCCCTTTTTTTTTTTTTTTTTTTCACTACACACCTGGATTTATTATTTTCTCTTCCTCTCCATTTTGATTTTATTTCCACTATTTTATTTGTGGTGGTGTTAATGTTAGTGGGTTTTGGATTTGAAGATGGTGTTGCAACTTGTTAATTTTGTTTAAGTTTGTAAATGGTGCTACTGTTATGGGATTTGTGATTGAAGAAAGAGTGCTATTGTGTTTGATGCCAATGGTTGTATAGTTGCAAGTAAGTATTTTTATTTTTTTTTAAAATTTAATGATTGTTTTGGTCTTTTCCTTTTTTTTTTATAATAGTATTAGCCTATTCCTTGTTTGTTGTTAACTTTGCTTCATGGGTCTCTGAGATTTTTGATTAATTTTTGTGAAGTCTTTGGCTTTTTATTATTGACAGGTATAGAGATATCAAGTGTGATAATATCTTTGTTAATAGGACCAAGAAAGAAGTGAAAAATTCGAAATCTATTTGATGATTTCTTTTTGTAGGTTGGTCTATGGCGGTTGAATGTGTTGGGGTGGAGTTGCTATTATTATTATAATTTTTTTTTTTTTTGGATGTGAGCATGTTGTGTTTGATTTTGAATTTTTGTAGGTGAGTTTGTGTTTCATTTTGAATTTGTTTTGTAGGGTTAGTTATAAAGTTTGTATTTCTCATCAAAAAAAAAAAAAAGTTTGTATTTTGTTTTGTATCTTTTAATTTAATTACAATTTTAATTCAATTAAAAAAATATTTGATTACCAAAAATTAATTTTTGGTAATCAATTTTTTTTTTTTTTTTTTGTTGTTGGTGTTTCGGCTATAGTGGCATTTGTAGAACGCTACTATAGGGTTAGCAAAATGCCACTATAGGGCAGACCTATAGGGGCATTCTAAAATGTTGCTATAGCCTTTAAAAAAAAAAAATTGGACTATAGTGGCATTTAGAAACGCCATTATAGGGCAGATCTATAGTGGTGTTTTTGTAAAACGCCACTATAAGTCTATAGTTGTGGTACAATAGTGGCGTTTGTAAACGCCACTATAGCTAATGCCACAATAGCCCAAGTGGGCCTATAGTGGTTTTTTTTGTACCTATAGTGGCGTTTCACAAACGCCACTATAGGCCCAATTTTTTGTAGGGTGTATTGATTTTTTTTTATCCATATATGTTAAAATAAAGATTTTGAAATTGTTGTTTTTTATTCGGCTTAATTTCCTATTTATAAAGGGTGATTAGGAACAACTCTAAGAAGAAATCTGTTGAAGATTGCTAGATAATATATGGGAAAATAGAGTATATGAGATTAAGATGTTCTATAATTTTTAGGTTAATTTTACCGTAAAACCTTTTTTTCCTCATAAAGAACTAGTAATGTTATTGAGTTATAATAAATATATCTAAATTTAATGAGAATTGCTACGTCTACAACATTTTCACAAGAAATTATAGGTGATTAGTTATTATTAATTCTAATTTAAAACTATTACTAAAATTATTTTTTTGCCCCACCAATAACAATCTATAACAACTTGTCAATTAGAATTTTTTGTGAAAGTGTTATGAAAATATCATGGACATAGCATTTCTCAAATTTAATAGCACTAATATTTGACAAAACCTCTTGATTATATTCAATTAGTTGCTAACCCATGCTATGCACGAGGACTTACCTATTTGTGAGGTAGACTAAAATAATTTTATAAAAAATTTAAGAAACTACACCATTGCATGATTTGCTCTTGTATGACTTCAATTTGTGTTACAATTTGATGAAGAAGTCATTACTTGAACGTGTAATGGCTTACAAAAAAATTTGTCAAATAGTTTTAGATACTGCAAAAAAATAACTCAAAAATTCAGATATCTAAAAGACTAAAAAATATTAAAGAATTAAATGATTCAGTACTTAAAAATTATTGAAACAAAACAAAATATATATGACTAAACAATAGAGAAATATAAGAGAAAGATGCGTTACATTCGAAAGAATAATTTCAATTGTTGCAAGCTCTTTTATCTTGTAAAAAATGGCTAAAGAGAGTTTGGTGATTTATGTACAAAAATTACTTTTTAAAAAAAAAAGACATGAAAAACCATAAAATAAATTTTTTTTTTTTTTTTTTTTTTTTATAGCAGAAGAGAAGAAAATAACATAAGAAGAGCTCATATCTCTACTCAGCTTTAAACAAAAATATATTGGGATTTGCTTTGCTTTTATAGTTTTCATGATTAACCTCACAAATTTGGAGATAAATTATTAATTTTTGAATTTGAATTTAAGTTGAACTTGTTAGAGAGATAGAATCTCACTCCTTATGAAGTTTGTATTAAACAAAAATAATTTTGTTTAAAAATAATAATAATGATGAGTTTGAGTTTAAGTTGGACATTTTAGAGAGATAGACTTTCACTCCTTATTAAGTTTGGTTAAACAAAAATAATTTTATTTAAATATTGTGTTGACGTGAAAAATTATTAAAATTTCAAAGGTTTCAGTTATATATATATATATATATATATAGATTTGTTGAGATAGAGTCGTGTCCTGTTGTTATTGTCGTTCTACAATTTGTCCTCGTACACAAGTCAGTTAAGTTGGGCAGTTTTATCTTAAAGTTACCAAGTTTTTTATCTTCTGGTTTTAAATTAGAGAGATGCTACGTCTACAACAATTTTACAACATTTTTACAACAAATCACAGGTGGTTAGTTGTTATTGGTTCAAATTTGAAACTAACACTAAGATTACTTTTTTGCCCCAACAATAATAACCAATAACAACCTGCCACTTAGGAAATGTTGTAAAAATGTTGTAGAAATGTTGTAGACATAGCATTTCTCTTTAAATTATGTCGTTAGTAGTTGGCATATTCGGTTTATTCCACCTTTTTGTATATAGATTTGTTGAGATAGAGTCGTGTCCTGTTGTTATTGTCGTTCTACAATTTGTCCTCGTACACAAGTCAGTTAAGTTGGGCAGTTTTATCTTGAAGTTACCAAGTTTTTTATCTTCTGGTTTTAAATTATGTCGTTAGTAGTTGGCATATTCGGTTTATTCCACCTTTTTGTCATTTCATTTTAGCTAAGATATTATCCTAGACCTGCCAAATGACAATTAAAAACGACTAGTTATTTATCCTTGCCTATGCCATGATTAAGATGGTGGAAATAAAGGAAAATTTGCATCTCAAACCCAACTTTTCCAGATAAGACGACTGGACATCCTTTTCATTTAATATTGAGTAAAGGCAATAACACTGCAAATTTTATTATCAATCATAAAAATACTTAATATTCACTTGTTACGTTGTTAAAATTAACTAATTATGTTTATTATTACATTAGTTGTAAGCAAACTATTATCATAATGAATATGAGAATGGCAGGTTTCATTCAACAATCAAATAAACGAATATTAATTTTTTTTTTTTTAGTGATAGATCGTCTTCTGTTTCTATATTCTTTATAGTAAAATTTTTAATATCTCTATCACTCATTCAATTTGTAATATTTTTAACATTTTTCTTTAATTTCAATGTAACGTTAGGAAAGATATAAATTTTAGGAAGTATGCATAGTTTAGCATTTAGGCATAGTTCAAAGAGTAATGTATGAAAATTAAAAATTTTATTACATAACCATCACAAACTGATATGTATGTCACCAATCACAAAAAACAAAAACAAAAAATAATAAAGTACTATTCATTTATCTTCTTTTTATAATCTACTAATTGTATTTATTTTCACTAAAGATTACATAGTATATTTAGTATTTCCTGTAAAAAAAAAAAAATGTTGAAATTGTTGAGTTTAAATTCAATAAGATTGTGATTTAAACCTATCTATTTACACCCTCCAAAATCAGTATGTCACGTTAGACTTCTACAACTTAATGAATAGATCCCTACACACACTTTTATATCTTTTTGGCTAATTATTATTGCACAAAACTAGTTAGATATAACCATACACACAACCCGTGAAATTATGTTCGCTCTAACTTTTTAGGCCCTGTTTGGGAGACGAGTTTTAGCAACTTTTTTCACATTTTAAATAATATTATACACTTTTTCATCTATAAGTATATCAAAAACATCCAAACAATACAATTCAAACCCCTCTTCCAAACACTTAAACTTCAGTTGAGTTCTTTTTAAATAATAAGTTTGAGGACCATATTTAGAGTAGAGACAAGTATTACGCGGTTTAGACAACCGCAATTTTCGGATTTCAGGTCGGCAGATAGGCCTGGTCCAAATCCAAGTCAATGTTTTTTGTCGGATAAGTTGGTCAAAGTCAATGTTGTCATCCATAAATTATAAAAACCAAGCCGTGTACCATCCTCAATCATGAGTTCATGACTAAATGCCCTAGCACCAGTCATAGTTTCCCTATATAAATCGTAGAGCCAACCTCATTTCTTGTGCAAAACCAACTATTAAAGAAAAAAATTACAAGACAACTATGGCTCCCCACATGCTTTTCTTCTCTTTCCTAGTAACCGTAGTTGTAGCCATGCATGGAATCCATGCAGTTGAATATGTTGTCACCAACAATGCTGGGAACACTCCTGGTGGAGTTCGATTCAACAATGAAATTGGGTCTGAATACAGTAAGCAAACTTTGATTTCTGCCACAGATTTCATATGGAGGCTGTTCCAGCAAAACAGTGATGCGGACAGAAAGAACGTGGCCAAAGTGAGCTTGTTTATCGATGATATGGATGGCGTTGCTTATGCTAGCAACAACGAGATCCATGTTAGTGCAAGGTACATCAATGGCTATTCTGGCAATGTAAAAACGGAAATCACTGGTGTGTTATACCATGAAAGTACACACATATGGCAGTGGAATGGTAATGGACAAAGTACTCCAGGAGGATTGATTGAAGGAATTGCTGATTATGTGAGGTTGAAGGCAGGATATGCGCCTAGCCACTGGGTGAAGCCTGGGCAAGGTGATAGATGGGATCAAGGCTATGACGTTACGGCTCTATTTTTGGACTATTGCAATAGTCTTAGAAATGGGTTTGTGGCTGAATTGAATAAGAAATTGAGGAATGGTTATAGTGCTAATTTTTTTGTTGAACTACTAGGGAAGAATGTTGATCAGCTTTGGAAAGACTACAAAGCCAAGTATGCAAAATAAGGGTGCTGATTAAGAGCTAATTTATATGTATGAATAAAATGTACGTTGTACCGTTCAATTACGTACTTCATGAGATAAATAAATGTGCTTGGATTATTACTTATATTGCCTTCATGTACTACAGATTTATATATATATATATATATCTTATTTGTTGGCTGTTTTTAGCTTTATCAGTTAGAAAAAAAAAAAAAAAAAAAATTGGACTCTTTATCAGTTTGTAATTTGAACTATGCATGATGCATATGCGGCTTCTTCAGACAATATAACGTACCAAGTGCATATGCCAGCTGGGTCGGTTCTTTTGCGTAACCGTGAGAGAACTATTTCCATCTCTTTCATCAAAAACCTTCTTCATTCAACTTTAAAAATAAAAATAAAAAACCCATTGCAACTTGAAAGTGTAATCAATCTGGACAGCAGCTAATCTTTTTACAACTAGTTTCTAAGTTAATAAAGCATCCAAATTTTATTCATATAGCATACCATATAAAAAGTTAATTATAAAAGTGGAATCCACCCATCCTTTGTGAATGGCTAGATCCAGAAGTCCAAATACTTATGTAAGATTTTAAGAAAATTTTATGTAGCTTACGTTTAAATAATAAATGAAAACTCATGTTTTAATGATTTTATTTGTAAAAGACGTTACGGTGAATAACAATTTTTAAGTAACTCTCAATTGGTATAAAAGGAGATGCAAGGTGAAAGAAAAATAAGAAGCAAGTCTTGACAGAGTAAAGAGCCACCTAATGGTGGTTCTGCACCAAGTGCGATTGATTGTCCTTCCTTTTTTAACTATTGTAATTCCACCCAATGACTCCCTCACTCAACCTCAGGTTTGGTTGAGTGTGTGGGGGTGGGTTAAGAGTTGGAGGGAAGTTACAAGTTTTAAACTTCTTGATAGAAGAAAGTTATGGAATAAATCTTGATTTAAAAGGGTCTCTAGTCTAAACTATATTTATAGCTTGTCTCCATTAAAAGGAAATATGTGAGGTAAAGGTCATAGACTAAAAGACCTTTTTATATGCATTATTATTATATAGTGAGTCTTCTTTTATTCAAAGACTTAAACAATTATGACTGGAGATATGTTTATTTTATTCCGCAACTCTAAATATATCATACAACTTATACTTCATGGCTAAAACATCAAGACTAGATCATCTACTTAAAACTCAAGGTCTTAGGCCACGGGGACTAGTGAACCATCACATTTATAGTAAAATTTTATTTCACTAGAAAATTAATGTATGTGGCAAATTTCAACGATTTTGGTTAAAAGTATTTTTATTTTGAAAAAGTTAATGGTATCCATAAGAGTATTAGTTTAAAAAATATTTTTAGAAACTTTTTATGGGAAAATAAAAAGTAATTGATTTTTTTTTCTTCAACTTTTTATATTTCTCATAAGTAGCATCAAAACTTTCTTAAAATTGTCTATTAACAAACCGTTAACCAAACTCTTATTTTTTGATAAATCACAATATTCCTAATTGGATTTTGTTAATGGATGTCATAAGGGCATTCATTTTGGAAATTCTTTCGGAAACTTTTTATAAGAAAGGGAAAAAAAAAAAAAAAAAAAAACAACTAATTTTTTTGAAAAATCTTTTATATTTTTCATAAAATTGGTATTAAATTTTTTCTAAAATTGCTTGATAACAATACTCTAAAAAAATCCATTAATTTGACCAATTTTAATTACTCATAGTTGTAAATTTCCTATGATTTAAAAAAAAAAAAAAAAAAAATCTGGACCACTAACACATTGATATTTGAGAGTACTGTAATAACATGCGTGATATATGTGTTTGGATTCTTGTTCTGCCTTCCATAGATAAATAAATGGTATATTTTTTGAACTAAAAAATATATGTGTAGCATAATTTGTCCCACCCTCTCTTAAAAATTAGCATGACTTTTTAATAAAATTGTGGTGTACCTTTACGTTAGAACCCATTTCCCTCTCCCTTGTGTGTGTGTGTGTGTTTGTTTCAACAAAAAAAAAAAAAAAAAAAAAGAATGGATAATTGTCCCACATTGTTTAAGAGAGTGTATTGTGTGTAGTATTGTTAGGACATGTGATTCACTTATTAGAAACATATGTCACTACTTTATGTAATTGACTAATCTTTTGACAAAATGCACTTTACTTGTATTTGGGTAAACTTATAATATGTTTAATGCTTCAATAAACCTTATTTCAAGTTCAAGCGTTAAAATTATGCAAGTCTATTTAAGATTCAAGTGCAGAAAGTGATGTTCATTAAGCTTGACAGATAGCCATCTATCGAGACTTAAAGAGTTGTTGAAGCCCGTGACTCAATAGCAGCTCAACAAATAGGGTATCTGTCGAGGTTTATGAAAAATAGAGTTTCAATTCTGTTTTGACTTTAATCTATGATTATGTGTTTGCGCTTTCTTTTTTCACAACTCTAGACATATAAAATGATTATTTTAAGGGCCGCCAAAGGTGGACACAAGTTGCACAAATGTTAAGCAAAGTTTATTCAAGCAAATTGTGACCAGAAACAGAATTTGTCCTAATTCATCTTTCATGTAAAGAAGCTGTTATGTTTTGTACACCATAGGATTTTGTGACCAAACATTTTCTCGATCTTCATCGTATGATGAACTGAAAAATTTTACAACTAACAACTTTCTCTAGTTGGTGATTGAAGTTGCGTACTGGGATCCGTGCAATTGATTAGTCACGTATTAGGAGTCGTGCATTACAAAGAGAGATTATTGTTACAGAACAAGTCCAATTGGGTATTTGGGTAAGGGTTCAACTGTAGATTGGTATAAGGCACTGAGATTCCTTTATTAGTAACCTCTTGTTGTGATAAATAGTAGATTCTTAGGAGTGGTGACCTTAAAATCACTCGGTGGGGTTTTTGCCGTATAAGTTTTCTTCATTCATAAATAAATCACCATATCAATTTATTTTCCGCTTCATACTTAATTTAATTGGTGATTTGTTTGTACTACCACGCGTTTGCATGTTAATATGATTAATTAATAAACTTACTAATTAATCAATTAATTCATCACAAGTGGTCAATACGTTTTTTACCTATCAAGTATAACTTGCACCACCATTCCTAAAAATTACCATGACTTTTGAGTGGAGTTGTAGTGTGCCTTTGTGTTAGAACCTCTTTCTCTCTCCTTTGTGCGTGTGTGTATGCGTGTGCGTTTGTTTCTCCCAAAAAAAAAAAAAAAAAAATTCTTGTCTTCAATTCATGATAAATTGTTATTAGCTGTTATTCGTGGACAAAAAAAGAATTTTAGTAGTAGGTTCAAATTAAAACCAGTAACAACTTAACACCAAGGATTTATTATAAAAATGTTGTGAATGTAGCACTTCTCATAAAAAAGAAGTAATACACAAAAAAATTCACAACATTTTTCACAACAGTTAAATTAAAAAACTCTTATTAGTTTTCATCTAAATTTGCTACTAATATCACATTTTTACTTACCATTATCAATATGTTCTATTTATAGGTGTGAGAAATTTTGTATATATATATTTTTTTATGTAAAAAAAAAAAAAAAATCTTACGTGATTAATTAGTAACTTTACATATATCGTTCATAAGAAAATGGAGTTTAAATAAATGTTAATTTTTTTAAAATATATATTTAAAAATATAAAATTCTTTAATTCAATTTACGCTTAAGGCACTCAAAAACTGCAAGCCGCCACGATATATAATATTGTCTATGGAACATTTTTTATCCTTCAAATATTATTATCAGATACTGTTCGCAAACGTTGAACTTGCAGCTAGCATGTCTGTAACCATGACTTAGTCAAAAGTCAATTTCATTAATCATTGCTCAGTAAGATATGGCTGCTTGACTTAATCAAATACGGCATCTTCCCTTATAAAATTAATTATTCATAATCAAAGAGACTTTTTGTCACTTCAAGAAATCAATAAGTTTCATATGGGCGGCCAAGCTAATGACTATATACAGGGGCAGAGCCACCTTTAGCACTTCTCCTTACTGCTGCCAGCTTACACTACCCTCTCTCAAGTCAATACGTTAACTCACTTCTCAACACAATCAAATAAACACAAGAATATGGGCATTTAGATTTAAGTTTTGTTATACATATGATAATGGTTAAACGGTTTTGTTTTTTACTTTTTCTTTTTTTATTATGATATGAATCTAACCATGTGAGTTTTTGCATTTCTAATTAGTTTAATGAATATGTTTTGTTTATCAAGATTTTGTTCTTCAATTTTTATATTGCTTGCCATATTACGATATATTTTATTTTATCTCTCTATGTCATGTTTTTTTTTTAAGTTGATTTTTTTTTTTTTTTTTGGTTTGAAATTAGGTGCTAAATAATTTATTAAAAAAAATTAAAATATAAGAAAATTTCAATATTACAAATAATAATCGGTTGATAGTTTTTAAAATAATAGTGAAATTTTTTTGTATATATCTATAGTGAACTAAATAATTGTTGAGAATGTGATGATATATCAAAGTTGATAATTATGTATGTCAATAAATTTTTGAATTATGATTGTTGTATTAATATTACAATTTTTGTTGGGGAGATTCTAAAAGAATTACAACAAACCGGCCCTCAATTATAAATTCCTATCTACACCCCTAATTATATATGGTTGTTGAATCTATCTTTAAGTCTTTGACTATTTGTGATTGACATTTTTTTCTGCTGTCTGAAAACAATGCTCAATCTATGTTTTTCTTCAATTGTGCCAAGTTTTCAACAATGCCACTACCAAGGGTCTCGATATTTAATCAAAGCTTCGTATTTTCACTAATTGATTCAACAATTACAACCACAAACACAGGCCCTACCACCTTTTAGTTTTTTCCACAAATATAAGTCAAGAGAGCACTTTCAAATTTTCATACATGCATTGACTGTTAATCCGGTATTCTAAGAAAAGAAAATAATTTATCCACACCTACACTCTTTAATGACCTTTGGATGGAAAGAGAGGGAGGAAGAGTAAGGTAGAGTTGGTTGAAAATTACTGTGAATTTTGGCCAACTCTACCTTACTCTCCTCTACTCCAACCAATTTTCAGCTAATTAGATTTTTTTTTTTTTTTTTTTTTGATGGATGACAAAATATTTTTTGTTAACTTAAATTTTTTATTATATTGAACACTAATAAGTTCAAATTTCAAATTTTACACCAAAAAAAAATTACATCTTGGTGTAAGGCAAAATGGTAGTGAATTTCTAGATGTACTTACAAAATTACTATTCAAGAATCAAATACTCTTACCTTTTTATGGACAAAATTGAGCTCCAAATTGGTTTATAGCTATATCTCATTCAATCTATTATGTAAAAATTTATAAGACCGACCATGTGTATTATTTAAATAAGTCAAATAATTCATTAAAAAAATTTGTAACTAAAACTATATATAGATATATAGTTTCTTTAATTGCTATATAGTAGATCAAAGAAAATAACTTCAAATCTCTTCTCCCATTGTTCGAAATGGGGATTATTTGATTAAATGAATTCTTAATTACAACCGCAGTGAGAGTTGGAAGAAGTCCAGCCGGAGGGTACTTGACATTGCCACCCAGAATTCCCTTGCATGATAATAGCCTCGAAGTACGTGTAAGGTTGTTTCCAGTTGTTTAATGAATTTTGGAGCATAAAGGATAAAACTTTAAGTCAAACTTTTTTATATTTAAATATCAATTAAATTATATTTATTTAACTTTTGATGCAATTATTTTAAACTTGAAAATCTATTTTTCTTCTTTTTGATATTCAAAATTACTAATTAAATGTTTTTATTCGAGTTCCCTTGACACGATTTATAGCAGAAAACGTTTATGAATAAATGAAACATTATTTATAATATAAAATTATAATTTAACTAAAATAAAATTTAAAGTATAGAATAATAGATCATAGTTTTATGTAACTGTTTCAAAATCCTAACGACAATCTAATTTATCACCTGAATTGTCCAATCTATCGTCCTGAGGAGATTTGGTTTCAACCCCAATTCGAACCAAAATTCCTTCTTGATCAAATTGTAATTAAATTATAAATATATAATTATTATAATGTGATTATTTCATAATACACGATTGAGTTGGAAGGGGCTCGTACATGTTCTATCGTACATATAATCACTTTATACTTTAAACGAGTAAAATATTATTTACCACATAAGTCAATAAATTAATATTAATACAAAGTAATTATTTTAAATTCATAATTTTATTATGGTAACCTTTATACATATTTAGGGGTGGCAATTCGTTTTTGCATGTCGGGTTCGTGTCGTATCAACTCATGAGTATTCGACTATATGAGTCAATTCTAACCCAACATGTTTTTTAAATGAGTTAAGATTTCTCAACCCTAACACAACTCGTTTATTAAACGGGTTAGTTGTGTCGAACTGATTATCAGATTTTATAAAAATGAAAAAAAAAAATAGTATTAACCAAATTGATATGAATTATGAAAAACCAAACAAATAAATAATTTAAACATAAAATTCAGAACTAATGAGTAACTGTATCACTAATAATCATTCAAAACTAAAGCATATCTCAATATCACAAATAATTAATCATAATATGTTAAAGAAAATAAATCACAACAACTAATAAGTTTTATATACTTAGGGTTTTAAGGGTATATTGGTAAAATGTCATTTAATTAAACGGGTCAAGCATGTTAAATGGGTTTCATGTAATGGACACTAACCCAACCTGTTTATTAAATGGGTCAGTCATGTCAACCCGAATATGACACGAACCCATTAAGCCTCAACCCATAAGCTACTAATTTCGTGTCATGTCGTGTTGGGTTTGCGGGTCGTGTCCAATTTTGCTAGCCCTACACATATTTAGATAGGATGGATAACTTATGGAAACATGTAAACATAAAATACAAATCAAATAACAAAGGCCCTATTGTATCTTTAAATAGAAAAAAAAATTAAAAAAAAAAAGGGCATTAATAGCACTAGTATCCGGGAGGCCAAAAAAAGTTAAAAACTTACTTTATCTATTTTACCATCTCATTTTACAACTCATTCAATATCCTAGTTTCTATTTTACATACAACTTATTAAAATAATATAAACTACAACATTAAATAATATAAACAATTCAATTCTCTCTCTTCCCTCATCAAACCCATACAGTCACTTTCCTTTGTTCCTCTGTCTCTCTTTCAAGCAAACCTAGCAGCAACCACCACATCTAGCAAACCCACCACTGCTAGCAACCACCTACCACCAAAGCTCAGGCACCACCACCACCACCAACCAATCACCAAAATTGAACCAACCAACCACCCCCACCTAAATCCCAATCTACCGACCCAAAATTGAAACCCACTACCTCCAAATCACAACCCACGGCCACCTAAACCCCTACCAAAAGTCCCAACCATTGCCACCCTCGTTGATTTGGCCAAACACCGATCTAAACCAACACCCAAAGACCTATTACCCCAAACATCCACCAATCCAAACCACCCAAACAGCCACCAAAACAACACCCAAAACCCACCACACCAACATCTAAAGCCACCCAAACACCCAGCAACCACCGACCATCAAACCCAAGACCCACAACCCACAACCCATTCAAACCCAATTCTCAAATATCGATTCAACAAGCCCATGCCCACAACGGTAAAACCTAGACCCACAGTGGGTAAAGCCCACCACCTACGGCGAGCAAATCTCACCCATGACACACGGCAAGCAAAACCCAAATGTCTTTGTCACCCACCCATGACCCACTGCCTCAAAATCAAACATCAAACCCACAACCCATCCATGCCGATAAGAGAGATGGACTAAGATAGAGAAAGGAGTAAGAATAAAACAAAGAGTGGGAAAAGAGGGAGGGGGGGAGAGAGAGAGAGAGAGAGTGGCTAAGTAATGAGAGAAGAGAGTTAGGGAAGGAAATATCTGGGTCTGAAGAGAAATAAAATATTTTAAATGAAGTTTGCAAACAGCTATAGTGGGGTTGTAAATGTACCATCTTACTATAGCTAGGTTGCAAATTTTTTTAGAAAAAGTTGTTGAGGTACAAATTTTCAAGCTCTAATTTCATTAGCCCACTCAACAAAATACCCATACAAACCTCATAAATTATTTTGGGCCCTCACAAATATTTCTCACATATTACCCAATATTTTTCATATATTACCTAACTGGGGCTCTCACAAATATTTCCCATACAAGCCCCATAAATTATCTTGGGCAGTCACAAATATTTTCCACACAAACCCTATAAATTACTTTAGGCCCACACAAATACTTCTCATACCATTATCAAAATTGGGCCACAAAAATATACTATCTTTACAAAAGCCCAAACTTATTTATCTTGTGGGCAATACCCCAAAAGGTCCATACACTCTTACTAAAGCCCGCTATTACATGGCAACCTAAAGTCTATTGCTACATGGCACTCTTACAAAGCCCGTTGCTACACAGTAATATTTTTACAAAGTCTCAAACTATTTACAAATAGCTCCAATATTATTTTGGCAACTATTTACAAAGAACCCAAATACTTTTTTGGCAACCATTTACAAAAAGCCCAAATACTATTTTGGCAACTATTTACAAAAGCCAAGTATTATTTTGGCAACTATTTACAAAAAGCTCAAATACTATTTTGGCAACTATTTACAAAAAGACCAATACTATTTTGACAACTCCTACAAAAACTCATTTTAGCAACTTTTACAAAAAGTCCAATATTATTTTGGCAACTTTTACAAAAAGTCCAATACTATTTTGACAACTTCTCAAAAAAAAAAAAAAAAAAACCCAAAACTATTGGGCAAATAATTATTCTAGCCACCAAAGCCCAAATATTATTTGAAAAAAGAATTATATTATGCTCGAGGCCCAAAACTATTATTTGGCAAAAACGTATTTTGATATACTAAATTCCCTAACTTATGGGAAACATAAATTACTTATGACATTATTACCTATATTTCAAAACTATTTCTCCTACAAAACTTATGGGAGCTACGCTTATTTTTTCCATAAGAAACTCTAGCTACAAAAGCCCATGTATATTACAAACACATAGCAAAACTATTCATTTTGTAGGGATGAACAAGCCCAAAGAAACTCAATAACAAGGCCCAGTCGAGACAGCCTAGCCCATGTGCTAATCTCAGCAACCAAAGCTCACTTGAGTAACTAAAATGGTTAGACCAGTCACAAGTCAAGTTTTAGCACAACTAAGCTGACAGCTAGGACCCATTACCATCACTTTCAGCTTATCAAATCGGATCAAAAGAGAACACGTGTCTAGTTGAGCTTACACCCTTCCTTGGCAACCAGATTTTCATGATTATTGATGTGACATAAAGCTGTGCTAACAAGACATAAAGCTGTGAGGCTGAAGCCAGCCATGCTCTCTCTCTTCTTTAAAACAATCGGTCAAAGCACGAGGGGCAACCATGAACAGACCATGGAAGCTTTTAGAATCACTTATAAATAGATCATTACCATGCCAAAAATGTATATTTTTTGGTTCATGAACCAAGCACATAAACCCTAATGGAGAAACTTAGGGAAATGTGGTTTGGAGGGCACCAAGGAGATCTCCAGTAGAGTTTCTAGCAGAGGGCTCCAAGATTGACACCTAACTTGGGGTGACACAATCTACCCTAAGAAGCTCTGATACTAGCAGCAGACAACCAAGATCATCAGCCTAATACAAGCTCTAATCTCATTAGCTTAGGATAATTAGCATTTAATGCTAAATCAGAACCTCCAACTACTATTACCAAAAATAGTAAGAACACCTTAAAGCTGAACTTACCATTCTTGGCCAAATCCTAGGAACGATTTTCTAGGGATTTTCTGAAGATTGAGACTAATTTTGGGGTAGATTATTTGCTAAACCCCCTCCCCACTTAAACTCAACTATAAATAGGGCCTTTTATCAATACCTCAAGACATACCAATAAGGAAGAGCAACTCTCTCAATAACTTCTCTATCTTCCTTTCTCTCTAATTTTCTTAAGCTCCTAGTGAGGTTTTGAGCTTCTGAGTTCTTAGTTTCAAAATTAGAAACTAAGCTCTTCAGCCCCTAGCTCAAAAATACGCCTCGCACCTCTACTCATAAGCTCTCATCCATCTCCCAACAGAAAGTCCCAGCAACTTTGCTAAATACTCTCTCTCATTACTCATACTAACAAAATGACCCTCACTACTTACTACATATACTATATCCAAGAGCATACCCTGGCATAATAATGATCTTGTTGCGCTAGCTGGAATCTCTCTCTCTCTCTCCCTACATCTCACACTAAGCTTTCTCAATTACATGTTATAATGGACCCCATGGTGTTTGTCTATTCCTTTACTATTGAAAGCTATAATGTATTTGTTACCTTAGAGTTTTTCTCTCATGTTGTTATAATGGAGGACTTTCTTGCAATGGATCCCTTAGATGATGATTTTGGAGACGTAGACACTCTCCTTAATTTATGAAATAATTAATAGTTGGAAACATGGAGATTTATTCAGTTCTATCTTATTTTACTGTTGGAATACTTTACCGCTGGAATATTTTACCGTTGGAACATTTTACTACTGGAATATTTTACTGATAGGCTATTTCTTTATTGTAGTGGGTTTTTCTGTTGTGTTGACATGATTGCTGTAGGGAACGTTTTAGGCCATCCTATAGTCCTTGCTAGTCCTAACCTAGGACTAAGGCATAAAATAAGGAGAATTTCTCAAAAGTTTCACTAATAGCGTTTAGGCCATGCTTCAAGCCCATTGTCGAGTTTCAGTTTAAGCCCCTAACCTAACTACAATCTCATTTGTCAGAGGGAATATTTTTCCACCCCTGACACTTTGGCAACTCCATTAAGGAGCCTACTAAAGACAAGGATTCACCCTGCCTCCTAGGTTATGGAATAGCCGGCAAGAAGGGACTCAAAACAACAGACCTTCAGTAGCACAAAGCTGTCACAGCCCAGCTGCACAAGATGAACAAGTTGACCAACCTAAAGTTAACCAAGAGAATTCTGACCATTGATTCTCTTTTCTCCTGGAGATGTTACAAGGAATGTAGCAAGCTCAATTTGAACTTGCTGAATCTATGAGAGTCTTGAAAGAGGCTCAAGAACCAGTACTCTAGCCATTTCCTAAAGGTCTAAATCCCAGAACATAGTAGGAGAGAAAATCAGCTACTGAAAATTGTCAATTTGGTGAGCAAAATGTCTCTCCTTCTTAGCTTGTTACATTATCTGACCTCATTACTCTGCTAGAAAAGGAAAGAATCAGCCAACCAAGGGAACTAAGACACTTTGTTCGAAGGCCACCATACCCAGCTGAGTTACTAAGAAAGCCATATCTAGAAAAGTATGAGATTCCCACCTTTGCTTTTTATGATGGGAGAAAGGGGAATGCAATTGAGCATGTTAACAAGTTGCTTGATTCCTTAGGCCCTTTGCTAGAAATGGAGATCTTTGTCTAAGGGAGTTCTCAAAATCCATTACCGATTGTGCATATACATGGTATTTTCTACTCAAAGTATTTTCATGGAGAATAAAAAGTTATTATCCTTACTCTCCACAACACCAAGCAAAAGTCCTCTGAAGGACTCCTTGAGTACATCTGACGATTTAAAGATGCTGCTCTAGATTGTTATGGTTAGTACAAATAACAAGAACTCATGGAAATTTGTATTTACAACATGTCTCATGAATATCGAGCACATTTGGAGAATCTTGATTTTGTTCAGTTTGCCAAACTGCTCTAAAAGGCTCGTAAGATAGCAGTATCAGTCAAGCCCTTCACCGTTGAAAAGCTCAAACCAGAAAAGAAGAACCTTACTCAAGCTCTCATAGTCTCCAGCAATGAACTAATGGCTGAAGTGAAGAAAAAAATAGAAGAAGAAGAACTAGAAGAGTCCCTTCATATACCATGCACTGATGAAGAAATGAATGCCGTCATTGACAAATGGATGGCTAACGGAGTGCTTAAGCCCTTCAAGCCTAATTGAGAGCCCACTCCATAGGACAAGCAAAAACCTTTGTTGAGGTCTAAAAAATCATAACACCAAGGCACAAAAAATAGCACAATAGGCCAACTCCATAGAAAGTAATATTAAAGTGGTTGAGCTCACCACAAGGGAAAAGGATGGTAAGCCCAAAAGATTTGAAGCCTAAAACCCATGAAGGGACAAGCCTTAGGGCCCATGAAACGAAGGGAGGAAAGAAAAAAAGCTCAGCCTATCCAGAAACAGAAAATCAAAAGGAATCTAGTAAAAGAACTGGGTTGGGATACCCAGAGGCTACCAGGGGCTCAAGATCCTCAGGACGTGCACCACAGCTTGGAGGAGATTGAGATAGTTCAAAAAAGAGTACCCAAAAACACAAGAAACAAAGGACAGATGCATCCTTCTCAATTGCCCTATGATGCAGAAAGGAACTAGAAGGCTTGGAAAGTAACAATTCATGAACATGGGGGCTGGTACCTTGGGCAACCCAAAAAGAAGAACTATAAAGAGACGTAGTCGGGAAAACCTTCAATTTGGCAGGAACGAATTCGGCTTAGCTGGGAAATATGACAAAAGGAAGGACAACCAAAAAGCTGAGTCTGAAAAGGTAAGGTTTAAAAGCCTTAAGGGGAGAGAGATTAGAGATCAGCCCTCTAAGGACATCCCGAAATGGAAAGTCAGCAAGAAGCTTTTAGAAAAATAGTGCCAAAAGAAGAAAACCATGAGAAACAAGGAAAGGACTAATCATCAGAATGGCTAGCACAACGTGGGCTCTGGTACTTAGGGGAGCAGAGAGGGGGAATCAATGGTACCTTGGAACCATAGAGTGACACTATAAAAGGAAGAAATAGCCAACATTGAAGGGGCATTCAGTAAGAGCAAATCAGAACAGAATCATTGAGAAAACTCTGTCAAAAACACAAAGAAAGTAGTAAAAGAAAGAGGAATATCGCCCAGTATCCCGAAACAGACACTATAGAACATACTTGGATTCAAAGGGATTCAAATCTTGCAAGTCATAGAGGCTTAGATAGCCATCTAAGTCAGTGATTTTTGAGCTTATTTAAACCTTGTAACATGTTTTAGTGAGCACATTGTAAATTACAAATAATGAAAGTAATGAAATATTTCACAACGTTTTAAGGATCCATAACATTTACTTTGTCTCTCTCTTTATTACACTGTCCCTTTACTATTTCTTGCTGTTCAATACATATATTCTTGCTTGCTAGTATGTACATATTGTAGGATTCTTGCTTTGTGCACCACTTGGTTTGTAAACAGCACATTTAGCTGTGATGAACCAAGCCCAGTTCCTTTAAACTACAACTTAAAGGCCTAGGGTCCTTACTTCATCTTAGGCCTAGAAACCATCCAAAAAGGTCCCTCACATTTTGGCGACTCCATTGAGGACTGGGTAAAGGAGAGGGAAGAAACAGTCCCTTCGCAGAGCGTGGCTCCATGACCGAGGAACAGCAAAGGTACCAATGCATCACCTGCGGCCTCTAAGCCCATAGGAGAAAATGAGGTGGCCTCCAAACAGAGGAACGAGGTGCCTTTGGTAGAATAGGAGGTCGTATCAGGACAAAGGCGCACAGGGCAGGAGCCAGACCCCATGGCTTGAATGGCAGAAATGCTAAAGGATTTGCAGCAAGAAATTTGCCTCCTCAAAGAGTGCAGGACACAGGAAATCAAGGACAATGTCCCCCCTGTGTTCAATCAGGACAGAGCCCAACCAGAAGGAAGGTCAATAGTATGAGGGGGAGATAACCCCCAATGCCTAATGCTAGCAGATGTCAATGCCTTTTTAAAGCAAGAAAGGGAAAAACTCTCGGGGATCCCTAAGCAATTTTCTCAAGATCCCCCATTCCTACCAAAGGTCTTTTGCAAGCCATATCCTAAAGGATATGAACCCTCGAAGTTCCATCCTTTTGATAGGAGAAATGGAAGTGCTATGGAACACGTGAGTAGGTTTATTCACATTATGGGCCCCAACGCACGGGACAGAGAGCTATGTCTAAGGGAGTTTGCTAAGTCCCTAATGGACAAAGCATATACATGGTACACCACACTAAGGTCTGGGTCCATTAAGACCTAGGATGAAATGATGGAGAGGTTCTATGCAAAGTATTACCTAGGTGAGGACAAGGTCACCTTCTAAAGCCTTCAGATGGTAAGGCAAAGGCCTGGAGAGGATTTTGTCCAGTTCATTAAAAGATTTGAAGACGTGTCTCTATACTGCTATGGAGACCATGAAGAAAAGGAGCTCGTAGAGGCTTGCATATCCAACATACTCTTTGATTACAGGCTTAACCTCAAAAATTTATGTATAACCCAGTTTGCTGACCTGCTGCAAAGAATTAGAAGGACAACGTAAACTATGAGATCAAAAAGGGTGCCAGTACCCTAGGCCATGACAGCGTCAGTTGGAGAAAAGAGGAAGAGGCCTAAAGGAAAAGTGTTCGAGGAACCACTAGTGATCCCATGTATTGCAGAGTAATTGAACCATATCTTGGACAAATGGATTGGAGATGGAATTGTTAGGCCGTTTACTGTGTCTAGGCCACCAACTGAAGAAGAAAGGAAGAATCCTTTGTTTTGCAAGATTCATAACTATGTTAAGCACTCTACCAAGGACTGTTGGACTTTCGGTAGAATTTTTCACAAAAAGCTAAGAGAGAACCCTAGAGCTTACTCAAAAGGAGCCCAATGTACAAAGGAGCCTTCTACCTAATCACAAGGGAAAGGGGGTGGTGGCTGTAGTGATCCATGGGAACCTGGTGGAAGCAGAAGAGTCTGAAGTATCCTTCCATCCAAACACAATCCGAACCCTCCAAAAGAACCTTAAGTTCAAGTCGTTATTCAACCAGTTAAGATTTGGACCAAAAGCAAGAAGAGTGGCCACAGAGTCCCTTATGAGTATAGCATCAAATTTGAGAATGAAATGTTTCATAACAAAATCCCATACTAGTCGAGCTTACTTAGAGACAACCAATGCAATAACCTTCACTGATAAGGACATGGAGGTTAAGCATCTAGACCACCGCAGACCTCTTTATCTGATGGCCACATAAACGGCGTCCAAGTTAGAAGAACATTAGTAAACACAGGGGCATCACTTAACCTCATAGCCCTGAATACCCTAGAAGCCATGAGCCTAATTGGCAGGAGGATCCTGGGGGGCCCAATGGAGATAACAGGATTTGGAGGATCAGTAGAATCAACTGAAGGATATGTACAACTGGCCTTAAGAGTAGGCCCAATAGTAGCCTTGACTAGATTTCATGTAATCAATTCAGAAGTGTCTTACCATGTACTGTTGGGACGCCCATAGTACCGCCTTATTCCATCCATATACCATTAATGTGTTAAAGGGAGATTGAATGGGAGGCCCGTAAGGATCCCTGCCAACCATAGCCCTTTCAGCCAAGGAGAAGTAAACTTTGTAGAAATGATGTTTTACACTAAGCTAGAACCAGATAATGAAAGCCCACACTGAGGACCCCAGGGACTCTTATCCTAGAAGAAGAAGAAGGAAAGGGTACCTGTGACCTGAGAAACCTCCTAGAGAGAAAAAGGCAAAAAAGGGAGCCTAGCTTCTTAGAATCCCAGGAATGTGTAGTAGTACGAGAACCTAGAGAAAGGCTAATTTATCATTTATGAAGGTGCGCGAGGCCTGAATGTATCGTGCAGGAAGGTCCCAAACCACCGGATTGTATAATAGCTCAAGAAGAAATCCCAGAAGAACTTGTTAAAGAGGTGCAAATTCATCCTGAAGAAGAATTAAAAGAAATAAACTTGGGAGCTAAGTTGGAATCCTAGAAGCCTGTTTTTATTAGTAGTCAATTAATAGCATAAGAGAAAGAGCAATTAGTGGCCTTACTCAAGAAATATGTGGATGTGCTTGCATGGACCTATAAAGAGATGCCTGGACTAGATCCAGGACTGGTGGTCCATTCTCTCAATGTAGACCTAGGAGTCAAGCCAGTAATCCAGTCAGTTAGGGTCTTTCACACTAATTTAGAAGCTCAAATAACTTAAGAAGTCAAGAAGTTGCTAGTAGCTGGTTTTATCAAACCCATCTAGTGCCCCAAGTGGCTTTCCAATATAGTAAATGTAAAGAAAAAGAATGGCCAAATCCGGTGTTGTGTAGACTTTCACAATCTGAACAAGGCGTGTCCAAAAGATGAGTTCTCTCTGCCAAATGTTGACCTCCTTATGGATTCAGCTGCAGGAAAGAAGACATCATTTAGAACTCCTTGTGGATTCAGATGGGTATAATGGGTACAATCAAATTCACATGGCTACCAAATATGCAAAGAATACATCATTTAGAACTCCAATTGGGAATTTTTATTACACTATAATGCCCTTTGGCCTAAAAAATGCAAGGGCCACATACCAGCAAACCACGACAGCTATTTTCTATGACATGATGCATAAGGAAATGAAAGACTATGTGGATGATATTGTGGTAAAATCAAAAACTAGGGTAGGGCAGTTTTAGATACTTGAACAAGTTTTTGAAAGGTGTAGGAAGTGCAAAGTACGCATAAACCCCATGAAGTGTGCCTTTGGGGTATCTACCAGAAAGTTTCTTGGGTTCCTAGTACATCACAGAAACATAAGTGTGGATCTAGCCAAAGCTGTAGCTTTTGCAACGATGAAAAGGCCTACAACTATAAAAGAACTCAAAAGCTTCCTAGGGAGGGTCTCTTACATCAGAAGGTTTGTACCAGGATTGGCTTCAGTCACAAGTAGTTTATCCAAACTGGTGAAAAAGGGGGTTGAGTTCACTTGGGAAACTGAGCAACAGGAGTCCTTTCAAAGGATCCAGCAAATCATGAATCATCTTCCCACCCTACAAGTACCAGTACGTGGGTGACCCCTGTTGCTATATTTAGCATCAAACTCCCAAGCTATAGGAGCCCTGCTAGCGTAGGAAGAGGATGATGGGGATGAGCAGCCCATTTATTATGTAAGCAAGACATTTAAGGATACCGAGATCAGGTACCCTAGGATAGAAAGAGCATGTCTGGTGGTTATATATGCGTCCTAAAGACTAAAACGATACTTCTCAGCCTACTAGATCCTCTTGGTGACTAAGTCACATTCCATAAAAGCGCTCCTCCACCAACCCCTCCTGACAGGAAGGATAGCACAGTGGCTAGTATTGCTCTCTTAATATGACATTGATCTCAGGATCCCTAAGGCTGTCAAAAGTCAAGCCATAACAGACTTGCTAGCCCAGTTCCTAGGAAAAGAAGAATGCTTACTAAGCGAGGAAATCTCGAGGGAAGTGGCAGTGGTAGAGCTCCTTAGAAAGAAGTGGACAATGAGATTTAATGGGTCAGCAACGACAACTTCATATGGATTGGGAGTTGTACTAAGTTGCGAAGATGGGGACACCATGCCCTTATCTTTCAAGCTTGGGTTTTCCTGTTCGAATAATGCAGTTGAGTATGAGGCATACTTAACTGGGTTGACCATAGCACATAGCATAGTGGTAAAACAAATGAGAGTTTTAGGAGACTCCAATCTTGTGGTC